>OX031017.1:24984123-26184123 GCA_943736025.1 Tenthredo mesomela | reverse complement strand
GATGTATAGATGTAGAATGCGTGTACCGGAAGTTGTTACGAAATATAAATGAAACAGAAATGAAAATGAGTTTTTTTTTGTTTTTTTTTTTGTATTTTTTTTCTACAATTTTTTTATATATATATGTAGTAGGTATGTATATATACTTTATTTTTTATTTTTCTTCTTCTCTCTGTTTCCAAACTACTTTATATACCGCGATGAATAATTGATCTTTATCTTGATAGATGGTACGCGGAATTATGAGAGAGATTGGTGAGAAATAGATTCTGCAATAAGACATCTGATAGACACGCAACGTATTGAGGAGCTTTTTGGGGGCATTCGCGTTTAATTTATTATCGTCCTCATTATTTGTCCTGTGAATATTTTATATGTATATATATTTTTTTTTGTTTCCTTCGTTTCGTATAATACTCGAGTGAAAATGTAAAAGGGAGATAAATTGCGAGACTGCACTTATCGCCCATGGTGACGATACGCAGTCATCCTGAAAGCTACTGAAGAATTTGAAAACCTTGCGAATTTATATTATATAGTCTTCAGGGTTTGGTTTGGTATATCAATCGGGCGATTATCATTTTGGTGGAAAATAGGCCTGGTGAGTTTATGAATATAATAAATATACGATGAATATAACGAATAATATTCACTTCCGGAGATTTAACCGCGAACCGGTTCGATATTGATAAGAGATTTGCCCCGGCTCTTGGGAAATAGGTTCCTACAGGCGATTGGATTCCCTTTGTCAAGTATATAATATATATGCGTACTATATATAGAGGAAGTATGTATATAGGTATCGGTATAGATCGGTATAAGATTTGTATTTGAATAAACTGTCGTAGGGGTGAAGACGGTCCCCTGCAGCGCAAGATCGGTAATATGTATAGATATAAGGGGTTGAAGAAGAAGAAGAAGAAGAAGAAGCGACCCAGTGGGAATCAGGATAGCCAGGTGAGAGTAAAATTCTGTGATATTACTCACCCGGTTTTACCTGCACTGGTTTTCCCTGAATCCTTGGAAATATACCGGAACTCCAGAGCCCGGTTATAACCGTGAAAATTAGGTAGTTGAACCCTGAGGAAGACCGCATCTCCGAAGATCAGGTGTTTAAATAGAGCTCTTTAGCACCCAAGGATGAATATCGTTTTGCAGAGTGTGCAATCAACTCTTCTTCTTTCAGAGAAGATATCCCCAGCTTTAATAGCCGACTGGCAATATATACCTGGGAGTAACGCTGGCTGCACACCTGACGAAGAAGACTTATACTTCTCCTCACCTTCCTTCCTTTCCTTTCCTTTCCTTTCCTTTCCTTTCCTTGCTTTGCCTTGCTTTACCGTGTCTTGTCTTGCCTCGCCTCGCCTCGGGCACCAGGACGTCGCGTTTCGACCTGACACAGACCACGTCTACAGAACGTACGAACTTGCGGGCGTACGCGAGTCAATGAGTGAATGAGTTACTCCGTGTCCGTGCCTTGCCAGCCCGACGCCCGCCCTTCCCCAGACCACAGCCGTGCTGCACGCACGTACGCGACCAGGTCGTACTCGTGCATACAATACCATTTTAGCCTTGTAACGCACGTATAAGTGATAAGGAGGTGTGCGTGTGTAACTGACCGGTGCTGCATTATACCGTACCGCGATTACAACCCCAGGCTGCAAAAAGAGTTTCTTTCATATATATATATGATCAACGGGTGAAATGAGTTCTTTTCAAATGTGATGATAACATATTTGGTGAAATATTCTATTCATTCACTATTTTCACAGCTAATTCCACAGATTCGAGAAACGGGAAAAAAAAGTGGTTATATGGTCGTAAAGTATGAGTTGAATCGTTTATCGAAACTTGTTGAAATTTTGTTGAGGATATTCTAAAATTATATGATTTCGGGCCAAGCGTCAATAATATATATGGAGATATAAGCGATCAGTCTATTCTATCGTTGTTTGCACGTAAAGCACCTTTTTTTCATCAACGTTTAGAAAAAAAAACAAAAAAAATATCTTGAAATGAAAAAATTTCCCATCAAACGAAATTCTATTCATCGAATACTATCATCGATTTGCTACGAAATTAAATTGATGTAGAATATTTTGACGAATAATTTATCGAAATTTCGATAAACCATGTGACATGTACCCGACGACACCATACGAATTTGTCTTCGGTGAAAAAGGTCAAATGGCTTTGAATCATGTCTAATAATACCAGTAATCGGCTTTGAAAGAACTGAGTCAATAAGAATATTTCTTCACAGCGTATACGAATGATGATTCCCTTGAGGGTGAATATTTAAGAGGGGCGAAAGACGCTATTCAACGGAGGGGCTTCGATTTTTTTTTTTTTTTTTTTCATAATTTTATTAAATTGAATCAAGAATCCGTATTATTGATACTTTGGTTTCATATATTTTGTGGAATCGAAGACATCGGCTGTGGAATAACTCGTTACCCTCTGAGTAACGGGGTTATTCGATCGAACACATTCGACTGATCCGCGATGATGCCATTTGGTAAAATTTTAGTATCATTCCCAAAATCGTTTCATTTTTTCATACAGTGGTCCACAATTCGGTTGTTTCCAAATTTCAATGCTCCCACTGGCCAGAACGTCTCCAAATACCTATTTAGAAAAAATTTCGTCAAACTCCAAGTTCCTATTGCCTATCTCAATTCTAAGTACTGCCCCAAAGCCTTTGAACTTTTAAATTTAAATTTTGGGGCGGTATTTAGAATTGAGATAGGAACCTGAGGTTTTGACTACATTTTTTGTATATATTTGGAGACGTCCTGGCCCATGGGAGTATTGATTTTGAAATTCGAAAATGATCGAATTAAGGACCACCCTAGTGGACGCGTACAATTATTTTGATTTTGTTATCTTTATTCATGAGATATTCAGCAGATTTTGCCAACGCAAACGGTAAAGTTGACGAGAACCTAAAGGCGCCTTTCGAACTATAGCCGAAAACGCTAAGTCTAAATTTCACAAATGTGCAGAAAAAAAAGGACAAAATTTCGAGTCAATCCGTGGTTGAAATTTTAGCGTGAGATACTTTTCGAATAATAGTATAAGCTTGTGTAGACGGTTTCAGAAAATAACAGTAAATTAAGGGCTGAAGATCTTCAAGGGAGTGAAAAGCAATGTCTTCAATCCTTCGAATCAATTCGAGAGATTTTTGCTAAATCATCTATATGTATAATACACAAGCACCTGCAGTTGAAAATTGGGAAAAAATTTCCTCTATTGGAGAGAAGTTTCGCTATAACAAGCTGAACCATCAAACGCTACAATGAATTTTCAATATCGAAGGCAAAATTAATTATAATACAAAACACATCCGTACAGGCCGATATTAAAATATTCATGAATTTTCAACTACTTTTCATATTTTTAATAAATCTATTGAATACAGTTTGACGTTATAACCTACCTATTGGAAATATTTTTTAGCTATAATCGATCAACCACCATGAATGGTATGTGCAAGTAGCGTGGGTGTTAAAAGTTGCGATCTCGATGTTTTATTGCTACTTATTCACGCGTGCGAAAGAATGACCAATTTTATTGAATACCTTGCAGTAAATTCTGAGAAAATATTTCACTCAACTGTATATTTTCTTCAAACATATTATATTGGCGAATGGAATGTGCAATATCGCTCAATGTGCAATCGATTTTTAAATTGGCGATAAACTATTATAAAATCTGATTTTCGTATCAGTTTTCAAATGGAAAAAGTGTCGATTTAAATAAACCTTGGCTATGTGAGGGCCCCTTTAAACGATTTAAATTATATTCATAGGCGTCTAGGAGGCTATAGTGGGTAGAGCGTTAATTATTTAAATCTTTTGAGACGGATGATTTCGTGCCAAGAAGTGATTATTGGTTTTAACACTGCATAGACACAAGTCCATACAGCAATAGATTCGCATATTAAAGTCAACGTTTTACAGCTTCATTTTATATGCATATGAATGTATATTATATATGTATATGTAATATGACGTATAGTATAGTACAACGTGCAGACGATGTACCTGCTTTTCGTTCCCATTTCGTTCTATTCCGTGTATGGCGAGGTATACAATATGCAATAAGATGCACATTACGTACATTGCACATTGTAGAGGTAGAGAATTGCAACGGTTCATAGTATAATATCACGAGCCAACGAGCCACCACCTACTGCTGATACGTGTTCATGGTTCATGACACATACACCTGACCTACGATTCGGAATTAATAGAGTTGGTCAGGTAGCCTTCCGAAATCCCTAAAGTCGGGGGATGGCAGAGGAGTTAAGAGCTACAGCTACGTGGGTAGAAAAGAAGATAAGTTATATACGCTCATCTTGGAGATCGAGTCAGCCCATATTCCGAGCTATAAAAAGGCAATAAGTCTTAGCTGTGGTAATGTATATATCTATAGAAAGGGTGGCTTAAAGGTGAAATAAAGAGGGGTTCAATTATATGTCAATCAAGATAAGCCGCTGAACTTTTCACCCTGATTACTGCCAACATTTTGGACACTTTAGGTGGTCAAATAACTTGTTATAATAATCTTCGCTAAAGCTGTATACAAAACGATCAGCGACATTAGATCGGCGTGATATTAGCCAAGTTGGTTCACCGAGGGTTGATTTTAAACGACTTCTAAATTCTAAATAATAAAGAACGTGAACATCTTATGACGATGTGAATGCAAATTTTATTGCACTGAAGACTTGGAGGTGCGAACTTGGATTTGAGGGTAGGTTTGTGCATGTAATGAAATTCCGATTTGCACCTAAAAGCGAGTTTTGAGACATTTTTTTTTCAAGTGCAAGCGCTACTTCTGATGTACACCCATGAATCCTATAACGTTGGATTCGATTCTACTGGAACACAATTATATTTCTGTTGGGACAACTGATGAACAAAGGAATTGAGGTTTCAGAGGATCAAACTAGAATTCCTATTCCTTGGACATCAGCTTTCATATAACTCAGCTAGCAGGGTTTGGCAAAATCTACCCCAAGACCAAAACCTCCGCCTGGTTAATCTTCATTTTCACAACTTCCCATCGTCCGATTCGAGGAAAACCTGGCTGTCACATCACCCTTTTATTTTCCCTGTGGGTCAGAGGGTAGCCAGATGATCCCTTCTTAAGAAAAAGCGTCTTCAGAGAAAGGCTAAGCAGTACGTCACCGCTTGCTTCAGTACCAAATGGAATTTACAGTGGAGAAACGATAATAACGGCGAGGATACAGAAAGCGTAAAGTAGGAACAACGAGCCTGTAGCTAAGGAGGCTATCTGTCTCTTCAGCTGACAAATCTGGGGAAGTAGAATCTCACAAGCAGAGTTGTTGTACGTCGTTCATAGCTACGTGGTCTTTGCTCTCAGCTACTCTCATCCCGAAGATTCTAGAGTAGTAACTTCCTCTCTCGCAGGAGTTGGGAGCTGAAGGAAAAAAGTACTGTATGAGAGACACGAGACATAGGATAGGTCGTTCCAGATGATGATAGATACGAACGACAAACGCGTACGAACAATGGCTCCTGTAAGACATGGAAGACCGTAGTCACCATTTTTCCTCGTTTATAATAAATCTGGTTTTCTGCATCTCCACAAGTTACCTTCGGCTTCGAAAGACATCTACCTAACTGATTCTAAAGCTAAGATATTGAACCTTCGAGGCAACATTTTTCGAACTTTGATATCTGCATATGAGTACAGAAATCAAAAAGGGAATGTCAAGAAGTGCAATTCTACGGTTTTTCCCATTACTCAACAATCTTTTCCACTTGTTCTATGAATCCAACGGGGTTAGAATGTTAGATATTAAAACTTCGAGGGAACATTTTCCGAACTTTGACACCTGCGTACATATATGAGTACAGAAATCAAAAAGGGAATGTCAAGCAGTGCAATCCTACGATTTTTCCCATTACTCAACAATATTTTCCACTTTTTCTATCCATCCAACGGGGTTAGAATGTTAGATATTAAGACTTCGAGGGAACATTTTCCGAACTTTGACATCTGCGTACATATATGAGTACAGAAAACAAAAAGGGACTGTCAAGATGTATAATCCTACGATTTTTCCCATTACCTACTCAACAATCTGATCTACTTTTTCCATTCATTCAACGGGGTTGGGTCAACTGCTCGACTACCTGCAGTGGTATCGTTAATTGTGACGTTCATTCTAGAGTGAAGGATGATCAGCCCATTTGTTATATATATATATATATAACATCACTGCCTAGTTCTTAGATTCGTGATAAGATAGAGTCGTTTCATACAAAGACGGTGCCATCGAGCGACCCTGATCCTGCTCCAATCTACATCCTTCGAGAATCATCCATACGAGGGTTTGAAATTACCGCCTCGATGATTACGACGAGCCTGTAAAATGATCCCGGACAGAGCGTGTAGTGCTACAACATTGTAGACTGAGGCAATATACGCATTGTCTCTCCTATACCAGTATATAGGGCTTCGACGTTACCCCAGCTTTAATTCCCGTGAATCCTGTGCCAGGAAATGTTTCTTGCTCCGTATACAGTTCAGGGACAACGACTAGCCCGAGGGAGGGACGGGTTGCGGTGTACGGTCTAAGTCGTTTTCCTCGGAAGTTGATTTATTGGAAAAAAATAAGTGAAATACCTATAGAAGATTAAATATCTTTCTCTGTAAATACCAATACGCACATATATATATATGTAATACATAGTCTTTTATGAAGGAGAAGCAGAACGGAAATATCGATAGCGTGGGTCCCTCTTGGGGGTGCAAATATTTTTTTTTTAACAATATATCGAGAAAAATCTTTAAAGATTTAACGTTTTATTTTTATTTTATTTATTTTTTCTTTCAATCAAGTCCCTATTGATTGATGCAAATATTTGACTCGCACGTATGTATCGCTGCGGGGGATTTGTGGCATCTATTTTTTTTTTTTTTTTTTTTTTTTTTTTGAATCTACTACACTATAATGCGGGGCCCCTAGAGACTCAGTGGTCGCGTCATTGAAATTTTTCCATCACAATATTACCCGTATTTCCACACTCGGGGAAATGAGACGATGGGGGTGTTTTATAGTGTTATCTTTCTATTATACGAACGCCTATACCTAACCGGTGCGACGCGACGTAGGTGAGATATGAAAATCATACAATTTCTGTATAAAAATGTGATCATTCTTTTTTCTTCCTCTACTTTTTAACGTAGTTAGTCTCAAACTTACAAATGAACAAATCGGAGGCTTATGGATTCGAAAATAACATAAAATAAGAATAATTGTAGCAATACATTACTATTTTGGTTAACGAGAATTACAAGAGAGTTGAACAGTTATTTCATACTGACGACAGAATCCTTCAGTAGAAATTTGTTTGACTGTTACTTATACCAAGGGATACCCTGATTCTGAAATACCCTCGATAAGTGGGTACCTCAGTTTGGTCGAAAAGGTTTTGTCGGTAAATATTTGCCGTAGAATTTCCACAGCTTACGCTACCTTTAGTGTGCGCTGAACCTACAGTTTAATGTTATTGCCTGTGAATAACGTTACGAAACGATTTTATCATCAGCTATAATATTATACTCCGGAAATCTTGCGGCGTCGTCCCGCTAGTCGGCATATTATAGAAATTCCATTTTTATTATACAAGTTCTCGCTGAAAACTTAGAAATGCGAACTAGGATTTGGGGGTAGGATTATGCGAGTAGAAATAAGAGCAGAATTCAGAGAGGCTTCGTGATTCTGATGGTTTTGACCTATAGCTCTTCAATCTTCAATGAAACTTTCTTTTCAACTGGATTGACGAATAAATTACAAGTCGAAAATGAAATTGATGATCTAGTTGATTTTTCGCGGACTTTTGAGATGGTAAATAAAATTTGAAAATTTCGGTATAGGACGTAGAGACGCTGATTAGAATTTCGAGTGCAAGAGCTAGTTTTGATTTGCACCTTTAGAATATCGCCAATTACATTTCTCTCGGAAAAAATGGAAAGCACAGTATAATCTAGGTTTTAGAGGATCGAACTGTAATTTTTATTCAAACTCCAGGTTCTTTTACGATGTAGCTGATTCGGTTTATATGCGCCTGTAATTGTAATTGATGAATTGTTCACATCGGTCATCGTTAGAGTCAAGGGATGCCGGGAATTGAGTTTCAAGAGTGTTATCTGTTTTGTTTTTTCTTATTTTTTCATACTTTTTCACTTAGTTTGCGACATGGGAAATCGCGAAAAATTCTTTCAATAAGTAAACGCGAAGGAGACGCTACCTGCTCACGAGCATGTGCAACAGACCGTGATCTATGTTTACCACCGGTGGTAACTTCACCGTTCACCATTACTCCAAGTTTCTTTATTGTCGACTGAAGATCAATTGATTTGTACCGTTCACCGGGATATTAAAGACTTCGTAAAAAAATCAATGGGGTACGAAATTACAATGGGGTAAGAAATCAATTCATTCGCGTGTTGGTCAATTATCATCAGAAATTTATTCATCACACAATGAGATCCTGATTACATATACCATAGGTATTACAGAATTGTTACGGGCTTACGGATAGATTTCATAACGTATCATATATATCCTACCGTTATAGGTAGCTACACGTAAAAAAATGCAATGTAACCCTTTTTCCTAATCCCGAGCCGGGTAGCATCCTGCAAACAGCGTTACCCCCAGAATTGAACATACGACTTGGTAATAGAAGGGACGATCCACGCGGTAGACCGGACGTTGAAAACCGCATCGGAAGATTGCTGATGCCAATCCTGTAGAAAGTGAGAGTATAGGCTAAGAGACAAGGTGATAAATTATCAAAATACATGTTTATATAGGTAAGAGTGCAATGGCGACTTTACACCAGTGTGAAGACATGATTGTATCCAATCCGCTCGTAAATTGATGATAATCGTTTGATAGTTTGCATATTGTGCGAAAAGGGTTGAAAATTGTGAAAGATCGAATCTCGCTGCATGAA
The DNA here is from genome assembly GCA_943736025.1 of Tenthredo mesomela. NCBI lineage: Eukaryota > Metazoa > Arthropoda > Insecta > Hymenoptera > Tenthredinidae > Tenthredo > Tenthredo mesomela. The sequence goes on along the minus strand of OX031017.1, from coordinate 26,175,124 downwards.
AGTCGAAAGGTAATCAAGTCCGAGTATCTCTTCGTTTAATCATTGAGCGTAATCGCAAAATATTTTGGTATAGCCGATATACTCAACCCGATGGTCATCTTCTAATCTGGGCTTGAGGAATGGACTTGATTTATTTCAATTCATCATGAGCATTACATTTAGTAATTATGTAATGCATGAATTGATAGTAAATTGAAGTACAAGAAAAATGAGTTGCTGACTGCGGTCAGCAGATCAAAGAAATCAAGAAACAAAAAACACATATCTCACGGGTAACAGCTGTATACCTGATTTGGTGGATTCTTCTTCTTCTTCTCCTTCTTCATCTACTCCTACTTCAATGAGTTTTTTTCTAAGATCCTCGTTGTCATTGGTTAGAGTTCGAAATATTTCATTAAAATCGAGCTTGTTTTCCAAAATATTGGCCATTTGAACCTGAAATGAGATATATGCATGAAATGTAAGTAATGAAATTCAAGACAATGAATAATTTATGCTCTGTCAATGGGGTTGAATATGCAAAGCTTTTCCAGGTGGCGCCAACGAGCCAAGTAACAAAAATGGCGCAGATTACCAATACATGTCTGTTATTAGTGTGTGTCAGTGACCATGTGTGTAAATGTGCGCGCGCCACTAATAGCGCTTCATTTGAATTTTGAAACAACCGGCTATATTGGAGACATATTGGAGACGCCATGTTGGTTACTTGGCTCGCTGGCGCCAAAGTTTAACAGTTTTACCGGTAGCCAACCTCATTGAAAAATATCGAAGACTTGAATACTTCGGAATACTAGTCATTGATTAGTATTACAGAATATCATTTTTCATGATCTCAATTTTTTCAATTTTTCGCAAAATTTTTCATTTTTATATAAAATTCAAAGCCCTTTGGACCAATAACGCAATGTCTTGGCATGCTGATAGAAAATAAGTCAATAACATTCAATAGATTATTTATACGTTACTTCATCGAAAGCCGCTCCAACATTCGGAGCAGATTTGATATTGATCTGAGGTAAGAGTAATCTTGTTTCTCTAAAGCAGCCTTGTTGCAAGCTTCGGCGCCGAATTGCTTCGTAGGGATTCTCGGAAATTTTTTCAAGTTCGTCTTTCTTCTTTGGCACAATGATGATAACGCTGATCTTTTCACTCTAATCATACGAAGAATTAATCCGGTTGCATTGCTCGCACTGCATATTTAGTCCATACGCAATACCCCCCTCCCATGGTCACTAAGAGCTCCCCTCAATTTTAACATTGGATCATAAGTTTTTGGGGTCCAGGAATCTGAATCTGATGGTCATTTTGCCGTCCCATTGGGCAATCGTTTGTTATAAACAAATTTACTCCCATTTTTAATGAAAAAATAATTTTATCGGGAAACTAACAGAGATACGAAAAAACAGTTGAAACTGAAGTTGTAGCTCTTCTTCTCACAAACATAATGGTTTTTGATTTATCGAAATCGGTTAAACGGTTACCGAGATATTGATTGATAGATATACGCGGGGGTAGCGTTGCGCACGATACACCGGTTAATGCCATTGTGTCAACAAACATCGAGTGGCTTTACAATTTTGGTCCCGTTGAACGATTTTTGTATCATATCAAGGGCTAAGGATCAGAAGGGCGTAACTCACAAAAAACTACGAGTGCTGCCAGAAGGGCTCGTGCCCTCCCGCTGTTCTTCATCAGCGTGAGGTAATGTGTATTCCGTCCCGCCCCAGCGCCATCCTCAATCCGATCGACGCGAATCAAAGAAGGCCCATTTCGTGCCCTTATTATAAAAAATACAGTGTCCAATTAAAGGGGGATGGCCATTTCTACCTCGGGTGAGATTTCAGCGCCCTCGGCGCCCAAAACGAAGACGAGTGCTAAACATCTCACCCTCGCTCGAAATGACCATCTTCTCCCCTTAGTTGCACAATATACTATTACCTCACATTGATTTTTTTTTTTTTTTTTTCATTCCATGATACGAATTAGCGATGAATTGGTTTTGAACTTCGCTTACTCGAAATCTCTGAGCATCGAGCGCCCCGCGTGATCACTTATCAATCAATATCTCGGTAACCGTTGAATCGATTTTAATAAATCAATAACCATTTTGTTTCTGAGAAAGAGAGCTACAACTTCAATCTGAACTGTTTTTTCGTATCTCTGTTAGTTTCCCGGTAAAATTATTTTTTTATTAAAAATGGGAGTACATTTGTTTATAACAAATGATTGCCCAATGGGACGGCAAAATGACCATCAGATTCGGATTCCCTGACCCCAAAAACATAGAATCCAATGTTGAAATTGAGAGGATCTCTTGATGACCACGGGAGGGGGGTATTGCGTATGGACTAATTAGACTGTTTCAAATAGAACAAAGTTTTCTTTTTTTTTTTTTTACTTTTCACCGATGAAACAGTTCAGGGCAGATATAGCAAAGAATTTTCACCAAAGCAGGTGCAGAAATGATTTTTTTTTGAGCTGGCGCCGAGCATTTTTCTTTTTTTCATTGATTTAACATAGGAATTTCCCTAATTTTTTGTCAATATCGAATTTCATGATCGGAAATCATGTTCATTCTTTGGCCACCATTCGAGAGAGATGTTGAATACCAGCTGTAGATGTTATCGACGATCGTTGCATGGAAATAAACAAAATTGTAGCCATTCTTTCCCATGAATTACTCAACATTAAAGAATAGTATATGGATCTTATAATGTTTGTTTCCATGCAACGATCGTCAATAACATCTATAGCTGGTATTTAACATCTCTCTCGAATTGACGCCAAATAATGAAGATGATTTTCGATCATGAAATTCGATGATGAAAAAAAATTAGGGAAATTCCTATGTTAAATCAATAGAAAAAAGAAAAACGCTCGGTGCCAGCTCAAAAAAAAAAATTATTTCTGCACCTGCTTCGGTGCAAATTCTTTCTTATATCTGCCCCGAACTGCTTCATCGATGGAAAGTAAAAAAAAAAAAAACTTCGTTTCATTTGAAACAGTCTACTGCATATGGGTCTATGCCTAAATCTAAAACGCTAGTGCATCAGAACATATAGAACAGTACAAATTTACGTTTTTTCATACCTGGTAAGGTATCTCGATTAAGGTTGCCCTTGAATCCGAAATTATTTCAACTCGTAGTTCTCTTTTGATGCAGATGGTGGGTACATCTTTAGTAGTATTTCTTTCCACGTAAAAGCGTCTATTCTTAGTTGAAACAGGATCGAACTTTTTCTCCCATCGGCCTTTGAAGTGAATTGCTTTCATCACTACCAGCCGTGTTTTCCATTGGAAGTGATCTGTCAAAGCACATCAATTTCTGCACTGAGAGAATTTTATAGTAAATACTACTATCGCATGATTGTAAAAACACAAAAACAACCGATTGTAATAGCCGAAGTAATAGCGATTATCGGCGATGATTGAATTCAACACCCTGATGATAATATTTACCATCTGTATAAAAAAATTGACCACTCAGATGGTAATGGTTACCATCTCTTATGTTATTATGAACTATACAATGCCATTCCATAATCTACAATTCTAAGATCGTACACGCTATCATAAAATTCTCTCAGTGTGGTTGGAATCCACTATGACTTATTAGCATGCATGTATACGGAGTTTAATTTTATTTTAGAGTATCTATCGCTGCTACCTCTGTAAGCTCGCGACAACACGTTCGGTAATATGAACAAGTTGAGGAAAATCAAAGGTATACCATACCTGAAGCAATCATACTTTTCAGAAGTATGATTATCTGTTGGTTGGTGGCAAATTCTTCTACTTCAAGTTCATCCGAGTATCCGGGTTGTGGACATGATCTTGATATCCGTATATGCACGGACACTGTTCGCTCCGCAATCTCCTGAAATGTTGTAATGGTTTCTTAATAAGGTATGCAATAAGTAAACAAAACAGCGGAGCGTTAGGGTTGCCTGATTATAATTATCCATTTCTGAACTTGAGCTCGTTCGAGGTTCATGATACATTCCTTAGCATCGATCCCAACATATTGTTATTACAATTTACAGTTATCAATTGTATAAGTACATAATTGAATTTCTAGCAAACTCTAGTTATCTAACTAAGCAGGGCACTATCATATAGGTATAAGTATACAGGATATTAGGGTGGAGGCATTTATAGTGAGTCGGGAAGGTTGCTTCTATACAAAGCGAGATATGAAGAAATGTTTCAGACGCTAGTGTCAGTGCACATTCTACTTAGATACAAGTGAAGTAAAATAACAGCACAAGTTTTGAATACCTTCATTGACTGCAGATGTTACGGAAAAATTAAAAACCCAGTTATTGGTACACAATTATGTCGTATTGACTATATTCTGCATAACTTACCTCCACACATGGTTCAATGTCACTTGCTTTCGGTGGGAGCGAGCACCCGTATTCCGCACATTTGCCTGCTATCGTCATTTGGGTGGCCGCGTCATAGATAGTTGTTTCATTGTTATCCATCTGAAATTTTATGTAACGGTTTTTCACTGGGTTTAAATAACGTGAAATGAAAATCATATATTTTTATCTTTATATTTATCAGAGAGTTGTTTTTGTAAACCTATTATTCCAATAAATTTTGCGAAAACAAATGCCGGTTCAGGGTCTGGTACGCGCCGGATTTAGATTTCCACACGAGATGTTTTGGGACCTACATGTTCGAAATCGTCAATATAATTGCACGACAGAGCCCGTTTTCCCGCTTTCAGTGCCCGGTTAGAGATATTTCGTTTAATAGCACTGTTCAGCCCGATGTTTTCAGAACAGGTCGAATTTGGTAGGGAACCACCTTAAGTTCAATTTTATGCACGCGAAGCGTGCGCAAAATCAAACTTTACGCACAGCGTGTTGAAAATAATCACTGAAACATCTAAAGTCCCAGCTACGATAGTCCAAAGGTGAAAATTTATGTCGGAGGCCATGCCCCGCATGTTTAAGAACGTACTCTATCTAAAATCTACGTACACTGAGAGAAATGAGGTTTCATTTTCGGGTGTTCAGAGCCTGAAATCTGGGTACTTTATGCCAGAATCTGTATGGCAGCTCGAAGACACAACAATATTATGGCAATTAATCATATCCGCATGTGGCTTCGTGTCTATTATGCTTTTATTCAATATTCCACATCTGTATGGCAATTGATCTCGCGAGAGAAAAAAAAGAGATATTGTTGTTTCAACTATGCGTAGAGTTCAACGAATTATATTCGATATTACTATACTTATTAAGTAAATTCAACAATACAAATTACATCAATTATCATAGAATCAGTTATACAGGGGAAGAAACATCTATTTACAACATACATTTATTATTAACACATTATCAGTACAGGTATTGAGCAGCGCTTACAGATGACATCTTCCACGTCTATATATACTAACCAACTTCTATAAGTGGCACTCGCGAGAAAATTAAAAGCGGTGGTCGCCGCCTTACGAGAAAATATTGAAGTAATGTACAATATGGTTGAGTGAACTAATAAAATTTAACTACACAAAATTTCACCGATACCGAAGAACATATAGTACAATAGTGCATCGTAAAAATGATGATAATTCATTAAAAGGTGCTGAAACCGTAAGACGTACGTTACCCTCCGGCGTAATAATGGATATTAAAATACTTAATTTTGGTCCAAATACTACGTGGTATCACACATAGTCCAAATCCGATGTCAAATTATGCCATACACGGCTGGTAAATCATTCTAATTGTACATATTGCCAAACCGAAGAACATAATTTCCACCATCTGTTCCATAAAATCCTATCCTTATGGGAAACTTTGCCCAAATGTAGCATTACGTACCAGAAAGCGGAACCTCATTTCTCTCAGTGTAGGTTTTTGGATAAAACACAAATTCGAATAGATTCCAGACAGAAATAAATCCAGTTTATGGTCACGTATGGGTAGATTCCGTATCGACTTCCTTATAATCTGATAATTCCCACCTCAGTCTGAACGAATTATACCGCATAGTTCAATACATCAGATCAAGATTCTAACATACAGATTCTCATCAGCTCCGACCCAAACGATACAAGACTAACGCGAAGTATCTTCATCATTTTCGTCAGCTAACTTTAAAAAAATAGTCATTTGGCGAATCAAAAAAAAAAAAAAGTCAAAATGGTGGCTATCTGAAACACGTCGATTTTTTAACCCTATGTTTTGAAGTTTTCAATTTTTTAAAAATAGCCAAAGGCATAGTTTTGGATTTTCCACGGTTAGGACGATAGAGAAACATCTATTGATGGTTTATTCGTTAATTGGTTAAGTATGAAGTTTGTATAATTGTATCGAAGAAGACTGGTGGGAATAATGATGATCCCTATAATAATAATAATAATAATAATAACAATAATAATAATAATAATAATAATAATAGTGATATCAATAATTGGTTAAAGATCTAAACTTTAAGAATATGAAAAAAAAAAGAACTGATTTCTTCAAATTTCTAGAGAAAAATACCCCCTTAAAATACTAAGTCTACTATCACTCCGGGAAAAGATTTTGCGGCGAATCAGATATTTGAATTACTGCCGTGGTGATAAAGTCCTATAGAGATGGTTGAAACATATATTATATATATACAGAGATCCCTAACAGCACCGAGACGTTGCAGCAACATAACTTTGCAATATTGGCAATATTGCAGTTATATTGCGCAATGTTGCTGCAATGCCCCTGCAATGTTGCTGCAATGTCTCTATGTCCGCTTTTCATTGCATAACATTGCAATATTCCTGCAACATTCCCTGCTTAAAAAAAATTATTCAAACCAATAGAAGGTTTTGTATGGGTCGTAATCGGATTTCTGTTTAAGTTATTTCCTAATGAAAGGCCCTTTTCCAATTTACATTTCCAATTCGTTTGTATCGGTGTTACCCAATTAACTTTCTCATTTTGTATATAGGATTCTATCGGTTCCATTCGTTTCTTCTAGCACAAAAAAAAAACCCACAAAAAAAACGGATTGAAATATTTTTCACCTACAACTAACTCCTTTTTGAGCGGTCGAGCACAGTGAATATTTCAGGGTGTTCGAAATTTTCTATTAGCAGACTAGTCGTTTTTATTCATGTGGGTCACCCATCCAAATTCTGGTCGCCGATGAGATTGCTTAACTTCGTTGATCAACTGATGTCCGGTGTCGATCTGGATCCAACGTCGCCTATTACAATCTTTAACACTTTTAGACTCAATAGGTAAACTTTGATTCGTGAGGATTGACATCAATATGTATGTAACTGTAACTGTTGACCCGTGGCGGGTTAATTTTCAGTGAAATAAAAATAAATGATGAAATCTAGTGATAAATTCTGTCACCATATGGCATTCAAGTTACAGTTAATTATGAGTGTCCGTTTTTGTCCGTAATTATTTTGTCCGTTTGATTGATACATGGAAAATTGAATTCTTGTGTTTTCACATGCGTGAATATATAAATATAACATAGTTGCATTGCAGCAACCTTGCGGCAACATTGCAATGCAATGTTACAAATGTTATATTGGAGAGATCTTGCAGCAACATTGTAGTGCAATGCAATGAAAATGAAATTTAGCAATGTTGCTGAGACATTGCTGCAACGTTCCGTGCTGTTAGGGATGTTCTGTGGAAACAGGTCAGTCTGATGGAGGCGCACTTACTTTTTTTTCGTCAATGACAACGCTGTCAAAGCGATCTACTGATTTTTCATATGCCTATGACTGATACCTTCAGTCGACATAGCGGAAGCTGTCACGTCGTAGGTTATGAACTGTCATATTAGAATAATGTTTAATTGAATTATTATTAATAATAATAATGAATAATAATGATTAATAATTATTAATCTCAATAATTATTAATACTCATTATTAATATTATTAGGTTTGATTCTTATTAATAATAATTAACAATATTATTAGGTTATAAATAATTGTCTTGGTGAAATTTACACATCTGGTAGTAATAAATTTAATAAGTCAATAGCACAGGATATCTATTCGTTACGAATTCATTTCAGGTGTGAATTCCTGTTTATTTACCACATTAGTTGCAATCGAGCATTTCTTCGGTGACTGACTGACCCGTTGCATCTCTTCGACAAGTAGGGTTACGAACATAGCGAGGTGAATATCTTCATCGAGCATACAATATTGTGTAATTAAATTGTGATATTGTTCCTAATACAACGGTTATCTATTTCTGACTGCAGATTTCAATTTCTGTTTATTTCAAACATTATTAGGTTATCAATAACTCTTGGTGAAATTCACACGTCTGGTAGTAATAAAGTTAATAAGGCAATAGCATACGATATTGATTCTTTATAAATTCGTTTCAGGTGTGAATTTCTCTGTATTTGCTACTTTATTCACAACCGGGTATTTCTTCGGTGACTGACTGACCCTTGCATCTCTTCGACAAGTAGGGTTACGAACAAAGTGATGTGAATATCATTCATCGAGCAATATCTGTCGATTTAGTGGAAGTGTTTCATCCTACGAGGCATCTCCGCTGAATAAAACAATACTCTACATGTCTTCGCAGCCTGATAAGTACGAAAACGGTCCTGCATAAGTGATGTGTTGGTCCATCAATACGTGTTCAAGTTTCATCGAGTGAAAAATGAATTTAAATTATTGTTCCTATTAGTTTGTTCCTCATCGTCTCACAGAATATTGAGCCACTCTCGACGCTGGCTTTTTCCCGTTTTCTTCGAGTACTCATAGTACTAATATGGGTTGTTACAATATTCCGCACGGTATCCATCGCTGGACGCGGTAGTCCCGTATTCTTCGCAAAACCATGTTCACCCTTTCTTCTATTTTTTTTTTCCTATTTCCTTCACATGTATTACGAATTATTGAATTTTATTGTTATAACTGAATAAACCAAAAATTGTGTGGAATTTTAGAAAATTTACTTTATTACTACTAGATGTGTAGATTTCATCAAGACAGTTATTCGTAATCTAATAATGTTTGAAATAAACAGAAATTGAAATCTGCAGTCAGAAATAGATAACCGTTGTATTAGGAACAATATCACAATTTAATTACACAATATTGTATGCTCGATGAAGATATTCACCTCGCTATGTTCGTAACCCTACTTGTCGAAGAGATGCAACGGGTCAGTCAGTCACCGAAGAAATGCTCGATTGCAACTAATGTGGTAAATAAACAGGAATTCACACCTGAAATGAATTCGTAACGAATAGATATCCTGTGCTATTGACTTATTAAATTTATTACTACCAGATGTGTAAATTTCACCAAGACAATTATTTATAACCTAATAATATTGTTAATTATTATTAATAAGAATCAAACCTAATAATATTAATAATGAGTATTAATAATTATTGAGATTAATAATTATTAATCATTATTATTCATTATTATTATTAATAATAATTCAATTAAACATTATTCTAATATGACAGTTCATAACCTACGACGTGACAGCTTCCGCTATGTCGACTGAAGGTATCAGTCATAGGCATATGAAAAATCAGTAGATCGCTTTGACAGCGTTGTCATTGACGAAAAAAAAGTAAGTGCGCCTCCATCAGACTGACCTGTTTCCACAGAACATCTCTGTATAAGTAAAATGGATTTGGACCTGAGGCTCGTTATTAACCCGCTTGAAATGATGAATTTGAATTGATTTTAACAATTGAAGAAAATTAATCGACTTTTCTGAATTCAAATTTTGATATAAATACCTCGGAACTTGAGACCGTCTGCTCGTAGCTGTGATCGAATGCCTACTGTACACTAATCGTGAGATTCCGAGGCTAATGCCGGCGACACAGACTTTTCGTGTCGGATCACCTATGGGGATCGTGACCAGTATACAGTCACTCACACGCAGCGCCGACCAATCACAGCTATGTGTGAGCGATCGTGGCGCCTGTAGGTGAGGCGAACACGGGACACGAAAAGTCTGTGTCGCCGGCATAACGCAGGGTGCAGCGTTCGCGTCAACTTCTAAATTGCTCTTCGGCGATAATACTATATATTATTTTCCTTATACTACTATAGCAGCAGATCTACGTAAATAAAATTGTTTTCGAGTGCTCACAGATATCAATAAATGGCCTGATTAAAAAAGATTATAATATATAATTATATATTGATGGAACATAGTGACTATACGGTGAGGATTCGTGGATGCGCGGGGTCACTCGCGGTTCAAGCTGTCAGTAGTTTTATGCAATCTTTACAGATAGCTCATTTGATTAATTAATAAATTCTTTATTCGACGTTGGTGAAACCGGCCATAAAAGTCGCAAATACAATGTAAAATAGTCTTTTGTTTTCAATGAATAAGAGTTGAATCGATGAATAAAGTTATTTGACGTTGGTGAAACCGGGCATTATACAAGCGCGTCTGATAATTATTAGCGTGGGTGACAAGTGATAGTGAGTCCACAATGGGATATCCGCGGACCGAAATGTACGCGTAGGCCTGACGTCACCCATAAGGTTTTGCCGGGCGGAACTACGCGTAGCTCCGAACCTCCGCGTACTCGAGTCCCATTGTGGACTCACCATGAAGAACGTCAACCACGTGACGTGTTTAGCCGCGCAAGAAGTGTAACTGCCAAACAATTGAAAGATTCAATTGACGAAAATATAAGTTCTCAAATTGATAGCGTTGAAGAATTAAAAATCGGCGCTCCAAGTAAAACTAATTTAGATAAAATTGTAAATAGTGAGGTGAGAATTGATGACGGGAAGATTTCGTATGAACAATCAAATTTTGACTATTGGGAACTTTAGAACCTCGATACGCCAGCTAGTGGCAGAAAATAGAACTGTTCTATCAAGGCTACAGTAACCAATGAGAGGGCTTAGAACCTCGATACGCCAACTAGTGACGAAAATAGAACTACTCTATCAAGGCTAAAATTTTAAAGCCACGCCCATTCCAAGGATCCCAATACAATCTGGGATCGCAGATTTCATAATATTGATGAACTACCGTTTGATGAACCAATAGAGGAAATTAGTCCGTTTGCTAGAGGGAATGAAACGTTTATTAGAAATAACAAAGCAACCTGACAGGTGGTGCGGGAATGTGTGCATTTTGGAATCACGATATCTCTACAATGGTGATTTGTATGAAAAAAAGTATGGGAACAACTTTTGTAGACAATTGTATGATCTACAAATTTTGCCTGATCTATTTTTACGATAACATTTACGGTTGACGAGAAAAATGCAAAAACCCGATGCTTCTGACCTCTGACCTTGAATAAATTTTTTAGCAGACGTAGGATCGGTGGGGATTTTTGATATTCAATCCTTACGTCTAGAAGTCTGAAAGCTTGGACCGAGCTTCCATGCAGAAATGAAAAGCTGTTGAATGCCATGAGCGTGGGGGAGATTCAATTTTCCAAATTCGGATGAATTATGGAACGTCACAAATGGCTTGACGAGGTCCAGGGAACCGGACTTTACAGCTGTAATTTTATTGCGAACAAAAGTTACAAAAAATATAAACAAAAAAACAAAACAGAAAGAAATATAACATAAGTATTTACCGTAAAATGATGGAAATCAAATCGTGATGAGAAACTGATGAAGTTCCACTGAGGTGAGCGAAGTTCGAACGGCTGCAATAAAAACGGTAACATCAAAACAAAGAATTTATTTCATACGGACCAACGACTGATCAGTACATACGTTTCTTCTTTTCGACCATGGTCTAACCGTTCAACAGGTAAAAATGCGATGGAGGGACTCGTAAAGTTAAAAAAGGAATCGGTAATAGTCAAGACCGAAGTCAATAATTAAAAACAGAAAGGTCAGAGATGAAAAGAAAACTGCTACAATTTGACAGGTAGAGACGTGGTAAAGAGACCAACCGTATACTGAAAGGAAACATAAACGATGAGAGTAAAGTCCAAACAGCTGTACGTTGGAAGTGTGTGTGTGTGTGTTCATCGCAGCCGAACCAATGCAAGTATAATTTAAGAACAACTCTTAGAGCGTAAGCGGTGTAGCATCGTTGCGTATGGGATATGTAACTTTTTTGTGTCTTCCTGCTTATTAAGGGAGCGTGCCTGTAGGTGTATGTGCAACATTTCAGAAGTTGAAACTTTATTTATTTATATTTTACCGAAATATTACAAAATCGTTTCCGGCTCATAAATTAACATTTTAACATATAATTTGTTTTATATGAGAATAAAACGCCACAATTCTCTTCGCTTATTGCTGAGCAGTGTAGAGTCCTGCGAAGAGGGGCACGTTCTGAGATTTCGATCTGATTTGGTAGTAGAAGGGACGATTCACGTTGAAGACTTCAATGTCACCTATGCGGCTGAGCTTCACGCAACTTATAACTGTAAAGGAAATGACGAACCTGTATTAATTAGGGCCTAATCATTAGGCCAATGTCATCGATGAAAAATATAGGAGTCAAATCAGAGCTCTTGCACCAGCCAAACACGAAAGAATCTGGAATTTGATACGCTCTAAACGCTGGAGTAAACATCCCGCTGTTTGGTAAATTTTTCTTGAGCAAATGATGGATCATTATTTTGATGAATAAATTGGAAGAAAATGGTCGCCGGGTTGGGATTAACGGAATTGAGATATTACTACAAAAATCTCACCAGAAGCAGCAGCTGCTTCGCTGCCTGTCTCGTTGACTTCAATGAATGCTTTTTGAATAACCTTGCTGACTTTCAATCGAGTATCAGTAATGCAGGAGAAGTCGGCGTTGTCTTCAAACATGTCGATCATTCCCAGCTGGAAAGAGATACGCAAAAAATATAATCAAGTTGATGATATCGAATAAAAACTGACGTATATTGTCCATTTCTACATCGACTCCGGAATGACGCTTCTATGTATCACAGAAATTAGATTCGGGAAGAATGTCATCACAGATTTCTAAAGTCAAGCAGATTTCCGAGATTTGTCGATACAATTTTTAGTTCGATTTTCAAATTCAAGGTTCACCGAACTGAGAATACAAGGTCTTGGTGAAAATTTAGTCATCAATATTCGATATGTCATTCATATAGTATGCGTTACCTGTTGTAAAACCGTTTTGAGATCCAAAATACTTTCAATCTTGAATTTTGGTAGAAATAGTTCCACTTCATCACGACGGCTTTGCTGCAAGCTTTGTCTCAGATCTACTTTGTGGAGATTATCCTGCACTTTTCTAAGTCCATTTATTTCATTTGGCAGAATGATGATCATGCTGATCTCTCCACCCTGAAAATACGAAGGATTAGCTTGCAATATTCTGTATAACTTTGTACTTGAAATTAACAGGTTGGAAATGAATTCTCAACGTCGGAACATAGAACACGAAAATTAAGTCTACTTTCCGTACCTTGTATGGCATTTCGATAAACCTTGCGCTCAGCTCGGTGAGATTTCCGAATCGTAGATAGGTTTCGATAAACATAGTAGGTACGTCAGTGACAGTGGCTTCATTGACATGGAAAGGTCTGTTTTTCGTACAAGCTGGATGAAACTTTTCCTCCCATTGCCCCTTGAAGTACACTGCGTTCACCAGTACCATCATTGTATCCGAGCAGAGGCTATCTGTGAAATTACATCATTCGTGACAGAAAATTCACTAGGATTTGTTAAATGATACCATATTGAAGTTTTCAACGACGCGTCTCATAATTCCAATAAACCCAGTGTAATCGAAGATATACCTGGAGTGATCAAATCCTTGATGCGCTTGTTGGTTTGTTCTTCACACCAAGTGTTGATGATTCTCGTAGCACCCTCTACATCTTTGAAGTCCACTTCCTGGCTTGATGACAGGAACTTTTCAGCAGTTAATTTTTTGTACTCAGGTTTGACTGCAGCCTGAGTCGAAATGTATATCTTGTTGGCGAGCCGCAGCTCAACTCCTTCCGAATTCTAAAAGAATTATTATTAGTCCAGTCAGATTGAACTCAATTTCTATTAATAAAAGAGAATATTTCAGCGGGTGGATTTTTTTACAGGTAAATTTCACCGCCATGAGCATTTAGCCCTGCAATCCGACTTCATTTCTCATTGAGCCCTGCATTTCTGACATTTTTTCTCTGAAAATTTGTTGTGAAAATTACCATCAATAAATTGAAACATTTTTCAAAAAACTAATCGGCATATGAAGATAATATAGCGGAAGAAGAGGGTTTCCAAATGTTTTAAAATGTCTTGCAACAGAATCCGGACCTAGCTGATAAGTCGAAAACACAGGGATATGGTCATTGGGGTGAACTTGTAGTGGAGACAGGGGCTAGAATTAACAGGGGGACGGTTGTACCATCGCGTTTATCTCCTTGAGTATGAAAGATAAATGAATGATTCCAACGCGAGAATGACTGTTGGAGTCTAACAGTCATTCTCGCGTTGGAACCATTCATTTATCTTTCGTACTTAAGGAGATAAACGCGATGTTAAAACTTACCCCTGTTAATTCTAGCCCATGTCTCCCCTACTTGTGAAAAAATTGGCCAACCAACTCTTTTCCAGAAGATAAGTCAGTCCATTATTCGGTCAATCCAACTGGACTGAATTTCCCCTTCGTTATATCAAGGCTAGGACCGAGTCTTCTGATGAGGAAGTAAAAATATGAAAGTGAAAATTCTACATCGCTTACGTTCAAGTTTTTGATGAGAGACTGATATCCAGATTGACCGAGTTCGTCGTTATTGGGAATGAAAAGTGCTGAGCGCATTTGCATTGCGGTTGTGCCGCTGGCTCCGTATGCAGCCATAGCGAGTGCCACTTGAGCACTTAAGGGCGATGTGATTAAGTTGCCGGATTTCTCATTTGCCACAGTCTGAAGTTCGTTGAAAACATGTTTTTACATCAAATCAGAATCAAATAGAGAGCTTAAGTAGTCTAACGTACCCTTAAAAAATTGTTAGCGAATTGTTCGGTGGACCGAGCTTCGGTCCCAATCTCAACGTCAATTTTTTCAGTCATATTGGTGGCACAGATTGCAGATGATACCGTAGAGAAGAATTATACTGGAATAGATAAACGTTAAAGATCAAAATGACATTCCGATTTACAAAATCCAAATAATAGGGATCTGCAAAAATCCTATAGGTCTTTCATGAAAAGTTATGTGTGTACAGCGGTTCGGAGAAAATCGAAGAAAGTCGTACGATAGAAAATACATGCTGCGATGGAATCCAAATGACATTTGATATGAAGAAAACATCATCAGACTCATAATCCACATGAAAATCCACCTGGAGGAATCCATGCCAGGCACAACGTACTCACTCAGACTGAAATTCATAGATGTATTCCTAAGAGTAACGAATTCCCACAGATTTCAAATAGAAATAGATCGTTTTTAAATAAATACCAACACATATAGATCCCTCACTCGATCATTCACTAGCTCACTAGCTCATTCCTATCTAAGATCGTATGAATCTAAAATCATGCCAGACAGTTCCAAATTGCAAATCAATTGAAAATTTGAGAACAGATTTTTGATTTCCATCTACATATTCGAGCTCTTTGTAATTTCTGGATGAACTGTGAATATTACATCCCATTCTGCATAGTATATAATTTCATAACTTAGTCCCGTGTTTCCACATCCATCGGCTCTTCATGAGCTGTAATCTCAACGATGATGTTCAGGACGGTTTAACGCATTTTACAGATTCTGTACATCAGCAAATACCGAAACTTGGTTCGTAATCACCGTGATTTTCCGTAAGTTTTTCACAAAGCTGGGATCTCAAAGTTTTTTCCAGTTTTTTTCCTCGCGGTGAAAGAACGAAGATATGCGACTACGATATTTCACTGTTATCCTGTTTACCATTTTCGCCGTCTAGACGGCAATATGCCATATATTAGGGTGGGCCAAAAAAAAAAAGACTAATTTTTTTCTCCTTAGTTAACATGAAAATATTATTCAGGATGACGAAAAAAAAAATTCTCTTAAAGTTTGAGCTCTCAATATTAATATTAAGGGGTGGCTCATCGTGATTTTTGATTTCCCATTCAAATAACACGGGAAATATTTTTTTTTTTTATTTGGAATTTTATTCCGTTCTAACGAATTATCGTGTTGTAAAAATCAATACATATTCTTGTAGGCGAACGATCTCCGAAAAAGGTCTGATTTTATTTTTGAGTAGTCGAAAAAAAAGTCGTCATATATACCGTTTGAGGTTGAACTTTACCCTTGAATAACTTTCAAACGAGTGGACTTAGCGAAAAATCATATCAGACCTTTTTTGGAGATCGTTTAATTTCCTACAAGAATATGTATTGATTTTTACAACATGATGATTCGTTAGATTGGAATAAAATTCCAAATGAAAAAAAAAAAACATTTCCCGTGTTATTTAAATGGGAAATCAAAAATCACGATGAGCAACCTCTTAGTATTAATATTAAGAGCTCATAGCTTGAGAGAATTTTTTTTTGCGTCATCCTGAATAATATTTTCATGGTAACTGAAGGAAAAAAATCAGTCTTTTTTTTTTTTTGGTCCACCCTACTATATATGCAACGCTTCCAATTATAGTTGCCACGTCATCAATGAACTGGGAGGTAATGCCGTAGTTTCAACAACAATCTTTATCGTAATTTTTAGTAGGCACTCATGGTCAGAGAGGTGGCTCTCTCGAAGCCATCGTGATTACTAATTCCTAACGCCTGTCTGTACCCAAGCCTCAGATTCCACCGAGGGGTGACGCACTCTAAAATCTCTAAAATCATAGAGACATCGTAACACGTTTCGCCCTATACTACATTGTACTGTGATTTTTCCTTATTTTTCCTTATTCACACCGCTATAGTATTACGCTGTAGTGCGTTAAGCGGTTTTGTCCATCAAGAGCTGAGCTTATTCTACCTTATTTTAACGAAGAAAATCATGATTTCCGAGTGCGTCGTACCCCTCGGATTCCACAGAAGAGATTTATGATTGATACTGTCTAACGCCTGAGATCGTTCAGGAGTGACTCCGCATCCTCTTTCTTCCGAACTCCTACATTCTGTCAAGTTATATGGATGGTTATTGTCATTTCGGTCGATTCACTTACTCCTTTTGAAAATCTACTTTTGAAGTTCGTAACGATGGGTCGAATGAAATATAAAGTTGAATTCATATTATATGAGAATTTACCGGACGAGACGAACCAAATTTTAAATTAAATCTTCTAACTGAGGAAATAGATTCTTCCTCTGCATAGAGCGTGCAATCCCCAGAAAGACCGAACAAAACTGAAAGTGCATCATAATTCTTTTTTCAAGTGAAAATTCCTTCAGCCCGGCTTTGAACTGGGACCTTTGCATTTGTACCGCAACGCCTTGTCCAATTAGACTACTGAAGGGCTGGAAGAATCTTTACTTGAATTTTTTTATGCGTTATCGTTTTGTGGTATTGGGGATTAAATCTTTCCTCAGTTAGAAGACTTAATTTAAAATTTGGTTCTTCTCGTCCGACAAATTCTCATATAGTATGAATTAATAGGATACGAACGATAGAGTCACTACTCAATAAAGTTGAATTATTCGAGGCCTATACGAATGAAAGGACAAATTTTCAACTTTCTTATCAAAATATATTGGTAGATTCTCAGAATTAGAAGATTCTTTGTCTTACCTTGGCGACGTTTTTCGGTAGATGATGAAATGTTCTGAAGCTGTACGGCAAGTATAGCGAGCACACTGACCAGAAAAATGTGCGCGTCAATTCGAAGACGATCTATATAGACGCATGCGCGGTAATTCCAGAACGATAAAACTCAGTGAGTGAATATAAAGCTCATTCCACACCGAAAGAAATAGATAGCACTGGTTATTGTGCTGCGCAGTAAGATATGAAGCAAAGTACTCTTAAACATGATTGATTCATATTAAAACAGGAGTGAATCATGTTTTAACACGTATACTATTACTGTTCAAATAGTAACCAGTGCTTATGCTACAAAGTACATATAAAAATATGACTGGTTACTGGTGAAATAGTAACCGTTCGTATTTAGAATAGTATACGAGGCCTTCAGCATGAAATAGCTGAAAAAGAGAAATGGCGTATGAAATAAAGTAAAAAAAAGTTAACAGTTGGTTATTTGTTGTGTATCAGCACACAATTTTTGATATTAACATAGAGTAGACGTACCGTTTTTGGCCACCTTGCTACCGTTTGTGGCCATCACTTGCTCCATTTGTGGCCATACCCATTACCATGTAAATCAAGGCCTGGCCACAAACGGTACAATAGTATATTGTGTAACAAGGGATGAAACAAGGTGAATGCAGGCCAGGGTGAAGTTGTCTGCCCGAAGCCGAAGGCGAGGGCAGACATCACCCGTGCCTGCATTCATGTTTCATGCCGTGTCACACACTATGTTTTTCATGACATTTGCTCTGGAACTTAAACTGTCAATTTCAATAGTCTGAAATCTGCAACAGGGCAGTTATTTCTCTTTGCAATCCCAAGGGATTGTAATAGACCCATTTTGCAATCCCAAGGGATTGAAAAACACCAATTCACACCGCTGATTCATTGAATTCGCGATTTGACAACTTTTCACGGCATCATCCTGAAATCAGCCTCTTTCAACTGACAAAACTGGCAACGAAACTTGCAGTTTCAGAGCAGATGTCATGAAAAACTATTTTAAAAGCCTTAATTATTAAAAACTTCACTTTAAAACAATCTAGTAGGTACTGGAAAAGTTGGGTCTAATATTTGCTGTAGGGTATATGTTTTCGTAATTGATTCAATAATCAATAGATTTATAGTGCCAGAAAGGAGGGACGCATTTGTCAAGCATGGCCACAAATATGGTACATCATCTACCCTAGTATTATTATTGCTTTGGTAATTAATTTCTATAGAGACGTTCGACCAGTCCAACTTGAGGGCAATATAAAAGGCCGAACGTCGATTATAAACCTTCCACTATCACTTTCACTAATTTTTATATTCTCGGTACGCACATTTGACGACCAAATTTTCGACGGCAGTATGGAAGAACGTGCTATCTCAAATTATGCCCGAAAAACGTGCTATCTCAAACTGTGCTTGGAGAACGTGCTATCTCAAATTATGCTAGAAGAACGTGCTATCTCAGATTGTGCTAGAAGAACGTGCTATCTCAAATTGTGTATGAAGAACGTGCAATCTCAATGGGGGGATAAAATCCCATTGATACGGTACTGGTATTTGGGGTGTCCGGAGTATAAAAAGCACTGCGGTTTTCAATAGATCAATCACTTGTTTCAATCGTTTTCTCATGTATTCAGCTCCGATAATACAGAAATAGAAAATCCGAGATAAGTTCAAATGAACATTTTTAATTCATTTACGATGTATGTCATTCACACAGGGCAACGGTCTTGGTCACATTTTCACGTTTTCTTTTTTCAAATTTATTCGCGTGAACATCCAAAACTTGAGGTGACCGGGGGTACCCGCCGTCCGGGGCTGGCCACCTCACCCCTATTAACTTGAACACTCAATTTATAATAGTGCATGATTTTTGTGAAGAATTTTATTGCCAAACTGCAAAAAAAGGAAGAAAATGGGACATGTGTGATACACATTGCGTGTGGTTCCACGCATACAGTTGACACTTCTGACTTTCAGTTTTTCGTAAGGTTGTTGAAACCTTCATCAAAAACATTAATTTGACTGTTCTGAAAATCCAATGTGAATAACATACATCGGAAATGAAAATGAAAATGTTTGTTTGAACTCATCTCGAATTTCCTATTCCTGTATTATCGGAGCTAACCCGCATGGAAATATATACCGAGAAGTTTCGTGGACGTGGAACGCTAGGGGTACCAACCCGAAATTTTTGCTATTCCATAGGCGTAGGTCATACAGTAAACTGCAGCAGCAGTTTGGTAACTTACTAGATGTTTCTAGTAAAATCACTAGAGATCACTAGAAATCTAGTGATCATTGGTCACTAGATTTCTGGACTAGAAATATAATGACTAGATTTCCAGTGATTTCTAGTGATTTTACTAGAAACATCTAGTAAGTTACTAAACTGCTGCTGCAGCTCACTGCCCAAAAAATAGGACCCTTTTTGGGTTGGTATCCCTAGCGTTCCGCGTCCACGAAACTTCTCGGTATATGCGAAAAATATATGCGACATATTTGTTTTTTGCGCTAAAATATAAGTAACATTTATTTTGATAAGTTTGATATAAATGTCAACATACATGTTGCGACATGTATGTCGACATAGATGTCGACATAGATGTCAACACTATGTAAAATTCATCAAATATATGGGATACATATATGCATATGCGTACATATATGTTATAATATATGCGACATCTTTGGATTTTGCGCACATATATGTTATAAGTGCGACATATATGTTGCATATATTTTTCGCATATATATATTTCCGTGCGGGAAATACCTACATGAGCAAACAATTGAAACAATTAATTGATCTATTAAAAACCAGTGCTTTTTATACTCCAGACACCCCAAATACCAGTGCCGTATCAATGGGATTTTATCCCCCCATCGAGATTGCACGTTCTTCATACGCAATTTGAGATAGCACGTTCTTCTAGCACAATCTGAGATAGCACGTTCTTCTAGCATAATTTGAGATAGCACGTTCTTCAAGCACAGTTTGAGATAGCACGTTCTTGTAGCATAATTCGAGATAGCACGTTCTTCTAACACAATTTGAGATAGCACGTTTTTCGGGCATAATTTGAGATAGCACGTTCTTCCATACTGCCGTCGAAATGTGCACTCATTAACTCGAACTTTCTAAACCTTACAACCCTACCTTCGTGACTTTCAAGGGTTTTTTCCGCTATTATTTCCATCACGGTCCTTTGTCTACCATAAAACTATCTCATCATATTATATAATTCTTCCAGAAACTCTATCTGCCAATTCCTCGAATTTCCCACTTCCGTCTATGTACGTTTCCTCATCCAATTGACTGAACTGACACATCCTCGACCAATCCGAAAGATCCATCAATCCTAATTTTTGACCAATTAGCAACCTCCTTCGTCCCTCCACTTTTCCAAAATTCTCCCAAACGCTTTCTTTACTCACTATATCCAAAACCAGTACAACTTCAACCACAGAACCAGTTGGTTCAAATCTATTCTCTAACTTCCAACTCATCACTCAACCACTAATAACTATTTCAAGGCGACTTATCACTAATACCAGTAACTTCAGCACCTACTCTAAACGATTTATAATCATATTATTGAACTTTAATTTTCATATAATCCATCATGTAACGTTCTCTATATCTCTGTTAAGTTAAAAATACATTCAGTTTTAAGGTGGTTCTTTACATACTTCCCACCAAACGTGGGTTTCAGAGCAGATTTTGAATACTTCTCGATGGGGGAAAAATCTGAAAAAAATCAAGCATGTAGAAGATCCTCGGGAGATTGATTTTGCATAATAATAATTCAAAAAAGTTATTAACAAATTGATAGAAAAAATAACTGTTCAAGAAATTAGCCGATGACCCAACTTTTTTTTTAGGTGAAAATTATTTTTTAATTTTTCTGAATACGTATGATTTTTTTCAGAATTTTGTTAAATCTTTGAAAATTGAGTTTTTCATACCTGACAAAACGCGATTTTCAAAGATTTAACAAAATTCTGAAAAAAATCATACGTATTCAGAAAAATTAAAAAACAATTTTCACCTAAAAAAAAAGTTGGGTCATTGGCTAATTTCTTGAACAGTTTTTTTTTCCATCAATTTGTTAATAACTTTTTTGAATTATTATTATGCAAAATCAATCTCTCGAGGATCTTCTACATTCTTGATTTTTTTCAGATTTTTTGCCCATCGAGAAGTATTCAAAATCTTCTCTGAAATCCAAGTTTGGTGGGAAGTAGGTGAAGAACCACCTTAAACATCATCAACCACTCATTTCAAGACTACAACAAAAATTACCTACACTCCTTTAATTAATTGGTGTAGACCGTTCACGTGGTACAACCGCACGCCAAAAAGTAAAGATCGCGTGAACAGTTGTTCTTTCATAATTTCTGATCCTGAAACCGAAAAGAATTTACTTACCATGAGCGAGCATACGAAACTTGTGGTTACCTCTGTAGACACCAGTTAGGCCCAAGCATAGAAATTGTTGAGATCAAACATCTGTCACTTTCTACCCGAAATTTTGTATTTCATTTTTTGGTATTTATTCAAATAATATCAACAACCAGACGAACACATTGGAAAATGTACGCTGATATAGGGTAATTCCGGGTGAGATGGCCATAGGGGAGAGATGGCCTTCGATGATATTTCTCAGCCTACTCGATATATTACACTTTCTATTTGGGGTAGATCGGTAGTTGTACTTTGTACGAAGCGATCTACTCTAAATAGGAAGTGTCATATATCGAATAGCATGAGAAATATCATCGAAGGCCATCTCTCCCCGATGGCCATCTCACCCGGAATTACCCTAGTGCGTAGATAGATGACAAACAAAAATAAGAAATAATCATGACAAGTAGACCTGCTGTTACCATGGTAGGCGTGTGAAGATTTCACCGTCACATTGTTTCTTCAATAAGTCTTTGATGCTTCATTGAAAATCTAGTCTGGAATTATTGCGAGAAATCTCTATAGCGAGAATGTCCGACATCATAGGTTCGAATTTCGCGTGCACAGAGTTAGCATGGTGTAGTCTAAATTGACTCTATCGCGATCGGTATAAGCTCTCGGGTAATCAAAAACAATGCAGCATTTTTCTTTTCAGTAATGCATTGGAAATCACACAACATTTTAATCTTATTTTATCTAGCCTCGGATGATTATGATTTCTCATGTGCGAAGGAAAACGATAAACATATCACAAAGTTCTGTCCCGGAAACGTAAGAATTTACTGACACTGGTGAATTACTCATAGTTATTTTGTGATCAGACGATATTATGAACCAGAGTTGGGTAAAACCGAATGGAATTACCCAGAGAAATCCCGGCACCTGGAACGCTATCTCAGTTCTTTTGGGTGCTGGTGTAACACTGATTGATCGATATCACTGGGTTTATCATAAAGAATTGCGCAAGAATTGACGATATGAACAGCCACTTATATAGTGAGGTAAAGTAGCGGCGGTGTTATCATTCTGTTGACTATTGAGATGGTATTTAGTGCAGTAGCGAAAAATTAATTAGACTAGAAGTATGTTATCGCTCCGCGTCGGCAACGCGTCAGTTTTAGTGCTCATTTTGACACTAAGTTTGGCTGTTGGATCTTCGGAAAATGAGAAAAAGAAGATGGAGGCCTTCGCCAAGGCTATCCGTAGCTCCATGGAAGTTCCTTGGATCGACAGGATTGATTCGGTGATACGCGATTCAGAAGATTCCTGTAACGCAGAGATCGCGACAGTGACAGCGGCCTTTGAAGCTGAAGAAACGTGGGCCCTAGAGAGTAAGTCGACGGCTGCGTGGAATAACCGGCTATCTCAGAATCCATTCGAAAAAGCGACTCTTGCCTATATTATTCATATACCGTCGAAGTATACGGAATAATTTGGAATTATTCCACTAGAGATATACACTCCTAACAAAAATTAGCGGGCCACCCAATTTTTGCTTCGAAAAATGTTCGATTTCAAAGTCTCCTAATTCGGCGAAAAATTGACTTAGCGAGTCGTTTGTAAAAGCATTTCAAAGCTTAAAGCTTCATCTTTCAGATGCTCACTTTCGATTGCGTTTATGTTTTTCTTGTCTTGAGCTATGGTCCCTTGAACCATCTCGTGCCAAATTTGTGTATTGATGTTCCAACTTCAAAACAACGCACGGGGTCGGTCAGTATCGGAATTCTGATTTCAAGACAGTCATTTTGAAGCTTGGAATGTCCTCTTTAAAACCCTTTTTTTTAAATTGCCCTACGATTTTTTTTCATGGAGTTATGCGTTGCTGAAGCAAAAATGGTCTTTCAATTTTTGATCGCATGCCCTGGGCGAACGAGTCCTCGTACCGAGGTTCCCAAATATGGCTTTTAAAGCTCAAATCTTCATTTTTCTGAAATCTCATTGCAATTTTTATTCGGTGACGTTTCCAAGCCATGATCACCATCCAAACGAGACCCTCCAAACCGCAAAATGGAAATTCGCACTTTGACCTCAGGTAGCACGCGCAAAAATAGCGACACAGGTGGCCCAAGGTTAGAACTTCAACTTTGAAGTCTTTCCTTCGAAACCATATCTTGGAATTCGCTCTACGATTTTTTTTCGTAAAGTTATTCGATTTTTAACACATACGGACGATTTAAACAGTACCTCCGGCATTAGCATCACTCAAAGTGGTGGAATAATCACGAGATCGGTACGACCATGCATGGAAATTGCACCACACACCAAAAATTGAAAGACCATTTTTGCTTCAGCAACGCATAACTCCATGAAAAAAAATCGTAGAGCAATCTCAAAAAAAGGGTTTTGAAGAGGACATTACAAGCTTCAAAATGACTGTCTTGAAATCAAAATTCCGATACTGACCGACCCCGTGCGTTGTTTTGAAGTTGGAACATCAATACACAAATTTGGCACGAGATGGTTCAAGGGACCATAACTCAAGACAAAAAAAACATAAACGCAATCGAAAGTGAGCATCTGAAAGATGAAGCCTTAAGCTTTGAAATGCTTTTACAAACGACGCGCTAAGTCAATTTTTCGCCGAATTACGAGACTTTGAAATTGAACATTTTTCGAAGCAAAAATTGGGTGGCCCGCTAATTTTCGTTAGGAGTGTATATATATGTTTCATGAGGTAGACCATATTCTCAACTCGGCGGCATTTTATCCTGACCCTCTACGATCTGTTTCATTTTTTTTTTTTTTTTTTTATCTTATTCAACCTACAGAAGAACGTACCCTTAATCTTCACAGATATTTCGGACCAGTCGGTCTTTAAAAAGAAAAAGAAAAAGAAAAATTAATGAACCTCGCTTTGTGAAGAAAAAAGGCGACAATTTTGAAAGTTTTCACTGGCACGGATAATTTTGTCACAATTCTTGCACTAGAGATTTGGGTGCATATTTTAGGATCGGTTACACTTGTTTTCAAATGAATTTACGAATCTCTAGTGCGTGACCGATAGCATATGTTATGGAATAATTTTTCAACAGTGAACTACAGCTTTCAGAATTGTCGCGATATTTATTGCGTTTTCATACATCAGCAGCTAAGAAATATTCCGCGCATATCGCATATTCCGCCTCGCGCAATATTCGATGATTGAGAGAAACTTAAATGACCGTTTTCAAATCGATTGTATTCATACATACAGGTATAGTAAAAGCAATCAGCACAGCAAGAGATAATATATGGGTGTTTCCACGTTGAGAGGTAATTTTTTGTGAGATTTTCGGCAAGACAAAAATTTCCAAAATTCAATTTTATCACAATATTTTCTTATTCAAACAGCTATTTTGTGCTTGTCTGTAAGCTGGCCAGTCAATTTTTAATTTTTAATTTTTTTAATTTTTAATTTTTTTTATTGTAAGTGAAATTACTGTGAACATAAACTATAAGATTGGAGAGTGAAATATATATGCATAACGTCTAAGAAAGAAATTCGATTTGACGTCATTTTCATATTTTTCCTGAACATTTTGTGTACTCATGTGACAGGGGAAAGACGCCAGGGGAAAGACATTTTGATGAGAAAACAGAGATAATCATAAAAGTATTTATCATATTCAAAAAAACGTCGAAACATCATAATCTACGCACATATTACAGTAAATATGCAAATGAAATTAGGTATTTAGATGAATAATTACGAAATAATACTTGCCAGGGGAAAGACAACGTTGACTGGCAAGCATCCACAACTACGACTAGCGTGATCGAAATGACCACCATTAATAATAATTAGATGGCTCGAGTGATGCTCGTTGTTAACTTTGAATAAAACTGCATAGCGGTCAGGTTTGAACTTGCAACGATCGAGCTCACAAACAGAATTTTTTTAGGATTACAAAATGCCAGGGGAGAAGACACAATATACGAGAGACAAGATTCGTCCTGAATATTTTTTATGAAAAAGAGAATTTTAAATCATTTTTCTCATTAGATTACAAATATTATTTATATCAGTTTATGGAATATACGAAATTAAGCTGTTTTGATCGATTTAGATCTATTTAAAGTTACTGATTAACTGTCAAAACAGGAAGAAGACAGGCCAGGGGAAAGACATTTTGCATGTTTGAGGTGCGATTATGACGAAACTAAGTAAATTTAAGTAATGAAATTGACTGCCCAGGAAGAAGACGTTGTATATTATAAGATCATGATATGAATTTTGATACATTTTCGAAAAAAGTATGCTTTTTTGCCTTGACAACTGAAATTACCTCTTAACGTGGAAACACCCATATATTGATTGATCCAATGCCATTACAGGGCCGTAGAAGAATACGAGATAAAGAATCAAATTTAAAAAATGGCGGAGTACGAATCCTAAATTCAATTACAGATCCATCGTTATCTACGTCCTTTCTCGCATGATTCGATCATACATAAAGTACCATAATAACTTGTATTTATTATCTTCAACAGTGTTCGATGCCTCGACGAAAATGCAGTCTGGAATTTTTAAGGGAAATGTCAGAGACCTTGGTATGTACGACCAGTGTGTCAACACCAATGGAGAGTTCAACGGTACCAGTGTTCAGGGTCAACATTGCCTCGTTATGTTCGATATATTTACTTCATCGGTGTGTGTTCCGTCCTCGTGTAATGAGACGCAACTTGTCGTGATCCTGAATTCTATGATCCAGAATGTGTCGTTCCTGGCCGATTTAGGAATTGTAATAAGCAGAGCATCTTGTGTGCGACTAGGAACCGAGGATTTCACCATAGGAGAAATCTTGACACTGTAAGTAATTGAGACAAAAGATGCTTCTTACATGTAATTGTCACACACACAAAATACAGGGAACTTGACATAATTTTCCAGAACCCTTTTTGCGGCGATTGGCACCTTCATAGTTTTGTGCACTATTTGCGAATTCGTTAAGAAACAGAGACCTGCAGGAGTTTCTCCTGCCGTCACCGCATTGGCAAAATTTTCACTTTACACAAACGCAATGGCTGTGCTAAGTACCAAAGTAAATCCTCGCATGCTGCCAGCGATTCAAGGCATAAGATTTATAAGCATGTGTTGGATTGTCCTCGGTCACCGATTTGGAAACACATTAATGAAGCCGATGGTCAATACTTTGGACATGGCGGAGGTGAGTGCTGGTTTGCTATTGGCAATATTTACTTCGAATGTGGATATTGTAGAGTCGAAGATAGACATCTGGCCAAAAAGGAAAAGGATGTATGATCGGTTGTGTGTAGCTGGTGATTTCATTTCAACTTGAGTATTAGGAATTGCGCTGCCTGGCACCAGTCAACAAACTAATAACAATTGATTTACAGTGGAACGATACGTGGACCGCTCTGTATATTCAGATGGCGCCATTCGCTGTCGACACTTTTTTCGTGATCAGCGGCTTTCTAATGGCTTACTTGTTTCTCAAGTCGAGCAAAGCAGCAACACTATGCGACATTCCCATGATGTATGTCCATCGTTACCTCCGGTGAGTGAAAAAACCTCTTGATTGAACATTAGGGTATCCAGCTTCCCCCAGAATCCTCACCATTCATGTATTTGCTCAAGAATTACAACTCAACAAGATGGTACAAGTTTTCGCAAAAAATTCAATCTTTGGTACCCACTTAGGGCTTTCATTAGCGAGACATAATTGACCTTATAGTCCCTGTTGCTGACTGAAGTTCTTGATTGTTTTAGGTTAACACCATGCTTAGCTATCCTCATCTTATTTACTGCGGTTCTCCTTCATCGCGTCTCTAATGGTCCCATGTGGGCGACCACACTCATATTACATGTTGAACGTTGTCGAAGAGATTGGTGGGTCAATTTATTGTATTTACAAAATTTCGTGAGGACAGATGAAATGGTGAGTTACTTCATATTCTAAATTACGAATTCGCATCGAATCCTTTTCTGTATAGTGTTTAAACGAAAGTATATAAAATTTCAGTGCCTTCAGCATACGTGGTACTTGGCAGTCGATATGCAACTTTTTCTCATCTCCCCATTCATTCTGATCCCGTTGCGTCGCTGGCCAAAATGGGGACTTGGACTGCTCTGTTTGCTGCTTGTTGGTTCCGTGGTTACGCCAACCGTTATTCTTGCCGTTAACGGTTACAGCGGGGCAGGTTATCGCTATGATCGGATGTGAGTATGACTATTAAGACCCGTATTCAGATCACGAGTTTATGCCAAGTGTGAGAACTTGGTGCAAGCTTTTGATCGGTCGAAAGTTTGTGAAAAAATAAATAATTAGAGGGCTAAGTGATACGTTCGAAAGCGCACATATTGCCATAGGCTTGTGATCTGAATACGGGCCTATGTTATCTAATTTTTAAGTAACTTGATCGAAGTTTATCAACATTTCAGGACAGCGGAAACAGCGATCCCTGCCAACAAGTTTGAAAATCACTTTTACAATCGAGCTTGCCCTTACTTAGTGGGAATTCTCTTAGGCTTCGTGGCAGCAAACAAGGAAAGGCATCTCAACAAGGTAGCTGTCTCAACGAAGCCGTGATCCGCGAACTTCGTCAAATCTCGTATACTGTTAAGTTTATTTATTCTTGAACGAATTTTTTTTTCCGATTTTAGGTGACCGTCGCGATTAACTGGGTTGTGACCTGTATTCTCATGTTATTCTGTGGATGGGCTACCCGACGCCTGCAGGACACTTCATTAGATTATAGTTTGGCATGGGAAACCACGTTTGCCCTCCTATTACGTCCTTTTTGGGCCATTTCCATCGCTTGGATTGTGTATGCATGTAGTTTTGGCTATGGAGGTGAGTATCTACACTAGATGTAGCTGTCACACGTGTTTGTTTACTCAAAGAATGGGACATTGGAAATAAATATATATACAGGGTGTTACAACTAACTATGTCACCCCGACGGGTGGTGATAGGGGGGACCTTAACTAACATTTTCGATATAGGAACCCATGTCCGGAAAGTTGACGTTACCTTGATGAGAGGGATTCAAAATTTTCGGCGAACGCCTGCAACGCTCGCTCACAGGCACGGCGAAATCCTCGAGGATTTAGAAATAATCTAAGTCTAATTCAACTATTTATTACAACACAAAGAATCTATCACAGTTTTACAAGTATCACAGAAAATAAGTATTTTCGCCGTTCATTTCTACGAAAAACAACCAAGTCGCATTATCACATTTCTTTGACTCGACAAATAAAAACAAAACAACATAAGCATGACAGTTGTTTTTTGTAGGAATAAACGGCGAATATACTTATTTTCTGCGATATTTGTAAAACTGTGATAGATTCTTTGTGTTGTAATAAATAGTTGAATTAGACTTAGATTATTTCTAAATCCTCGAGGATTTCGCCGCGCCTGTGAGCGAGCGTTGCAGGCGTTCGCCGAAAATTTTGAATCCCTCTCATCAAGGTAACGTCAACTTTCCGGACATGGGTTCCTATATCGAAAATGTTAGTTAAGGTCCCCCCTATCACCACCCGTCGGGGTGACATAGTTAGTTGTAACACCCTGTATATATTATATAATAAACATAAAATATATAACATTGGAAAAACTGTAATGTTGAATGATACTGATACCGCTGAAAATATTTATTGCAGGTGCTGTTACTAGGCTCCTTTCACTACCGATATTCATGCCTCTGAGTCGACTGACATATGGGATTTATCTATGGCATTTCTTAATTCAAGGGATAATAATTACTTCGGTACAAACTGCTGGCAGATTCACGGATTTTCTCCTCGTGAGTTGATTTTGTTTATTTCATGACTTTTCATGCCAGCTAATCAATTTGACTCTAACTGTGAGTACGTATTTTTACAGATCAATGATGTATGGGGTGATCTAGTCCTGTCGATTGTAGCAGCATTCATCATGACTTTGTTCATCGAATCTCCAATTATAGTATTAGAAAAAATGCTCAAAAATGGCGGCCGCAAACAAAGTCCGATTTTAGAGTCCAAGAAGGACGTGGAAGGTGGCGTTGATAACAAAGGGATGAAGGAAACCTGATCTATGCGCTCGTTAGCCAATGGTATTTCAGATAATCATGTGTCGAGTTTATCAATTGGAAGCCAATTACTATGACTTTAATTAATACCTATACATCGAGTAAAATGTACCACTCGTGATAGATAGAATTCACCTGTATCAGTGCAAACGGTTTATTCGTATTCTAAACCAAAGCTGAATTATTGCAGCCTAATAATTGTATTATTAGAAATAACTAGATGTAGTATAACTATCTTATAGGTTCCATTGTACTTATTTACTGTGATAACATGTCGGTGGGCGTCCAAACGAGATCAAAATATCAACATTTTTGGACCATCTGCAGTGATAACCTAGTGTAAGCTTGTTGATAAAAAATATCATGAATCAATTTGATTTTGTCTCGAAATATTTTCTAGCAAATAGTCTTCTGGGTGTTCTGACCCAAATTTGAGTACCTACATAATTCTAAACTAGTGTTCCATCAGAGTCCGTATTGAAGCGTTACTTCACCTTTTATAAAGAAGAGACATGATAAATAATATGATGATTAATAATATGTTAATTTAGATTAAGAATAAAATGATTGTTGTAAAATTATTCAAAAATAAAAGAGTTCGTAGGAGTTAACATCAAACAGACCTGCTAATCGCATAGTAGAACATTTTATAAACAGACTGAGGAAGCCTCTCAAGTATTTACAAATTCCGGGAATTTGAGAAATAGAGTGGGAATTTGGACTATATAAGACGGGTGCTCGAGCAGAGCTATTCATTCATAGAATCACAAATACAAATCACATAGCTACTAGATAGAGAAATAAAACTAAAAGAAAATGAAAACTGCTAAATTCAAATATAAAAGTAAAATAAATAATAATCAGAAGAATTAGACAAGATGAGCTTGGACGAACAGTATTAACATAATATCATTGTGCATAGCGTAAATTATTACCCTACCTCGGTTAATTAACGCTAACGGGTTAAAACTCCGCAGCCACAATTAATAAATATCCAATACAAAATTATACCCGGGAAAAAATGGTCGTATATGAACATAAATAATCATATATGATCATGAACGAAATTTGTCTCTATATGACCATATGTGGCTATATATATATAATTGTATATAGCCATATATAATTGCATATATGGCTATATACAATTATATATATATATAGCCATATATGGTCATATAGAGACAAATTTCTCCATATATAATTGCATATATGGCTATATACAATTATATATATATAGCCATATATGGTCATATAGAGACAAATTTCGTTTATGATCATATATGATTATTTATGTCTTTGACTATATACCTATGGACTGCTAGTCCCTATCCCAAGCCTGTGGCGGCCCATGTACCAAGATGTGACGCGACCTCCGGGGCTAACGGCTGATTTGGGTACTATGATCAGCTGCGTGTGTTTTGTAGGTGTGACGCATCGGTGTGTGTGTCACGTCGGTGTTTCTTTACACCTATGCAACTCACACAATCGATGCGTCACACCTACATAACACACGCAGCTGATCGTAGTACCAAAACCAGCCGTTAGCCCCCGAGGTCGCGTCACATCTGGTTACACGCGTGAAGTTAGCGGTTAGCAGTCCATAGGTATATAGTCAAAGATTTATGTTCATAAACGACCATTTTTTCCCGGGTATGATTAACGCTAACGGGTGAAATCTCCGCAGCCACAATTGTTGATTATCCCTTACAAAATTATATGATTAACGCTAACGGGAGAAATCTCCACAGCCACAATTAATGATTATTCCTTTCGCACATATAGTAAGATATGATCAACGCTAACGGGTTAAAACTCTGCAACCACGATTAGCTGCTATCTCTTCCTAAAAAATACGCCTAACGCTAACGGGTTAAATCTCCACAGCCGCAGGTTTTAGATAGTATAAACCCCTAAGGTTATCATCACTTTAAATAAGAAAAAGAACAATAGAGTCAATTCAAGATAAAATGCCGTTGCTTAAGTAGCCCAGAGATTTATTAAGATTCAAAATTAAAAGAAACTCCTTACGAGAAAAAAATAACGTTTCAGTATATTTGTGCTTGATATAGACAAGTCCGGTCTCCCTCTGGAATATTTATGATACATTGGACAACTTATCGGATATTCATCAAAGTTTATACTTTCGAGAAACATTCTATCATGATAGAATCCGAAACTATGATTCTAAACTCGAGTAAAAATGATTTCATAGAATTATATAGAATTGTTCTATATAATTCTATAGAAATATTGGCCCGATAGAAATATATAGAATTCTATATAATTTTATAAAATTCTATAAAATTCTACAAAATTCTGTAAAATTCTATATAATTCTATAAAATTATACTGAAGCCGGACTCTTTCCTAAATTTGAAACGAAAAGAATAACAAAGCATGGGTAGATTTTTTAAGAATCGAGTAAAAATGATCTTATATAATTATATAGAATTATATAGAATTATATAAAAGTTATATAGAATTGTATAGAATAATTGTTGCATGTAATACGTATTATATATCTGGACGAAAAGGTAGTCGGAGATACAAATCTATGAATAACAATAAATGAGCGTATAAAAATTATTCGATACTTTCAACTGAAATACATCGATTTATAAGATCTGATAGAAAACTATTCCGTAGCTTTGATTTACTTTTTTTTTTCCAGATAAAAATGAGATTCCTATTTTACTTTATTCTAGTATCAGAGGAATTATATTCTGCCACTCCCAGTAAAATATTTTCAATAAAAGTAAAAAAAAAAAAGCAAATCCGCTTATAGATATTATTATGTTTTACTTCAACACCCTACTGTAAAATTTCATAGGATCCGTTCACAATTTCTTATGGGATCCACATGTATAGATATAGAAATTGTATTGACATTTTTGAGTCTTACATGAAATTGGGACAGGATCTTATGGGATCCTACGAAATTTTACAGCAGGGTAGGCATCTTTACCATTAACAG
This sequence comes from Tenthredo mesomela, assembly GCA_943736025.1. NCBI lineage: Eukaryota > Metazoa > Arthropoda > Insecta > Hymenoptera > Tenthredinidae > Tenthredo > Tenthredo mesomela. The sequence goes on along the minus strand of OX031017.1, from coordinate 26,142,012 downwards.
GATTGTGCTGGTACCATAATCAGCGTTCTTTATGACTTGTGCTTTATCTAAATATAAGAGTATATTTGATTACGAAAATATTCAGTCGCAGACCAATGTTGCTTGAATTGAATGCGAATCTAGATCACGTGATCTAATCATTGCCGCTGAGTCGCTTGCATTATAGTAGGATCCTTTGCATTGTGTGTTATAAGTAACCGTATGTAAGTAAATGTATGTAAGTAAATGTATTTATAAGTTTAAAAATTCGACTTTTATATAGTTCTGGGTGAAAATTATGAAGTATGCACACGCAAGGTCGTATCATATTTTATCCCAATTCGGTCGCCTTGGATTAGTTCTCACAGTACATAAAGTCCTGGAAAAATAATCAGGGATATAATTGTCGTAATATATATTGATAGGTAATATAATGTCTGGCTTTCGAATGTGTTGAATATAAAATAAACAATATTTAGTCTTACGATCATGAAACAGGCGCCAAGAAGAAGAGCCTTTATAAGACCATCCAGCCCATTTTCGTTTACAGCTTCAAATCCTCGCTGTTTGGTGTGTACAAAAATTTCAAACTTGAAGTTAAAAAAAAGTAGAATCTTCAGAAGGATCTGTCTACCTTCGAATAGCTCGACTTTTTGATCCACTATCAATCCATCAAGGACCATAAAACATTCCAAGCCTGGTGGACAGCTGCTGTTTGGTATCGGCAAACCACCTGAGATAATGCGTAATAAATTCAGAACAAGGGTACAAAGAAACTTAAATACTAGAAATATACTATCAAGCATGATCAAATCCGTCATTTTACTTCATTCATTAATTTAAAAAGTGAAAAAAAAAAAGAAAGATAATTCAAAAATAATATTTATCAACTTACATTAATCCATTTTAAGATTTAAATTATATATAATAAAATATACTGGAGGGATATGTTATTTTTGATGGCTGCATCCAAGTTATTAGATAATGAGAATACTTGGAGACAAAATATTTGGAGAATAGTGAAAAAGAATTGAGTCGGAAATGTTACCTCATAAACATCAACAGAATTAGAGACTAGAGATTTTTGAATATTTATCATTTATAATTTTATAAGTATATATAAATGTTTAACAAATTTTAAGATTGTGCACATTGATGATGCGGTAGTGCGTACTCAAAAGCATATTTAAGCTCAAACTTCAACAACGGGACAGTGGCGTATGAAAATGTATAATTTAATCGAATACGATCATCAATATTCTAAGAAAACGTTCTACCAAAACAGCTATTGAATTAGAACCTAAATTGACCTGAGTTGATCTGAAAGATGTGGCCGATATCACAACTTACATTAGTAAGTAACTAAAGCACTGCAGTATCTTTTATACATTTTTTCAATACGAATTTATAACACTTTTTAATTTCCCATTCAAATAAATTACAGAAATAAAAGGATACTTGAAAACAAATCTTTGACTACTCGAAAGCAACGTGAATAAAGGAATAGAAGTTTACTCCGGATCGATGACATAGACGGAACTTATAAATATTATAATTTAGAGTTTCTAAAAACGGAAATCCAGAAGAATTTTAAAAAAGAGAAAAAATCATAATAATTTTGAGTACAAACATTACTTATACAATTGCTGTACAATATTTAACCGAAAAGTACTTACATGCACCTTCATTATTAAATGTAGATACTATATTAATAATACGTCTTCTAATATAGTTATTGTGACAAATACTGATCGTATAAAAGTAATCAGCAGCGTGTATTACTACGTAATAAAAGTAAAGGATAAAAAAGGTATGAAAATTGATATGAAAATAAAAAATGAGATAGCAGAAGTTAGAAAAGTAGAAGACGCGCGCGAGGCGCGCGAGATAAGCTAGTCGGTTGAAAAATTGAATTAAATTTAAAGCACTGTCGTATTTCTCACGTGGGGAGTTTGACGATCGGTAATCGCGTTCTCGATAATATGAGAAACGAATTTTTGAGACATTGTATAGTTGCGAGAAATGTGTAAGAGATAATAAATAAATTAGTGGATGAAAAACCTTTGTTCTTCGTCGGTGCGGAATCGCGTGTACTCCTTCTTCTTTTTGTATCGTCTGACAGTTTGTCTTACAACGTAATGAAGATGTCTGCGTAATTGTTTGATCTTTAATTTCCACGAAGTTTCAAAATATTCGGCTTCCATACTGCAGATAAATTTTTCTACGATCGAATCAAGATCTGATGCTGTGGTACATAGTTGGACATTTTCCACCCGGACTTAACGACGCGTTAGTACGACGATTCCCGTTTCCGAGAGGAATCGACTCCAGTTTCCAGAGCAACTTTTAAATGTCTATACAACTAATGATAACACTGATTAAACATTTATGTATTCTTCGACTTGAGTTAATAGTGTTTTTGCCCTGTTTATCGCGGCTCCAGCAATCGTATACTGACACTCGACCCAGAACCATTGAGAAAAATAACGAGTAATCTTTGTTTGCGTCAAATTAGAACAATGGCGCGGCTGCTTATCTCGCGCTCTTCGATTACGCAACTTAAAATTGACCACCGTACGTTACCTGCTCATACATAAAAAAAAAAAAAACGATACAGTGAAGGTGAACATGTGAAAAAAGCCAAAAATCTGATTTCACTTGATCCACGAAATTACTGAGGATGAAAAAAATGGGTGATTCAAGTTACTTTTTGTATTTTTGAGTGAATTCAAGTTACGGAGGGAACAAAACTTGGTTTGAATTTTGTAAGATCACCTGGTGGAGCCTGTATCAGAGCTGCGGGTTGCCCAGGAATCACAACTTGCCCATAGGGCACCCCAGGCTGGACCACGGGTATTCCAGGCTGAGGTAGGCATCGTGGGTGGAGTTGTTATTGGCGGTCCATCAGGCTGCCATCCGTGCTGGTTAGGATTCTGCCAAGCCATCGCCGAGTCTCAAATACAAGTTACAACTCTAAAAGAACATCGTGGCGGGGATATAAAACCGCAGTTCAGATGCAACGGCTTAAAAAATATAAGAAATAAATAAGGCTCTGTGAAATTTTAGAACCGCATGATACATCAACATAGTCTGGACTTATCAAACCACTTTTCTACATGCATTTTTGCAGCTTAATATTCAGCCTTCCAAAAATATCTTTCCAAGTCTTTCGGTCCTGTTTTGCGGGACTACAACGACCCACCTTCATGCACTTATTATAAAAAATATCGTGCGTTACTATGGCCAACAGTTGCCGATTTTCGTCCCCAGCAACGCAATACATACTATCACAGTCGTATAGAACTGTCACTCGCATCAAATAGATTGCTCGTTTGCATGAAACGGCTTGAGATTCTGCGTTAACCAGTGATTCTATTTCGGATAAACTCGTGTGTTGTGTTATTCGAAATGAGTATTCAATTAATGGAAAAAGAATATAGAGTCTAGACAAAGTCATGAAAATTTGCTCGTATTCATGTGAAATGTGATTTGTGTTGATAGTTAACGAATCCATATTTCAGAGAAATAAATCGCCAAAAAATGTCCAACTAACTGGATTCGTTAACAATAACTAAACCTTTCTATCAGTGTAATATGTCATACATAGGTATATCAACTGATGAAATGAAAAATATACTCAATTTATTGAAAAAATATATTGAATGCTACGATTGAAATTGTAGACTTTTGTTAATACAAAACCTTTTTTTTCAATTGACTCGTTAGTCACCACAACCTTACAGAAATATATATTAATGGTATAACAATAAAAGAAAGTACGAGAATTGAAATTATTGTCCGGTTTCACTGATGACGAATAACTTTTATTCGTTGCATAACTTTATTAGCTAATCTAGGAATTGCATTTTTACGTTGACAATTGGCAGTTTTATCAGGCAAATTACGTTATCCAGCTATTGATGAATCGTACTATTCTTATCTATAGAATTACTTGATTTGTAAAATGAAAGGACATTTTCAATATAAAAATGTAATTCCCAAATCGGCGAATGAAGTTATTCAACTAATAAGAGTTATTCCTCGTTGGAGAAACTGGACAGGGAAATATATTATGTATTGCACAATACATCTATGCTGCCACTTATGGGCGCTCCGCTGACTCCCGTACTCTTTTCTTATATCTCTATGGGTTTAAGATGATAAAATTTCAGTCCAGTATCTTGACATTTACTAGTCGTTTGAAATCTATGACAATCCAGTTCCTCCATACGCATCGTCAGTTTTAAGGAAGCTAGTGATATTGGGATGAATAAGAGAAGATTGCTTATAAGAAAATGGACGTATATTGGATAAGTTTGCGAATCGATCTACCGTGAGGTAGCACTCTTACGATATGGCGAAGCGTATAAGTCCATAGTTGCGCATGCGCGCTATCATCCTCACACATACAATGCGACATTGACACACTGCAACAGAAACTTACGCTACAACCCCAGTTTCGTGTTGCTTCTTTATCAGCTCTGATGAAGGAAGTTCAAGAATTGAGATGATTTTTGAACTGTGATTTCGTTTCTAATGAAAATGGAAAGACTGAAAAGATACATTAGGTGACAGTCGAATTTGTAATTTCAAATTGAGTATGGTTTTGGACGAAAAAATACCGCGACGTATAGAATGCGAACTATAATATGAAATCGGCGGAGTAAAATGAGATACGAAATAATGAACATTATGAAACTTAGAGTTGGGAAGTCCATAAAAGTGAAGTGAAGAGACACAGCGCAACTGATAGCACTTGAAATGAATTTCGAAATCCACCCGATGTAGTCGCAGTGAGCTCATCCCAAAATTTAATTCGCTCCATGAACAGATCATACTTCAATTCAATTCTTGGATCAGATCCGTTTCCTATCCGAAGATAGTTGTTCAGCGAAGAATATGGCGTCCAAGTGGTGGTACTATCCGCATCCATTGTAGTTGGAATTCTGAAAGTACGATCCGTCGATCAATATTTTTGCAAAGTCTATCGAACGGCTTGTTCTTGTTCCTTCATACCCATTGGTCGCAAAAGACGTCCACAGCTGCAGCATAGTGTCCACCATAATCAGGTCAGTTTCACTATATTCGTAGTTCGATGGCCCAAAACGTGAATCCTGAGTTTCATAGAGATATATGAGTTCGTCACCATGTACTACACCCGTATATTCAGTAGAACCTCCGCTAAAGTAGTAGCTGTAGCTGAAGACGCCTCGGTATTCAAAAGAGCAGAAATACTGTGAGCTTTCTGCGAAAACCAGCTGTTGTTGAAACGCACGGTATGCAGGATACACGAATAAGGCATCACCGATGAGTTCTGTGACGTTGGCAAGCAGCTGAAAGAAGTAATAGGGATTGAAGGCTGATCAGAGAAACCTACGTCCGTCATTTGTGATCGACCACCTACTATGCTTCTGTTGGCTGTCAGATCGTTTAAGTAGTATGACTTCAAGGCATTTGTATAGGCTGTTACATCATCAACTGTACTCTCATAGGATAATATGTGAGGCAAGGCAAGTTCAATATTGCTTAAAAAATCCTCGAATAAATCAGCGTCCTCATAAAACTCTAGGAAAGAAAGAAATAAATCACGAGTTATACGCAGGATGAATCAATTCTGCATTGCGAGTTAGCAGGTTTCAAAGTCTATGCTCAGACTGCACCTTAGTCCTGACTACTCTTTCAAGAGATTGTTTCTATACTCGAATTTACTGCCTTAATATACTAACGGATCGAAGAAACAAGTCCTTCGTCCCGAGTGACACTAGAAATCCAAGGAAGATCATGGACTTTCCCAGTGGCAAAGAGGTTTGCTGGGGTGTCGGTGAGCAATGCCCCTTCTATATCGGGTTCGGAAGTTGGAACCCATACATTAGATGGAGCTGTTTCCCATACGTAGAAAACTGAGTTCGTATCAATGAGCCGTGATACGTTCAAACCCCTCAGACAGTTGACCAGGAGTGTCGACGTATTCGTCGGACAGCCAAGATACTCGCCGAGCTGGATGGCCCGTTTTGCACACACCTCTCTGGGTTGATTAACAATACTAGAGAGTGCGGTTCCACTCTGAGTGATGTATTTATGAATGAGCCCTGTGCGTGAAAAACAATAATAATCATTGTGGTAGGTCAGCATTATTCTCACATCTTATAGTGCCAATGATACTTATAAGGTTCGTTTATATGAATCTGTGGCATGTGTGTTGGCTATACCACCACTGCTGTAGTAATATGATTATCGTACATTACGTAGACGGCATTATTCGGTATACACCAGTATAATTGTTTTGACTGAACTCAAACTAAATGCAGTGCAAACATAGCGTGAAAATGATAACCTTGAAGCAGCATTGAGTTGAATCTTGCTTCAAGGTTAACTATCAAAAGGTCAGTATGATTCGACCACATATTCAACGAACAGATCTTACCATCTGTTAAATTCGACAACGCTAAGAGATGAACACTCATGGCGCCTGAACTTCCTCCGAATAGGGTGACTGAATTTGGATCGCCACCAAAAGACTTGATGCTGACCTGGACCCATTCCAAGACTCGCACCATGTCCTTCAGCCCATAATTTCCGGGCGATACTTCGTCTCCAGTGCTGAGATATCCCAGCACTCCAACACGAAAGTTGGGAACTACGAGAATCACGTCCTTATCAAGAAGTAAATCTGGACCATACCGCACAAGGGAATTGTTTTCTGTTTTGAATCCCCCACCAATCGAGAATACCATCACTGGTAGTAATGTAGAATTGTCACTTCCGGGCAGCTACGTAGCGACAAAGTTCGTTCAGTTATTAGCCAAATTTTTCGTACAGCCTTCATATCGGATCAAGTACTATGTGAACTTTAAGAACTGCGGTATTTATTTTTCGATATAGTATGCGTAAAATTACATTTTCATAACACGCGCACCGAAAGTGGGGTTTTTTTGTCCTCATTTGAGAGCGGAAAATAAGTCTTTTTGAGTCAGGATCCAATTCGTTAGTTTTTCAGGTCCTAGGACAAAAATGCTGGTCAAAAATGAAAATATTTGTCCTCCAGTTCCGAACGTTGCCACCATGCGGTGGCATCGATTTTGGTCGATCGGCTATCCAGTTAGAATATATATTAGTGGGTTACCTGAATCCTGACTCAAAGACTGATTTTCCGCTCTAAATGAGGACAAACCCCACTTTCTGTGCGCTTGTTATGAAAAGTATGGTATGCAGCATGGACAGATTGACAGTAATTTTTGACGCGGGCGAAGTTGGCTGCACTCGACTGTGGCTCGGGCTTCGCCCTCGCCTTCGTCTCGTTCAGCCAACTTCACCCTGGTCAAAAATCACTGTCGTTCGGTCCTTGCAGCATAATATACTATTTACGCGCACTGTGTCGAAAAATATCATATGAAACTCGTGCGTAAAATATTGACGCACTTGTTGCATAATATACTATTCCCTGTTCAATTAGAAAAATCTAATAACAGAGCGGGAACTGCGTGTACAGATTGTATTCCTACATTCTCACTGTTTACAATCATTCTTCCACTTCCACATTTGAATAACGAGAGTGAGAATAAAGCACAATGGATCTCACCAATACGTATCATGAGATTTCCCTTTGAATAGGTACAATTACCTGTGGTGTAAAAACGTTGAGATACAAACAGTCCTCGTTTCCTGAAACTTCTCCCTGATCATTGAATTGAGGACATGGCTCGGTCTCACTGCTGGCATCCAAAGTTCCGTTCCAAGGATCTGGTGGAACGGGTGCCTTAAATCTGAATCAGATCAATATATGAGGGTTAATAATTGTGGTTCAAATGCTTACCATTTATTTTTAAAATGTAATGTGGGAATCGTTTCTATTTGCGAGTGCTGTACTAGCTTTTGGCTTTCATTGAGAGTCAATAATTGACATTGCGAACCAAAATGAATTGGCAGATCAAATGATTTGCGCCGTAATAATGAGAAAGATTTGTTAACGTTAGTGATTCGCCGTTGGTTGTTTCCGGAACGATCAGAAGTAGACTCTTCAAAATTGCTGTGAATGAGTCCACTGATAGGCTCGCACATAAAGTATTGTCTATATCTTGCAACAAACCTGAGATCGTCGACTGGTGGTTGAGCATAGGGAATTCCTATGAAGCCGGAGATGTTTCGGTTGTAATGAGTAACCATGCTTATGCCTCGAACTATTCCCTGAGGTATCGTCGTTTCTGGATACGTAGTATTATCATCTCTAGAAATCTTCCCATTTTCAAGGATGCCACCACTGCAGATGCTGATGCAATTCGTCAGGAAAAGTGCCAAAAGTAGGAAGGAGCTCGCGCCATTACAGAACAGCATATAGCCTATAGTCTTCAATGACATGATCACTATTTCTCAGTCAGTGAGTGACGATGAAAAACCACGGTACTAATAACTAACAGAAGATATTACATGTCTGAAATATGGATTGCCAATTTATCACATGAAACGAACACGAGTTCAAATTCTACAAAGTCAATGTCGTAAACTGGCAGATAAAATTGAAACTAAATTTTGATGAAGCATGATATGAATTTTATTTTGGCTATCAGCAATTTTTATTATTCAACTACTCTGTTGTTTGGGATCTAAACAGTATTGGAGGTAATTGAGATTAGGATATTATTGATTGAGTTGTTAAAATGATATTCAATCATCGGCTGCTTGTAATCTCGCAATTTCTAGCACGCTTGATATCATGTCGAACAAGTATGATACCATTTAATAACATGTTGCCACTCGCAACAATTAAACACTCAAAATGGGGGGCATGGTACACTATCCACTTGCCTGATCGTGTATAATTTTAAGGTACACAGCCTCGACGTATGTAATCGTATACCGGTGGCGCAGATTTTACAGAGTCTCATACTCAAAATATTGGTAATCATGCTTGATTATTCGCATAGCAATACAAATCACCAGCCAATTTGATGTCGATGATTTTCATTCTTCGAAAACTGAGTGCGTATCGACGAGCTGTGAGTTGTTCAAACCCCTTAGACATTTAACTGGAAATCTTCACAGTTCCTGTCAGGCCACCATCGTGTGAATTAAATTTTCCAGAAGAAGTGCCCAAAGTAGGAAGGAAGGCGCGCCACATGAAAACCACATAAATAATGACGGATAAAAAATATTATATGCATAAAATATGAATTGCAAATGTATAACATTAAATGAAAACAAGTTCTCATTCTACAAAGTCAATGTCGTATGCTGAAAGATAACATTGAAAGTAAATTAAAATTATGGATAATAAATGATATGGTATGTGTGCTATTAACACTGTTTTATGACATAACAGCACCCCGTTATTTGAGCTATAAAGAGTATTAGAGGTAATCGAGATTGGGATATCTAATGATTAGGTTATCAAAATGATATCCAATCACTGGTTGCTGGTAATCTCGCAATCTCCAGCACGCTTGGTAACATGTTGGTCCTCAGGTCACATTGCCACTTGCAACACTTGATCACTCAAAATTGGGGACATAGTACAGTATATCCACTGGTTTCATCATGTATCATTTCAGAGCACAGAGCCCCAAGGTATAGGTGATTGTATAAAATTAATGATCCCTAACTGCATTTATTAATTTGAAAAATATATCATTAGCAAATATGACCTTTATCTCCAATAACGCCACAATTCAAAAATATATTTCACATACTGAGCCGTGCCTGACATGCGCGAAACAGTTCCGCAGTAGAATTTTGGATGTATGTAGGTGTTATAGTTCAGATGCAGATCAACCCCTGGATCCTCATAAACGTATTGAGCAAAAAATAAATTTTCATACTACATATTGGGAAATTGAAAGACTAGATTGAAATTTGACGGCATATGTACTTAAGAATGATGTGTGAAGACTGCAACTACGGGTAATCGTGTCATCTCAAAAGTGAATTCTCCGGTTATTCAAAGGATTCAGGATTTTTTCAAGTGACTACTGAATATTCGAAGAATCATTGACGTTCCGAAATTTATTCGAAAGCACATGACAGTCAAATGGAATTAACTTTATTAAATAAAATTACACGATAGATGAGAATACATAAAGACAAAGCGCGATTGACAATACTTGCGCTCTGTTTCGCAACCCCCCCGATCGAGTTGTCGCAGTAAGCTCTTCCCAGAACGTCATTCGCTCTATGTACAAATCATATTTCATTTCAAGTGCTGTATCAGATCCGTTTCCTATCCGAAGATAATTGTTGAGCGAGGAGTATGGCTCCCAAATGTCAGTTTTGTCCGAATCCACTATGGTCGGTGTCCTGGAAGTAGAGTCAATCGGTTGATATTTTTGCAAAATCTATCGTCTCGCAGTTTGTTCTTTATGCTAGAGCTTACCCGTTGGCCGCGAAGGACGTCCACATCTGCAGCATCCTGTCCACCATTATCAGATCATTTTCACTATATTTGGAGTCAGAGGGTCCAAACCGTGAATCATGAGTTTTGAAGAGATAAATAAGTTCTTCACCATGGGCTATACCCGTGGACTTGGAACCCCCGCTGTAGAAGTAGGTGTAGCTGAAAGTACCCCGATATTCGAAAGAACAGAAATACTGGGGGTTCTTCGCAAAAGTCAGCTGTTGCTGGAACGTTTTATATGCCGGATAAACGAAGAGGGCATCACCTATAAGTTCCGTCAAGTTATCCAGCAGCTGAAAAAAGTATCAGGGATTAAATGCTTGTCAGAGAAACCTATGTACTTTATTTATAATCTACCACCTACTAAGCTTCTATTCACAGACAGATCACTCAAATAGTATGACTTCAAGGCATTAGTGAAGGCTGTCGCATTATCAACTATACCATCATACCCAACCACGATTGGCAAGGCAACGTCAATATCGTTCAAAAAATCCTCCAACAAATCTGGGTCCTCGTAAAACTCTGAGATCAAAAAAAAAAAAAGATCAGTTATATGTATGATGAATCCATTTAGTAACGAAGCAGACTTGATTGTAATGCAGGGCGAGAACAATGTTGTGTCAAAACTCATCTTATGTGCTAATCAATAGTATTTGAGTTACTGCTCTGTCCAAGAATCTTTACTTCTTGATTTTAATCTCTTGATACTTACGGCTCGAAGCGCCAAGTCCTTCACCCTGAGTTACACTAGAGATCCATGGAACATCACTGATTTTTCCGGCAGCAATGAGGTTTGCGGGGGTATCAGTGAGCAATGCTCCTTCTATGTCCGGTTCGGGAGTTGCAAGCCATACATTATACGGGAATGTTCGCCATCCAAAAAAAATTGAGTCGTTCTCGAGGAGTTGTGACACGTTGAAACCCCTTAGACAGTTTACTAGGAGTGTCGACGTGTTTGTCGGACAGCCAAGATACTCGCCGAGCTGGATGGCTCGATTTGCATGCAGTTCTCTTGGTTCATTGGTGATATAAGAGAGTGCCGTTCCACTTCCAGTTATATACCTATGCATGAGCCCTATACGAGGAGAACAGTAATCATTGTGTGGGGTATTCGTTTCTCCAAATCTCCATGGTGCCGAAAGAGACCCGTGGGTGAGGACTTGAATTTGGTTTTCGGTCAGCTGTATATTTTTCTCAATACACGAACGTTAGCGCATTCAATAACTGTTTTTCCTATGCTCAGAGTGAATTTATTGCAAACTCGGCGTGGAGTACTAAACCCCGAGTCTACTGCAGTAAACTATGATTATAACCAATAAATTATAGCGTTTTCGACTGGGGCTACACCAAGCTACACTGGTGTAGTGTAGCCATCTTCATCAGTTTCTTTTCTTTAAGGGGGAGAGAGACAAAGATGGCTACACTGCACCGGTGTAGCCCCAGTCGAAAACGCTATGAGTACGTTCCATCCACGAAAGTAGTAGGTACCCTGTATATTCAGTTGACAAATCTCACCATTCGTTAAATCTGATAACGCTAAAAGATGAACACTCATGGCGCCTGAACTTCCTCCGAAAAGGGTGACTGAATTTGGATCGCCACCAAAAGACTTGATGCTGACCTGGATCCATTCCAAAACTCGCACCATGTCCTTTAGCCCGTAATTTCCAGGCGATACTTCGTCCCCAGTGCTGAGATATCCCAAGAGTCCTACACGAAAGTTGGGAACTACGAGAACTACGTCTTTGTCAAGGAGGAAATCTGGACCATATCGCACAAGAGAATTGTTTTCTGTTTTGAATCCCCCACCAATGGAGAACACCATCACCGGCAGTAAAGTGGAATTTTCATTGTCGGGTAGCTGCATGGTGATAACCGAGCAATTAGTTCATTGATTCGACGAATGAATTTATCAGTTTCAGTAACTTATTACAGTATAGTCTAGATAGATATGGAATGAAGTAAATGAAGAGATCTAACAGAGCTATAATTGTGTGCAAAGAATAAAATATTTAACTGTTACTGCTGAATTTCATTCTTCGGCTTCAACACTTATGTTAGTTAGTATAACGAAATTGCAAGAAGTGCTGTTAAATTTTCATTCAGCATATTTCACTGACGGAATACTGAAATGGATTGAGTACCCAATTACCTGTGGCGTAAAAACGTTAAGATACAAACAGTCCTCGTCTCCTGAAATTCGGCCCTGGCCATTGAACTGAGGACATGCCTCGGGTTCAGTGCTGGCATCGAAAGTTCCGTTCCAAACATCTGGTGGAAGGGGGGCCTTAAACCTAGATCGGGACAATATATGGGAATAACACTAAAGTTATTTTTATTCGCGGTTGGTTTAGTGGATTTGAGCTTTTTCATCAACAATCAATAATTAACTTTGCGAACAAAAATGCATCGGCAGATCAAACCACGTACATACTATGATGATAATATAAGGAACCTTGGTCAGAATAATTAATCAATCACCGATTGACTTCGAAAATTTCAGAAGTGGACTTCCCAGAGTCGCTGTGAATGGATCCATTAATAAGCTCGCATGTATCGTATTTTGCATTTTTCAACAAACCTGAGATCGCCGACCGGTGGTTGAGCATACGGGATTCCTATGAAACCAGCGATTGCCCTGTTGTAATGAGTGCGCATGTTTATGCCTCGAACTGTTCCTTGGGGTATGGTCGTCTCTGGATACGTTGTATTCTCATCTCTGGAAATCTTCACACTTTCTGTCAGGCTACTACCACAGATGTTGGAGTAACCTGTCAGTAAAAGTGCCGATAGTAGGTAGGCACTTGCGCTATTATATTGCAGCATGGCTACAGCGTTTACTAACACACTATAATCAGAACTGTTCCAATGTGAGACAAAAAGTGACAAAAATAGTAATACCACAAATTGGCGATCTCGTCAACTGAGAGAATAAATTAAACAAGTAGGTATATCAAGGCTCTCTTCAAGACTTCTCTAGATCAGTTGTAATGTTGTCTTTCGAGATTTGTACCGGCAAGAAAGATAGATCCCAAATTATTCTCACGTAGCGAGTAAACTGAAAACTTCAAACTCACCGGACTGAGTTCGCAAAATATTATAAAAATCCAAGTACATTATCACAGCTTGTAAGCCACCTCTGAAATTATGATCAATATCTAATTGGAAATTCCATTTGCGCGTAACATGTGTGATATCAGCACTATTGTTTCCTCATAAAATTACAGCATTCTTGTTCTAGGTAATTTTGATTAGGATATCTGATGATCAGGTTCTCGGAATGATATTTTTTATCATCGATTGGTTGCGAAGGTTTTATAATAAACAAAAAATGTAATACCACATGAAAATACACCGCCATTCAAAAAGAAAGTTATCCACTCCTGTCACCATGTGGAATTCCAGAGCAGGCCTGTCCGACATTACGACACTTCTCGGAAATTCCTTCTCCTACGGCCCCGTACTGCTCTTATTGAGAAGCCCGACTGTACTTTCAAACGGTATTTCATTTATTCAAATAACAAATGAGAGTGGTGCGAGTCAAAGAATAGTAATTACAATACGAGTCCGGTAAAACTTTTTCTGACGAGTGTGAGGTTGCAGCACGAGCCGAAGGCGAGTTTTGCAATCACACGAGATCAGAAGAAGTTTTTTCGTCGAGTTTTGTGCAAAATTTTACTTCAGGAGGTGTGAAAATGGGGGTTTTAGCCACGCGAAGCGTGGCTAAAACGTCCAAAATCACACGGAGTGAAGTAAAAATTTTTATTTCAATTGAGGGGCATAGTGCCGGGATATGACTAGACAACTTATGCGCGACTCATCAGTTTATATATATATTATCTTTTACATAAACTGTGTTTCATTTGAATAACAGATGAAAGTATACTATGGTAACCGTTACCACATTCTATCGTAGTTGTAGTTGCTACGATATCAAGCATAGTGGAATATCCTACGTGTAAATAGGAATATTTAAACCTTACTATGGAGTAAGTTTACACTAGCCAAGATATACTAAAGCATCCTAAAACGGTTTATTAAAAAACCCTTGAGCTATAGTTTGTTGTAATCTCTACTGTAAAATTCTCTTCGTGTACGGTTTCTAATAAATTATACGCAAACCTCAAGATTAAATTATAACTGATATTTACAGCGCCAATGGTTCGATCAAATGAAATTTCGTGAAGAAAGGCTAAATATACAGGGTGAGTCTTCTCTGGTATCGAATGAGGGAGGGGATTATCAGCGCAAATGTTGCACCCCTTTCTATTCATACTTGTTAAAATCATCAGTTTTGACGGTGCGTGAGAATAACAGTGGGGTTTCTCGATACATACGCCGATAATGAGTATGAATAGAAAGGGGCGGAGCGCTTGCGATGATGAACCCCTCCCTCATTCGATACCAGAGAAGACTCACACTGTATATATATGTGTGATATCAGCACTATCCACTTACCGAAAAAAAGTATTAAAAGGTACTGCTAGTACTTCAGTACTGGCACCTCATTCCGTCCCGAACGAGCCTCACGTAGGCACGAACCTATGTTGGTTTTGCCGTAGGAAGGAGATCGTTTAGTCTCACCGAATATTTTCGGTATAGGTGTGTGTGATATCAGCACTATCCTCTTACCGAAAAAAAGTGCTGCAAAGTACTGCTAGTACTTCAGTACTTAAGGTTGTTCTTCCGGTACAGTCCCACCAAACGTGGGTTTCAGAGCAGATTTTGAATACTTCTCGATGGGTAAAAAAATCTGAAAAAAATCAAGCATGTCGAAGATCCTCGGGAAATTGATTTTGCATAATAATAATTCAAAAAAGTTATTAAAAAATTGATGGAAGAAAAAAACTGGTCAAGAAATTGGCCGGTGAACCAACTTTTTTTTCAGGTGAAAATGATTTGTCAATTTTTCGGAATACGTATGAATTTAACAAAATTCTTAAAAAATTCATACGTACCCAGGTAACAATTTCGGAAGTTATGTATCGAGGATGTAACGGCCATGTAGAAATGTCCGCCACATTCAGAGATCAGCTACATATCTGGTACTTTGACGTCTCAGTGACGTCCCTGCGATGTCAAAGTACCAGATATGTATCTGATCTCTGAATATGGCGGACATTTCTATATGGCCGTCACATCCTCGTTACATAACTACCGAAATTGTTACCTGGGTACCTATTCAGAAAAATTGACAAATTATTTTCACCTGAAAAAAAAGGGGGGTCACCAGCTAATTTCTTGAACAGTTTTTTTTTTTTTTCATCAATTTGTTAATAACTTTTTTCAATTATTATTATGCAAAATCAATCTCCCGAGGATCTTCAACATGCTTGATTTTTTCAGATTTTTTCCCCATCTAGAAGTATTAAAAATCAGCTCTGAAACCCACGTTTGGTGGGACTGTACCGGAAGAACCACCTTAAAGTACTGCTGTACTGATTTCGCGAGTACAGGGCAATATTGTAAGTACAGGGCAGTACTGTAAGTGCGGTACAGTACTTGCAGTTCTCGTAGTACTTATTCCTATCACTACTAGTACTAGTACTGAGTACGCGCGATACTACCACTTAGTACACACAGTACTAATTACTGAGTTCACGCAGTACTGCAGATCGTGTACTAAGTACTCGGATCTTGTGTACCAAGTACCGAAATCCAGTAGCTTTTTTTTGGTAAGGGTTGTTTCCTCAAGAAGGGCTCGATTTTAGCCGCGATTTATACCAAATGTGTGTCTGAAGGATATATAATAAAGAAATTTACTGATAGAGGGAGTGTGGATGGGTGAAAATTCGGCCACGAATTATTATTGAAATGCGTATAATGTTGAGTTGGTGTACATTTCATCACTTCATATGCGATTTTTGGCAAGCCTCTGGTATAGTTACCAAAGGGTACCAATATATAGTTTGAGTAACACACTATTATTCTGGTACACTTTGGTACCTATACCAGAGCTCGCCAAAAATCGCCTCATATAAGAAGGTAGACAAGGACAAAGCACGATCGAAAGTAATTAACTCAGTTTCGGAAGGCGCCCGATGTAGTCGCGGCCGTGAGCTTCTCCCAAAATTTCATTCGCTCCATGTACAGATCATATTTCATTTCAAGTGCTCCATCAGCTCCGTTTCCTATCCGAAGATAATTGTTGAGCGAGGAGTATGGCTCCCAAACGTCAGTTTTGTCCGAATCCACCATGGTCGGCGTCCTGGAAGTAGAGTCAATCAATTGATATTTTCGCTAAATATATCGTCTCGCAGTTTGTTCTTCATACCAGAGCTTACCCATTAGTCGCAAAAGATGTCCACAGCTGTACCATAGTGTCCATCATCATCAGATCAGTCTCACTATATTCGTAGTTTGAGGGCCCATAAATTGAATCATGAGTTTTATAGAGATAAAGAAGTTCATCACCATGTGCTACACCCGTATATTTAGTAGAACCCCGGCTTACGAAGTAGGTGCGGCTGAAGGTGCCTCGGTATTCAAAAGAGCAGAAATACTGTGAGTTTTCTGCAAAAATCAGCTGTTGCTGAAACGCACTGTATGCAGGATACACGAACAACGCATCACCGACGAGTTCTGTGAAATTGGCTAGCAGCTGAAAGAAGTAACAGAGATTTAAGGCTGATCAAAGAAACGTGTGTCCTTCATTTGTGATCGCCCGAGTCGAAATTTAACGCCTCATTAGAACCTCAAAATGTTACCGTTGGGAGGTTTTTGAGGGTCTAGAGAGGTTTATTTTATATGGGAATTGAAACCCTCTTTAGCACCTAAAACTCGTAGTTACCAGACAAATGCAGCATTTTAGGGTCAAATGAGGATCTCACGAGAACCTCGCAAAACCCTCACTGCGCCCTGCCGCGTAGCGGTGCACGGCTGCATGGTGATCGGACTTTATGAGTATCAAAATAGGCGCTAAATTATTATTACGGATTGAAAAGAGGTTCATTTGATCGCTATGAGTACTCAAGCGGGCGCTGAATTTCGACTACAGAGTTGTAGGTTGATAATAGGAGTTTGAGGTCTAAACAGGATCTGTAGAGACGTTATGAGTTGGATGCTATGAGTATCAAAGCAGGCGCTAAATTTCGACTATGGAGGACTTGTAGGTTCAAAATAGGAGTTTGAGGTCTAAATAAGATCTAGAGACGTTGAGTTGGATGCTATGAGTATCAAAGTAGGCGCTAAATTTCGACTCTTGAGGACTTGTAGGTTCAAAATAGGAGTTTGAGGTCTAAATAGGATCTAGAGAGGTTGAGTTGGATGCTATGAGTATTAAAGTAGGCGCTAAATTTCGACTCGGGCGACCACCTACTAGGCTTCTATTGGCTGTCAGATCGTTTAAGTAGTATGATTTCAGGGCGGTTGTATAGGTTGTCACATCATCGACTGTACTTTCATAGAATAATATGTGAGGCAAGGCAAGGTCAATATTGTTCAAGAAATCCTCGAACAAATCAGGGTTCTCGTAATACTCTAAGAAAAAAATGAAGAAATGACTTGTAGTAATAAATTAAATTTGCTATGCAAGTGGGCAGCTTCCGAAGTCCATGCTCAGACTGCACCTAGCTACTCTTTCAAGAAATATTTTCCACTCAAATTTACTGCCTCAATACTCACTGATCGTAGTACCAAGTCCTTCGTCCCGAGTGACACTAGAAATCCACGGAAGATCACGGATTTTTCCGGTGGCATAAAGGTTTACTGGGCTGTCGGTAAGCAATGCCCCTTCTATATCTGGTTCGGAAGTTGGAACCCATACATTCAGCGGAGTTGTTTTCCATTCGTAGAAAACTGAGATCGTATCAATGAGCCGTGATGCGTTCAAACCCCTCAGACAGTCAACCAGGAGTGTCGACGTGTTCGTCGGACAGCCAAGATACTGACCGACACGGATGGCCCGATTCGCACACACCTCTCTGGGTTGATGAGCAAGAGGACAAAGTGCGGTTCCACTTTGAGTTATGTATTTGTGGATGAGTCCTGCGCATGAAAAACAATAATCATTGTGTTGGGTTAGAATTATTCTCACATCTTACCCGGGAAAAAATGTTTATATACAGGGTGATTCTTTTCGCGCGCACCACCTTGTAAAATTCTAAGACTAATTTTCCTTTACATGTGAAATTGAAAATTATTCACGATGTTCTTTGAAGTATTTGACACTTATAAAGACAATTGCAAAGCTAGAAGTAGATTATGAACAGCTGGAGGGAGATTATCTGTAGTAATACCCCAAGACCTTCAAAATTATCGGATATTTCCCGATTGTTTTGCTGCGTGGCCCGTTCGTTGCTACGCAGGATCAAAACATGAGGGAAATAACCGATTCATTTTGAAGGTCGAGTGGTATTCGATGGATTATTTTTCGCATTCGGATCTGGCCAAGCAGAGTGCGGCAGGTATAATAAGGCATAATTATATTATATTCACTTTTGATTCTAATGTTTGACAGATATTGGGTTACAAAAACAGTCGCAAAGCTAGAGTGCAATTATCAGAAGGTAGGATGCAATTATCAAAAGCTAGGATGCAATTGTCAGTATAATTCCGAATTGGGAACGTTTATACTAATAAAACCGTGGATAGGTACAACGGATCAACTCTTCCACAATTGTTACCGGTGATACATCATAGCAACAGAACAAGTGTTATGTAGATTATACGTCATACGAGTTACGACGCTATTTTTTTTTTTTTTTTTTTTTGCTGGACTGAAAAGTGACGTCATTCTTATACGACGACTGCAAACCTTGTTCTGTCACTTCAAAAGCGCATTACATGAGTAAAATTTATGTCACGAAGTTTTATTATTGCATATTTCATAATATCATTCGATTCGCAATATCGCATAAATCTGTACGTGTTACGCTCACATTTTTTACAACATTTTCCAGGCGTGATCTCACCTCGAAAATCATGACGCTCATCGGTGAGATTGAAATATCTATCAGCTGTTAATTCGACACCTTGATCATGAGTTTCGACAAATAAGAAGATAACAAGAGACCAATTCAGCCCCTGGATCATAAACGGGATCGCGCGGACGAAATCACATAGAAGTTTCGTCACTTTTGAAAATGTGCCAATGGGAAAAAAAAAAGTAATGAATTGAAATATAGTCACTACTTTTTAATTTACCTTTTTTTTTTCTTTTTTTTCCATCGGCATATCTTCAGAAGTGACAATACTTCTATGTGATTTCGTCCGCGCGATCCGTTTTATGATCTAGGGGCTCAATTACTATAGGACAGTTTGGCGTAGTTTTTAGAGCGTACGACTAGTAATGCAGTGAATGCAAGCGGACTTGTGTTCGAATCGCGGTCAGGTAAAAAATCAAATTGCGTTCGTCTCAGCCAACTGGTAGGTAATGCTGGTCCATCTACAGATGCACCAGCGTACCTGTAGAGTATAATTGTTTTGACTGAACTCAAACTGAATGCAGTGCAAGCATAGCGTGAAATGATAACCTTGAAGCAGCATTGATTTAAATGTTGCTTCAAGGTTAACTATCAAAAGGTCAGTATGATGCGACAACATATTCAACGAACAGATCTCACCATCTGTTAAATTCGACAACGCTAAGAGATGAACACTTATAGCGCCTGTACTTCCTCCGAATAGGGTGACTGAATTTGGATCGCCACCAAAAGACTTGATGCTGACCTGGACCCATTCCAAGGCTCGCACCATATCCTTCAGCCCATAATTTCCGGGCGATACTTCGTCTCCAGTGCTGAGATATCCTAGCAGTCCAATACGAAAGTTGGGAACTACGAGAATCACGTCCTTGTCAAGGAGTAAGTCTGGACCATATCGCACAAAGGTATTGTTTTCTATTTTGAATCCCCCGCCAATGGAGAATACCATCACCGGTAGTAATGTAGAATTGTCACTTCCGGGCAGCTACGTAGCGACCAAAATCGTTAAGTTATTAGCCAAATTTTTCCTACAGCCTTTATATCGAATCAGATATGTTAACTTTCAGAACTTATGTATTGATTTTTCCTGTCCAATTAAGAAGATTTAATAACAGAGCGAGTACTGCATGTACAGAATGGAATCTTCAATCATCACTGTTTACAATCGTTCTTCAACTTCAACATTTACATAACGAGAGTGAAAATAGAGCGATATACCCTAGTAGCACGCTTTATCATATCTGATCCAATTCTTGCGTTTTGGGTCTTGCAATAAGATCCATCCGCAGAGCGATAATGGTCTGCTTCCGATTATTTCTGTGGATCTTGCACCCGAAAGCTTGTCAAAGCACCTATACGCGGGAATTGCGAATAGCTTGTTCAATGTCGTAAAGTATTTGTGCAAGACTCACGGCAGATTGCGCAAGCTGTCTTGCGATTGCCTTGCGATTTCACCGTGCTACTAGGGTAGATCTCACCAATACATATCATTAGAGTACCTATCGAATGGGTGCAATTACCTGTGGTGTAAAAACGTTGAGATACAAACAGTCCTCGTTTCCTGAAATTTTTCCCTCCTCATTGAACTGAGGACACGGCTCGACCTCACTGCTAGCATCCAAAGTTCCGTTCCAAACGTCTGGTGGAAGGGGTGCTTTAAATCTGAATCAGGTCAATATGTGAAAGTTGATCTTTGTTGTTCGATTTGAGGGGGTGCAGGGCGAAATAACGGTATCCCCATAAAAAGCGCCTTCGGTGTCAAAATCTTTCGCCAAGTACATTCACCCGTGAAGTGCACATCTATTTGTCCGACCCCTCGAAGTGCACACTATATGGAGCAAATTCACACCACCCGTTTTCAGTAGCTTGTATCTCCGGTTTGAATCAGTCGATTTCAATTGTATATGAGCGGATATCCACGTCATCTCACTCAAAAAAAAAAAACCGTCAAGTCGCGGATCTTTGCGCCATTCAAAATATCTTTAGTATTGTGGAAAAAAAATACAACTTCAAGGATTTCGGAAATTTTTCAAAAATGGCGGAGTTAGAGTTATGTGATTTTTATTTAATCGCTGTTGTTATACCGCTATGTTTGAAAATCGTGAGCCAAATCCAAAGGGTTGAGGGTCAGACCCAGGTCGATTCGGTATGGAATGCCTCATATGCATGGACGGTAGTAACAACATCCTGTCACATATGCATTTTGAAATATCTCGTTTTGTTCGTCTGATACAAAATTCAAAAGGCTTTGGAACGACTGTTTTATTTCTAATTTTTTGATGGTTGAAAAATCCCTCCCAGTATAAATTTTTTAAACATGTGACACTGTTACTTCATATAGCTAGACATGAAGATTAGGGATCCCCTCCACTCTACTACGCAACACAACGAGCTCGCGGGAGTAGCGCGGACGTGGTTCGGCGCGCGCGGCGACGCGCGACGAGACGTTTCACTTTTTTTCTCCGGCCCAGGTATTTTCTCCATAGATTTTTTCTTTTTTTTTTTGGATTGAAGGGAAAGGATCCAGGTATTCACAAAAAATCACCTCCATGAATTTCTGTGAGTCCCGCGGAAATGGCAGCGAAATTTGATAATTAGGCCAGAAAGCATTAAAAAAAAAAAAAAAACGGAACAAAATTTGGAAGCAATGGTACTTGGTGGGCCAATATTTCATATTACTATAGAATTATTGACACGCTTAAATTGCTGTTTCCTGTCTACGAAAAGCCCGCCAAGTACACTACTTCCAAATTTTTTCTCTATTTTTTAAAATGTTTTCTGGCCGTTATATTTCTTTTTTATGTTTCTGAGTGTAATCTCTCATTTCATTTCCACGAAAATCTCTGATACTGAGTATAAACAGTTCCAAATAATAATACAGCGAACTGTTTATATACCTATATCGTTTTCTTAAATTCTAGTTTACGTATTAACAGTTTACTCTCGAATTTCAGTATATGTTTCTTCGAATTTGTTACAGTCCGTCTGAAACACCCTGTATTTGAATACGACAACTGTGCTTCGTTTGACAAAAATTTCATCAAAGATCGTAGGTCATCTATTTGTTGCCGATGATAAGCCTGCTGAAGCAAAGTCCGAGACCTCTTTGATAATCTCTGCGCTATGATGTAGATATATATGTTTCTATATCCGAAATGGTTCGCGTTTAAGCCGGGATCACGATGAACTTAACGTAACGTAACGCAACACAACACAATGGAACGTACCTATAGTTCTAAAACATCCATCACGACCACAGTTTTTTTCAAAACGCCCGCGCGCTCCCTGACTTTCCTAACTATAGGTACTACGTTCCGTTGCGTTACGTTACGTTACGTTAAGTTCATCATGATCCCGGCTTTAGAGTGATCATCCGGAAACATAATTTCGATATGTGGATCTAGTGTATAACAAAGATGATCGTAGGATTGAATAAAAAAAAATCCTAATGTATTAGGTTCAAAAATAGACGATAAATTTACATATAATCTTTTTCAGTTTTTTTTTTTCTCATCAAATTTGTTTGAATTGGAATTTTCATTTTTC
Source organism: Tenthredo mesomela (assembly GCA_943736025.1). NCBI lineage: Eukaryota > Metazoa > Arthropoda > Insecta > Hymenoptera > Tenthredinidae > Tenthredo > Tenthredo mesomela. Next base: position 26,119,176 of record OX031017.1, on the reverse strand, counting down.
AATGTGTATACCTATATCAATCAAAAAATAATAACATTATTGAAAAATATAAAAATTATTACAAATCTGATGAATTCAAAAATACAATCTGGAAACCTATATTTGACCGCTACTAGTTAACCCGTATCATAAAGCCGATAATGAAGCCTCACTTTATCTACACTTTTTAAAGAACGATATAACTCGAGTTATACCGTTGTTCTATGAAAGCTGTTACGTCGAACCTTTCAACATTTAACCCATTTTCATCAAATAAATATATAATGTAGGGGAGAGAGGTCATGAATGGGACGATTATTGAATGGGACAGTTGCGTGATAGGTATGAAGGAGACGACGGAAAATTTTGAACCAAACACCATGAGATGTCATTTGTTTCGCCGTTGTCGAATCCCGTGTGCTATTCAGTCTAAACGTGTTTGTTTCGACGGTAGATTACGATAAGGAGTCAACATCAAATGAAGTGAGCGCTCATTACATTTACGTTACTGGTTGTAATTGTTTTGTTATTGCAGTTATTTGCAATCACTTAACGTATTTTCATACATTCGTTCATCCCCTATAATGTCCCGATCACTGATATTGTGAAGATGTTCGATCATTTGATATATTCACTGCATTTTACCCAATAACGTGCTATTATTGAATGGGACATGCAGAAAGTGGACTTGTTGTGAATGCCATGGTGGTAGTAGAAAGATGTTCTACGAGTGTGAGGCTTGCGAGGATGCGGATTAATCGATTACCACCCAGTAAACGAAACTGGATTGGCGAATCCGATTTTTTGAGATTCCAGATTGATATAATTGAAAAAATTTCAAATTGATGTCAATTTTGGTTCTTTTCTGTCCGTTTCAATCCGTAATCTCAAAAAATCGGATTCGCCAATCCAGTTTCGTTTACTGGGCACAGAGATCTGTGGTTAATTCCACTCAAAGTGATTTTTGGGCCAACTTAATTAGCATAAATACATCCGTCCCATTCAATATTTATAGCGTCCCATTCAAGCATCACTTTGCCAATGAATGGGACATTTGTGATCTCATGTATACATAGGTTTTACGACTCTATGAAACAAGAAATTATATTTTCATGTCCCGAACTTCATTTATAAAGAGCCAGAGTTGAGTGTATTACAAGTTAAAAATATGTGTGCTTTGTTGAAAATGAAAAAACTACACATTTATAAAAAGTGTCCCATTCATGGCCTCTCTCCCCTAAATCTATGGTCACTGATCGTTTTCAAGCAAACCTCGGAAAAATGGTATGACTCGACTTATACCGTTATTTCGCCCATCCCCTCAATTTTGACTATGAATTTGATGAATGTGATTATGAAAGTGATTGCTGTTTACGAGTGGTGTGTTGGATCCCAGCTGTGTGATCGACAGTCAATAATTGACTTTACAAACGAAAGTGATCCGGAAAGCGGAATTCTTTGCTAAACTGATAATAAAACTTTGTTAACCTAATTGATCGGCTGTTGATTGAGTTCGAAAACGTCAGAAGTGGACTTCCCAAAATCACTGAGGATGAATCTCTAGATAAGCTCGCACATATCGTATTTTGTACTTTTCAACAAACCTAAGATCGCCAACCGGTGGTTGAGCATACGGAATTCCTATAAAGCCAGAGATTGTCCTGTTGTAATGAGTGAGCATGTTTATACCTCGAACTGTTCCTTGAGGTATGGTCGTCTCTGGATACGTCGTATTCTCATCTCTAGAAATCTTCACACTTTCTGTCAGGCGACCACCACAGACGCTGAGGCAAGTCGTTAGGAAAAGTACCAACAGCACACAGATATTTGCGCCATCACACGACAGCTTGGCTACTGTCTGTGGTAACATAATCACTATTTGTTACTGCCAGTCAGTGAGTGATGATAAAAATCGCAATAATAAGATCTGAAAAAACATATGAATTACGGTGATATTACATGAAATTGAGGTGAATAGTAATCATGCAAACTCAACGTCATAAACTAACGAATCAAGTGAAAGACACAATACAAGCCTTTCAGACTTGTGCTGCATCAAGTACAACTTTTCAATGTCTATTGAAATTCGTAACGGCTATGAAAATAGAGTTTAATTTATTCTCACATAGTATGAATGGACTAAAAAGGTACCCATCAAACTTCTCGAAGTGAGAAAGGAAATATTATAAAAAATGAGGTATTTACAGGCGGTGAGCGACCTTCAAATTTATTAGAAATATCCCACTGAAGCGTATAAAATTCTTATAGAGTGATCCGTATAGTTGTCTCTGCGATACCTATACACCGTGCGAAAACCCGAAAAATGAAGCAATTTCATGTAGTCTGGTAAAGGCATCGCAGCTATATACTGGTATAGTTGATTCCAATGTTGTGAAAATTGTAATTAAATTTTTTTTAATTACTCATTACTTTCGTAATTTGTAATTGAATTTTTATTTAATTATACAATACTTTGGTAATGTGTAATTAAATCGAGTTTAATTACACATTACTTTGATGAAGTTTAAGTTTAGTAATGTGTAATTAAACTCGATTTAATGACACATTACCAAAGTAATGGGTAATTAAACTCGGTTTAGTTACACATTACCAAAGTAATGGGTAATTAAATGAGTAATTCCATTACAAATGTAATTAGTGACTCGCAACACTGGTTGATTCGCATGCTTCTGATTCTGTCTCGCAGAGACTCATTAAACGTACTACTGCTATCCGAAATATATCAATATTCTTACAACATAGGTATAGTGAATCTATAGTCACAATAAACACTCACCAAAAATGTATGGGTTGAATAGCAATACGGTATGGCAGTGGCTCAGACAGCGATTCATATTATGGTCGACCTGAGTGAAAATTTTGTAAATAACCCGAAAGTTTTACAGCGCGTGATACAGGAAAAATCTATCTTACCTTAGCCGATGCTACCCCTTTTCTCACCACCTTCCTTCAGAACTCTCTGGTGCCGGAACGCTGATCCAGTGATTTTTTGGGCAACCACGGCCGCGGTAACCGTCTCTGAGAGTGTAGCAATTACTCAAGATCTGCCTCAGCTCCACGCTGATCAGTCATTGAGTCGGAGGCTGTGAATATATGCTCTTACATGGCCCTATGCGCCGCCCTCAGGCGTACAGATTACGATTAGTGGGTGGTAGCCTTGTTGGATGACGGAATGATTTTCGCGTGCTTCTCGCATATCTCTGTACGCCGTCATTTCATTATAATCGTAGGGGGTAGTAGACTTTTCTGGTTCACAGGAGGCGCTGCCCTCAGCGCTTTTTGGGCGAACCGAAGGCTTGCACGCCGGTAGAACCGCACTGAGAAAAAAGTATTTTTCCTATCAAAATACCAAGTATTACCGAGCGAGTTTAGTTGTAGTAAAAATACGTATTGTTCTCAGCAAAATACCGGTTATGAGAATAGTACGCTGCGTCGCCGTACGTATAGTTCTGAGCAAAATACAATGTATTGTTAGTAGAGCAATACCAAGTTTTGTTCTCAGAACAATAAATATTGTCAGTGGAAAAATACAGTTTTCTCAGTGTAGCATAGTTGGCTAGGATTGTGGCTCAAACCCAGGAGGCTTGGGCTCAAGTCCGAGCCGTGTCAAGTTTTTTTTTCGTTATTTTTACGGTACGTACATGATCATATATGCGCATACCTGTTCAGATATGAGCATACCTGTTCAGACATGAGCATACCTGTTCAGACATGGCCAAAACTCATGTATGATCATATATGACCGTCCATTTACGAAAAATTGGCCAGGCCTGACCATATATGGGCATATTTACTCATATATGATCCGATACCAACATATATGAGTGAATATGCCCATATATGGTCAGGCCTGGCCAATTTTTCGTATATGATCAGATATGATCCATATAGGATCGTATCTGATTATTTTTTCCCGGGTATATTCAACCAAAAGATCTCACCATCCGTTAAATTTGATAACGCTAAGATATGAACACTCATGGCGCCTGAACTTCCTCCGAATAGGGTGACTGAATTTGGATCGCCACCAAAAGACTTAATGCTGACCTGGACCCATTCCAAGACTCGCACCATGTCTTTTAGTCCATAATTTCCGGGCGATACTTCGTCTCCGGTGCTAAGATATCCCAGCAGTCCAACACGAAAATTGGGAACTACGAGAAGTACGTCCTTGTCAAGAAGGAAGTCTGGACCATATTGCACGAGGGAATTTTTTCCTGTAATGAGTCCCCCACCGATGGAAAACACCATCACTGGTAGTAATGTAGAATTGTCACTTTCTGGGAGCTACGTAGTAACAAAGTTCGAGTCATCAGCCAAATTTTGCGTACAACATTCATATTGGATCAAGTATGTGAATTTTCAGAACATATATGTATCAATTTTTCCTGTCCAATTAGGAAGATCTAACCCCAAACACCATATCCGGTGCAAAAACCTTTCGCCAAGTACATCAATGTCATAATATACTCGCAAAAAAAAAAAGATTTGAAATCAGATGCTAACTGCCAAGTACCTACATCACATTTACTCCTCCGCCAATTGATAATTAGGCCTTCCATAACATGGTTTCCATAGCCATCTTGTCTTGCTCGGTAGAACCATAGATATAGCGATGGGCAATTGACGCTTTTATTGGTGTAAACAAAAAACATAAAAAATTGAAAACTTGTTTTTGTCGTCAGCAACTCAAGAGGAACTTAGTATGTGAATTATTTCCAATTTTCCTTTCAAATACTTTTTGAATTGAGAATTTTGAGTTTTTCTAATAAAATAATTTTCAAATAATCATAACTCGGCTCTGGTTGGTAGAATCACAAAAAACGGACGTATGAAAATGACTGCCAGAAAATGTACTTTCCGAATAGAATATTGTTAAAATTTCGTGACTTGTCTTCCACCATTATTTTTAGATTCTTGATCAAACTGAGCATTTTTATAAATCGGAATATTATATCTCAGCTCTCCGTGTACCGATTGCATGGAAATTAGGGCTTAAATAAAAGCTGTTTGAAAACAAATTCTAATATAAATATTTGAATCTGGTATATAACCCGATTCGGAACGAAATAGGGGCAAAATAATCGTCAAATAGGCTGTATAAGAGCTCTCATGCGGGTATAGAGACTCAGTCGAGTCTCGCACCGCACGCTTAAAAATTCTTCAACTTCAATATTTACATAACGAAAGTGAAAATGGAGCACAATAGATCTCACCAATATATATCATGAGAGTATTTATATGGAATGAGTACAATTACCTGTGGTGTGAAAACGTTGAGATACAAACAGTCCTCGATTCCTGAAATTTCTCCCTGATCATTCATTTGAGGACACGGCTCGGTCTCACTGCTGGCATCCAAAGTTCCGTTCCAAACGTCTGGTGGAACGGGTGCTTTGAATCTGAATCGGGACAATATGTGAAAGTTGATCATTGAGGTTTGGATTGAGGGGGTAGACGGAATAACGGTATCCTTATAAAAAGCATCTCGGGTGCAAAAACCTTTTGCCAAGTACATTCACCCGTGAAGAACACATCTATTTGTCCGACCCCTCGAAGTGCAAACTATAGTGCAAATTTGCACTATCCGTTTTTGCAAGCTTGTATCTCCGGTTTGAAACAGTGGATTTCAATTTTATGTGAATTATTTCTAAACTTTAAAATGTCCCCTATAAAATGCGAATGATTGCGATTTTGAAAAAAATCGATTACCTCATATAATGATGACGAAAATAATTACTCGATTTCGTGAACGTATACACAAAAATGTAAAACGGGTGGTGCGAATTTGCACTGGTGTGCATTTCAAGGGTTAATGTGGTATACAGGGTAATTAAGAATAAGGTACTTTAAATTCCTTCTACCAGTGGACTCCTAGTTAAATCCAACAAAAAGACGAAAATTGATGATGCTAAAATGTCGATGGCGAAGCCGTTCTTAGGTAACAGCCGTTTGAAGTTAGCTAATACGAGAGCGAATTCGAGACTGGCTCAGGGCCGCCGTTGTCATTTTATCAGTTAACGAGATCGCGGTAACCGGTGACGCGTTGCGAGAACCGCCAGGCTGGCGCGGTAATGGCGGCCCTGAGACAGTCTCGTATCTGCTCTCGTATTAGCTAACTTTAAACGGCTCTTATCTAAAAACGGCTTCTCCATCGACATTTTAACTTTGTCTTAAAGTTTTACAAGGAATCCACTGAGAGCAGAAAAGTACCTCATTCTGGATCACCCTGTATTTAGATACACGCGTGGAAAAAAATCTCCGAATTCAGATAACAGACAACAGAAAAAAAATTTGGAGGCAGTGGTACTTGGCGGGCCGATATTTCATATTACTATTACGAGAAAATGTAAAAATTTCTAAATGTACACAATTTATGAGAAATTTTTGATTCTAGGTTGTCGGTAGGTATAATAATTGATTATAATTTATTTTTATTACGAGCCAGTCTAATTTACGAATGATTGACAAGGGCCCTACTTATTCGCCCACAATATACGGCCCTCCGCGAAAGAAATACCTTAAATTCTAGTTTACGTATTAACAGTTTACTCTCGAATTTCAGCAGATGCTTCTTCGAAGTTGTTGCAGTCGATCTGAAACACCCTGTATTTGAATACCACAACTGCGCTTCGTTTGACACAAATTTCATCAAAGATTGTAGGTCATCTATTTTTTGCCTATGATAAGCCTGCTGACGCAATGTCCGAGACCTCTTCTATAATCTCTGCACTATGATAAAAATATACGTGTCTCTATACCCGAAATGTTTCGCGTTTAGAGTGATCATCCGGAAACATCATTTCGATATGTGGATCTAGTGTATAACAAAGATGATCGTAGGATTGAATAAAAAAAAATTCCTAACGTAGGTTCAAAAATAGACAATAAATTTAGTATCGTTTAATCTGATGAACAAAAAAACACAATTTGGAAACCTATGCTTGACCATTACTGCTTAACCGTATCATAAAGCTGATAATAAAGCCTCATTTTATCAACGCTTTCTATAAAGAACGATATAACTCGAGTTATACCGTTGTTCCATAAAAGCTGTTTCGTTGAACCTTTCAAAATTCAAACCATTTTCGCATAAAATGAATTATAATGTAAATCTATGGTCACTGATCATTTTCAAGCTATCTTCGGAAAAGCGGTATGACTCGACTTATACTGTTATTCCGCCCGTCCCCTCAATTTTGACTACAAATTTGATGAATGTGATTATGAAATTGATTTCTGTTTACAAGTGGTGCGCTGGATCCCAGTTGTGTCATCGACAGTCGATAATTGATTTTACGAACGAAAGTGATCCAGAATTCTTTGCTACACTGATGATAAAACTTTGTCGACCTAATTGATCAGCCGTCGATGGAGTTCGGAAACGTCTAGAATGGACTTCCCTAAATCACTGTGAATGAATCTCTCGATAAGCTCGCACACATCGTATTTTGTAATTTTCAACAAACCTAAGATCGCCAACCGGTGGTTGAGCATATGGAATTCCTATGAAGCCAGAGATTGTCCTGTTGTAATAAGTGAGCATGTTTATACCTCGGACCGTTCCCTGAGGTATCGTCGTTTCTGGATACGTAGTATTTTCATCCCTTGAAATATTCACACCTACTGGCCGGCTACCACTGCAGATGCCAAGGTAATGCGTCAGGAAGAGTACCAAATGCAGACGGACACTCGCGCCATCACATGACAGCTTGGCCACCGTTTTTGGTAGCATATTCACTATTCGTTACTGGCAGTTAGTCAGTGATGATAAAAATCGCAATGATAAGATCTGAAAAAATATATGAATTACGGTGATATATATATGACATGAAAGTGAGGGGAATGGCAATTAAGCGAACCCAATGTCATGACTTACGAATCCAGTGAAAAATACAAAACAAGCTTTCCAGACTTGTGCTACATGAAGTCCAACTTTTCAATGTCTATTGAAATTCGCAACGTCTATGAGAATAGAGTTTAAATTATTCTCACATGGTATGGATACTGAAAGGTACCCATCAAATTTTTCGAAGTGAGGAAGGAAATATTATAAAAAAATTAAGTATCTGCAGGCGGTAAGCGACCTTCCAATTTATTAGAAAATATTCCACCGAAGCGTATCAAATTATTATAGGGAATGTGTGCTGTCAATACTGTTTTATCATGTTACACCCCCTACATTTCATTCGGCGTACAAACAGTTTTTCGACGTAATCGAGTTTAGGATATATTACTCGATTAGGTAATCGAAATTTCGAAATCTGTTGCATAAATTTCATCGTAAGCACATATTCTAATATCATTCGAAAATATGATCTCACTCGCAGAACTTAAACATACCGAGCACCGTTTCGTAACTGAAGCTGTATAGAGATTATATAAGGCTGTGTACCAAATATTGCTATTGGACCCATCTTGGATCGCAGAACGTTCCTGACGGACGTTTAATGTCGACGCGTGATACAGAAGAAATCTATCTTACCTTAGTCGATGCTGTTACCCCTTTTCTCACCACCTTCCTTCAGAACTCCGTATCATGCTGGAACGCTGATCCAGTGATTTTTTGGATAACCACGGCCGCGGCAACGGTCCATAGGAATGTAGCGATTACTCAAGATCTGCCTCAGCTCCAGGCTGATTAGTCATTGAGCCGGAGGCTGTGAATATGCTCTCGCATGGCCCTATGCGCCAGCCTCAGGCATACAGATCACGATTCGTGGGCGGTAGCTTCGTCGAATAACGAAAGGATTTCCGCGTGCTTCTCGCACATCCCTGTACGTTTTGTTTACGTTTTGGACTTTCGACATTTTGACCCCCACCCTTCTCGCACATATCTGTACGCCGTCAGTCCAAATCGTAGGGGGTAGTAGACTTTTCTGGTCGAAAGCAGGCGCTGGCTTTGGCACTTTTTGGGCGAACCGACGGCTCGTACGCCGATAGAACCGTCGATGAGGAAACGAAAGATTCCTTGAAATATTCAACTGCATATTTCATCCAATTATATTGAATTGTATAAGCATGTGTGCTATCAGTACTGTTTTATTATCTGACTGCTCTTTCTTAATCGACATAGAAAGAAGCTTCCGAAGTGATTAAGATTAGGATGTATCAGAGTTTCACAATGTGTGGCACAATTCTCGTTATATATCATCGCTTGCAGAACATAATTATTAAAAATTTTCGGTCGGGCCCTTTACTCGTCATATTTTATCTTGTGTCAAAGTACTCTGGCGTGACGTCATTATTGCTATATGACCTTATATTTATCGTGGGTTGAAACAAGAAATTCATGTTAAATCCAGAAATAGTTGACTTCGTGAAAACGTCTACACAAATATAGTTGACGAACTTACAATAAGCTATTTCTTTCCGTAGCCTATACTACTTTTTTGCGTGGTGATGAATTTGCGATCGACACCAGTAGGAACGTCATTTCAGAACTCTAAAACTGCATAGAGATTATGGTGGTATATGGAAGTATTGCTCTTCGAACAATCCTGCATCGTGGAACGTTTATTTTCAACAATGCTGAGCTTACGATAAAGAAATCAGCAATAAACGTTCCGAGTCATCTGCAATAAAGACGACCATGACAATCCGAAAATATTGCCATCACAGCCAAAATTCTCTTCGACGCTATTCCGCTGATTTTAAGATCGCTTAGCCTGAAATAGCGAGATAATGGAGTTGGTATCACATAAGTGACATAATCTTTACTATCAATTGATTTGTTGCTATACCAACGGAATGATCAGAAGCTCATGGGTCAATTTCAACGATTTCGCGAAGCATGCTCGCACTTTCTCCCACTTCAATTGGCATGAATTGAAAAAAAAAATATGCGGAAAAAATCGAATCTTCGTTTGGGATGAGAAAAAGTCCTCAAACCATAGAATGTTCAAGCCCAATATTTTTACCAATTTTTTTCAACGATTTGTGAACGATTTTGAAATCTTGGGTCCAGGACTTTTGGGACCGATAGTTTTTAGCTCATCAATGAAAATTTGTTTGATCACGGATGTTTTTAGTGGGGATTTCATAAATTGGCTGGGTGCACGCACATAGGGGAGAGTTGCCACTGTTGGACCGCCACCTAAATTGGACCGTTTCAATTTGGTAATTTTTTGCAACAGTATCTCTTCGATTTTGAGAATTGTAAAAATAGGAATGTTTAGAGAATTTCTAGTACTGATGGTACCCATTTTTACAATTCTCAAAATTGAGAAGATACAGTTGCAAAAAATTACCAAATTGAAACGGTCCAATTTAGGTGGCGGTCCAATAGTGGCAACTCTCCCCTATAGTACTTTAAAAATAAGTGTGTATTGTGTATACGTTAAGCATGGAAAAATGCTGAGCATGATTTTAGATGGCGCTGACAGTATGCATGAATATGTTACACACCGATAATGAAATAGTATTAGTATTTTCGTGCACCCAGCCAATAGTGTGGAAGTCATGCACGCTATAAATTTTATGGAGTGAAAATTCACTCTTGGCGGATGAAGATCTTGCCACTCTTGTCTTCACTCTTGAGAAGCGAATTTTCACTCGTTTCTGATTGCACAAAAACCGAACGTCACATTTTGCCGCCGCCCCCCCCCCCCCCCCCCCCCAAAAAAAAAAGTGAACGTATTTGTTGAATGGCCCCTTACGGAGCTGTTGCTTACGCCATCAATTGTCTAATCTTCCGATGGGACGGAGATTTTTCTAGCTTGATAAGTGAGCTACATACTTGGAAACTATCGTAAAAATTTATTTCCGGCAGTTGAATCCCAGTTGCTCGATGTTTTGGTTCTCTGAGCGATCCTAAGGCGGTGAAACCGTGGCTTTATCGAACCAAGGAAGCTGCAATATCACAAGTGAGAATTCCATCCAACAATGAAGTTCACCATGCACCTGCCCTCGTTACTTCAGACACTCTGTTTGTTGCTCGTCGGATTTATAAATTTCGGTACGTGACGTTATACAAAATCCAAAACGCAATGTAGTTCTACTCGCAATAGTATATTTCTTAGCAAGAAATTCTGATCGAATCGAGGTAGTTGGGGATTATGAACTTTTCTGAGAATTTTCAGATAAAGTTTCGGGGCAGCCGATCTTTTTTTGGTTAACCCTTTCATGCATACATTTGTCTATGAAATTTATTTAATTTCTTTATTTATTTATTCATTTGCATGAAATATTATATGTTATAATATTAAAAAAACTGAATTAGAAAAGGTGTTGTTGTACAACAACACTATCTAACAAAGGGTTAATGAACAATTAATTTCACAGAAGTCAGGGTGACGGCGGCGGGAGGTGAATATTTGTCGAATTCCGAGGAATGCACGCGAACCTGCGAGAATGGCGAGGAACCACGACATTGTTACTATCATTTTACTCTGGAGTTCTACACAACTATGAACAGGTTAATGATACTGTTTTTGTATGTTATCAGGTGTGGCTACTGATTGAAATTGATATTCGGGCATACAAGCCTAACACAGTGATTTGGATACGCGTTAAGTGAGACGTAACGAAATCTGTGATACCGTGGGCCTCCGGCAAATTATGAACTTGACGTGGCGCGTACATGACTTGTTTGGCACACGCACAGCACAAGTCATAATTAACCATAGGGTTACTGCTGTTGGCGACGACGGTTACTCGCAGCTTGCGCTTTTCCGGAAAAGTGATGTTCGTGAATTTATTCTCAGAGCCTGCGACGGGTGCACGCCTAACAGCACGGATCAAATAGCAAACGTCCCTCAATGTCAATGCATCGAGGCTGATGGCTTCGAACGAGCAATGTTGTCCATCAACAGGATGCTGCCTGGACCGAGTATACAGGTCTGTCAAAACGACAAGATCATCGTCGATGTCCGCAACAATCTTGAAGGCATGGAGGCCGCCTTGCATTGGCATGGTCTCTGGCAGAAGGGCTCTCAGTACTACGATGGTGTGCCTTTTCTGACCCAGTGTCCGATTCCCTCGGGAACCACGTTCAGGTGAACCTTTTGTTCCTCGCAACTTCTACTCCGTTCTTCGAGCGTTATTTTGAATTAGGTTGTTTTATCGTGACTCGTCATCGTCATGCACCACAAAATTGTTAAAATTTCAGGTATCAGTTCGTCGCGAGTAATCCAGGTACTCACTTGTATCACTCGCATTCCGGGCTACAAAAAATTGACGGTCAGTATGGAAGTCTGATCGTACGCCAAGCAAAGAGCATTGATCCACATCGCGAGCTGTACGATATTGATAGTCCCACTCACGTGATCGTTCTCAGCGATTGGTTTCACGAAATGTCGATTGAACGTTTCCCAGGACGCCGCAGAATTAAGCCTGGACAAAAACTAGAAAACATTCTTATCAATGGAAAAGGACGTTGGAAGGTAAGATTGAGCCATCATCGTTCAAATGACTATTTAACTGATACTCTCGAGTTTTAACACCACAATGAATATGATATTTGCTGTGATAGGATCCGTCCTCAAACGTAACCACTGACGTGCAGCTTGAATCGTTTGATGTTCAGCCTGGGAAGAGATACCGTTTCCGGATGATAAACTCCTTCAGTACAATTTGTCACGCTGAAATGAACATCGAGGGACATAATCTTACGCTGATTGCGCAAGATGGAGAGGCTGTATCCGAAGTTTCTGTCACAACGATATTCTCTTGTTCCGGTGAGTAACTATATCATACTACTACTGCAAAAAAATTCAAATACATGTCAAAATTAACCATGCTCATCCAGGGGAACGTGTGGACTTCATCTTGAACGCGACTCAAGCCATAGGCACTTACTGGATCCAAATACGAGCTACCGGATCATGCTTTGGACTGAATGTCGCTCAATTTGCAATCCTCAAGTACGCCGGCGGTCCAGCAATGCCAGGAACGTCACAATCTGACTACCAAAAAAAGTTCATGCAAGCTCAGGGAATAGTAAGTAAATGGAAAATCTTAGCAGCTGTCAGAATATACTTATATTGTAAATGGCTTATACCGATACGTCTGGTTCTTCTTTCTACAGATTTACAACGATCCAAATGTTATGTGCGACGATCAGGGAGGTAACGTTGTGTGCGCAAGCCATATGAAATCTATTGCGCCTGTCCCAGAAGAACTCTTTAAAGTGAAACCTGACCATCAACTCATATTGCCGCACACATTTCTTAAATATGAAAATTCGATTCCAGAACCCTTCGAAGCTGGATCCTACCCCCGCTTTCTAGGTAAGTTCGTAGATTTTATTCGTGCGGCTATGATTTAGCTCCGCGTTCTGCAGGAAACTAATCGCGGTAATAAAATGCCCTGAATAACCTGACCATGAAAATGTATTTTCTTCATCTCACCAGTTGCCTGGGACGCGGCTCATATCAACGGTTTGGTCGACAATATTTCGTTTGTATTTCCACAAGTACCACCTCTTTCTCAGAACTTGAAGCCTTCCGACACCTGTAACCGAGACCATTTACCTAAGAACTGCGGTACTCCCTGTTCATGCCCACATACTCAGGACATCAAGAAAGGTGCCGTTGTAGAGGTTGTCATATATGACGAAGGTGAACACATATTCAAGCAGTAATTAATTTTTACACCGTGCATAAATTTTTTATAATTCGCTCGATCTTTACAGCTCCCCAATTGTCGAATCATGCGTTTCACCTCCACGGGTATGCATTTAATGTTTTCAAAATCGGACATTTATCGAACAAAACTAATGGCTCGATACACGGCATTGACAAGGTGCTTGAAGAGCATGAAAATATGCTGGCTGCAGGAAATTATAGGCAGCCAGCGCGAAAGGACACCATTGCGGTACCTAACGGTGGATACGTAATCTTTAGATTCAAGGCGGACAATCCTGGTAAGAAATAGTACATTATGTCACTAGGCCGATTAAGTATTTTCCTACGAATTTGAGTTTATAATCCGAGCCGAAGGCGAGGATTATGATGAAATTCGTCAGAAAATACTTTTTGGGCCGTCTGGCATACAGAATTTTATGTGTCCAGGCCAAAAACCGCGTTTAAGGGGGTATTCTGGTTTAGACGCCCGAATTTTGGGTGTTTTTTCGGACGCTATAAAAAAAAACCAATAAACATTTTCACAATCCATTTTTTTACTAGTTAATTATTGATATTTTGAGAGAATAAAACATGTATGATATTAAAAAAAAAATCAAAATTCAAAAAACTGCAGGCCGGCAAAGTGGGGGCTCTCAAAAATATGGCGTGTCCTGGTGTGCAGGATTCCGTTCCTTCCAGTGATCTTAATTTTTTTTTTTTTTTTTCAATTCGTCAAGAAGAAGGATGTAGTTACAGCACTACGAGGAGTTTTTAAGAGAAAATTTTTTTTTCACAAAATGGCGACGGTTTGAAAAATAAGTTACGTTTTTTCCCTGTTTTTTCGCGCTTTCGGAATTTTTTAGAAATAAAAAAGAAAAATTTATCAAAAAACTCTCCGTAGTGCAATACTATAATATATAAAGAAGCTCTGTACCAAATTTCAAGTAAATCGGTCGAGTAGAACCTGAGATATCATGCACACCGATTCGAAAAAAGTAGTTTCGAGAAAAACGCGTTTAAAATTTGAGGTCAAGTTTCGCGCAGTCTGAGACGTTTAATGGTGTGTTATACTTAAATTTTTTAAATCAGCGATCCATACATTGGGCGTTCCAACAAAATACGTTACAATGACCTACGGTTAATAGATTTCTAAGTATATATGGGAGTATAAAGGAGTTTCTCGAAGGGACTCGTCCTCGGGTAGTGGCCGACCGGTTTAGTTGCCATGTCACAAAAGTCGCTGTAACTCCGAAAATAATTTGAATTTTGAAAAATCCTCTTGAGGACATATTCTTGAAGGTCTCAACTTTGAAAATATGCAATAAAAAAAAAATCGATTCTTTCAAATTTCTAGACCAGAATACCCCCTTAAACTGAGCGAAGCGCGGTTGAAATCGCGGTTTTACGGCCTATGATACATAAAAGAATACACATTGCTTATGTGTATCTGATCGGCAGTTGAGCTATTTATCTTCTTTATTTCTTTCAGGCTGGTGGCTGTTTCATTGCCATTTCCTGTACCATTCCGCCGCCGGAATGAGTGTCATCTTGCACGTTGGTGAACAGAGCGATTTGCCATCTGTTCCTCCGATGTTTCCAACCTGCCACAGCTACACTCCGGAAGTATTGTGAACGAGATCTACGAAGAGAAATAAAAAGCGAACAGATATCTTTGTCAGAATAATATTGATCATCATTATTTCATGAAATTATTTAATAAAATAGTTTCATAAGTTTTCTAAAATTTCTGATTGGTGGTTACCCCTCCTCAAAGTTGCTTCCTTTTCATTCCTCTCGATTTCATTAACAGCTCGAAATGTGATATGAATCTGGATATGATATTGTCATAATCATGGAAACAGAGAAAAAACAGAAAAAATTGTGAGAGAGATTCGGTAATCAAAGGACATATTTGAGCTTCACCTCCACCGCAATATATAGATGTGTTATGAATTAGGAAAGAGCTGCCACCATTGTTATGAATAAGGATCGTTGTTATAAATTAGGTTGAGCTGCTACCAGTAATATGTATGTGGTTAGAGCTGTCGTTGAGTTCGTCCCTCGTTTTACAACTTAAGGTAACCGGATTTTAAGTGATAGGAGATTGACGTGAATTTATACATGTGACAATTTCGATGATCGTTTATTAGTATAATGATTACAAAGATGGTGGAAGCATCTATATGAGTGTTACACGTTATTGAGTCCACGCGGAGAGTGATTTGAGTTAGCGGCTTATGATTGTGAGAGCTAATTAGGAGTGAGTGCTCTCTTCGACGATTCGGATGCAAGTGAGAGCAAGTACGAGTGCAAGTAATATTCGCTACTGTTGAGATTATTGATAAGGTCATCTTTTCCATTGCTCTCCCAGGCATGAGCGCGTTTATTCAGGTGCAGCTTTATGGGTGCATAGGTAGGGATGGAGTTTTTCGAATGTGAGGATGAAACTTTCACTGATTAGAGGCCGTGAGACTGGATGCATTCAGGATGTTATGTCTTGAGTATTGAGAGTGAGAGCATAGAGGAGTATGGAGTAGCATGGAATACGTAACAGATGTATGTTCTATATATTACAGAACATACTATGTTCTGTAATCAGTGTTGGGCGTTTTTTTTTAATTAATTACTTTCTAATTATAAATTACAAATGTATTTAGTAATTGAAATTTTTCTAATTACAAATTACAAATGTAATTAGTAATTGAAATTTTTCTAATTACAAATTACAAATGTAATTAGTAATTGAAATTTTTCTAATTACAAATTACAAACGTAATTCGTAATTGAAATTTTTCTAATTACAAATTACAATTGTAATTAGTAATTGAAATTTTTTTAATTACAAATTACAAATGTAATTAGTAATTGAAATTTTTCTAATTACAAATTACAAATGTAATTCGTAATTGAAATTTTTCTGATTACAAATTACAATTGTAATTAGTAATTGAAATTTTGCTGATTATAAATTACAATTGTAATTAGTATCGAAAAATCTTCTAATTACAAATTACAATTATATCGATATCTCGTTCTCGAGATTACAAGACGTAGTATCGCTACTTCCCGCGAGGTGGCACGAAGCAGGAATTTGTGGGCTATGACTCGAATTCGATTCCCGGATACAGCCGTTTAGTTTTTTCGATACACAACCATCGGTAACTTCTAAGCAAATTCACTTGATGTATTTGGTGAACTTGAACTTGGAATCATTGCATGCGTGCAGGCTCGATCAAGTTAACCCTGCAGCAAGACGTGGTTGTGTTTTTAACTAAAAGTTCAGCACGTTTTGTTCGTATATTTAACCAAAAATCTCACCATCAGTTAAATTTGATAACGCCAAGAGATGAACGCTCATGCCGCCTGAACTACCTCCAAATAGAGTAACTACGTTTGGATTGCCACCAAAATACTGGATGTTTTCGTGAACCCATTCCAGAACTCGAACCATGTCCTTCAGCCCGTAATTGCCGGGCGATACTTCGTCTCCCATGCTAAGAAATCCCAGCACACCCACACGAAAGTTAGGAATTACGAGAACCACGTCCTTCTCGAGAAGGAAGTCTGGACCATATTGTACGAAAGAATTGTTTTCTGCTCTGAACTCCCCACCAATGGTGAATACCATTACTGGTAATAACGTGGAATTGTCACTTGTGGGCAGCTGCGTAATGATAAACGAGCAATAAGTCTATTCACTCGATGGGTGAACTTGATTTTTTTCAATTATTTTAATGTACTTGTATAATCTAGATACGTATCAAAATAGGTGAATGCAGGAGCTACGTGCAGAAATTATATTGATCAATTCTTACTTCTATCTATCGTTCTTCCACAATTTTCGTGTAGCACATATAGGTATAGTACCCTCACGGAAAAAATCCCTCAAATTTGAGGGGTAAATTCGTACCCCTCATGTTCATGCCTCGGACCGTTCCCTGGGGTATCGTCGTTTCTGGATACGTAGTGTTTTCATCCCTCGAAATATTTACACCTGCTGTCAGGCTTCTATCGCAGAAGCTGAGGTAAGTCGTCAGGGAAAGTACAGACAGCAGCCAGACACTCGCGCGATCACATGAAAGCTTGGCTACCGTCTTTGGTAACATAATCACTATTTGTTACTGTCAGTCAGTGAGTGATTACCCTAGCGGATTCATATACACCGTTATTTTTGGTGTAATATTAGTGTGTTTTAAGTGTGGTATGATGTTGGTGTAATTTTGGTGCAATACCAGATTGCCACCAAAATTACACCAAAATTAAACGGTGTGTTTGCTCGATTTTTACACCATCTTTTACACCGATTTCACACTCTACCGATTTTACACCGATTTTGCTCCCAAATTATACCTCATTACAAAAATTCTATTTTGGTGTAATATTAGTGTAAATTTGGTGGAACACTATAATGCATCTAATATTACACCAAAATATGCACGGTGTACTTTTGATGTAATGAAATATTTCAGAAATATAACGTGCCGTATGGGAATCTACGAAATTGTTATCTATGTAGAATTAATTTCTTTACTTTTTGCAATTAAATATACACAGAAAGCTTATCCGATTGAAAATAAGAAATGCGATTAGCTGTATTAGGATCAATATTAGGATTATTCTACTATTTTTCGAAGATGGCGTTGCGAACGCCCATTCAGGCAATGAATCTGAAAAATGCATTTCAGAGTCGTCTGATAAATTGTGGAGTTCCTTTTTTTCTAGTCTTCAGTGTCCAATTGAAGTTACGTAACAACCTCACATGCCGCCGCGGCCCCCCCCCCCCCCCCCCGCCCAATTAATGTTATGTTAATATCTGAACGCCCCCCTATCAGAGGCTTATAGCAATTTCCTAATATAACGCTATGTGTACACTTGGGGTCACGGATTATGCGACGGCCAGTTTTCTGGACAAGTCAGTTATGTTGGCAACACAAAATGAACACACAGCGCCGCATTGTCGGCCGAGCGCGAAGCTAACTCAATCTCACCAAATATCACATAGCTAATGACAGTCGAATCTAACCTGAGAATACCGCGGAGGACTAACCCAAGAATAATAATTATTATAAGTAATATTATTATTAATAATAACCCGTTGGATTGACGTGTAAATCAGTTTGGAAATAATTGTATTTAATAACTTCCCCCTCGAAGAATACAAACAGGCGAAAGTTTATTTTTTCAATCTTTTTAAGTGATGAAAAAAGAAATTGTAAGCTTAAAGTTTACGGTAAGATGATTTTATTAAAATACAATTAAATTAGGTAATGCAAGTTACGGTATGCCTGAAAAACAAGATTCTATGTGAGTTTTGCGTGTGAAAGCATGTCCAGGACTAGATTCTAGATCATTGAGACTATCGTGTAACTCATTATTACTTCTTGACTGATACAAGACATTTATCAAACACAGACTGAACTTCGGAAGAACCACCCGTCGAAACAGGCAAAGAAAGGAAACATTCAGCTTCAGAGAAACGGAAGGAGTCAGCTCGTACTAATCCAGAGATAAAAGGAGCTCGTTTTGATAGAATCGTAGCCGGGACTTTGAATGCCTTCTCCGGCGACTACTCGTCTTTCACAGAATTACATTTTTTTACCGAACGTCATCGGGAGCAGCGAGTGAGCTAAGAAAAAAGAATGAGAATTATAGATATAGATATAGATTGTATATATATATATAGTATAAAAAGATAAAAATAGTCGCATAATTGTCTCTGGAAGGTAAAGTCCAAGCGAATAATGATAATAATAAAGAGAGAGAGAAAAAAACATGTATAAATTGTGATCAACATATTGTATATTATATAATTAGAAGAATAAATACGAATATGAATTCATTGATGCACTGATTTTACAATTTTCGACAACCACTAAAAACGTATTTTTCTCCACAATCGCCACATTAATGTAGTCGGAAAATATTCGGTGCACTTTTGGTGCATTTTTGGTTTATTTTTGGTGAAGTGTAACTTGGGTGTTAAATTGGTGTAAAATTGGTTAGGTGTAAAGTTGGTGTAAAAATGGTGTGGAAACCGAGCAAACACACCGTTTAACTTTGGTGTAATATTGGTGTAAAATTAGTATTTTACCAATTTCACACCAATATTACACCAAAATAAACCTCGTTTTTTCGGTGTAATTCAGGTGTGAACCAGTTTGCTAGGGTATGAAAATCGCAATAATAAGATTTGAAAAACGTATGAATTACGGTGATATTACATGAAATTGAGGAGTATGGCAACATATGCAAACTCAATGTCATGGACTGAAGAATAAAGTAAAAAACACAATACAAGCCTTACAGACTCGTGCTGGATCAAGTACAACTTTTCAATGTCTACCGAGATTCGTAACGGCTATGAAAATAGAGTTAGAGTTGTTTTCACACATTATGGATACTGAAAAGTACCCATCAAACTCCCCGAAGTGAGTGAGGAACTGTCATAGAAAATTAAGTATTTACAGACGGTGAGCGATCTCCAAATTTATGGGGAATGTTCCACTAAAGCATATAGTATCAAATTGTTATAGGGTATGTGTGCTGTCAACACGGTTTTATCATGTTACAGTCTTATGTTATTCGGCGTACGAACAGTTTTTGAGCCGTAATTGAGTTGAGGATATATTGAGGGATTATGTAATCAAAGTTTCGCAATCTCTTACACGAATTTCATTACAAACACATAATCCAATATCATTCGAAAATGTGACCTGACTGGCAGAACTCAACTATAGCGAACATCGTTTTATAACTGAAGCTGTATAGAGATTATACGGCTGTATACTAAGTATTGCTTTTGGACGGATCCCGAATCGCAGAACGTATACATTTACAGCGCAATGTTGAGTCTACCATAAAAAATCAGCAATAAACATTTTGAGTCATTGGGCATTGGCAGTATCCGAGGGGCGTCTCACTCTGAATTCAAATGAAATCGTACGACATTGTATGACGGTATTCGTACGATGTCAACGCTAAACACTGAACTCCCAACGTTTGAGATCGTCTACCTAACGCATGAATTCACGCGTTAGGCAGACGATCCTGACGCTGAGTACGCTGAGTTCGACGATTTCAGACGCTCAGTACGCTGAGTTCGACGGTTTCAGACGCTCATTACAATAAATTCTTCGCTGAGTTTTGCGTTAATTGACAGTGTTCGTGCAGTGTTCGTGCGTTATTTTTAACGTTCTACACGTTGAATTCTTGAGTGAGACGCCCCTCGGCCGCAGCGCCAAGCGGCAGAACGGTGAGTACGCGTATCCAAAGACAGGCGCCGTCTCTGCGAGGTAACGCTGCGTACCCTCGCGAGAACGCTGCAGTCTGCGGACGTTGGACAATTCGTATCAATACGAAACCTTCCAACGTCCGCAGATTGCACCGTTCTCGCGAGGGAACGCAGCGTTCCGTCGCAGAGACGGCGCCTGTCTTTGGATACGCGTACTCACCGTTCTGCCGCTTGGCGCTGTGGCATTCCCGAAACCTTTTCCGTGCAATAGTCAGACATTTCGATTCCAAATATTAACCATTTTCTTTAGTCAACGGTAAGGAGTTTTTACATTTTTTACAACACAAGAAGGGCTCGATTTTAGCCGCGATGTATACCAAATATAGGGAATGTGGATGGGTGAAAATTCGGCCACGAATGATTATTAAAATGCGTATAATGTCGAGTTGGAGTACATTTCCTCACATTATACAATAAAGTAGACAAAAATAAAGCACGATCGAAAGTAATTGAATCAGTTTCGGAAGCCGCCCGATGTAGTCGCGGCCGTGAGCGTTTCCCAAAACTTCATTCGCTCTATGTACAAATCATATTTCATTTCGATTGCTGTATCAGATCCGTTTCCTATCCGAAGATAATTGTTCAGCGAGGAGTACGGCTCCCAAATAACAGTTTTGTCCGAATCCGCCATGGTCGGTGTCCTAGAAGTAGAGTCAATCGATTGATATTTTTGCAAAATCTATCGTCTCGCAGTATATTTTTCATGCCAGAGCTTACCCATTGGTCGCGAAAGACGTCCACAGTTGTAGCATAGTGTCCACCATCATCAGGTCAGTCTCACTATATTCGTAGTGTGAGGATTCGAAACGTGAATCACGATTTTCAAAGAGATAAAGAAGTTCGTCACCATGTACTACACCGGTATATTCAATAGAACCACCGCTTAACCAGTAGCTATTGCTGAAGGTTCCTCGATATTCAAAAGAGCAGAAAAACTGTGAATTTTCTGCAAAAACCAGCTGTTGCTGAAACGCACTGTATGCAGGGTATACGAAGAGGGCATCACCCCAGAGTTCTGTGAAGTTGGCGAGCAGCTGAAAGAAGTGATACGGATTTAGGGCTGATCAGAGAAACCTATTTCCTTCATTTGCGATCTACCACCTACTATGCTTCTATTGGCCATCAGATCGTTCAAGTAGTATGACTTCAAGGCGGTTGTGTAGGCGGTGACATTATCCACTCTACTCTCATAGAATAATAAGTGAGGCAAAGCAAGGTCAATATTGTTCAAAAAATCCTCGAATAAATCAGGGTTCTCGTAAAACTCTGAAAAAAATGCATCACTAGTTATATACAGGATGAATCAATTCTGCCATGCGAGTTGGCAGCTTTCAAAGTCTATGCTTAAGACTGCACGTAACTACTATTTCAAGAGATATTTTCCACTCGAATCTACTGCCTCAATACTCACGGATCGAAGCGTCAAGTCCTTCGTCCCGATTGACACTAGAAATCCACGGGAGGTCACGGATTTTTCCCGCGGCGAAGAGGTTTGCTGGGGTATCGGTAAGCAGTGCACCATTTATATCGGGCTCGGGAGTTGGAAGCCATACATAAGGTGGAGCTGTTTGCCATACGTAGAAAACTGAGTTCGTATTAACGAGCCGTGATACGTTTAAACCCCTCAGACAGTTAACCAGGAGTGTCGACGTGTTCGTCGGACAGCCTAGATACTCGCCGAGCTGGATGGCCCGATTCGCACTCACCTCTCTGGGTTGATTAGCAACATGAGCTAGTGCGGTTCCACTTTGAGTTATGTATCTATGGATGAGTCCTGCGCATAAAAAACAATAATCATTGTGTTGGGTTAGAATTATTCTCACATCCTATGATGCCAATGATACCCATAAGGTTTGTTGATATGAATCTATCGCATGTGTGACGGTTGTGCCACCATTGATTTGGGCAACTCTACAGAACTTTCAACTTTCAGCGAGGCATAACAAATTATCTGATAATACTAAAACGAACACCGTCATCCATCCATATTTTTTTTTAAGTTTCTATAATAGATGAATATCAAGTTTTTTGTTCAACTAGATGTATATCGAAATGTCGTCAACAAACTTGTAAAAAATCAGGGAAAAGTGAAAAATTGGAAAAACGTCTGCGAGTTTTTGCAAAATCTTCAACTCTTAATGATTTTTTTAGGACGCCCCTCCAGATTTCGTTATGCTCTTCGGTTTTTCAGATACTTATTCATACAGTGTAACTATAATATATCTACGAGGTTGTGCATGTGCCTATGTTCATTCAAAAGTTATAGGACCACGGAAACGCGAGTCTCAACTTTTTTATTTTTTATTTTTTAGCAAAGGTATGGTAATTACGCCCTCTTGTCTATCCACGGATTGACCAAATTTACTTCATTTCAACACAAAAAGAATCGCTTTGCATGTGATCCGATGAGTGTGCTATCCGGTGCTATCAATAATCTGTATACAGCAGCTATTACAAATTGATTGTTTGAAACGTAAACACTTGCAATAATTCGATTCTTTTAATAGCACACGAAAACTATTTGAAATTTTCATGTTATACCAACCCATGTGGGAAATACTGATGCTCAGGTGACTCTGAACAAACGGCTGAGCAATGGACCAGTGCCAGCGGTCGAATGTCGGTCATTGACATTGGCCCAAGATATGGCGAACGGAAGGGCCAGTAAAAGCTCGAACGTCGTGCCGAGATTCTTGAGTTTGCCAAGTCCGTCCCTTGAAGAACTAACGGCCCTGTTTTGGCTCGAGAGCGGCGCACCGATAAGTACAGCGATGGCGAATTGATCACGCCAGTTAAAATGCCAAGTACTACTGTCGGCGCAAAAAGGTTTGGCCTCTCTGTTTGAGTGATCATAACTTCTACAGGAAAATTGATAGAGCATCGAGTCTAGAAAGATCGGAAAGCGCCAAGTTTTCTGCGTCTAATGGTTGTTCGCAAATTTCCGTGTAAAAATCGTGAAAGCCGTTATGATCTCCGAAAAGTTAAAAAACGTAGTTTTTCGGAGTCCATCGCCGTACGTCAACTTCAACTCGTCACCGTTGATCTGAAATGAGTGTAAAAAATCTGGAAAAATTTAGAAATATTCCCTGAACATTGACGAACATGATAGAGTTTGCTAAATCCAAAAATATTCACAAACCTGGACACCAGGTGCAAAAAGGTCCAATAGTGCGATTTGGGGAACGGATCAGTACGGACGAACCTGAGCCGGCTCAAAATTATCGTCAGAATATACACTTTTTGATTCCGTAATCAGTTTTTGGTCCGCAATAGCGGACTTCCAGTAATCGACGTGAACAAGTTTTCAAAATTGAAGTCCGCTATTGTGAACCAAAAACTGATTACGGAATCAAAAAGTGTATATCCTGACGATAATTTTGAGCCGGCTCAGGTTCGTCCGTACCGATCCGTTCCCCAAATCGCACTATTGGACCTTTTTGCACCTGGTGTCCAGGTTTGTGAATATTCTTGGATTTACGAAACTCTATCATGTTCGTCAATGTTCAGGGAATATTTCTAAATTTCCCGGGAAAAAAAGTTCCATACATGATCAGATATGGCCATATATGAACTACCATACATGATCAGGTATGAAATTTGACCTGATCTGAAGATACATGAGCATGTAGGAGCATATATGAGCATGTGAAAGCATATATGAGCATATCAAAGATGACATGAAGATGTATGGGCATGTGAGATCATATATGAGCATGTCTGAACATATCCGAACATATCTGAGCATATCCGAACATGTCTGAGCATTTGTGAATATATCTGAGCACATTATATAAGCTAAATGAGCATTTAAAAGTAAAAGTAATGTGACTTTGTAGGAACGACACTTCTTCAAATTAGGCAAAAAAATCACGGCAGTTTTTGCATGTCATCGAGTTTGATGTTACGTAGTGCTGACATGTGGGTTATGCAATTATTGAATAATTGAATTTTTGCCTAATTTGATCATTTGTTATGTTGAATAAAATAATAATAATAATAATAAAGCACACGATTCTCATGGGATACCCCATTTGTGATTCTTTTATTTTTCACTGAAAAGAAGATGAATCTCACTGAATAATCGAGAATATGAATTTTTGGCCCACGATTAACCATGAAAGAAAATTTAGTATGAAATATAGTGAATAAGCATGTTTTTGAATCATTTGAAAATTCCTTCTCGAATAGGGAGACTAGGGGAACAAAATAAAAATCTGGAAAAATTAGGGAATTTTTTTTAAATTATTTGGAGCTGATTTGGGGGGATCCAATATGATTTTTTTTTTTACCCCATCTAAGGACCACCCTATATGGAGCGTTTCACGTCAAACCGACCACCCCAATTTTGTGAGTTACTTTGATGAAATCAAAACAATAACAGCATATCAATCGACGATATTTTTGCATGGTCTTGATCGGAAATTGTAAAGTCATTATTGTTGAACACACAGGCATACGATGGATAGTTTTTATGTGTTATAATTGGTGACAATCTCAGTACTATGAAACGCAGAGAGGAAATTCGAAGACCTAGAATATTTGAATCGTATTTCCGTGAGTTCGATAATTCTATTTGAAGGCTTCATTGCATCATATACACGACAATATATGGGCATATACAATCATACATGATCATATATGATCATATATGATCATAGTTTGTCATGTATAGTTCAGATTGGGCAATTATTAGTATGGTCAGATACGAGTGTATATGCTCATTTATGATCGTTTATAACCATACATGGTCATACATGGACATGTATGAGTACATATGGGCATGTATAAGTCTGATTATTACAGCCAGGTTACTAACTGAAATGACCGCACATGATCATGTATGAGCTCGTAACATCATATATGGCCGTGTATGATCATATATGACGCACGTGATTAGACATGATCATGTCAGGTCAAAATTCATGTACGAACAGATATGATCGAGTATGAGCATGTCCTATCATATATGATCATATATACTTTTATACATGATCATACATGACCATACATGGAACTTTTTTTCCCGGGTTGTCCAGATTTTTTACACTCATTTCAGATCAACGGTGACGAGTTGAAGTTGACGTACGGCGATGGACTCCGAAAAACTACGTTTTTCAACTTTTCGGAGATCATAACGGCTTTCACGATTTTTACACGGAAATTTGCGAACAACCATTAGACGCAGAAAACTTGGCGCTTTCCGATCTTTCTAGACTCGATGCTCTACCAATTCTCCTGTAGAAGTTATGAACACTCAAACAGAGGGGCCAAACCTTTTTGCGCCGACAGTAGGCCTAGACAGGCCCATACACTAGACGACAATCCAGTTCCGTCTTTTCCATAAGGGCACGTGGGGCACGAGCCCAGGTCCCCCGGCCTTATTGGGGCCCCGAAACCAATAAAGTCACTAAGCAAAAGTACATTTTGAACCTTTTCCCTCACGTTTTTATTGGCTTTCTAAAAGGGCCCCAAATTCTGTGTGCCCAAGGGCCCCTGCATGGCCTAAGACGGCCCTGCGACAATCCAACGAAGATCGGTCAGTAGCTATTGCCACTGTCAAACGAATCGTTGGTCCAGGACTGTTTCTAGATCCGGACAATCGTCAATCTACGTTCTTCGATGTATTGTTTGTATTATTGGACCGATCTTCGGGCCAGGCTCAGGTCTACATCCAGACGGCGATAGATGCACGATCTTGAATTCACTATTCTTCTTTTAGAACCAATCTTTGGCCCACGACTGGCTCTACATCCAAGCGGTGGTCGATCAACAATAACTGAACCACTGTTCGTATTGTAGAACCAATCTGTGGCCGACGACTGGCTCTACATCCGGACGGTGGTAAATCAACAATCACCGAACCACTGTTCGATTGGTAGAACCAATCTGTGGCCCATGACTGGCTTAACATTCGGACAGCGGTTGATTGACAATTTTGAATCAAGCGTCCGAATTGTAGAACCAATCCTTGGTCAACATCTGGCTCTACGTCCGGACGGCGGTGGATTCGCGATCTTGAATTAACTGTTCGTATTGTAAAACCAATCTGTGGCCCACGACTGGCCCTACATTCGGACAACGGTCGATCAACAATCACCGAACCATTGTTCGATTCATAAAACCAATTTTGGGCCCACGACTCACTCCACATCCGGACCGTGGTCGATCAACAATCACCGAACCACTGTTGGATTCGTAGAACCAATCTGTGGCCCATGACTGGATCTTCATCCGGACAGCGGTCGACTAACGATTTTGAATCAACTGTCCGGATTATAGAACGAATCCTTGGTCAACGTCTGGCGCTACGTCTGCGCAGCGGTGATTTCACGATCTCGAATCTATGGTTCGTCTTGTAGAATCAATCTTTGGCCCACGACTGGCTTTACATCCGGGTGGTGGTCGATCAACAATCACTGAACCACTGTTCGTATTGTAGAACCAATCTGTGGCCCTCGACTGGCTCTATATCCGGACGGTGGTCGATCAACAATCACCGAACTACTGTTTGATCGGTAGAACCAATCTGCGGCCCACGACTGGCTCTACATCCGGACATCGGTTGATACGCTTCACACAGCTACCGCTAGAGGGCCGAATCTTCTCACGAGAAAAGTATTCTTGCCAAACATATAAGCTCCAGCGGTTTCAAGTTCATCACATACTTTTGACTGTTCCATGACGGACAGAATGCATATGTACACCTTGAGCGTCGGTGCCGTAACCAAGTGAGCTTGTACCACAAGTGAATTCCGCATGGAACCAATCCATCGAGATTCGCAAGTTATCGGCTTCCAATCATTGGTCCATTACTGTGATACCATGCGTGGTCCAGTCTTCACGTAGGACCGTTGTCGATCGAGGGTCTACCGCGCGTTACATTTCTGCACTGGTCCGCTAACGGCAGCCAAGCATCATGTATCGAATGCCACGAATGGGTATATCCTGGGCCGATTGTATTTTCCTACATGGGTTGAGCCAGAACTGTCGCATGCTCGGCTACCGAACGTCGAAGAACCAATGCCCAGCACTGGGCCAGGCATGTAATTTGGCTTAAGGTGACAAAGTCCCAGTAGTGGGTCGCTGCTGTGCCAAGCATCGGACCAGCGCCGACCTACAGGTCTGGGACAAGATTTTCCGCCGAGCATCAGACGTGCGTCACATAATTGCCTCTGGCCCAGCGTTTGGCCATAATTGACTGCCAAGCGTCGACCACCGAATTCCAATAACTTGCCAACGCTGGGCCAACCCGTGCAGAAATTTGAACTGGAATGCCAGGCTACTGTCCAGCGCCTGAAGAGATTCACTGCCTAGCGTGATCTCTACAGGCTCTGCCTCGGCGCTGGCTAGTTTTGCCAATTCCGCGTTCCCTGGCCAGTGCCAGGTCTGGCCAGGTCTGGCCAGGGGGTGAAACGTCCTGATATGGGGCGGTCGGTCCTGTGTTTTAGTTCCTACTGAAACTGGGTTATAGGGCTGGGGGCGCTGATGGTTGACCGACAACGGGTGGGGGACGACACGAGACGTCGTCGATTCTAGTCGCCATACTTTTTTCGTATAGAATTGTTGACGTGGACTTGTGAAATTTGGTACTTGCCTCGAGCTCTGGCTCAAGAGGATATAACCATACATGAAGAAGAAGAAGAAGAAGGACTTGTGAAATAATATCTGAAGCATTGAATCTCCAAAATTCCACTTGTGCTTCGAGTGAAATATTCATCAACTTTATATATTTAGGCTTTGAAGTGAATTTTATTCTAATCTTGATAATAAAAGTACAATAATATTTAAGTTAAATTCAGAAATCGTATCGGTATAAAGCTTGTAGATTGGTCACGTAATTCTGGCTTGACACTTTCGATATTAGATATATTATTGACCATGTCAAATAAGACATTTGGTATCAAATAAGGAGGTTAGTACACGTAATTGTAGCTTTATAATTCACTTATTGAATATAGCTTTATAATCTCAAGGTGGATATTCAGCATGAGATTGATAGGTCAGTTAACGTGAGCCTAGCTCTACACTTCGGATATTGAATACAGTATTAGACATTTTAAATTAGAGATCTAGTATTAGATAACATATTACTTAGGGTTAGGCAAAATTTTGTTCTTATAGAGTCTTATAGGATAGTTGTGTAAGGTAGGTTTAATACATTTATAGAATATACATTGACGGAAATGAAGAAAGGCCAAGCTTGTATTGTACGTGGGTACAAAAGTACGAAGCGCAGTGTTAGACACCGCTTCGTCACATCGATATAGGACTCTGCAATTCGTCAAAGCACCAAGGTTATTAATATGTCAGATGCACGGAGAAAAATAAATTGCTGTCTCAGCTAGATTATTGCTACTTTAGCAATTTTCAGTTGTAAACATACAGCTTGCAAGCCAGCATGCTGGAACTACCATTTTCGATTGCTGAAATTGTCTTGCTGGTTATACCACCCAGTCTAGCTCATGCAGCAGGTATGTGATGCTGTGATGAGCAGTTTGCATGCTGGCATGGCAAATCGCTTGCTAATTCATCTAATATCTAGCTGCAGCGCAGGAAAAATGTTCAGCAAGTAACTTGCTGAAGCAGCAATCACTTTTCTAATCCTGCGAGAATGTTGCATCCAGATACACAGATTCAGAATGAATAGATGACATTTAATTGAGAATAAATTCTTTCACATTTATTGTCATCATACATTCAACAAGTATAGTATTACAATATACATATCATTATTGCACAGATATATCATTGGAAGTGTATTCCGCAATTAAAACACTATTAAACCATGTGCAGTGTGAGAGGTTACGACATTGAAGTTTGCACGTTGGAACGCAACGAAATTCAACGTGAATTTAAAAAAAAATATACATAAAAATGATCCTACTAGGTTTATTAACATTTTCAAGTTATTTCTAGTCGTTTTCACTTTTCATACATAGCAGGATCATTTTCGGTAAATTGATATATTTAAATTATTTTTTTTCGAATTTCGTTGCGTTCCAACGATGCAGACTTCAATGTCATAAGAGGTTATGTTACACACGCGATAGCACTTCTTCAACACCACCCTTAGTTCAGTGCTTGATTCTTACATCCTAACCTGTGGATGACGTCCAGTTTCATCCCCCATTCCTCCAATATCTTCATCTTTTCCACTGTATATATTTTTCCACTTTCATGAATTATGCACTGCACTTTAGTACTAAACAGTTAACGACGCTAACGCTATAACGCTATGATGCTACGACTTTGACGCCGCCGGCGCGCGCAACAAGTCGCCGACGTTGTCAGCTAGCGCGTTCGCTCGGCTACCGACGTAACTTGCTCTTATGACAAGACCTGGCAACCGCTTGTTACACAGACATAGTAGTTTTCTAGGACAGCAATTTTGAGTTAGCAAGAAACACTGGTGATTCTAACAATCATACCCCAGCTAATGGAGCAAGATGAAGTGTTGCATCAACACAAAGGGTTGCTCTATTGACAAATCAAGCGTCAGCAAAGCATCGATAGCTAATACAGCAATTTTATTTCTCTCCGTGTGATAAATGATAAATCATTTTAATAAAATGAAGAAAATAATGACTAGAAATTGATTATAATATTTATTATAAATGATGAGGATTTGTACAAATTATTTAATAATAATAAAAACATGCATTCATTGCCGAATACTTGTACTGCATTTTCTTTTTCATAATTATGTGAATAGCTAATTTCAAGAATTTTGGCCAGACCCCAGTCAGATCCTCTGGCTAGCGCCTAGCCAGAGCCGCTGGCTAGGCATTGCAGAGACTTTTGTTACAGGCCAGGCATGGCTCAGGCCAGCTAGTCTGGCCATAGCCAGTCCAGATTCATGGCAAACTGGGCAGGCGCTGGGTCGCGCCAGAATTCAATTTCTGCACGGGAATGGTTAATTCCTGCATGGGAAGTGTAAATTCAAGTGTTTAATATGCATAACTGAATGGCGCTGAACCGAAAAAAATAGTAGCTATCACTCAAAGCATCAACAAAGTATTGTTGTAATCATGTTTCCTTACAAAAATTTGATGATAGCCACTGTTTTCTTCGGTTCGCCGCCGTTCACCGCAGTTTGGTGCGCGCATAGACCTTCATTGGCCATTCTGACGTACTTGGTCTCATCTTTTATATTTGTTCATTATTTGTTATTTTTTTTATCCCTTCTTCATTATTTAAATTTTTTTTTTTTTTTTTTTATTTGTTTGAAAAACAAATATTTATGTCTTTTTATTTTTTTTTCTGTTTTTTATCATGTATCAAACAAAGTTACCTACAGTTATTGTTATTTTTCATTTGTTCCCGCAATTTGAGGTTGTTCAATAATGTATTAATAATGTTTAGATGAAAAAAAATTATTCTCATCATGATGCCGTCATAATTTTCACGCCCCCACCTGGAAATGATTAACGAATATTTTATGATCATCTTGAATGCTAACCAATAGTGTTCACCAAAGCTGAAGTGTCTGCAGTTAATTTTTCATTTTTTTTCTCGAATATCGAAAGTTTTCTGGATTTGCCCATATATTTAACCAAAAGATCTCACCATCCGTTGAATTCGATAACGCTAAGAGATGAACACTCATAGCGCCTGAACTTCCTCCGAATAAGGTGACTGAATTGGGATCGCCACCAAAAGACTTGATGCTGACCTGGACCCATTCCAAGACTCGCACCATGTCTTTCAGTCCATAATTTCCGGGCGATACTTCGTCTCCGGTGCTGAGATATCCCAGCACTCCAACACGGAAGTTGGGAACTACGAGAATTACGTCCTTGTCTAGGAGGAATCTTGGACCATATTGCACGATGGAATTTTGTCCTATGAGGAATCCCCCACCAATGGAGAACACCATCACTGGCAGTAATGTAGAATTGTCACTTTCTGGCAGCTACGTAATAACAAAGTTCGGTATTTAGCCAAATTTTGCATACAGCCTTCACATTGGATCAAGTATGTGAACTTCCAAAACTTAAATATAAATTTATATCCTGTCCAATTAGTAAGATCTAATAACAGAGCGGGTACTGCATGTGGGTCATTCTTTTACAAATCGTACACTTTCCAAACTTGACATTTTCAAATCGTCTGAAATTTTTTTTTACAACTCATATGCATAAAATTACTTCACACATATTTCAGGATTTTGCTGGAAATTCTTTTTTTTTTTTCGAAAATATCCGCACATGAATTTTTGATAATTTGCTGGATTTTCTTCAATCTTCTCCTACTTGAAATTCATTATCTCTAGTTGTACTGATCGGATCAATGTCGGTCTTTTTTCATTTCATACTCTGTTACGTAAACTTTCAAAGTGTATTTTCAACCAATTTTTTATTGTAAACAAATTAGAATTATTAACAATTTGATTATTTAAATAGTCTAAACATGCCCTTCCCCCACCCTGAATCCATTTTGAAAGATATGATTTTGTTGTTTATTCTCTCATCTACAAAATCCATCTTTCCAAAAAGTGCACAAAGAAAAATCTAAACCTAAATCACGATTGACCCATCGTAATTTACGATTTCATAAGCGTAATTTACGATTTCATAAGCGTAATTTACGATTTCATAAGCGTATTTTACGTTTTTAGGGACAAACGTGAATCACGCTTTGCGTTGCCGTAAAATAGGATCAAATGTCCCTCACGTACGATTTCGTGGGGGTAGATCGGAAGATAACAAATATTTCCGGGCGCAAGTCACACAGCGCGCTCTGCGTGCAATCAAAATCTCAGACGCTCGCACCTATTTTCACTTTATATGGAATCTTCAATTGTCACTGTTTACAATCGCTCTTTAACTTTAACATTCACCATAACGAAAGTGAAAATAGAACACAATAGATCTCACCAATACATATCATTACAGTACCCATCGAATGAGTACAATTACCTGTGGTGTAAAAACGTTGAGATACAAACAGTCCTCGTTTCCTAAAAATACTCCCTGCTCACTGATTTGAGGACATGGCTCGATCTCACTGCTGGCATCCAAAGTTCCGTTCCAAACGTCTGGTGGAACCGGTGCTTTAAATCTGCATCAGGACAATATGTGAAATTCAATAATTGTGGTTCGAATTGAGGGGGTGGGCGGAATAACAGTATCCCCATAAAAAGCGTCTCTGGTGCAAAAACTTTTCGCCAAGTACATTCACCCATTTAATGCACATCCATTTTTCCGACCCTTCGAGGTGCACACTAGAGTGCAAATTCGCACTACCCGTTTTCGGAAGCTTGCATCTCCGGTTTGAGTCAGTCGAATTCAATTCTATATGTGTGATTTCTGAACTTTAAAATGTCTCCTATAAGAATGCGAACGATTGCCATTTTGAAAAAAATCGATAACTTTATGATGATGACAAAGATAATTACTGAATTTCAAAAATGTAAAACGGGTTGTGCGAATTTGCACTGTTGTGCATTTGAAGGGTCATTTGATATATAGATATATTTGATAATTCAGAATGAGGTACTCTCCTCCTACCAGTGGATTCTTCGTAAAAATCTGACAGTAAGACGAAAATTAATAATGCCAAAGTGTCGATGAAGAAGCTGTTTTGGATAGGAGCCGTTTAATCAACATAGCTGATAGGAGAGCAGATACGAGACTGGCACAGGGCAGGGCCACTGCTGTCATTTTATCAGTTGGCGAGATTGGCCGGTGACGCGTCGCGAGAACCGCCAAGCCGGAGCGGCTATGGTGTCCCTGAGACAGTCTCATAATCGCTCTCATATTAGCTAATTTTAAACGGCTCCTATCTAGAAACGCTTTTACAACGACATTTGAGCGTTTACAATTTTTGTCCTAAATTTCAAACTTCAAAGAGATGCGTTACCGAAATTTTTATGCACGATTGAAAAAAAATTCGAAAATTTTCCGATTTTTTTTACGTGTTATTCAAATGGAAAATGGAAAAACTAAGATAGGCAGTTCTAAATATCAATATTAAGAGCTCATATTTAGCTGAGATATTCTATTTGAGATGCTCTACCGGAATTTGGATGTACGTTTGAATTTTTTTTTTTTCTGGCACACCCTGACAAACAGTTACAAACAATAATACAACGGACTGTTTATACCCATATCGTTTTCTTAAATTCTAATTTACGTATCAACAGTTTATTCGCGAATTTCAGCAGATGCTTCTTCGGAAATATTCTAATACCACAACTGCGATTCGTTTGACACAAATTTCATCGGTCACCTATTTTTGCCGATGATAAGCCTGCTAAAGCAATATAGGAGATCTCTTATCTATAATCTTTGCGGCATCGAAAATATGTTTCCGTACCCGAAATGTTCCGCGTTCGATGTTTGCATCTAGTGTATAACAAAGATGATCGTACACGTAAAAAAATGGTACTGTTGAATTTACCATTGCAGCGGTGAATATATGGACAGCGCTTTTTTTGCAGTATGAATTACCTTTTTGCAGTACAAATTACTAAAATTCTAGTATTTGGCACATTGGAGGCCACTTGCTCCACTGTGCCAAATACTAGAATTTTAGTAATTTATACTGCAAAAAGGTAACTCATACTGCAAAAAAAGCGCTGTCCATATATTCACCGCTGCGATGGTAAATTCAACAGAAAATTTCTTTGCGTGTAGGATTGAATGATTGAAAATTCTTACTGAAGGTTCGAGAATAAATTTCTCACTGCTGGCTGGCTGAGGATGTGAAAAAAATGTGTTATGGTTCCAAGGAACAAATCAACTTTCGGAAAAATGCCTGAAGAACTTTTGAGCCCAATTTTGACAAGGATAAACCCCTCAAGAGATTCGTCACGAATCATGAATCACCCTGTATACCTATAATAATCAAAAAATAATAGTAATATTCAGAAATATGAAAATTAACACAAATCTGATGAACAAAAAATTTTAATTTGGAAACCCATATCCGACCGCTACTGCTTTATTTATCATAAAGCCGATAATGAAGCCTCATTTTATCTACACTTTTTAAAGAACGATATAAGTCGAGTTATACCGTTCTTCCATGAAAACTGTTTTGGTTAACCTTTTAACATTTAACCCGCATTTTCATCCAACAAATACGTAATGTGGACTTATGGTATTTGATCATTCTCATGTAATCTTCGGCAAAATGGTATACTAAACTTGTACCGTTATTTTCCCCATCCCCTCCATTTGAGCTATAAATTTGATGGATGTAATTATGAAAGTGATTTTTGGATACCGGCTGTGTCATCGACAGTCAATAATTGACTTTACGAACGTAAGTGATCCGGAAGGCGGAATTCTTCGCTACACTGATGATAAAACTTTGTCGACCTAATTGATCGGCCGTTGATTGAGTTCGAAAACGTCAGAAGTGTACTTCCCAAAATCACTGTGGATGAATCTCTCGATAAGCTTGCGCACATCATATTTTGTACTTTTCAACAAACCTGAGATGGCCAACCGGTGGTTGAGCATACGGAATTCCTATGAAGCCAGAGATTGGCCTGTTGTAATGTGTAAGCATGCTTATGCCTCGGACCGTTCCTTGAGGTATCGTCGTTTCTGGATACGTAGTATTTTCATCCCTTGGAATATTTACACCTTCTGGTAGGCTACCACCGCAGATGCTAAGGTAATGCGTCAGGAAAAGTACCAAAAACAGACAGACACTCGCGCGATCACACGACAGCTTGGCTATTGTCTTTGGTAACATATTCACTATTTGTTACTGTCGGTCAGTGAGTGATGATGAAAATCGCAATAATGAGATCTGAAAAAACGTATGAATTACGGTTATATATCTTAAATGAAATTGAGGTGAATGGCAATTACGCAAACTCAATGTCATGAACTAACGAATCAAGTGAAATAGTACATTGTACAACAAGAGGGGGAAATGGGTCATTTCTAGCGAGGGTCAGATGATGTTGCAAGAGTCGGAGCCTCAGGCGCCGAAGGCCGAAGACGCCTGAGACTTAGACGAGGGCAGCGTCATCACCCGAGCTTGAAATTACCCTTCACCCCTTGTTGGACACCGTAATTTTTTCAACGAGTGTATGTATAGGCCCTTATTCGCGCATGTACAACTGTAATTTTTGAAATTTCCAACAATCTTCGAAACTTGGGAAATTTATGGAAATTTTTGGAACATTTGGAAAGTTTGGAAATTTTAAAAATTTCGAAATATTTGAAAACCTTCCAAACAGTCTCTTGGAAGGTAGCAATAGATCCATTACCTCCCTAGGGAGATAATGTCATTACCACCCAAGGGGAATAATGGATATTACCTCCCTAGGGAGGTAATGAAGTCCACGCTAGAAATGGGCGATTTTCCATTCGTTTTACATGCAAGAAAAAGGGCCTATTACATGTAGGTATGTGTTGAAAAAAAATACAATACAAGCCTTTCAGACTTGTGCTGCGTGAAGTCCAACTTTTGAATGTCTATCGAAATTCGTAATGGCTACGAGAATAGAATTTAAATTATTCCCACATAGTTATGGATACCGGAAGGTACCCATCAAACTTTTCGAAGTGAGAAAGGAAATATTATAAAAAGATTAAGTATTTACAGGCGGTAAGCGACCTTCAAATTTATTAGAAATATTTCACTGAAGCGTATTAAATAATTATATGGAATGTGTGCGGTCAACACTGTTTCATCATATTACACCCCCTTTATGTTATTCGGCGTACAAACAGTTTTTAGACGTAATTGAGTTTAGGATAGGTATATTGCTCGAATCGGTAATCAAAATTTCGCAATCTGTTGCACAAATTTCATCGTAAGCATATGTATAATGACGAATATCATTCGAAACTATGACCTCACTCGCAGAACTTAAACATACCGAACAGCGTTTCATAACTAAAGCTGTATAGAGATTATAGGGCTGTATACTAAGTATTGCTATTGAATCGATCCTGGATCGCCAAACGTTTTTAAGGGAAGTTTAATGTCGGCGCGTGATACGGGAGAAATCTATCTTACCTTAGCCAATGCTGTTACCCCTTTTCCCACGACTCTCCTTCAGAACTCCCTATAATGCTGGAACGCTATTCAGTGATTTCTTGGGCAACCACGGCCGCGGTAACGTTCTCTGCAAGAGTAGCGATTACTCAAGATCTTCCTCAGCTCCAGGCTGATCACTCATTAGGTGGGAGGCTGTGAATATACTTTCGCATGGCTCTATACGCCAGCCTCAGGCATACAGAATACGATTATAGTGGACGGTAGCTTCGTCAGATGACGGGAGGATTTTTGCGTGCCTCTCGCACATTCCTGTACGCTGTCAGTTCAAATCGTAGGGGGTAGTAAACTTTTCTGGTCGAGAGGAGCTTTTCTGGCACTGGCCTTGGCGCTTTTTGGGCGAACCGAAGGCTTGGACGCCGGTAAAATCGTCGATGAGGAAACGTACGATTTCTTGGAATATTCAACTGCTTATTTCATCGAATGATATTGAATTGTATAAGCACACGGAGAAAAGTGTATAGTAAATTTGGTATACAGTATAGGAATGATCGTCATATTTAGAAGTATATCCCACCATTACTATATTAGTGTGAGAAAATTTACTACACACTTTTCTCCGTGCATGTGTGCTATCAGTACTGTTTTATTATTTTACAGTTCTTCCGAAATGATTAAGATTAGAATATATCAGAGTTTCACAATGTGTGGCACAATTCTCGTTATATATCATCGCTTGCAGAACATAATTATTAAAAATTTTCGGTCGGGCCCTTTACTCGTCATATTTTATCTTGTGTCAAAGTACTCTGGCGTGACGTCATTATTGCTATATGACCTTATATTTATCGTGGGTTGAAACAAGAAATTCATGTTAAATCCAGAAATAGTTGACTTCGTGAAAACGTCTACACAAATATAGTTGACGAACTTACAATAAGCTATTTCTTTCCGTAGCCTATACTACTTTTTTGCGTGGTGATGAATTTGCGATCGACACCAGTAGGAACGTCATTTCAGAACTCTAAAACTGCATAGAGATTATGGTGGTATATGGAAGTATTGCTCTTCGAACAATCCTGCATCGTGGAACGGATTTTTTTTTTTTTTTTTTTTTTTTTTTTTTTTTTTTTTTTTACAACTGAATTATTATCATTATTATTTCTTTACGAATGGAAGAGAGAGAGAGAGAGAGAAAAGAAATTCATTAACTACTGACACGGTCATCGTAAATAAAATCCGTTGGGTTTATGTACAGCTACTTTAAAGTTTAACAAGATGAAAGTAGAAAAATATAAGAAACGAGTTGAGTTACATTTAGGTGGTGTACTATACCAAATGTACAGCTATACGTATGTAGGTACCATACATTAAATTGGGATCGTAAAACTTTTCATAAATGTTACTTTTTTATTTAGTGTATGTATAACTTTTGTCTTTGTTGTTTTTGTTTTTTTGTCAGGTAACGGTATAAATGACGAATACTAATTAAAACGATTAATTTACACTTTTACAACCCCGCATTTATTACCCAACTTTAAACGTGCCCTAAATTTTTCCTGTATAGGTACCTACATAATATGTACAGTGGTCATAAGTGGAATCAATAATAAATATGTATATATGAAATGTTTGTATATTGTCGCAGTAATTAAGTAGTGAAAAATTCTTCTTGTATAAAATATGTTTATAAATAATAAAAAGTAAAAAGTAAAAATCAAACAAAAATGAGAAAACACGTTTCACCTATATATATTATATATGTAGGTATACGATTTATTTGAAAGGTGAGAGATTTTGGTTATTTGTTCAAGGTAAACTACTATTTTCTATTCACTAAATTGTAGGTGTCCCGAATTTTTGTCTTCTTTCTCATTCCTTTATTGATATAGAATAAAATTATAATTCCAAAAAATTCATGACTATATTATACCTATATAATTATTCGCGAAGTAAAAACTAGTGTATGGGGTTTTTTTTTTTTCTTTTTTTTTTCTTTTTTTTTCTTTTTTTTTTCTTACATTAACATGCTAAGTTTCATCATTGTATTATTTATGAACTTTAAAAAACAAACAAAGCAATATCAACAAAAACTATAAATTGATATCATAAATAACAAACAATACCTTGTGAACGTTTTCATACGAGCCTCGACTGCTTTGTGACGTAGGCATATCCTCGTGAGAGCAGTTCCAATTTCTTTGGTAGCACCTGGAAAATGAAGATAATAGAAAATTACAATAAAAAGAAATTGAATGAAATCGATCGAGCTATATATTACATGCATCTATCGTATATAAAAAAAAAAAAAAAAAAATTATAAATAAAAAAAAAAAAAAAAAAGAGGAAGAATTATCTTCTCGCGTGTTTTCTGCAACATACCTATACATATGTTAGGTACTAATATGTCTTCTTCGCATAGCTCGTATATTAGCATTTAATGAATTAATTAACGTTTATATAGCCTATTCCGATCACGTTAAAACAGGGTGTGTGTATATGTATTATGATTTATTCTATACGTTTACTTCATGGGAAATATTCATCATATATGAGAAGACCGTGCCTCCCAAATGAGATTTTTTTGAAAAAAAAAAAAAAAAAAAAAATTGAGATACATATATTTGAAGCGTAAAGAAAAAAGAAGTTAATTGTTCATATAGCAGAGTAAATATTATAATGTGCTCATTTTCTTTTTCTTATTTTTTTTTCTTTTTTGCTAACGAACGGCCTAGTTAACGTTAAGTTATTAATAATTATTTCTCTTCGGTTTAATGCACCGTTAATTTATAAATTATTATTGCATATATTATAATACGCACAGGTATATAGACGCAAAGTATACGCGTTCAGCCATATACGAGATCTTTGCAAATATATCGCGTGCTTTGTAAATATACACATTACACGCACATATATGCATATAATATATTCTAATCATTAGAATCATATACGAGCCGCAAAGATGAATACTTCGCGGTTTTAAAACTACTTTATATACGTTAAGTATAATTTTATATAATGTGTATATATATTCGCATACAGATAGAAGTAGATGAGCGATATAATTCTTTTTAATACATCAATTAGTACATACTATACATATATACACACATAGATATAATTCTTCTATACGCTCGTGGTTTTCAAGAATGAAATTCAAAGTCCGATTCATTGTTCCTTCTAGTATTAGTAATAGTAGAATTCTTTTTCTTCTACCCTTTTTTTTTTTTTTTTTTTTTTTTTTTTTTTTTTTTTTTTTTCTTATCGAACATTTAAGCTTTGATCCGGAAGTGGGTCGTGTATGGTTGACAATAGATAAGGGAAATACGCGTGAGACGCTCTAGTGAACTCGACATTCAAGTTATAATTAGATTTTTCATCATTTAAATCGAGCGGATATGAATAATATGAATAATATGTATATAATATAAAAGAGACAAAAAATTATGTATGATCTCTCTCTTTTTTTTTTTTTTTTTTTTTTTTTGTTTTTGTTTCTACAGGAAAAACCTCATGCGTGTTCAACGCGATACGTATATATGAGCAGATAATTCGAAAAGAACAAAAAAAAAAAAAAAATCATAATAACACAGTGAAATTATGCGTCAATTTATTAGAATATGAGGAAATTTTTTTTTTTTTTTTTAAGAATTTAACCATTTTTGAAAAAAACAAAAGAATAATTAGATAATAAAATGAATATGACATCGATAATAATTATACGATATATGCATTTTTTTTTTTTTTTTTTTTATTTCATATATAGAGAGGAATGAGGATACTGCAACAGAAAATAGTAAATAGTTGAATTTTCGATCTATATTAGGTATAGTATGTTGAGATTGAAATTTGTCAATTGCCAGTCGATAACCTGGCTCGTTTCTCGAACACGATTTCAATTCAATCCTACCACACAAATCGAACGTTATTTACCAGCCGGAAACGTCAAGGGGGGAATAAAGCGGATGTAATAATCCAACACGTTGTTTTTTTCTTTTTTTTTTTCTTTTTCTTTTTCCTATACAACCACAGTCACAGATCACTAATCCTTACTGTACATAGGTATATAAAATATATATATAGTAGATATAAGTTTACGAGTGAAAAATAAATAAACGAGTCTCATATTAATTATGAAACTATGAAATACGTACGTCAATTTAATTATATCGTAAATTATTATATTTTATTTTCAACAAATTTTAACATATTTTTAATTATATAATAATATTTTGATGTAATATGTAACCTCATATAAAGAACATAATATTTATTCAAATTAATGAAGTTTAGTCTAGAACAGATAATGATTTCATATTTTGCTATGTCATGGAAGTGAATAAACCAGTATATTATAATAAATCGAGATTGTTGGATGATCCATATTTTTTTTTTTTTTTTTTTTTTTTTTAATTATTTACTGTATAATTATATACATCAAATTAGATTTCTTAAATTTCCTGCCACGATGGAAACCTTATCCTTTGATAAAGAAAAAAGAAAATCCAATTAAAAAATTCAATGAAAAGAAAAAAAAAAAAAAAAAAAAAAAAAAAAAACGATTTCAATCAACAAAACGTCAGATTTATACCCTGATTGATCGAGTATACCCATAAAGTGTGTTCTCTTTGTCTTCTTCTTTTTTTTTTTTTCTTTATCTTTTTCTTCAATCGAACAAATCGAACGAGAAGAACTTATACTGAATAAAGGTAAAGTTAAAAAATCATATTCTACAAATTTTCAGCATAAACGATACTCCCATATGCGTAGTATGTATGTACTACCTATAATAGTAAGCAAAACTCTGCA
Organism: Tenthredo mesomela; assembly: GCA_943736025.1. Classification (NCBI taxonomy): domain Eukaryota; kingdom Metazoa; phylum Arthropoda; class Insecta; order Hymenoptera; family Tenthredinidae; genus Tenthredo; species Tenthredo mesomela. The sequence goes on along the minus strand of OX031017.1, from coordinate 26,077,545 downwards.
GCATCCACAAATACTTGACAAAGAAAAATGGATTTTTCGTCCCAGCTGTATATATCGGTCGAACGTTTTCCTGAATAATGTATATCTTTTTCAAGTTTCCCTCAGTTCTTTTTTCTTGTCGTTGCTCTAATCTCTTTTTTCCTTTTCTTTCTATTTCTTGTTGTTCTTGTTTTCTTTTTTCTTACTTCTTTCTTATTTTCTTTCTGCAGCAAGTGCAGCATGACCCAGTGACGTAAACAGAGTGAGAGGTATGGCGCGTATTATAGCTTGGTATATGTATGTATATATATATATATATATATATAAGTAGGGGTTGGCGAATTGCAGTCGAGAGAGGGTGTTGAACCACGTGCGGTGGGGTGAAGAGGCGAAGAAGTATAGAGGAGGAGGAGGAATAAGGGGGGTTGGCAACGGGAACGCGGTATATCGGAAGATCAATACCAGAGAATACAGTAGAGAATGGGAATTGGGGGTCGACGTCCCGGTAACGTCCTGGTTCAGCCCCTGGCGACTCGTTCGTTCTTCTGTCCAACTGGGCCAAACCCAACCAAACCTAAACCTGAACCTAAACCCAAACCCAAACCCCTGCAGGACTCTGCACTTCTTTTTCGCTCAAACTGAAAGCTCTATAAGGTTTCTAAACTTCGCGTATATATATAAGAATTGCACTCAAGAGGTGCAATTTAAGCTTATGCCTGTACTCGTGTTTTTCAATCGATTGGGAAAATAATAAAACATGTTGAGGAATATTTTCATTTTTTTTTTTTTTTTTTTTTGCGGGACATCGTTTTTATTTCGATGAAATTCCCTTCTTCAAAATATTCTTGAATGCTTCAGGCTCGAGATTTCGTAAGTCTACGATCTACAATCTGGATACGCATTACGTGAAAAATGTTTTTTTTTTTTTTTTTTTTTTTTTTTTTTTTTTTTTTTTTTTTTTTTTTTTTTTTTTTTTTTTTAGGGGGTGGACGAGATAAAGAAAATAAGATCGCAGTGAAAAATTGATGAAAAATGACATGAGAACCGAATCAAATATTTATGTAAATTTAATATTTTGTCCTATGAAATTAGACGATGGCTGACTGAATGACTGATTGACAATGTATTACAGCTGTCTTTTCAACAAAGGAAAAGCCGAGCCTTTGCGCAGCTGCTTTACGAGCTAAGTCTCACGTTGCAAGTATATAAGACCCTATTCCCTATGGCAGTGCGGCTTCTTGACGTATAAGATAGAAACTGAACCCTAGTATCTCCATAAGGTAGAAATTTGCAGCATATGCAGTTATGCCTATAGGTATACCCGAGCACATGCTTTTCTCTCTATACAGTGCAGATCCCAGATGTCGATATTCTATATATTTCAGAATCGTGGTTATAGACAAGACGAGCAGACGGTAGCCGACGAATAAGAGATAGAAAAAAGTTTGAATAAAATTCAAAGTTTAGTTTAAGTTTTGTTTTTTTTTGTTTTTATTCCAAATTTTTTCGAGTAGGTAGATCGATTTCGGGTAGAAATTGTTGTATGGGATTCTGAGCTGCAGCTGATAGATTGAGAAATTCTGTATATAGTTAGAATGATGATGCAGAGTTTATAAAAAGACTCGGTTGCAGTGGTATCGAAATATTACGCAGATGATAAAATATGTATAAGGGGTGAATTGTATGCACATATTTACAATGGACAATCTCGACTAAGTTCTCTATATAACAACGAGTTTTAAATTACGTAAGCGCGACATTACGAGAATTTATTTTATTTTATAGCATATCTGGTCTGACGGTCTTATTATCCATAAGTAGAAATGATCTAACGTCCTTAACTTTTAGATATTCATCTGCATTCTGCGTTGAGGCCTTCAGCTGTATGTATGAACAACATTTTTCTTGTTTTTTTTTTTTTTTTTTTTTTTCCTTCTCCTGAAGTTGCATATAATTATTATGTTGATTTAGTGATAAATTGATATTAAATATATATATATATATAATTTAATGTAATGAATTTTATGATCAAATTCGTAGAATGCGGAGAAAACTATAAATTTAACGAGATAAAACTTTAATAAACGAATTGAAAAATTTGTGGTATTATTCGATGGTCTAATCGCACTTCTTTATACGTATATATATATTATATAGTATACCTATATGTATAGTTAGATAAGTATACATATGATCTTGGAAAAGAGTGTCTTTTCAATTAGCTTGAAATACTTTAGCAATGAGATAATTTCAATTCATATGAAATTAATTGACTAATATATATATATAAATTGAGGTACATGTTGATGTAACGTAACATTTAATGTGATTTAAATGTAATTTTATAATTAGTCATATAAAATCGAGCTAATTGATTCTTTTTTTTTTTTTTTTTTTTTTTTTTTTTCTCAACAAATTTCCAAAGATCAAATTCAATTTTGAAGTGAATTTCTTTTCAAATTTCAACTGGCGCTATAGTACTTTTTCCCGGCCTCCCTCAATACCAGTGAATGATCGATAAGTATAATAATAGGATAAAGGAGATATGGGATGATAAATAATAATAATAATAATAATAATAATAATAAAAAAATCGAGTATCAAAACTAAGAACAGTCAACAACCGGCCAACTGACCAACTCCGCGCAGCGGATCAGTCGTCCCAGTTCTTTGCTCCCACGCTCATCCAGAATTCTGATCGCGTTTACGCGGGCTCGCGTGTCGTTGTCATCTCTGTCTTTCTCTGTATCTATATATCTATCTATCTATTTGTCTCTCTTTCTCTTTCTCTTTTACTCTTTACCTCTTTCCGTCCCTCAAACCTGCAGAGCTATAACCTACGTAAGTGTCGACGTGACCTAAATCCAAATTCGACTACACAACGAATCGGTGCTCACTGCTGCAGACTCCGAGAGAGCCCTTTCGAGCTCTCTGCAGCGCCACGATGCCGCCTCTCAATATAATGTTTAAATATAACATTCATCGAGGAGATTCTTACGCGATATAATTCTACGAGTCAAAAAAAAAAAAAGAAAAAAAAAAAATTCATCTCCCTGCTTCGTTTTATAGTCTTTATTATTTTCTTTTACTATTCCTCTATTAATACTACTTCTATAATATAATTTTTTGTTTTTATTTTTTTTTCGTTAATTTTCTATCCATATTATAATTAGGTATAAAATTGAATAAAACTCACCTCTGGCACTGGTAGCTGCATCGGCGATTTTTTGAAACGCTTCCAAGTAAGCGGAGATAGCTAGAATAGCAGCTCTGTAAAATGAATAAAGAAAAAAGTAAATTAGATGTGCTGTTCAGTATAATACCTACTATATAGGTAGTATACCTATTAATTTAAATTATTATTTATATTTTATTTTTATTTTTTTTTTTTATTTTTTTTTTTTTCACGTTTGAGAAGATAATGTATGAATATAGATTTTAATTAACGTTATTACATGACATATTTAGTCGACCGTTGGTGGACTAACTTTTAACAGCAATTGACGTCATTTACTCCAACTGTATATTAACGCAGCTGAGATTTTAGGGTATTATATGATATGCGATGATTCTTGACGGAGGAAAAAAAAAAAATGATTTATTCTAGTCTAATGGTCGTTATTTTTTTTTTTTTTTTTTTTTTTTTTTTTTTTGCTTCATTTTATTTTGAATATGAATAAACAGGAATGAATTAATAATTAATCGATAGAATATTGCATGTGTAATTCGTGTCTTTTTTTTTATGAGGAGAGAGGGGCAAACAGATGGTACGGTTAAACCCGCACTTCCGCGGAAATAAATAAAATTGTAGCTACAGCAGTTCCTATGTCGACGAGTTTAATGTAATTCAACCCAATTGTCAAACGGCATGAATAATTTTACCCGCGACTATATAATCAGGTATAATTTTTTTAATACCCTGAGAAATGTACACGCCCGTGCCCCTCAGATATACAGACGTTAATGTATTATACGTACTATATAGTACCTAATATTGTAATAAACACGTGCTTTTGCGAACAATGTGGTGGCAAAAATTTCGCACGATATATATGAACAAAAAATAAGAATAATAAAATTTCAAATATAAGCGTGCAAAAAAATGTCTATCATCAATAATTAATATGTACATCGAAGAAAATTAATAACATTTTTTATATACAATATAATATCTGCGAGATAGAAGTTGATGTATAATATTTCGTCGCGTTTAATTTATCCAACGATCTTATATAGGCTTATATGTTTATTATAATATGCATATTGTTGGATATATTTAAGAGGTGAAACGTGACTTTAAGAAGATTAATTTTATTTTTTTTTCTCTATGCTTGCATGTCTTCAGACACAATACAGGGTGACCCAAGACCCCCGGACCGGAAGGAATGGGTGAATTCCTCGTTGGATTCAGAGACGAAATTTCCTTTTCGAAAACTTCGTCCGATCAACGGTGTCCAAGTTATTAAAGATAAAGAGTAGCCAATCAGCGCCTCGCTTTAGGTCCGTGCCAGTGCCGGGTCAATAGTGAACGGCGGGCAGGGCCCGTGGTTTATTTTACATTTGGCTACTTTCTTCTTCACTTTACGATCGACGCGTATTATTATTATTATTATTATTATTATTATTATTATTATTATTTTTTTTTTTTTTTTTTTTTTGGACCTGGACACGGAAAACTACGGTCCGGTCAACCTGGACACGTAGAACTACGGTCCGGTAGAAGAAAAAAAAAAAAATAATAATAATAATAATAATAATAATAATAATAATACGCGTCGATCGTAAAGTGAAGAAGAAAGTAGCCAAATGTAAAATAAACCACGGACCCTGCCCGCCGTTCACTATTGACCCGGCACTGGCACGGACCTAAAGCGAGGCGCTGATTGGCTACTCTTTATCTTTAATAACTTGGACACCGTTGATCGGACGAAGTTTTCGAAAAGGAAATTTCGTCTCAAAATCCAACGAGGAATTCACCCATTCCTTCCGGTCCGGGGGTCTTGGGTCACCCTGTATAACGTAGTTACTGAAAATAACTTGGTGAACGTGTGGGATGAAACGAAGTCAGTATTTTTATTTTATTTTTATCTTTCTTTCTTTTTCTTTCTTGTAACTATATAATATAAGCGGAACTATAAGTCTGCGTATAACCCGATTACTGGCTCATATATATATATATATATATATATGTATATAGTACCGCGGGGAAAAGTATAAGAATTATTTAATCTAAATTATACACCGACGCACATATTTTGACCTTAAATTATAAATAACAGATAAGAATAATATATGTAACATACATATAGGTAGTACCATTAACTTTACTGTAGCGCAGGTAATAAAGAAATTAGAAAGCTCATAATTGCCATACATTTTTTTTCTTCTTCTTCTTCTTCTTCTTCTTTATTTCTTTCCCTTTTTTTAAATTGACTGAAGCCTTTATTTAAAATAGGCTTCTGCATTATATTATGAGTACGTAAGTAAGTAAGTAAGTAAGTACGTAAGGTTTCTCTATACATATACATGTATATTTTAATTTTTTTTCTTCTTTTCTCTTATTTTTTAGTCTCTTTTTCGTACCGTGCGAGAACAACGCGACGGTGTGCTTAGTATCCGCGTGTATATATATATGTATTTATATATGATAGTAAGGTAGATATAGGTATACGTATATGTAAATGCACGTATATTAACCGAAAGAAAACACGCGACCCGCAAGAGATTACGATCACCAGATGTGAAGCAAATGGTTATATGTACGTCCTTCCTCTTTCTTCTTCTTATTTTTCTTCTTCTTCTTCTTCTTCTCGAGAAATCGAGAGAGGAAGCGCGCGGTGATGATGTTCTAAAAATGAAAGAGAGCTGCATAGACCAAAGAGTAGGTATATAGGTATGTATAGGTAGATGTGCGACGTGTGGAGGCGTGCGTATATAAAAAAAAAAAAAAAGAAAAAAAAAAAAACCCCGGCACGTGAATTGCGTAGCACGTGCCAGAACCCGTGTCACGTGAGAGTATGCACCTACATAATAGGTACATGTATAGTATATAATATATATATATATACCACAAGCGGATTTAATATACACAAATTATTTTTTGCCACATTATAAAAGGTTTATAAATCTGAATAATAAACTGATAAAAAAAAAAAACTAAAAAAAAGATGATCATAATCTATATGAGTTATTGACTTTTTCTTTAAATTTTTTTAATAGTTCGTTTTTTTTTTTTCCAGAATTGATAGTTATACATATATATATATATATACATATATATATATATACATATATATATATATAATTTTATACGAGAATTTGATAAATTTGAAAGAAAAAAAAGAAATAAACAGAAATTAGCAATATTTTAACGTCGCACGAATTAATTATTCACGAATTTAAACATATATATGATAATAATGATAGTAAAAAAAAAAAAAAAAGACATCAAACTCGTCACGCTTTATCTGTTTTTCGTTTATTATATATCCTTTATCGTATATCGAAGTAAAATGAAATATTTTTGAAATTTTTTTTATAGTATATCCGTTATTATACCTAATACAGCTATACTTTCATTTTCTTTTATGTTTTTATTTTTTTATTTAGTATCAAGTAACAACACATATACATATGTACCATATGTATAATAATAATAATTTATAAAATGAGGGTGAAGGGAACGCAGGAAAACGATTTCGTCAACTGTCGAGAAGAGGAGGAGGAGGAGGAGGAGGAGGAGGAGGAAGTAATTCGTGACGCATGTCGACATGGTTATTATACTGTAAAAGGCTCACGATTATACATACACACATGTATAGGTACACACATACATTACATATGTAGGTATATTACTACAGTCGCGAGTAGTAATTTGTAATAATAAAACGCAACATAACATATGTAGTATAGGTAATCAGATACGTACATGTATGTATGTGCATATAGGTATATAATACATACATATATATCTATATATATTATACATGACAGCTCGAATTATTTCGTAAAACGTATGTCAAAAACGTGAGATATACATGTATATATGTATAGTATATATATATATATAAGACAACTATTAGAGGCAGTTTAAAATATAACAACTACTGTCATTAAACTTTGTTTCACTTTATCCACGTGTAATAACTCTTTTTTACACCCACGCAATCCCTTACGTCTACCTATATAATATAATAATCATTTTTTTCTATTATATATTATTACACCTATCACTATATGTATTAGATTGGAAAAACAAAAACACATACCGCGTCACTAATGCCATAAGGTCGTAAGCGCAATAAAAAAAAAAAAAAAAAAAAAAATGTTGTGTTTTTTGGTGGCAAAATCTTTTTCGTGCCATATAACATCGTTTGGGCATATCCGCAAAAAAAAAAAAAAAAAAAAAAAAAAAAAAAAAAAAAAAAAAAAAGAATTTTTTGGCGCTTACGACCTTATGGCATTAGTGACGCGATATATATATATATTTAAATACTATATACCTACTTAGATATGTATTATAATATTTGTCAAATTTTTTATTTCTATATATCGCGTCACTAATGCCATAAGGTCGTAAGCGCCAAAAAAAAAAATTTCGTGTTTTTGGTGGCAAAATCTTTTTCGTGCCATATAACATCGTTTGAGCATATCCGCAAAAAAAATAATTTTTGGCGCTTACGACTTTATGGCATTAGTGACGCGATATATATATAATACATCGCATCTTCTGTGTTATAAAGATACAGCTATTCAAGTTTCTCTATATATGAAACAAGTATTGCTCTATATAATAATGCAGTTGTTTAAACCGCCAATTACTCATATTATATAACGATCGAAGTTTAAACATATCGATAGGTGTTAGATATATACAGGGTGATCCAGAACACGGTACTTTCCTTATACCAGTGGATTCCTCGTAAGAATCTAAGACGTAACTTATCAATGCTTAAATGTCGAGGGTGTAGCCGTGCTTGTATAGGAGCCGTTTCAAACTTAGCCAATACGAGAGCAGGTACTAGAGAAATGCCTTAGCGGTTCTCGCGACGCCCTACCGGCCACCGTGTTCTCGCCAACTGAACAAAACAACGAGCCGACGTCTACTCTGCGGCTGTTCGGCTGTTTGTAGCTGAGCTTGACAGGCAATGCAATTGAAAAGAAGAATGCGAATATTACCGAGCTGATAATGTAACGTTACTGAGTGATTCATAAATTTCCAATCAGCATTATTCAAGGACTGTTATCAGAGGCGCTCGTAATTGTAATTACTGTTGAACCAGCTTTTAATTCGACTACCAGCGTAAACATACGAAAGCAAAAGAGGACAAGTACCCTGATTTACACTTGGTGAAAACGAACAATCATTGTTTATTTCGTGTGTAATAATATTATTCCACACATTAAAGTTAACATTAACAGAACATTATAAAATATGTTATAAATAATAATAAATTTAAATAATAATGATATAAATTATATTATTATTTTTTAATTGAATTCCCTCCAGTTTGCAAGGTGTTCGAAGTGACCCCCGAACTGTCGAACACACGCACGCGCGCGCTCCATCAGGTTCTCCTGCGTATTGGCAAGCATTTCCGGCGTTACCGCTGCGAATGCCTCGTGCAGCTTACCGTCCAATTCGTCTTCCGATTGAATCGGGTGACGATAAACGTATTCTTTTATGAATCCCCATAGTGAGAAATCTAGAGGCGTCAGGTCCGGCGATCTCGGAGGCCAATTGACAACGCCACCACGGCCGATCCACCGGTTTTCGAATTTTCTATTCAGAACCTCTTGGACCACCCGAGCAGTGTGTGGTGGGGCACCATCGTGCTGATACCACATTTGTCGTCGTTCTGCCAGCGGAACCTCTTCCAGCAATTCTGGCAGATCGTTGACTAGGAAATTTCGATAGCCCCGTCCATTCAAACGAGCTGGCAGAACATACGGACCGACCTGCGTATGCAAAATAAAATGAACACATTGAATTGAAATGTTCGGATTTGACGATACTAATACCCAAAAACGTTGAAAAAAAAATGTCTATGCGTTAAGCGATAGCGGTGCAGGGTATAGTGAGAAAGATCGCGAGGAGGATCGCCTTCCTGTAGAGCTTGCACCGGTGTGTAGTGAAATGGATGTTGCTCATCGTCGTGTACTATTCGCCGTACCGTGCCGAAAGATAAGTTGGACATTTGAGCGACGGTTCGGACGCTTCTTTCCGGATTCAATCTGAATGCTCGTAATACCCTTTCTTCATTACGAACGGTTCTAGCATTTCGGTGCGCTCCACCTCCAACACCTTGTTTTATCGGTAAGATGGTACCTTGAAACGTTGCTCGATTCACCAATTTCAAAATCACTTTCGGACTTGGATGTCTTCGATTTGGAAATCTGTGTATGTACTCGCGGACAGTTGCGTTTGCATTTCGGTCGCAAAACCCATAAAGCATAAGCATTTCTACATACTCAGACGCTGTATAATTGGCCATTTTTCTGGCAAGTTTTAATTTATTTTTTATTAACGATTCAATAACACGAAGGATGCTCATCAGGATTGAACAAACAAACAAACAAACAAACAAGCAATTGATATCCTAATCCTGATGAGCATCCTTCGTGTTATTGAATCGTTAATAAAAAATAAATTAAAACTTGCCAGAAAAATGGCCAATTATACAGCGTCTGAGTATGTAGAAATGCTTATGCTTTATGGGTTTTGCGACCGAAATGCAAACGCAACTGTCCGCGAGTACATACACAGATTTCCAAATCGAAGACATCCAAGTCCGAAAGTGATTTTGAAATTGGTGAATCGAGCAACGTTTCAAGGTACCATCTTACCGATAAAACAAGGTGTTGGAGGTGGAGCGCACCGAAATGCTAGAACCGTTCGTAATGAAGAAAGGGTATTACGAGCATTCAGATTGAATCCGGAAAGAAGCGTCCGAACCGTCGCTCAAATGTCCAACTTATCTTTCGGCACGGTACGGCGAATAGTACACGACGATGAGCAACATCCATTTCACTACACACCGGTGCAAGCTCTACAGGAAGGCGATCCTCCTCGCCGGCTTGCCTTCTGCCAATGGCTCATACAACAGGACGAGGTGGACCGGGACTTCGCAAGGAAGATCTTGTACACAGACGAGTGCCACTTCACACGTGAAGGGGTCTTCAATTCGCATAATTATCATGAATGGGCCGATAAAAATGAAAATCCGCAGCTAAAAAGAGTCCACAGTTTTCAAGTACGCTGGAGCATAAATTTGTGGGCCGGTATTCGCGCAGACACTTTGGTAAGTAAATCATATTGATTATTATCATTCAGCTATCCACAGACCAAACTGATTGAAATAATGACATCTTAGAACAAGTGGAAATGGGTTTTTCAGTGGTGAATAGGTCAACTCTTGGGCCGGATAAAAAAGAATGTGATTTGATCTAAATTTACCAGCAGCTTGCTATTTCTCACTATACCCTGCACCGCTATCGCTTAACGCATAGACATTTTTTTTTCAACGTTTTTGGGTATTAGTATCGTCAAATCCGAACATTTCAATTCAATGTGTTCATTTTATTTTGCATACGCAGGTCGGTCCGTATGTTCTGCCAGCTCGTTTGAATGGACGGGGCTATCGAAATTTCCTAGTCAACGATCTGCCAGAATTGCTGGAAGAGGTTCCGCTGGCAGAACGACGACAAATGTGGTATCAGCACGATGGTGCCCCACCACACACTGCTCGGGTGGTCCAAGAGGTTCTGAATAGAAAATTCGAAAACCGGTGGATCGGCCGTGGTGGCGTTGTCAATTGGCCTCCGAGATCGCCGGACCTGACGCCTCTAGATTTCTCACTATGGGGATTCATAAAAGAATACGTTTATCGTCACCCGATTCAATCGGAAGACGAATTGGACGGTAAGCTGCACGAGGCATTCGCAGCGGTAACGCCGGAAATGCTTGCCAATACGCAGGAGAACCTGATGGAGCGCGCGCGTGCGTGTGTTCGACAGTTCGGGGGTCACTTCGAACACCTTGCAAACTGGAGGGAATTCAATTAAAAAATAATAATATAATTTATATCATTATTATTTAAATTTATTATTATTTATAACATATTTTATAATGTTCTGTTAATGTTAACTTTAATGTGTGGAATAATATTATTACACACGAAATAAACAATGATTGTTCGTTTTCACCAAGTGTAAATCAGGGTACTTGTCTTCTTTTGCTTTCGTATGTTTACGCTGGTAGTCGAATTAAAAGCTGGTTCAACAGTAATTACAATTACGAGCGCCTCTGATAACAGTCCTTGAATAATGCTGATTGGAAATTTATGAATCACTCAGTAACGTTACATTATCAGCTCGGTAATATTCGCATTCTTCTTTTCAATTGCATTGCCTGTCGAGCTCAGCTACAAACAGCCGAACAGCCGCAGAGTAGACGTCGGCTCGTTGTTTTGTTCAGTTGGCGAGAACACGGTGGCCGGTAGGGCGTCGCGAGAACCGCTAAGGCATTTCTCTAGTACCTGCTCTCGTATTGGCTAAGTTTGAAACGGCTCCTATACAAGCACGGCTACACCCTCGACATTTAAGCATTGATAAGTTACGTCTTAGATTCTTACGAGGAATCCACTGGTATAAGGAAAGTACCGTGTTCTGGATCACCCTGTATATCGTCACTTGCAGAACATAAATATCAAAAATTTTCGGTGGGACCCTTTACTGGTCATATTTTATCTTGTGTCAAAGTACTTTGGCGTGACGTAATTGCTATATAACTGAATATTTATCGTGCGTCGAAAAAAAGAATTTAAATCAAATCCGGAAATAGTTGACCTCGTGAACGTCTACACAAATATAGTAGACGAACTCACAGTCAATTATTTCTTTCCGCAGCCTATACGACTTTATTGCGTAGTGATGAATTCGCGATCCACACGAGTACGAACATCATTTCATAACTCTGAAGCTGCACAGAGATTATGGTGTTATATGAAAGTATGGCTCTTTGAACAATCTGGCATCGTGGAACGTTCATTTTCAACAATGCTGAACTTACGATAAAGAAATCAGCAATAAACGTTTCGAGTCATCTGCAATAAAGACGACCATGACAACCCGAGAATATTACCATCACAGCCAGAATTCTCTTCGACGCTATTCCGCTGATTCTCAGATCGCTAAGTCTGAAATAGCGAGGGAGTGGAGTTGGTACCACATAAGTGATATTATAGTCTTCACTATCAATTGTTTTGTTGACACCAACGGAATAATCAGAAGCTTATGAGTACATTTCAACGATTTCGCGGAACATGCTCGCACTTTCTTTCGCACTTCAATTGGCATGAATTGAGAAAAAGATATCCGGAAAAAACGAATCTTCGTTGGGATGAGAAAAAGTATCAACCTTTTAAAATTATTAAGTAAGTTTAATTAATTACTGAGTAAATGAACCATCTTTCACAGGAATTTTCGGTTTTTTTATTCACATCATACATTATAGTGCCGTTATTGCTAAATGAAGATCAATGAAAATTCACTCTTGTATAGTTTTTCGTGAATGACAGTTTTTACATAAAATAAGCACTCCTGAGAGTAGGAAATGGTTTTTTTTTTTTTTTTTTATCATAAACAAAAATAGTACATTTTGTCACTAGGCCGATTAAGTATTTTCCGACGAATTTGAGTTTATAATCCGAGCCGAAGGCGAGGATTATGATGAAATTCGTCAGAAAATACTTTTTGGGCCGTATGGCATATAGAATCATCAAAAATCAGCTGAATGATGGTGCAGAACAGATTTTGCGAGAAAGTGTTCTCGAGTGAAAACTATGGAAGACCTTTTTGCACGGCTTCTATTAACATCCGACCCATATATTTCTAGCTTGCGCAAATTACCTTGCAAAAAAAAATCAAATCATTGCTGCCAGAAGCATTACAGTTATTAACTGCGCCAAGTATTTCAACAAGTGAGGAAAGCTCAAGCTATTTTACAATTGAATCTACTGACTGTGAATCAAGTGATTCTTCTGATGACGACTACTAAAGTTGTACGTTACCAACTAGATTATTTAACGAATAAACATTTTAGAATTTTTCATGTTTCCTAGCATTTCCTTATTTTATATTTTATATTTAATGGTTATTTCTATCGTATTTATACATCATAACAATTTCAATATTCCTGTATCAACCTAATTTTAAGCAAATCATTGTCATTTTAATATGAATGAAACGTTTATTACATACAAGTCGTCCATATCACTTCGGTGTTGCGCTTTCTGCTGCGCTTTTTGAATGACACTCTCTGGATAGCCGTTATTACGTAGAGTTTTCCGCACTATTTCTAGTTCCTTCCTTAGGCCTTCTGGCGTCGTACTGATCTGGAACGCGCGATCCATAAGACAGTGCGCCACACCTTTCTTCGTGCTACCTGAGATGGTTCGACTGGTAATCTAGATATTTTTCCGTGTGCGTGGGTTTCCGGTAAACGCTTGTTTGTAAGGTATTTTCCCACCCTCTCTCTACTAGTGTATCCAGAAATGGGAGCGTATTATTGCCTTCGACTTCCATTGTGAAATGGATCGACTCCCTTACGCTGCTTATGTGGTCTCTGAAAACCTGTAACTCTTCTTTTCCATGCGGCCAAATCGCGAGGGTATCGTCAACATATCGGACCCACAGAGATGGCTGGAGTTTTGCCGTCCGTAAGGCCAATGTGGGGACGTGTACATCGGCGAAACAGGAAGGCTCTTGAACATTCGCATCCAGGAACACCCGAAAAACGGTAAAATGTGCGAACGATCGAAATCGAAACTGGCCGATCACGCCTGGGAGAATGAACACCACTTCCAGTGTGATGATGCCCGGATATTGTTGAAGGAATCCAATCCTATCAAACGGAAGCTGAAGGAATCAGCCTGCATAGCAGTGACACCAAATGCTGTAAGTCAACCCATCATACCGCGAAGTTCTCTGTATGCGGAACGCTAGGGGTACCAACCCGAAATTTTTGCTATTTCCATAGGCGTGGGTCATACAGTAAACTGCAGCAGCAGTTTGGTAACTTCCTAGATGTTTTTAGTAAGATCACTAGAAATTACTGGAAATCTAATCACTAGATTTCTAGTCCAGAAAGCTAGTGACCAATGATCACTAGATTTCTAGTGATCTCTAGTGATTTTACTAGAAACATCTAGTAAGTTACCAAACTGCTGCTGCAGTTTACTGTATGACCTACGCCTATGGAAATAGCAAAAATTTCGGGTTGGTACCCCTAGCGTTCCGCATACAGAGAACTTCGCGGTAGAACTTTACAAACTATGGTTACCTTTGTACAAGGATGAGGTGAGGGAAGCCATGAGCAAGCCAAGGCGGCGCCACCAGTCATAGCTGGCGCCACCGACAACCAACCGGTGGGAGCACGGAATTTGATCAGTCTTTTATGGGAAGTCGCCAGACTACCATCCTGAGGACGGGAGCAGATATTTAGCGCCCGAAACGTCGAAGATGAATAATCATTCGAGCAGTGGACACAGTCCAAATAATCCCCTGGAGGAAGGGGGGAAGTGGGTGGGCGGGTGGCCCCCCCCTCCCTCCATCTCCTCTCCTACCTCCACTAGTAACAGTGACTACTGAATGTTCGAAAATTCATTGAAGTTCCGAAATTTATTCGAAAGCACATGACAGTCAAATAGAATCAACTTTATTAAACAAAATTACACGATAGATGAGAATACACAGAGGCAAAGCGCGATTGACAATACTATTTCGCTCTGTTTCGCAACCCCCCCGATCCAGATGTGGCAGTTAGCTCTTCCCAGAACGTCATTCGCTCTATGTACAAATCATATTTCATTTCAAGTGCTGTATCAGATCCGTTTCCGATCCGAAGATAATTGTTCAGCGAGGAGTACGGCTCCCAAATAACAGTTTTGTCCGAATCCGCCATGGTCGGTGTCCTAGAAATAGAGTCGATCGATTGATATTTTTGCAAAATCTATCGTCTTGCAGTTTATTTTTCATGCCAGAGCTTACCCATTGGTCGCAAAAGACGTCCACAGCTGTAGCATAGTGTCCACCATGATCAAATCAGTCTCACTATATTCGTAGTGTGAGGGTCCGAAACGTGAATCATGAGTTTCATAGAGATAAATGAGTTCGTCACTATGTACCACATCCGTATATTCAGTAGAACCCCCGCTAAAGTAGTAGCTGTCACTGAAGGTGCCTCGGTATTCGAAAGAGCAGAAAAACTGTGAGTTTTCCGCGAAAACTAACTGTTGTTGAAATGCACTGTATGCAGGATACACGAATAAGCCATCGCCTAAGAGTTTTGTGAGGTTGGCAAGCAGCTAAAAGAAGTAATAGGGATTGAAAGCTGATCAGGAAAACCTATGTCCGTCATTCGTGATCGACTACTTACTATGCTTCTATTGGCTGTCAAATCGTTCAAGTAGTATGACTTCAAGGCGGTTGTATAGGCTGTCACATTGTCAACTGTGCTTTCATAGCACAATATCTGAGGCAACACAAGGTCAATTTCGTTCAAAAAATCCTCGAATAGATCAGGGTTCTTGTAATACTCTGAGACAAAAATAAATAAATCGTCAATTATACGCAGGACAAATCAATTCTGCTATGCGAGCTGGCAGCTTTCAAAGTCTATGCTCAGACAGGACTTAGCTACTCTTTCAAGTAATACTTTCCACTCGAATTTACTGCCTCAATACTCACGGATCGTAGAACCAAGTCCTTCGTCCCGGGTGACACTAGAAATCCAAGGGAGATCACGAATTTTCCCAGCGGCGAAGAGGTTTGCTGGGGTATCGGTAAGCAATGCCCCTTCAATATCGGGTTCAATAGTTGGGTGCCATATAATAGACGGATACGTATACCATACGTGAAAAATCGACTCCGTATCAATTAGCTGTGACGCGTTGAAACCTCTCAGACAGTTAACCAGAAGTGTCGACGTGTTCGTCGGACAGCCAAGATACTCGCCGAGCTGGATGGCCCGATTCGTATACACCTCTCTAGGTTGATTAACAAGATGAGAGAGTGCGGTTCCACTTTGTGTTATGTATTTATGGATGAGTCCTGTGCATCGAAAATATAATCATTGTATTGGGTCAGGATTATTCTCACATATTCTGATGCCAATGACACTCATAAGGTTCGTTGCTGTGAATCTGTGGCATGTGTGACGGCTGTGCCACCACTGCTGTGGTGATATAATTATCGTACATTACGTAGACGGCCTTATTTGGTATACACCAACGTACCTGAAGAGTACAATCGTTTTGGCTTAAGTGAACCTGAATGTAGTGTAAACATAGCGTGGAAATAATAACCTCGAAGCAGCATTGAGCTGAATGTTGCTCCAGGGTTAACTATCAAAAGGTAAGTATGATTCGACCATATATTCAACCAACAGATCTCACCATCCGTTAAATTCGATAAAGCTAAGAGATGAACACTCATGGCGCCTGAACTTCCTCCGAATAGGGTGACTGAATTTGGATCGCCACCAAAAGACTTGATGCTGACTTGGACCCATTCCAAAACTCGTACCATGTCCTTCAGCCCGTAATTTCCGGGTGATACTTCGTCTCCAGTGCTGAGATATCCCAGCACTCCAACACGAAAGTTGGGAACTACGAGAACCACGTCCTTGTCGAGGAGTAAGTCTGGACCATATCGCACAATAGAATTGTCTTCTGTTCTGAATCCCCCACCAATGGAGAACACCATCACCGGTAGTGATGTAGAATTGTCATTTTCGGGCATCTGCGTGGTCATAAATGAGCAATTAGTGCATTGATTTGGCGGATCAATTCATGAGTTTTAGCAAATTATTGGACCAGTTTAGCCTAGATAGATGTGGAGTGAAGTGAATGAAGAGATCTAACAGAGCTATGATTGTGTGCATAGACTAGAATATTCAATTGTTACTACTGATTGTGATTCTTTGACTTTAACATTCACACAACGAAAGTGAAAATAGAGCACAATACATCTTACCAATACATATCATTGGAGTACCCATCGAACGGGTACAATTACCTGTGGTGTAAAAACGTTGAGATACAAACAGTCCTCGTTCCCTAAAAATACTCCCTGCTCACTGATTTGAGGACACGGCTCGGTCTCACTGCTAGCATCCAAAGTTTCGTTCCAAACATCTGGCGGAACGGGAGCTTCAAATCTGAATCAGAACAATATGTGAAAGTTGATAATTGTGGTTCGAATTGAGAGGGTGGACGGAACAACGGAATCCTCATAAGAAGCATATCCGGTACAAAAACCTTTCCCGAAGTACATTAATGTCATATACCGTGTGTCCCATTTTGAAGTTACACCTGATTTATCTTTAAAAATACTGCTTCGTTCAAGGATGGAGTATAATGAAACTTTTAGGGTTCACCGCCCCCCACACCCCCCCTTCTAGTCTACATCGACAAATAACGATCTTACGGAAAAAAAGATAAGGATAAAAGTTGCAGCAAATTTGATTCCCAAAAAGTTTGTTCAATTCCATTTATACGTTAAAATCAATAATAAACGAGATAATGCAATAATTAATTTCACCCGTTGTTTGGGGTTTAAATCGAAAAATATCGATTCGAGGGAAAGAATGATAGGGGCCAAGGTTGTGGAAAATTTAATTTCCAACAACTCTGGTCATTACCATTTTCAGTGTAAAATTCAAAATGATCGAGTTATTTAACCCTGATGGACCAGTTCAACGATTTTCCAACGTATTTCCAACCGTTGATATCCCGTTGAGAAATCATTGGACGTCAACGGATAAAGTACGTTGAAGATCAGTTGATCTGTTTCAAATCCAATACTCTTTTCCAACGACTTTTTCATTGGAAACCTGTTGGTAGCGTTATAAACACGTTGAAGGTGCGTTGGAAGCGCGTCGGAGGTGCGTTGGACACGCGTTGGTACCGGCTCCGTGGCCGGTATATCGTTGGAAACCTGTTGGAAACGCGTTGGAGGTGCGTTGAAAAAGCGTTGGAAACTTGTTGGGAGCGTTGGAAACGCGTTGGAGGTGCGTTGAAAACACGTTGGAAACCTGTTGCGAGCGTTGGAAACGCGTTGGAGGTGCGTTGAAAACGCGTTGGAATCCTGTTAGGAGCGTTGGCAACACATTTCCAACGCGCTGTCAACGACGGGCCAACGCGGTATCTAATATTAGTGAACCAACAGATTCCCAACGATTGCTCAATAGTTGTCCTCCAACGCGCTGTCAACGACGGGCCAACGCGGTATCTAATATTAGTGAGCCAACAGACTTCCAACGCTCGCCCAATGCGGCGATAGTTGTCCTCCAAGTCGCTGTCAACGGCGGGCCAACGTTGTATCTAATATTGGTGAGCCAACAGATTTCCAACGCTCGCCCAACTTGCCGATAGTTGTCCTCCAACGCGCTGTCAACGACGGGCCAACGCGGTATCTGATATTGGTGGACCAACATATTCCCAACGCTTGCCCAACCCGCCGATAGTTTTCCTTCAACGCGTTGTCAACGACGGGCCAACGCGGTATCTAATATTGCTGGGCCAATAGATTCCCAACGCTTGCCCAACGCGCCGATAGTTGATTTCCAACGCGCTGTAAACGACGGGCCAACGCGGTATCTAATATTGGTGAACAAACAGATTTCCAACGCTCGCCCAACTTGCCGATAGTTGTCCTCCAACGCGCTGTCAACGACGGGCCAACGCGGTATCTTATATTGGTGAGCCAACAGATTTCCAACGCTCCCAATGCGGCGATAGTTGTCCTCCAACGCGCTGTCAATGACGAGCCAACGCGGTATCTAATATTAGTCAGCCAACAGATTCCCAACGCTTGCCCAACTTGCCGATAGTTGTCCTCCAACGCGCTATCAACGACGGGCCAACGCGGTATCTTATATTGGTGAGCCAACAGATTTCCAACGCTCGCCCAAAGCGGCAATAGTTGTCCTCCAACGCGCTGACAGCAACGGGCCAACGAAAAACTCGCGTCCAATACAATTCCAACGTCCACAATGTTTTACCAATATATGATCAACGATATTTCAATCACCTCAACACATTTCCAACGACAATTTCGTTGAATCGGCCCATCAGAGAATAAACGAAAATTCACCCTTAATTTAAAGATGGCGGCTGACGCAAACAGGGTGGATTCCCGAAAATCGAATTTTAGACTCTCAGTGACCCCCTCCAACGATTCGCGGAGGAAAATTGCTACTTAAATTTTTTTTTCAATTTGCAATGCTTAACCCGCTTGGACTAACTTGTCTACAAAAGGCTCGCCAAGTAGCACTACCTCCAAATTTTGTTTCTATTTTATTTATGTTATCTGGCCGATGTATTTCTTTTCATTCACATATTTTCCATGTTTGTCTCTCTATATCTCATTTTATCTCCATCAAGAACTCTGGTTATGAGTATTTAAACAGTTACAAACAATAATACAACGAACTGTTTATACCTATATCGTTTTCTCAAATTCTAGTTTCTGTGTGTACAGTTTACTCCCAAATTTTAGTGGATGCTTCTACAAATATATTTGAATACCAGAACTGGGCTTCGTTTGACATAAATTTGATCAAATATCGTAGGTCATTTATTTGTTGACGATGATAAGCCTGCTGAAGCAATGTCCGAGACCTCTTCGATAATCTCTGTGCTATGATATAAATAGTACATTGTGTACCAAGGGGGTAAAGTATGCCTCCATGGTGCACACTGGACTTAATTATACAAAAAAATACGTTTCCATACCCATTTCGCAAAGATCAAATAATTAAAAATTCTTAATGAAGGTTCAAGATTGGTCAATAAATTTATAATCATTTTCAGTTGTTTTTTTTTTTTTTTTTTTTATATATATATCGATACCCACGTTCTAATATGACGTAACCCACATTTGGAAAATTGTTCAGGAGGCCATGAAAACGCTTCACTATTGCCATTGAGAAGATAGGATTTTACGGATTAGAATATTTATTTAAAAATAGTAAATCAATGATTTGACCGCTAAAACTTAAACATAAGCTGCACAACATTATTATCAATCAATTAAAAAAAAAAAGTCAATTCCAATTGTTCAGAAGGCCATAAAAACGCTTCACTATTACCATTGAGAAGATAGGATCTTACGGATTAGAATATTTATTTAAAAATAGTAAATCAACGATTTGAACGCTAAAACTTAAACATAAGCTGCACAACATTATTATCATTCAATTTTTCAAAAAAAGTCAATTTCTGAAATTTTGTGGGTTACGACATATTAGAACGTTGGTATCGATATATATATTCCATCAAAAATAGTTGATTCGAAATTTTTATTTTCTAATGTGTATATATATACTAGCGGGGCTTCGCCCCCCTGCGCGGTATGCGCACCAACCCCCCATATTTCAATTTGTATCAGTTGTTTTAAAAACCAAATAATCCGTGGAGTTTATGTTTTTCGAAAAATAACCGAATTTTTTATGAAATCCAGTGAATGTTTTGTGACTCGCGATTATATATTCTTTTTATCCTGGCTATTATAGGTACTAAGAATTTCAATTTTCCTCGAACTCTATTATTTCCTTATCGTATTTTGCACTTTTCAACAAACCTAAGAT
Source organism: Tenthredo mesomela (assembly GCA_943736025.1). Classification (NCBI taxonomy): domain Eukaryota; kingdom Metazoa; phylum Arthropoda; class Insecta; order Hymenoptera; family Tenthredinidae; genus Tenthredo; species Tenthredo mesomela. The sequence continues at coordinate 26,056,916 of OX031017.1, read as the reverse complement.
CGCCAACCGGTGGTTGAGCATAGGGGATTCCTAAGAAACCAGAAATGGTCCTTTTGTAATGAGTGAGCATGCTTATGCCTCGGACCGTTCCCTGAGGTATCGTCGTTTCTGGCAGGCTTCCACCGCAGATGCCAAGGTAGGTCGTCAGGAAAAGTACCAACAGCAGGCAGACACTCGCGCCATCACATAACAGCACATTGGCTACTGTCTTTGGTAACATAATCACTATTTGTTACTGTCAGTGAGTGAGTGATTATGAAAATCGCGATAATAAAATCTGAAAAAACATATGAATTACGGTGATATTACATAAAATTGAGGTGAATGGCAATCATGCAAACTTAATGTCATGAACTGAAGAATAAAGTAAAAAACACAATACAAGCCTTTACAGACTTGTGCTGAATGAAGTACAACTTTTCAATGTCTATATCGAAATTCGTAACGGTTATGAAAATAGAGTTCGAATTATTCCCACAAAGTATGGATACTGAAAATTTCGCAATCTATTCCACAAATCTCATCATAAACTCATAATGTAATATTATTTGATAATATGACTTTACTCGCAGAACTTAAATATACCGAAAGACGTTTTATAACTGAAGTTGTATAGAGATTACAGGGTTGTATAATAATGTATTGCTATTAGACCAACCCTAAATCGCAGAACGTTTTTGATGGACGTTTGATGTTGCCGCACGATATAGGAGAAATCTATCTTACCTCATCTGATGCTGTTACCTATTTTCTCACCACCTTCCTTCAGAACTTTCTGACGTCGGAATGATGATCCAGCGATTTTTGGGTGACCACGGTGGCGGTCACGGTCTCTGAGATAACAGCGATGACTCAAGATCTGCCTCAGCTCCAGGCTGATTAGTCATTGAGCTGTGAATATGCTTCCGCATGGCGCTATACGTCAGGCTCAGGCATATACAGACTACGATTAGAGGACAGTAGTTCGTCGGATGACGGGAGGATTTTTGCGTGCTTCTCGCACATCCCTGTACGCCGTCAGCCCGAATCGTAGGGGGTAGTAAACTTTTCTGGTCGAGAGGAGGCGCCGGCCTCGGCGCTTTTTGGGCGAACCGAAAGCATGGACGCCGGTAGAATCGTCGATGAGGAAACGAACGATTTCTTGGAATATTCAACTGCTTATTTCATCGAATTATATTGAATTATATAATATTATATTATATTATATAATCGGCTTGCAAAGAGCTTCCGAAGTGATTAAGATTAGGATACATCAGAGTTTCACATTTTTTGACACAATTCTGGTAATAGGTATATCGTCGCTTGCAAAACCTGATATATTAAAAATTTTCGGTATGACCCTTTACTTGTCATATTTTGTCTTATGTCAAAGTACTACTTTGGCGTGACGTAATTAATGGTATATGACTTCATATTTATCGTGAGTTGAAAAGAGAAATTCATATTCAATCCGGAAATAGTTGACTTTGTGAAAACGTCTACACAAACCTATAGTTGACAAATTCACAATCAGTCATTTCTTTCCGTAGCCCATTCGCTATTTGCGTTACTACATGTAGCGCTACAAGTGACGAAAAATGGCAAAAACTCTGGTAACAGGATTTGGTCTGATTGAGTAGAATTTCGTGACGCGTTCATATATGTAATTCGAGACTAGCCCATACGAATGCCGGATTTTTCCAGTAAGAATACTATTTACTTCCACTATGGGCGCTGTCATAGTTCCATCTATCCCCTCCAACGAAATTCACACAGCGAATACTTCATTGCCAAGTGATGAATTTGCGATCTACACCAGTACGAATATCATTTCATAACTCTAAAGCTGCATAGAGATTGTGGTGTTGCGGTATATGCAAGCATTGCTCTTCGAACAATCCTGCATCGTGAAGCTTTATTTTCAACAATGCTGATCTTACGATGAAGAAATCGGCAATAAACGTTCCAAGTCATGCGCAATTAACACGACCATGACAATCCGAGAATATTGCCATCACAGCCAGAACTTTCTTCAATGCTATTTCGCGGATTTTCAGATCGCTAAGCCTGAAATAGCGAGATAGTGAAGTTAGCACCACATAGGTGACATAATCTTCACTATCAATGGGGTTGAATACGCAAAGCTCTTCCAGGTGGCACTAACGAGCCTACACACATAAAAAAGACAACTTGAATCAAGCAATATTTACTTGAATCAAAAATGTTCGAAGGAAGACGAACTTTTTTCTCCGTTCAAGAAAATATTTCTCTTGGATTTGATGTTCTTGGCGTGAAAACATTTTTTTTTAGTTCATGAGTTTTTAATCTTCATCTGACAAAATATTATTTCCATTCGACGAAATTAAATTCTTGACTCAAGAAAAATGAAAGCTCAGTCCAAGAATTTTATCCTCTTGGTTTTAGATAATGAGTCGTATTGAGGTGGCCGAGAATCAGATCGGCAATTCTTTCAGTGGTTACCAAGTCCTTGATTGGCTGTCTAGTAATAAACAATCGCATTTCAATAACAACATCTATAGGCTCGACATCTAATAAAAGTCAGAGAACATCGTGAATAATCTTTAATTTCTTGTTAATTATCATACGTAAATTGTAAAAATGATTATAAAACTGTTATTTATATCATTCATCATGAAGTTATCACGCGTACTTGGTAATTATTTGAGGAGGATCTCAATTAAGGAGTTTCGGTACACCAAAATGACTAGTTTTTTATAAATTCATTACGGCATAGTCGTCACATTAAATATTCATCAAATTATTGTATTCATAAACTGATGGTTTCCCGGAAAATTTCAAGAAAAAAATAATACCTAAATTATAAAAAAACGGCTAGATATCGATTTTTGATTTTCAAGTGCTTTAAAAAGTTGAAAATGGTTAAAAATTTAGTAGATTAACTCATTTTATCCAGAAAACTATTTCCCACAAATTCACTGTGACAGATTATTTTCCTTGTCAATCGGCAATTCAATGTGGTTATTTGTTGCTTAAAAGCGATGTACGTGCAATCTTGTGAAATTGAATATTCATCATCACCAACATGATGAAAAATATGTGTCACACCCGGATTAAAGAGAATAGTTTCCTGAAGAAAATAAGCCATCGTAGACTGTAATTGGACCAATCTACTAGATTTTTAAACCATTTTCAACTTTTTAAAGCACTTGAAAATCAAAAATCGATATCTAGCCGTTTGTTTATAATTTCGGTATTATTTTTTTCTGGAAATTTCCGGGAAACGATCAGTTTATGAATATAATAATCTGATGAATATTTAATCTGACGACTATGCCGTAATGAATTTATAAAAAACTAGTCATTTTGGTGTACCGAAACTCCTTAATATATAGTCTAAGAAAATTGACTCGACTTGACTAGATTGATTGAGATCCTCCTCAAATAATTATTTGTATTGGCATTTATATTCAAATATACAATTATAAAATAATAAAATTCAAATACAAATATGGTATAGTTATACAATTTACTAAAATTATTTTCATTGCCTTGAACTTTTATTTAAGAAAAAACATTTATTTCTACAAGATAGAAAAATTCTTTCTTGAATTTGAATAAGCTAATCATTCAATTTGATTTTATTTTCGCTTCACTCAAATAATTTTTTTTTTTAGTTCCAAAAAATGATGTCTTCAACCAAAGCGCTGGTATTTCAAACCAAGAGAAAAAAATACTTGGGAGAAACATATGACGCTATTAGTTGAAGAATAAAATACTTGAATGAATAATTTTTTGAGTTTGATTACAGAGTTTATTTTTTCAGTTCAAGAATGTATTTATCTTGGATTAAGAAGATAAAATGACTCAAAACAAGAACTATATTTTGAAGATACATTTATTCTTGATTCAAGTTATCTTTTTTTACTGTGTAGTAAATAAAATGGCGTGGATTACCAATATACACGTCTGTTATGAGTGTGTGTTAGTGACTATGTGTGTAAATATGTGCGCGCCACCAATGGCGCTTCATTTGAATTTTGAAACAACTAGCGTGCGCTACTGCTTGTGTTTTACACACATAGTCACTGACACACACTAATAAGAAACATGCATTGGTAATCCGCACCATTTTGTTACTTGGCTCGTTAGCGCCAAAGTTTAATAATTTTACCGGTAGCCAACCCCATTGATTTGTTGATACCAACGGAATGATCAGAACCTTATGGGTACATTTCAAGGACTTTGTGAAGCATGCTCGCACTTTCTTTCACTTTGATTGGCATGAATTAAAAAAAGATATTTGGAAAAAATCGAATCTTCGTTGGGATGAGAAAAAGTCGAGGGCAAAGTCCTCAAACTAGAGAATGTTCCTAGCCCAATATTTTTGCCAATTTTATTCAACGATTTACACAAGATTTTGAAAATTTGGGTTCCGGACTTTTGAGACCGATAGTTTTCAGCACGTCAATTAAAATTTGTTCCATCACGGATGTTTTTATTGGGGATTTCATAGATAGTGTGAAAGTCATGTACTACATTATAAATTGTATGAAGTGAAAATATACTCTTGGCGGATGAAAATCGTGCCACTCTTTTCTTCACTTTTGAAGAGCGAGTTTTCACTCGTTTCTGGTGGGATTTCCACTTTCGTGACAGTGACACAATTTATTACTCCACCAAATGTGATGACTAATAAGTGATTCTATAGCGAAGAATAATAAAGGCGCACAGATTCTCTTCATGAAAAAATTAGGTTCCGATGGTCTAACATAAGTAAGACTTCAGAAAAGAGAAATTTATTCATATGGAGTGTGGGTCGGTAGGAATTCGCCAAAGTATTATTATCGGGATTCGTATAACAACGAGCAGCGTTCACTTCGTCTGTTTTTGTGAGTAATGTATGATGTCGAGAGTATTAATTGAAATGAGCGAGTTTTGCTCGATATCACACCGCGAGAAATTCGAAATATCGTACCAGAGGCAAAGTCAAATAACAAATGATAGTATTAACTTCCTAAATCATAATTACAAGATATATGAAAGTAACCAAAGGCAAAGTAGAACCGACAGTTCTTGCAATGGATTTCGGAACCCGTCTGATCTAATTGCAACGAGTCCTTCCCAAAACTTCATTCTCTCTATGTAAAGATCATATTTCATTTCGATCCCTGCATCAGATCCGTTTCCTATCTGAAGATAATTGTTGAGCGAAGAGTATGGCTCCCAAAGGTCAGTTCTATCCGAATCCACCATGGTCGGGGTCCTGGAAGAAGAATCCATTGATCAATATTCCCAATAAGTCTATCGTGATGCGGTTTGTTCTGGTTCTTCCATGCCGGAGCTTACCCGTTGGTTGCAAAAGAGGTCCACAGCTGCACCATCGTCTCCACCATCATCAGATCAGTTTTACTGTATCCTAGATCAATGGCACCGAAACGAGAATCATGAATTTTATAGAGATAAATAAGGTCCTCACTATGGGGTGAACCCTCATAATGGGTAGAACCCTGGGTGTAGTAGTAGATGAAGGTGAAGGTGCCTCGGTATCCGAAGGAGCAGAAATACTGTGGGTTTTTTGCAAGAACCAGCTGCTGCTTCAATGCGTTGTATGCAGGATAGACGAATGTGGCGTCGCCGATAAGTTCTGTAAAGTTATTCAGCAGCTGAAAAAAGTAGTATTATGGATTGAAAGCTGATTACAGAAAAGGATACCTTTTTCTTAGAATCTACCACTTACTAAGCTTCTATCGGCAGTCAGATCGTGCAAATAGTATGACTTCAAGGCGTTAGTGTAGGCTGTGACATCATCAACGATATTCTCATACGCTAATATGAGAGGCAAGGCGATGTCAATATTGTCTAAGAAATCCTCAAATAAATCAGGGTCCTCGTAAAACTCTGGGAAACAAAATAAACAAATCATGAGTTAATATACCCAGGATGAATCAATACTGCCATTCGAAATGGCAGCTTTTAAAGTGTATGCCCAGACTACACATTACTACTTTTTCAAGAAATCTTCTCCACTAGAATTTACTGTCTTAACACTCACCGAGCGAAGTGACAAGTCCTTCGTCCCGAGCGACACTAGAAATCCAAGGAAGATCACGGATTTTCCCAGCGGCGTATAGGTTTGCTGGGGTATCGGTAAGCACTGCCCCTTTAATATCGGGTTCGGTAGTTGGGTGCCATACAATAGACGGATATGTATACCATACGTGAAAAATTGACTCCGTATCGATCAGCTGTGACACGTTGAAACCTTTCAGACAGTTTATCAGTAGTTTCGATGTGTTTGTCGGACAGCCCAGATACCTGCCAAGCTGAATGGCCCGATTCGCATACACCTCTTTGGGTACATTGACCACAGCAGAAAGTGCGCAGCCACATTCAGTTATATATCTATGGATGAGCCCTGTACGAAAAAAAGCAATAATCATTACGTTGAGTTTTCGTTTTATTCCTACATCTCAATGGTGTCTGTGATGCTCTTCAGGTTCGTTGATATGCGCATAATTATCGTACTTCTGGCAGACGGAATCAATTATGCATACCAATTCGCCAGGAGAGTTTGAAGAATGCTATACACACCCATATCTACCCCATATAAGGCACATATGTATATATGGAGCATTCCAAGTGAAATCAGGGAGTGATCTCCCTCACCCGCTACTATTTTGCGCTGTCATTTTTTTTTTTTTTTCAACTTCTATGTGACGCCAAATGAGCCCTGAATTTTTTTTTTTTTTTTTTTATTTTTCCTCTCCCTCCTTGTCATCCTGCCATGCGTCTTTATTCGTTGATGCAAGAGAAAACAGAAACACCAGTTCTAGACGAATGATTTTTTTTTCATAAATTCGTCATCTGAAAAAATGGATTTTTTTTATAATTAGAATATGGGCTGAAGCCTGCTGATTAGGGTGGAGCGATAAACCCTTTTTTCTTTTTCCGATGGTGTTCGGGCGAGAAAAATGTGACATTAAGATTAGAAAAAAACCTCGCGCAGAGCCAATGTCGTGCGTCAACGTCTTGCGGGTCCAGTCTTCGTTTGAAGCGGATTTCTGAAAATTCAGTATAAAAAATTCTCCAGACGTGAATATTCTGCAGCTTTCAGCTACTTTCGTTGTGAAATCACCCAGAACTCACCACGAGGAGGTGGTTGCAACGCGAGTTGAAAAAAAAAGAAAAAAAATTAAAAAATAAAATAAAAGAAAATAAATTCAGATACGATTGTTTTTTTTTTTTTTTTTTTTTTTACCTTAAAAAAAAAACAGCTGGCTTACATTCATCTGCAATATATAATTTCATAACATCTGCAAGAAACTTCAGGTCTGAAATGATTTCTTCCCAAGGGACGAAAGCAGTTGCCTTCTTCCCATGGGACGAAAGCAACTCCCCGAGTCGAAATTTAACGCCTCATTAGAACCTCAAAATTTTACCGTTGGGAGGTTTTTGAGGGTCTAGAGAGGTTTATTTTGTATGGGAATTGAAACCCTCTTTAGCGCCTAAAACTCGTAGTTACCAGACAAATGCAGCATTTTAGGGTCAAATGAGGATCTCACGAGAACCTCGTGGAACCCGGTTCCCTAGTAGAAATCTCGGTAGAAGATCGGGCTAGCCGTAATATCAGAGCCCGTAATTTATTTTCCTGCAATTAAAAAGTAACGATAGTAGAAAAAAAAGTAGCAAATTTTACGAATTTTATCGTCAGTTGACCGAACCTACGCATTATATCGATGAAACCGCATTTTACATCCATTGAAAGAACCGCCGCATTATTAGTCCCCGCCGGGCTTTGAACCCACGTCCGCTCGATTTCTAGTCGCACGCCCTAACCACTACGCTAAACTACCATATGGCATGGGACTCAAAACTTTCCTACTTGTTCAGGGCCTATCAAAGTGTCAAGTTATTACTCGAAATATTTCAATGACATCAAAATTTTTCATTTGCAGGACTAGATTAAAGTCCTTGCATATTTTATTACGATTAATTACTGAATATTATGTGATATATTTTTTGTTTACGCGGTCATATGTGTTTATCCAAATTAAATATGCCATTATGATGTAAAAAAAAATGTTTCAGAAGGTCCACTATAATTTTTATGTTTATTTCGGCATTTTTTTTTTTTTTTAGTTAAAACAACATAAATTCACTAACAGTGGCAAATCGTTCTTTCGCAAGAACTAAAAACAGTGTTGAAATTAGCGTAAAAATTTTACTTCGTTTCCTGGAACATTTTTTTTTCTCTAACAGTGTAACCTATGTATTTCATATTTTACAAATCCGGTAAACCGATCGAGCAGTGATATTGGGATTTATTATTGTGAAATCCACAACTGATCCTGATAGGCGCCTTTGTGTTGTCAATTAAGCCTGATTACCGAACAAATTTCTACACGGAAATTTCCAGTAAAACGATTTACTTGAATTTTGACTTATTGCAAAAATGTATTTGCTGCACGGGAAATTTTAGTCAACAGTGACTGTAGACGCGTATGCGGCGATTGTGCACACTTCGAAGCCGTTCACTTGATACCTATGCGTAGCCATCTACTGGTGACGGCGTAGGCAACAGACGTATACATAGTATTGCAGTCCCGGTATACACTACCGGTATACAGTGGCGGCGCACACAAAGCAGCGGAAAAATGTAAACAGCGGCAACGTTCTTTGTATACGGTGTCACCGGTAGACGGCTACACGTAGAAACCAACCGCAGGCTTCGCATTCGTCAACAATACCCGAACACGGTGTATACCACCTCCGCGTACACTCTGATTCTCCACTACTGATTACACGGAGAGACAGTGACCGAGCACGAAATTTCCCCGTGTGCAAGTAAATTTTTATCCGTGGCAACCAAACTATATTTGTGACAGTGAAAAGATTTGTTCACTTTAAATATATTTATTCCGTAGATTCTGTTTCCGCCAATTAGAGATTCTTTTGAAGCAAATACATTTTTTTATTGTTACGAAAGAAATTGGGTTGCCAAAGATGAAAATGTACTTGGTGAAAATTATATTTTAAACAAAGTCCAGATTCAAATAAATCATTTTCTGAGTGTAGATTTCAATATTTATTATCATTCGAGTATACTCGACACTTTATCGAGCTCTGTGAGTATCAAAATAGGTCCTCAATTATGACTGCGGAGGACTTGGAGGTCCTAAACGGACGCTCGAGGTCGATCGGTGTTCAAAGAGGTGCATATGTACGCTATGAGTACTAAAGTATGCGCAAAATTTTGGCTACGGAGGGCCTGGAGGTTCAAAATAGGCGCTTGAGGTGATAGCGGGGTCTAAAGAGGTTGAGGTAGATGCTGAGAGGATCAAAATAGGGGCTAAATTTCGACTCGTGTCAGCTTTCAGACTGCTAAAACATCGAAGTCGCAATTGCAGCGTACGTCACAGCTTTTCACGGCATTCGCATGAAATTAGCTTGCTTCGACTCGCTAAACAAGCACGGAAAGCTGAAGTTTTAGAGCAGATGTTATGAAATTATATATTGCAGATGAATGTAGGCCAGCTTTTTTTTTTAAGGTGAAAAAAAAAAAAAAAAATCGTATCTGAATTTATTTTATTTTATTTTCTTTTTTAATTTTTTTTCTTTTTTTTCAACTCGCGTTGCAACCACCTCCTCGTGGTGAGTTCTGGGTAATTTCACAACGAAATTAGCTGAAAGCTGCAGAATATTCACATCTGGAGAATTTTTTATACTGAATTTTCAGAAATCCGCTTCAAACGAAGACTGGACCCGCAAGACGTTGACGCACGACATTGGCTCTGCGCGAGGTTTTTTTCTAACCTCAATGTCACATTTTTCTCACCCGAACACCATCGGAAAAAGAAAAAAGGGTTTAGCGCTCCACCCTACTGCTGATATCCTCTTTTAATGATTTTCATTTTACAAAAATCCAAAATTCGCAAAATTTCGAATAAAAATGATCACACTTGTAATAAAAAAAGAAAAGAAAAACAAAACATATCCCGCTAAAATTTCATATCTTGTTTCCTTAATAAGTCAATCAAGGTGATTTTTTTGAGGTCATTATTAAACTAAGCAAGATATCAAATTTTAGCAGGATATGTTTTTTTTTTTTTTTTATAACAAGTATGATCATTTTTATTCGAAATTTTGCTAATGTTGGATTTTCGTAAAATGAAAATCATTAAAAAAGTATATTATCAGCAGGCTTCAGCCCATATCCTAATTATGAAAAGAATCAACGTTTTCAGATGACAAATTTATGAAAAAAAAATCATTCGTCTAAAACTGGTGTTTCTGTTTTCTCTTTTTTTTTTTTTTTTTTTTTGTTTTCTGTTTTTTCGCTCAAAATCGTACGGGGTGAGGGAGATCACTCTCTGATTTCACTTGTAAAGCCCCATATATACCGTGCACAAAAATAATAACTGTGCAGCAATAGGCAATTAATTTATTGGCAGGGATTTGTGGGCTATGCCTCAAATTCGATTTTCGGATACAGCCGTTTAGTTCTTTCAGTACGCAACCATGGGTAACTTTTTAGCAAATTCATTTGATGTTTTGGGTCAACTTGAACTCGAATTCATTGCATGCATGCAGGCTCGATAGAATTAACCCTGCAGCAGAACGTGGTTGTGTTTTTGACTGAAAGTTCAGCACGTTTTGTTCATATATTTAACCAAGAAATCTCACCATCAGTTAAATTGGATAACGCTAAGAGATGAACACTCATGGCGCCTGAACTTCCTCCGAAGAGGGTGACTAAATTTGGATCGCCACCAAAAGACTTGATGCTGACCTGGATCCATTCCAAAACTCGCACCACGTCCTTTAGCCCGTAATTTCCAGGCGATACTTCGTCTCCGGTACTGAGAAATCCCAGCACACCGACACGAAAATTAGGAATTACGAGAACCACGTCCTTCTCAAGAAGGAAGTCTGGACTATATCGTACGAAAGAATTATTTTCTGTTGTGAACCCCCCACCATTGATGAACACCATTACCGGTAATAACGTGGAATTGTCACCTGCGGGCAGCTGTGTGATGATAAACGAGCAATTACCCAGACAGCAATATGACGTCTTTACGAGTTCTTGAGGAGCTCTTATTTAAGATTTGGACGTCTTAATTTTCTTTAAAATGAAGTCTTTGAGACGTCTTGAGGACGTCGAATGCGCCACCACAAGAGCAAATTAAGACTTCTTGAAGAATTCGCGAAGAGCTCTTTCTTCTGAGTTCAGAAAAAAAGAGTTCTTCCAGAAGTCAGAATTAAGAGCTCTTTCTGACTTCAGAAAAAAGACTTCTTTAAGACTTCTTATTGAAGACAATTTAAAAAATATTTTGAAAATCTTAGAAATATGATTTTAGTAACCATTATTCACAATTCGTTAAATCGTTTTCTTGAAGAAATTCCTGTAAAAAATATTTTCAATTTAGGAAGAATAATAAATCATTACATATTCATTTTTTTAATTCATTAATACGTCACCTGTAAAATAGACTACTGATGTATCAAACAAATATCAATAAATCACAATATCATTCACAATCGAATGCAAATGGACATTTATAATAATCAATCATATTTTTGTGTTTTACCAATGGTCATACACTTACACTATTTTCGAACAATTGATTCATAAATAATTAATTTATTCAATTGAGTTGAATTTTCGAAAGAAAGTGAGGAATGTAAATAAGAACTGTACCGTTTTTGTAGGTTATGGTACAGAAATAACAAAGATGAAACATGTGCATGTGTATACCACTATACGCATGCGTCAAATTTAATCCAACCGAACCTCAGAAAAAAGAATTCTTGAAGAGCTCATATTTTTGACATCTTACGAAGTCAGAAAGAAGACTTCTTCCAGAGCTCGCATTTTTGACATCTTACGAAGACAGACAAAAGACTTCTTGCATAGCTCAAATTTTTGACATCTTACGAAGTCAGAAAAAAGACTTCTTGAAGACTTCTTGATGGAGAGTTCTGAAAAATGAGGTCGTTGAGACATCATATTTGGACTTCTTAGAGACGTCTTTAAAAAGACTTCCTCAGGAAGTCTTTCTGAATTGTATGCTGTCTGGGTAGTCCATTCATTCAAAGGGTGAACTTTATTTAAAATTATTTTATCGACCCAGTATAATCTAAATACGCATCAAAATAGGTGAATGCAGGAACTACGTGCAGAAATTAGAATCACCAATAATTGTTACTGCTATCTATCGTTCTTCCACAATTTTCATGTAGCACATACCGAGAATATTCGGTGAGAGTGAACGATCCCCTTTCTACGGCAAAACCAACACAGGCGTGCACCGCGTGCGTGAGGCTCGAATGCAATGCTACTGGCACCTCATCCCCCCGCTCGAACGAGCCTCACGCACGCGGTGCACGCCTGTGTTGGTTTTGCCGTAGGAAGGGGATCGTTTACTCTCACCGAATATTCTCGGTAGATACCTATATCATTGATAGAGTACTCAAACGGATAGACCTAATTACCTGCGGCGTAAAGAGGTTCAGGTACAAGCAGTCCTCGTTTCCTGAAATTCGGCCCTGACGATCGAGCTGAGGACACGCCTCGGCTTCAGTAGTGGCGTTTAAAGTTCCATTCCAAGCATCTGGCGGAACTGGTGCCTCAAACCTGAATCGGGGCAATACATGGGAGTTGATTATTGTGTTTCGAATTTTTATTATAAATTTTATGAATGTCCTATGAAAGATTGCAGATGGCTCACTGGATTTGCGTTTTGTCATGAACAATTGATAATTGACTTATGATGAACTGAAATGATTGGGCGAATCAAACCATGTGCTATAACGATTAGAAAACTTTGTTAAGGTAATTGAATAACCATTGATTGAATTCGAAAACCTCGGAAGTAGCGATTTCTAAGGATCGCTGGGGATAAATGCGTTGATAGGCTTGGACATATCGTGATTTCTATTTTTCAAAAAACCTGAGATCGCCAACCGGTGGTTGAGCATACGGAATTCCTACGAAGCCAGAGATTGTCCTGTTGTAATGTGTCAGCATGTTTATGCCTCGGACCGTTCCCTGAGGTATCGTCGTTTCTGGATACGTAGTATTTTGATCCTTCGAAATATTCACACCTTCTGTTAGGATACCACCACAGATGCTAAGGTAGGTCGTCAGGAAAAGTACCAACAGCAGGCAGACACTCGCGCCATCACATAACAGCACATTGGCTACTGTCTTCGGTAACATAATCACTATTTGTTACTATATTAGTCAGCGAGTGATGATGAAGATCACAATATTAAGATGTGAGAAAGAAAATTAATTATTGCGATATCACATAAAACTGAGGTGAATGGCAACTATGCAAACTCAATTTCGTGAACCACAGAACGAAGTGAAAAATACAATACAAGCTTTCCAGACTTGTGCTGAATCAAGTGCAACTTTTCAATGTCTATTAAAATTTGTAACGGCTATGAAAATAGAGTCTGAATTATTTTCACATAGTATGGATATTCAAAGGTACCCAGAAAAATTCTCGAAGTAAGTAAGGAAATATCATGAAAAATTAAGTATTTATAGGCGGTGAGCGACCTTCAAATTTATTAGAAATAATCCACTAAAGCGTACGTCAAATTATTATAGGATATGTGTGCAGTCAACATTGCAGTTTTATCATGTTACAGCTCCATTTAATTCGGCGTACAAACAGTTTTTTAGGCATAATTGTGTTAAGGATATATTAAGGGATTAGGTAATCAAAATTTCGCAATCTGTTTCACAAATTTCATTACAAACACATCACGTATTATCATTTGAAGATATGACCTCACTGGGAGAAATTTAAATATAGCGAACATCGTTTTATAACTAAAGCTGTATAGAGATTATACTGCTGTATACTAAGTATTGCTATTGGATGGATCCTGGATCGCAGAACGTCCATTTACAGCGTAATGCTAAGCTTATGATAAAAAAATCAGCAATAAACGGTTTGAGTCATTGAGCATTGGTAGTATCTTTATTGACTTATTAGCTTGAGTATTAACCGCTCAAGTGCGGCACCTATACCGCGCGGCGTGTCCTCATCGGCCGGTGGCCTGCCGACGATCTGAGTTCGCCGTTCAATACGCGATAACTTCTAAACCGATAATCGAAGAACTATGAAATAAAATTTAATAATGAACTTGAGATAATTTCATGTATTTTCCAGAACATTTTTTAAAATTCCGATATCTACCATAGCACCCAAGAAAATTAATTTCAACGATTTACGGAAAGGGTCCATACGAGGCATGGATGCCGTACTTGAGGGATTAATGAATTGATTGTCAGAAAAAATGTAACTTTCACAAGCAAGAAGAAGATTTCGCAAACTACGGAATGCTTCTTGCATCATACTCTTCTAATTCTGGAAATATACTCAACATCACGAGGCGTGCAATTCAAGATCCCATAAAATAAGTAGAGTGAAATAACACACGACTGAATCAACATTATGGAGTAGGGTTACGAGGTAATCGAAAGTAACCAAAGATATAGCACAATTGACAGTGTTTGTAATGGATTTTTGCACTCCGATCCTGACGTAGTCGCAACGAGCTTTTCCCAAAACTTCATTCGCTCTATGTACAGATCATATTTCATTTCAAGTGCTGTATCACTTCCGTTTCCTATACGAATATAATTGTTGAGCGAGGAGTATGGCTTCCAAATGTCAGTTTCGACTGAATCAATCATGATTGGGGTCCTGGAAGAAGAATCCATCGATCAATATTTTCAATAAATCTATCGTGACGCGGTTTGTTCTGGTTTTACCGGCTTACCCGCTGGTTGCAAAAGAGGTCCACAGCTGCAGCATTGTCTCCACCATTTTCAGATCATTCTCACTAAATTCGGCGTCAGAAGGCCCGAAACGGGAATCATGAGTATTAAAAAGATAAATAAGTTCTTCAGCATGGGCTACACTAATATACTCAGTGGAACCACCACTGTAGAAGTAGGTATAGCTGAAGGTACCCCGATAGTCGAAGGTGCAGAAGTACTGGGGGTTTTTAGCAAGGACCAGCTGTTGCTGGAACGATTTGTATGCTGGATAGACGAATAGAGCATCACCAATAAGATCTGTCAAGTTATCCAGCAGCTGAAAGAAACGAGAGAGATGGAAAACTGATCAGAGAAGCATAAGTATGTACGTCACTATAATAATCTAGTACCTACTAAAGTTTTATTCACAGTCAGATCGTTCAGGTAGTATGACTTCAAGGCAGTAGTGAAGGCTTCCGGATCATCAACTATGCTATCATACCCAACTATTATAGGCAAGGTAAGATTGATATTGTCCAAAAAATCATCGAATAAATCTGGGTCACCGTAAAACTCTGCGAATAAAAATGGAAGACGAGTTACAAGCAGTATAAGTCAATTCGGTGAGTGAACAGACAAGAATGAAGGATAAGGTGAGGTCAATATTGTGGGAAAAAGTAAATGGTTTGCTAAATAATAGCACTCAATGTTTCGACTCATGTCAAAGTCAAACTGCACCTTACTGCTCTATGGAGGGATCTATTTTACTTAGGCTTATAATTGTTTCGATACTTGCGGGCTGTAGCGCCAAATCCTTCGCCGTGAGTGACTACACTAGAGATCCATGGGAGATCACGGATTTTCCCGGCATTGAAGAGATTCGCTGGGGTGTCAATGAGCAATGCTCCTTCTATATCTGGTTCAGAAGTTGGGTTCCACACGTTAGCTGGGAATGTTTCCCATACGTAAAAAATTGAGTTCGTATCAAGGAGCCGTGACACGTTGAATCCCCTCAGACAATTCACCAGGAGTTCCGAGGTATTCGTTGGGCAGCCAAGATACTCACCGAGCTGATTCGCTCGATTCGCACACACCTCTCTGGGTTGATTAACAAGATAAGAAAGTGCGGTTCCACTTTGAGTTATATATCTATGGATGAGCCCTTTATGAGAACAACAATAATTATTGTCTTAAAACATAGTTATACCCGAAGGTCAACGGTACTTGTGTTACTTTTCAAGTCTGTTGATAAGGACAGCGAATAGATCTCACCATCCGTTAAATTCGATAACGCTAAAAGATGAACGCTCATGGCGCCTGAACTTCCGCCGAAGAGGGTGACTGAATTTGGATCGCCACCAAAAGACTTGATGCTGACCTGGATCCATTCCAAAACTCGCACCATGTCCTTTAGCCCGTAATTTCCGGGCGATACTTCGTCCCCAGTGCTGAGATATCCCAAGAGTCCTACGCGAAAGTTGGGAACTACGAGAACTACGTCCTTGTCAAGGAGGAAATCTGGACCATATCGCACAAGAGAATTGTTTTCTGTTTTGAATCCTCCACCAATGGAGAACACCATCACCGGTAGTAAAGTGGAATTTTCATTGTCGGGTAGCTGCATGGTGATAACCGAGAGTGCAAAAAGTGCTGGTAAATTTTCATCCAGCACATTTCATTGACGGAATACTAAAACGGATTTACCTAATTACCTGTGGCGTAAAAACGTTGAGATACAAGCAGTTCTCTTCTCCTAAAATTTGACCCTGGCTATCGGACTGAGAACACGCCGCAGCTTCAGTCCTGGCGTCAAAAGTTCCGTTCCAAGCATCTGGTGGAACGGGGGCCTTAAACCTAGACCGGGAAAGTATATGGGAATAACACGAAAGTTATTTTTATTTACGCTTGGTTTAGTGGATTTGAGCTTTTTCATCAACAATCAACAATTTATACCATATGTGAATTTATCGGACCAGTCGAACCAAATTTTTAAGTCTTCTAACTGAAGCTCACCTCTATATAGAGCGTGCAATCTCCAGATAGACCGAAAAAAACGGAAGTGCATTATAATTATTTTTTTTTTTTTTTCAAGTAAAGTAGAGGTGAGCTTCAGTTAGAAGACTTAAAAATTTGGTTCGACTGGTCCGATAAATTCACATATGGTATGAATTAATAGGTTTCGAACGATAGAGTCACTACACAATGAAATCAACAATTTACTTTGCGAACAAAAATGAATCGGCAGATCAAGCCAACGTACTATAATGATAATATAAGGAACCTTTGCCACAGTAATTGATCAATCATCGATTGACTTCGAAAATTTCAGAAGTGGACTTTTCAGAGTTGCTGTGGATGGATCCGTTGATGAACTCGCATATAGCGTATTTTGTATTTTTCAACAAACCTGAGATCGTCGACCGGTGGTTTAGCGTACGGAATTCCTAAGAAGCCGGAGATCATCCTGTTTTGATGAGTGAGCATGTTCATGCCTCGAACTGTTCCCTGAGGTATATTCGTCTCTGGATACGTCGTATTCTCATCTCTGGAAATCTTCACACTTTCTGTCAGGTTACCACCGCAGATGCTAAGGTAAGTCGTCAAGAAAAGTGCCAACAAGAGGCAGGCACTTACACTGTTACCACACAAGCCTATAGTCCTAACTGACATGATTATTAGTTTTTAGTCAGCGACTGATGACGAAAATCACAATAACAAAAATGTAGGTATTCCAGGTACAAAATATGAACTATCAATGTTGCACGTAGCAGGTAAACTGAAAACTATCGAACTTCTCGAAGTGAGTAGGGGAACATGACGACAATTCACTTATTCACAGGCAGACCTTTTAATTTACTACTTATATCTGATAGCTGCGATTCTATCGAAACATGATGAATTTTATATCTGTATTTGTGCTATCAGTACTGTTTTTTTATATCCCTGCGCTACTCTATTTGGCATACAACTGGTATTAGAGGTAATTCAGATTATCATATCGGATGATCGGGTCTTTAGATTGATTTTTTGTTATCGATTGTTGAAGAGTTCACAATCTTTGGTACAGTAATGTTCATTAATGGCTTCGCGGTGGCTAACTATTTTTTCGGACTTTTTCGGATACAATCGAATGAAATAATATTATATTATTTTTATAAGGGGTCATAATTATTAATATTATAACTTCGACTATCGGCACATGAAATACGACTAGAATGCAGTCTCGTTTACGAAAAAGACAGAAAAAAACAGTTAGCCACCGCGAAGCCATTAATGAACATTACTGTACATCTCTTACAACATATCGTGAATCATAAATTGGAAAGCCCAAACCTTCATATCCTGGGGTAGTATACTTGATCGCTTATCTTATATCTTATATAATTTCAGAATATAAAGACTCGACGCATCGAATTCTATGAGAATAATATTCTTCCACTGTCGAACAAGTTTCATATTGGTTCTGATCAAAGGATATTCGACGGCTGCGTTGAAAAACCAGCTATTTCGAGTTCCGCTTGGAGAACCGGCTATCTCAAATTATGGTTGAATAACCGGCTATTTCGAGTTAAATTTGAAGAACCGGCTATTTCGCGTTTGAAATTTTCTCGCCGCCAATTAAGGGGACCAGTACAGCGACTTTTCGAGAAATCATCATAGTCCGAAATCAATTTATTTCATAACCAAAGTTCATTTCACATCAAAATATTTTTCTTGTTCAAAATCATGTGTCGTAAGGATTTCAGAGCACCGTTGGACCGATTCAGGTCATCTTGGATTCATTTTCTTCAGAAAACAAATCCTCATCATGTGAATGTAGGAATTTTGAAATAAAAAATTATGTCATAAGTTATGATCAATTTACCAAATTTGCAAAAATTATTATCACTCATTTCTTAAATAACTTGGCCGAAACGAAAAATTTCAAAAATTCCTACATTCACATGATGAGGATTTGTTTTCTGAAGAAAATGAATCCAAGATGACCTGAATTGGTCCAACGGTGTTCTGAAATCCTTAACGACACATGATTTTGAAAATGAAAAATATTTTGATGTGAAATGAACTTTGGTTATGAAATAAATTGATTTCGGACTATGATAATTACTTGAAAAGTCGCTGTACTGGTCCCCTTAAGTTGGTAGTACTGTACATTATAATATATTGTCATGTGAGGGCATTTATTTCAATTTCAATTCAATTTCAATTTCAATTTCATTTCAATCATTTGACAGAAAAACTGAAAAAAGTGGATACAGACTCAAAATTTGAGGTATGGAATTCCATACCCGCTAAAGTCCGAGGTCTGGAACGACCAGACCTACCAGACACGTTTCGCCGGCCCTGCCGCCCGGCACAGTGCCGCTCAGCCCGGCGGTAGAGCTTCTACAGTATCGCAGGACTAATGCAGTGAGGCGCAAAATAATATGGTTCATTCGACTTCAAATCTCAAAAGTATGTGTATTTTAAATTAATAGATGGTGAAAGGTGGTGGAATAAAACGGTGAAAGATGGTGAAAGACGGTGAAGGACAACGGTTGAAGACGGTGGAAAATGGTGAAAAGCTGTGGAAGGTGGTAAAGGAAAACGGTAGAGGACGTGGAAAACGGTGAAGGAACACGGTGGAACACGGTGGCAAGCGGTGGAGAAATTGCAATAGTTTTAGATATCGCACTTTCTTCAAGTATTACCCAATCAGAAATCCACCGTCTCCCACCGTTTTCCCACACCGCTTTCCACCGTCTTCCACCGTTTCCCTCCACCGTCTTCCACCGTTTTCCTTCACCGCCTTTCGCCGTCTCCCACCGTTTTCCACCGTTTTCCACCGTCGTTCACCCTTTCCCTTCACCGCCTTTCACCGTCTTCCACCGTTTTCTTTCACCGCCTTTCACCGTCTCCCACCGTTTTCCACCGTCTCCCATCGTTTTCCACCGTCTTCCACCGTTTCCCTTCACCGTCTTCCGCCGTTTTCCTTTACCGCCTTTCACCGTCTCTCACCGTTTTCCACCGTCTCTCACCGTTTTCCACCGTTGTCCTCCACCGTCTTTCATCGTCTTTTACCGTTTTACCCCACCGCCTTTCACCGTTTATTAATTTAAAATACACATACTTTTAAGATTTCAAGTCGAATGGACCATATTATTTTGCGTCTCACTGCATTAGTCCTGCGATACTGCAGAAGTATTCCGCCGTGCGGCGCCGAGCCGAGCAGCGGTTGTGCCGCGCTGCTCCGCGCTATGCGGCAATGGTGTGCGTTGGCGTTTAATACTCTGCCACACTTATTATTTCGAAGTATTTTTAAGTAGTATAACCTATTATGTGGAATACTTTTAGCTACTCTTTCCACCGCCTCTGTGAGAAAAACTGTTTTTTTTTTGTTTTTTTTTTCCATTTCCGGGAATATCGAAAGTCGAGCGCTCCTCTTCCTTACCGACTGTCTCAGCGCGATCGGTAATAAAGAAAGCTTTAACTACCCTCAGAGTATCAAAGTCTCTCATAGAGGACGCCGTAAATCAACAACCAAGCTGTTGCTCACGACTCCTCGTTTGAATGCATTTGAATGAAAAAAAGATGTCGGGTAGTTTGTTGTTTGTAAACTTCTAACCCACCGTTTTGCCTCCTTCTGTAATTATATTTGAAATTTGAAACTTTTAAAATATCATGTGTTCGACATAGTTGTGTGAAAATTGATGCGCGCAATATCACAATACTATACAGAGCATCACAACCTTTTTTAATATCGTGTCAATATGGTTAGACGGAAACAAACAAGGTATGGAGGTTAGGAGTCACATTCGTTGTCTTCATTAAAACGTTGTTTATTATAATCCAAATTCAAATCCTAGGGCGTCGTCTTCCGTGCGATCATCAGCTTCATCAAAATCAAAAACTACCAGTGAGGTGAATATCGAAAAACAATAATTATCGCTATTTGAATTCAGGAAATCCCTTTTTTTTATCTCATCAGCAAACCCCTTGATAAAGTTCTTTCAAATTTCGTGTCAAATGGGAAAATTATTCAAGCTATCTCTATACCAAATTTTGTCGTAATCGATTCACTCGTTGTAAAGTTATTCCTCATATTCAATTCATCAATAATCTAAAAAAACAATAATTATCGCTATTTGAATTCAGGAAATCCCCTTTTTTTTCATCTCATCAGCAAACCCCTTGATAAAATTATTCCAAATTTGGTGAAAAATGGGAAAATTATTCAAGCTATCTCTATACCAAATTTTGTTGTAATCAATCAACTCGTTGTAAAGTTATTCCCTAAATTCGATTCTTCAATAATCCAATTCTAATTAAAACGAAATATGTTTTTTTTTTCAGGCAGTTTCACACGAGACAAGAACTCTGGTAAATCGAAGATTAAAACCAGGCGAAAGAGCGTTGCAAGAGATAAAATATCTGCAAAAATCTACCAGGCTTTTAATACCAAAATCACCGTTCGTCAGACTAGTCAGAGAAATTATTTTAGATTTATTTCCCAGACTTGATGGATATAGGTATGATACATGGGTACATGACACATCGTATTGCTAATTACAATATTTAAAGCCTTACCTAATTTACTTAAAATTGAACAATTTCATTAATCACAGACCTAAACTTGTTGTTCTAAAGAATAGAATTAGGATATTAGATGAAAAACCATCGAAGATGAAAATTTTTTTCTTTCTAATCAAAGATTTCATTCAATTTATTGAGAATATAAATTAAAATCAATATATTTTATCGTTATTATTGATTTAAAAAATTTATTCTGTACCTCGCCTTCAGGAAGTGATTTATCTGAAGGTTTGTGACGTTGTAAATAGTATAATTATTTGTTCAACAGTATGAAATACTACTACATCGTTATAACTGTTCAATTCACAGAATACAAGCCAGCGCTCTACAGGCACTTCAAGAATCGGCAGAAATGTATTTGGTACAATTCTTTGAGGACGCAATACTTTTATCATTACATGCCAAACGAGTAACACTCTTTCCACAAGATATGAGATTGGTGCGAAGAATGAGAGGCCGTCATGATATTGTGAACAGATAATTTATCCGTAATCTGTTCCTCTCATTCTCTATCTGTTTTTATTCAATTAGATTGATTAAAAATCGGTAATCTCAATAATAACTGGTCATGGCTAAAACCATATAAATGTACTTTTATTTCATAATAAAAATCGAATATTAGTTTTATTTATGGATAATTTACGTACTCGAGACTTTGGTAGAGTAATAAAATGGAGAGGCTGATGCATATGATGTTTGATAGAATAAAATTAGAGTTTTTTTTTTTTTAACAAATATCAACGTGATATAAATTGTACAATTTTTATACCAAAACTTGTTAGATCAAAGCTTTGAGACACGAAAAAGACAATGCATCCCACTGATGTTATGAGAGTATTAATAAACGCTTGGCTTAGCATCTAATAGTCGATAGCCGATTTGTTTCCATATTTTCAATTGGTTTCGCTATAATAAACATGTTTTAGAAACTTGATACACCTTCGATTAGGTGATTTATTGATCAAAATTTCCGAATATTAGGTGTAAATAAATAAAAAAATTAGACGTGTAAAGACTCGTCTTTATCAAAATTCTCTGTTACAAAACTAAGAGTACTATCCTTCTTTTCTTTTTTTTTTTACATATATATATATATATTTTTTTTTTTTTTTTTTATCTACGATTATTTGTTTCAAAATTGTATATTCTTTAAAAAAAAAAAAAAAAAAATTTTTATACGATTACCTGTATGAAATTAGATAAATAAAAATAATTGTCTATAAAAAGGTATTTGGGAAATAAAATTTATTCACGAAAAAAACATATTTAAATATTTCAATAAAATTCTTATTTCACTTTGTGAAAACTTTGGTAAAATATACATATACAATATATATACTTTATAGATTTCAAATTGATGAAAGAGAAAATAAAAAATAAAAAACAAAAAATAAATAAATAAAATAATGAAGAGATTATTGAAAACATAATAATAATATTAATAATAATCTAATGCTTGATGTATTTACCGTTTTGGTTTATTCACTTAATCAGGCATATATATATATATAGGTATATATATATATAGCGATAGATACCAGTATATTAAATTTAAAATACCTATCGTGAAATATCTTAACATGAATTAAAATTATAATATTGTTAAATAGCAAAATAACTATGTATGTATTTCTAAATATATAAATTAAAATCTATTCATAATCGGGTTAGCTGCATTAAAAAAAAAAAAAATAAAAAATAAAATGAAAAAGAACAACCGTCGTTTACATAATATAGTTCGTAATATAACGATAATAATAATAATAATAATAATAATAATAATAATAATAATAATAATAATAATAATAATCTAAACAACTGCCTATGAAATACTAAAATACTAACAATAATAATATTAATAATTAATAGTAATTAAAAATTAAATTATCTAAGTTACATTAATAACTATATAATACGTTTCAGTTGGGAAATATAAAAAGAGAACTACCTGGAAAAATAAAAAAGAAAGAAAGAAAAAAAAAAAGATTTAAAAAAAAAAAAACAGGCTACATTTAATTTGCGATCCATAGATCACCGTAATATAGGCCGTGTTCCGAAATTGACTGGCAGTACTGAAAATCTACAGTACATGTGACTGGCACTATGGATTTTTAGCACTGCCATTCAATTTCGGAACACGGCCAGTATCATATAAATATACAGCAACAAATGAATAGTTGCCGGCTTAGGGTTTTTAGGGTTCACATACTATACGTATTACCTAAGAAGACACTTATAATTTTCATTTCTTTCTTGTTTTTTTTCTTTTTTTCTTCTTCATGTTCATTGTCAGGCACAATTCATATTACATAAATATAGTATAGTATAGGTATATTATATTATTCTATCACGCTGCCATTCATAATTATTATTATTATTAAGAAAATAAAGTAAAAAATAAAAAATAAAGGTGAAAAATCACGAGCATGTGATTTTATTTTCTAATAACTTTCATTCTATAATAATAACAATAACAATAATCTATAAAAAAAAAAAAAAAAAAAATAAAAAATAAATTGACTAACGCTAATAAAATATACTCAGCTGTGTATACATATGTATATAATATAGCGTTAGAGGTCGATTCTGTATGATCAATAATAATTAAATAACAATTTATTTATCACCGAATTATTACGAAATGTAAATTATTTCGAATAATCGTTATTTCTTATTTATATATACTTATTTACTCTTTATTTAACTTTAACTTTAACTTTACTTACTTTCTTATGAAAGACCGTACCTTGTTAACACATTTGTCCATAAAGTTACGTTTTCTTTTTGGCTCGGCACCGGTAGGCAGTGACAATAAAGAGCCTTGAACCTTATTCTGAGGTTTAATATAATCATTAGAAGAAAAACTTTCGTCCGAATCTAAACCCGCACCACAACTTTTCGCCTTTAACAATGTAGACTTTTGATCGTTTCCGCTAATCAATAATCTTTCCTTACCTGGTGACAATTCAGAATCAAATTTCGTATCATTTTTATTCTTAGTCTCCGAATTTTCGCTCGGCATTAATTTACCAGATTCCAAAAGACCGTCCATGCTCATTGATCTAGTTGATATTTGCGGCCTTAACGTAGAGCTTCTGCTATCACAGTCAGCTTCCTCTGCAGAAGAAGACGAAATCCTAGTATCTTCGCTCTTTGCTATATCAGAGGAAGCTGCAAGCTTTACTCTAACTCTTGGCACAGGCATTGGACTAACGGTTTCAACTTCCTGAAGCTTTTTGGTATCCGGATCTGTTCTTTTATCAACAGCCGAAAATTTCGGGATGTTATTATCGTCGGATTCTGAGGATGATTCAACCGCGTTTTGAACATTGTTTGTATCCATTGTTTCCGTTAAAACAGCGTCTAAAAATCCGTCCAAACTTCTAGATCTTGGTCTTCGCTCCTGGGCTTCTTTTATCATAGATTCTTCACTCTTTAAAACTGAGGATGAGGATATCAGACCTTCTTCGTCTATTAGACCATCCAAACTCCTTGATCTTGGTCTAGGAAGTGGTTCAGGCACTGCTACAGGAAGGACGGTTTCTTTCTCTTCTTGATCCAGAAGTTCCAGAGACTTAGATCTCGAAGATTGAGGCGGAGGATGCCTCGGTGGACGACGAGGAATCGAACTTCCTCCTGGACGTGTGTGAACGAATTTTAAACGCGGTGATGTAGGCGGTAGACCCATTAGCCAGCGAGATGGACTCGAAGATTTCCGAAGCCTGTAATTAGAGGAGAGAAATATTCGTTTAGTTTATTTATTGGCTTTCCAAATTGAACGATTTATACAGACATTGCAGAGCTATACGAGACAAACATAATCATATACATGTATACGAATACAAAAACGTAGAATTTCAAGCTTGCGATAATTATAATGAAATTAATAATAGGGATGAAGGAATTTGGATGATGATGTGTAGACAGAGTAGGTACGATTAAATTGTTATAACAAAGAAAATTAGATGAAAATAAACCAACCTATAGTTATGTTAGCGTTACTGCAATTTCTATTCCTGGCTGCGTAAAAGAAATAAAATATGGTGTTAGTATAAACGTTAGTTTTCGTTTTCCGTTATCAAGTATATCAACTGGTCAGTAAATATCCCGATAAAAGTTGAAAGAAAAACAAAAAAGTATAATATAATATCAGACACTTACCTATTGGGTATAGCTGTGGGGGGTCCATCTAGTCAATCTCTACCGTTCGTTGAGTCTTTATCACTTCCTCTACTTTCATTGCTGTGCATACGTTGATAACTGGGTTGTCGCATATTTGTACTTCCCGGTGTACTAGGCTGTGTTACATCTTTGGACGCAATACTTCTTGGTAGACCAGATGAAAGATCTGACCTCATAGGAATTTCACCGCGCATAAACCTGCAATGATAAAATTGTACATATTATTTATATACCTGATATGCATATGAGTATTTTTTATCAACGATGTAATATATCGTTCATTATTTTTTTTCAAATCATTGCGTATAGCTTACCTTTCTAGTTTGTCTACGCATGCATCCTGGTAATCGTGTATCCACCGAACACCGTTAAAGTGACAAACAGCCCTCATGTCTTCAGGAAGTTCCTCTGGCTCTGGCCATTGGAAATTATCAATTATAGGAATGATGTTGCACTGTGATTGTAGGGCTGCAACGATTTCCTGAAAAAATTCAAGAAAATTTACAATAAGAATCGGTTATTTGATACAAAGTACGATTATGAAGAGGTTGATCATTCCTCAAGTCTAGTGCACGAGATTTTTTGAATTCTCAAGAAATATCGCATATATCATCAGATTTCCGGAGCTATCAGCTAATGTGTACGAAAGTGGTATTTGAAATAGATAACTCACCCTATGCACCCAGTCTTTGCATTCGGTGTCCTGTATACATCGATCCAAAGCTTTAGGTGTGAGAACAAGAAGGAAGTGTTTGGCTTGTCTGATGCTTTGCAAAAGATTGTTATCAAATTTTCCCGCCTCTAATCTTTCAACGTCAATAAATACGGAAAAGCTTCTAAGCTGTAAATGGACTTTGAGTAAACTGGCCAGTTGTGAACCATTAGATCTTCTATAGCTAACAAAAACGTCCAAAGATTTGTTGAGCGATTCATCACCAGATGAATTCAGTCCAAGACTATGCTGCATGTTTTTAATAGCCTCCAGTATCCTCAGTCTGTGAATGCTGTTCGTTATACTGCACTCCTCTAATAGCTGATCTTCAGTCAAATTTCTAATCGATTCTTTGTCAACGCCAGCATTGAGCATACCGTAAGTATATATAGAAAACTCCTGGCCAATAGATTCAAGGAAACTGTTCAAGTTCCCAGTATCCTTGCTACTGTAGTCGGCTATTTTTTTCAATCTTTGAAGTTCCCTTGTGAATCTTCGCCGCCTTATTCCATTTGTTAAACCAATGTCTTCTATCAGATCAGATTCTGTTAACTGCAGTAATAGATCTCCGTCTACTCTGCTTTCGACAAAGCTCGGAGCGTATTCCGCAAACCCAATTTGTTTCACCCATTCGCGTACGTCTTCGGTGGACCAAAGTGGTACCTGCTGGCTAAGTTTGTGGGGAATTTCCTCGCCTATAAGTCTAAGAGCTTGAACCGAGTATTTTGAGGCAATGGCATTGGGGCAGCTGGCGACTTTTTTCAATGGTTCAATGGCTCCAATTTCTCTAAATATCTCAGTATTGCCTTGTTGTTTTTTTATTCCAGCTTCCATGCAGAAATGAAAAGCTGCTAAATTCCTAGCCTCCTCTCTCTTCGAGCTTAGTACCGGTACTAAACGCTCAAGCCAATTTTTACTCTGGCCATGAGCGTGGGCGAGATTCGATTTTGCAAATTCTGAGGGATTATGGGACGTCACAAATGGCTCGACGAGGTCCAGAGTACCGGACTTCAGAACAGCAGCTTCGATTTCCTTGTTAGCAACGAGAACGGCGATTGCCAAACAGGCGTAGTACTTGATGTTATCGTCGTTGTGGAAGGCAAGAGGGAACAGCCACATTGGGACCTTCCTCTTTATCATCGCTTCCTGGTTCTCTGCTCCACCGTAAAGCGAAAGGTTGGCCAAGGCTCCAGCGCAATGTCTTAAGGTCTGAATGTCGTTTTTTCTGCACTCAAAAAGCACGGCGTCTAATCCACCGAGCCTGATGACGTCGCTGCAAGTACCTTCGCTGTGTTTGAAAAGGTGTTCCAGTATACCAGTACCGACTCTCGAGTGATCAACTGAGTTGGCATTCTTCGTACAGACACAGGCCACGTTCACTACTCTGTCTAAGCCGTTTTCAACAACATGGGCTCTGTTCTCATTCGTTAAACACTGCTCTAAGAGTCTTGCTGATGCGAACTGAAGCTCACTGTCCCCAGCGATGCAGTTTGACATCAGCAGATCGAGTCCACCACGATTTCGTAGAGTGTTGCACAGCGTGTAGCCCAATTCGTGACCGTGGGTTGGAACTGCCCATGCTTTTCGTATAATTTCACTCACCCTGTTGAGAAGGAGTGGTGCTTTTGAGTTTTTACCATCATTTGCCTTCAGCCTTTGGAGCAGACTGTCGAGAAACCCGGAATATTTAGCAATGGCTCTTTCCACGTCTTGGGTATTCGAGTTTGCACACAAAAGATCCAGATCGTCAAGTGGCAGGGATAGAAGCTCGTCTTCAGCTGGTCGTATGCCGTTCATCAACTGATTCACTGCTGATGCTGCCGAGATCATTGACGCCTTTGAGCTGACGCCTTTAGATGCTATTGTTACACTAGATTGAGAACTTGCTGCCATGTGCTTTTCGTGATTGAATATACCCGTCGATGTTACTGTTTGTCTTTGCTGCTGAGCTGCCATTGCTTTCTGCAAATAAATAACAATAATCGTACATCAGATAATCTTGCGATAAAAATATTTAGTTGTATGGAAAATTCAATTTTTAATACCATTCGTGAATCTAGACTCCATTTTCGTAACATTTTAGCAACTGGACCGCGCCGAGATTTCACTGGCAATGAGAACCGGTTGAATTTTCAGATACGTTTTATACCCTCGTTGCCTCGAAATTAAATGTTTATCTATAGACAACTGCGTTAGTTCGACGCGAGTTATGAATCGGTGACGGCATTTCAGGTACCGCGAAAAAGCTCAAGATCAACTTTAAACCTTGTTACAACGTATTGCAGAGCATGAAGATTGAATTCTTGACACTTGGCCAAATCTTTTTACTTTTTCATCTCGCTCTTTCTCAAAAGGATTCTCGCGCGTGATATGTTATAAATAAACCATCTCCGCGTACACCGTTTCCTGGTCTCAAATTTACTCATTCTATATATTAATGAAAACAAACAGTTCTATAGAAATTTTCGAGTAATCTTACCTTTTCTGAACTGTACGAATCGCTTTGTACTTTCATCGTTGATGCTGACATGTTGTTGCTTTCTTGATGCGACAAATCACCAGCTTTCAGACTTCGTTGTTCCTGAAAAAATAAAAAAATAACAAAATGGATAAGAAAAAATGCATCATATCCAAAAAAATTTCACCAATTAATTATATGTATCAACGAATCTCTACACTTTTTTCAAAGAAACTCTTCAAGTAAATACGTTATAAATTAATTTTCTTTCTCCGTCTTTCGGTCGTTCAGTTTACTCACACCTCGATTCACGAGATGGAATTTAACTTTTGAGAAAAAAAAAAAAAAGAAAGAAAAACAAACACAACTTACCGAGGACTGTGTCCTCGAATTCATTTCAGCCGATTGCTGACAAGTGCCAGCATAGCACTGGGGAATTAAAAACAGAGTTTCCTTCATGAGGAAATATAGGCGATACTGCGCGTTTTGTGTTTATTTGATTAATAATTCTTTTTATTCAGTCACTGATAACTTTTCAAAAATTTAAGTAACGAATAACGAACAACAAATCTCGCAGGCAATATAATGATTGGCTGCAATTATTATTACCATACTATATATTACTCTGTAATTAAAACGCCATACATGAATATAATATAAGCTAATAATAAAAAGAATGAAGATATATGATGATTTTAAATGAAATAATTATTATAGTGAGTTTAAATGTAAAATTTAACTAATTAATTAACACGAGTTGCTGCACTGTTTATACTCCTATCACTATATAATTTTGTATAGCTTTTAGCGATAAACTGCCATCCGAATTCTTATTTAAAACTTGTATATAGAGTAACGATCGAACGTCGTTAAATTAAGAAAAGAAAAAAAGAAGAAAAAACAAAAAAACTTTGTGACTCGGTTTGTTGGACGGATGAAAACGTTCTGGCAAACTCGATCGACGCGTGTTGATCAGCTCATATTATAGTCTCTGATCATGACGTAGCCAAGCTAATTATATCTAACATACATATATAATATATATACCGAGATGTGACGTCGCAGGGTTTTCTGCCTAACTTTTCTGTTTTTTGATTTATTTTTATTTTTATTTTTTTGTTAAAGAATTGAAATTTTTTGAAAAACGAACATTTTCTCATTTATGAATCTCCCATTGAGGTGAAAATGCAAGCCTTTCATAAATTGTGATAAGGGTGAAAATCACATGCGCTGCGTGCAGTTCAGCGATCCAAAAATCGATATTGATGTAGAAATATTTAAAATCTTGATAATAATTTGGCGCAAAATTTATTTCATGCAAAATTTTTCGATTCCACCATTTTGAAAATAGCAATAGACTTTAAATATCTATCGGTAATCGTCATTGCTTTTTTGGCTAAGCTCTTTATGTAGGCGTGTGCCTGCACCTGGTTCGATCTATCGAGGATCTGCCAAACGCGGAGATGGCTGTTCGATGTGGACACACTTGTACCGAGAAATTCAGATTTCATATTCTAAATAGCTATGCCCCATCACCTTTTACAAAGTTTTGATCGAATTTAGTCAGTTTGAATGTACAATAACAAAAACACGAGCGAAGTTCGTGTCAAAGAGTTGAAAGCTAGTCAAAATTCTTTCGGCTACAGAAAACGGGGTAAAGAAATTGTCAAAAAAATGTACAGATCGCAAATCGATAAATAACTTAAACTTACCGATAAAGGCTTGGCAAAAGTTTCTCGACGCAAAATGCCCCGACGTATTGGCCAGGGTGCACTCATAATTAAATTTTTTTTCTCTTACACTAGGATTTGAAAAAAACAAAAATCTTCTATCACTTGTAATAGAAGAAATCGAAACTTTGAAAGCTTCTGACCATAGTTCGTATATGCTATCTTATTCAAAATATCCATCACTTCTCGAGAAAAGGTTGAAACTTTTTTCCAAAAACTGTATTTTCATTTTTTTTTTTTTTTTTTTTTTTTTTTTTGTATTTTATGTAACTATAGAAGCGCGTCTTAGCTATGGACAAAAGTATGTCATGCGTTGATTTGAGACCGATTTTTTTTATGACATTTTATGATATACACTGTCAGATCGTTCGCTTATACATATATACACGCGGGAAGTTTGAACTGACAGAAAAAAATGTACAAATCAGGTAAAAAAGTAAAAGTGAAAAACTGATAGATAATAAAAGAAAGGAAAAAAAAAAGATCGGTAAAATATTGGGCACGATTTTATCGATCTTAGAGATCGGTGTAAATTGATTTTTTCAACGCGACGGCGCTCGAGGCACTGCCACAAACCGATTCGAAGATCATTATAACGCCGCGACGCGGACGGCGGACGTCGGCGTCGGATGTTTAATTTCGTAACTCTTATACCCGCACCCGCGAGAAACGAGAAAATACAGTATAAGTGCCACGTGACCAGTTAGCGCCAACAGCCAATAATAACAAAGAATTTACTAGACGCGTAGGCGATTCGTTTTACAGGTGGAAAAACAACCGCGAAAAAAATAAAAATACAGAAAAACGAAAGAAGAAAAAGGAAATTTATTATCTTCCTTCTTTCAGAAAAATTTATGTAAAATTGAAGCTACCAGGATTTTCGTGTACCTAGAATCTAGATATAATTCAATTAAATTTGGTAAAAAAATGTCAAAACTAACGCGAAAACTGCGGATAGTATTCAACGTATACATGATGATGATCTTGATTCTTGACCGAGCCCTGTGCTGTAATGCAACTGGCAACGCACC
This sequence comes from Tenthredo mesomela, assembly GCA_943736025.1. Lineage (NCBI taxonomy): Eukaryota > Metazoa > Arthropoda > Insecta > Hymenoptera > Tenthredinidae > Tenthredo > Tenthredo mesomela. The sequence continues at coordinate 26,025,487 of OX031017.1, read as the reverse complement.
CAAAATCGTTCTATTTCAGTAATTTCTCAGTCATGGCTACGCTCAAAGTTACGTGTACATATGGGATGACCGTATTTCTTATCTCGGTGTTAATTTATGTCGTCGAGATTTTTTCATTTTTCTTATACGAGTATAGGAAAGTAATTAGGAAGAAATTTTCGGAATAAAAATAACCGAAAGACACAATAATATGTTGGAAGAAGCTCAAAATCGCATTGAGGGAAGAAGAGAAAAAAATAAAAAATCAGAAAGCTCTAGCAAAAAATTTGTTACAATTTTCTAGGACCGTATCGAAACTGACAATAAGGTCTGTGCCGGGAAAATAGTAAAAAGCAGAAATAGCATTTCGCAGTATTGAGTAATTTATACAGTCGCCTTGGCTTAAAGATCCCCAGAGGTGTTACGTGGGCATGTATTATAGGTGGATTGTAAAAACAAGCTTGCATGCCTGAGTGATTTATGACAAAAAAAAAAAAAAAATCCAACAACAAACCACGAAGTGATAATATTATTGAAATTAAAGGAAAAAAAAAAAATCAATTTTATAAAACAAATAATACAGGAAATGAGAGAGAAAAAAAACAAAAAAAAAACAAAAAAACAAAAGCTCAATAAAATTTTAACTATAATTTTCAAGAAAGTACGACATACCCTGAGATTTTTTATATTTCCTTGACACGATGCGATTTTCTGTTTAATCTTTAGTAAAAATCCTGACGTTTCACATTCGCGGGTTGAAAAAAGCTTGTTTTCAAAACTCCGGTTTCTAAATACTGGTATGAAAGCCCGCGTGAGCCTTACAAGATGCATACCCATCGCACACTACGGTTTACACCCTTACCAAACGACCTTCCATACTACACTCCGGTATAAAGTTAAACCCGAATATCGACCCGAGGGTAGTTCCTCGTCGGCTACGTCACCGACGTTATGTTCCTGAGTCACCCCGCAATATCCTCGGTGGATATACTTATACTTTCTGGTCGCCTGATACTAAGAAACGTCTTACTATACGGAGAGTTTAGTACCTAAATCATATCGGGGGCTGATAATTTCGGGGGAAATGTACAACCCCAAAAACTCTTTGAATTTGATTAAAAACAAAAAACAAAAAAAAAAAAAAAACGAAGAAAAACGGAAGAAATTAGAAATGTGCTTTAGTTTGATTTTTTTTTTTTTTTTTACTAAAAAGAAGGAGCTGCATCGTGAATTTGGAGCACACACATGTTATCAAGGTGGTCCTTAATTCGGTCATAATCGAATTTTCATGGTTCCATGAACCAAAACGTCTCCAAATATATTAAAAAAAAAAAAAAAAAAAATATTGTCAAAACCCCAGATTTCTATCTCAATTTTAAGTATGTACTACCCCAAAGCCTTCGAACGTTCGGTTAAATTTCTTTTTTTTTTTGTATATATTTGGAGACTTGTCGGCGGCACATGTGGGAGCATCGAAATTCTGAATTAATCAAATCAAGCAGCGCCCCAATGCTTGTGAAATAATGAAATTTGTTATTAATTTGAAAAAAAAAAAAAAAAACGATTTTGTCGTGTGCAGCAGCTCGAGGCTAGAATAATAATTTATTTATCATAGGATACCAGGATCGTTCGACCTAATGAATAATAAAAACTGTACATTATTTGAGTTGTAATAAATTATGGTTAAGTTTAAATTTCAATCTGTACCAGGAGTCCATCATCTTCAAGGACTAAAAGGAGTGCCAATGCCGATGTGGCTACCACGCGATGCCCAAGTATCGATCGCACTTTACGTGCGGATACATACGTCAAGATTTTTTCTATCCTTTTTCTTTTTATGGCAATATACTTTTTGAAACTTTTTTTAACCGAAGAAGGTCTTTTGTATATTATATTATATTATATTATATTATATTATATTATATTATATTATATTATATTATATATATACATTCGAAAGAAACTGATTCATACAAATATTAGTGACTCATGATCGTTACGATTGTACCTAATCACCGATCGAATAAATTAAGAAAAACCCGTTGAATTTCGAATAGCTGTTTTTTTAGCTCGCCTAGTAGTACCTACGGTGTGAATCACCTGTCGTGAAATTCGATTAGTCTAAAGAATTTCGGGTCAAAAGTCAAACTGGGAAGATACAAAAAATAAAAATAAAAATAAAAATAAAAATAAAAATAAAAATAAAAATAAAAATAAAAATAAAAATACGAAGAGAAAAGTTGTCTGACCACTAACGCGTCTGTCGTCACTTATTCTACGTGGACAATCGATAAAGTCTTGTTTTTTAAGCTTATATATACATACTATAGATGTTTAAAAAGTTCAAAAATCATATCAAATTTTTTTTTTTTTTTTCTTTTTTTTCAACAAAAACAAATTTTATGACGATAATTTTGTTTTCTACACGAAACTAAAAGTAAATTCGCTATCTGTCTCTTCTTTTTGCCAAAAAATGATCACACAAGTTTGTTAAGGTAAAAAAAAAAAAAAAAAAAAAATACCAGAAACTCCATATTTCGGTGATAAATTATAACGCACATATAGGTATACATGGCTATATAGCTATGTAGTACAATGTACATATTTGCATATACCTATAATGGTTAGAAAGCCTCGGGTTGGGTATAGGCAAGATAATCAGTTCGCGTGACAGGCTAATGGTTTGAGTAAAATAAGGGAAACGCTACTAGCAAATAAATCTTTGTCCACGTGTAAGTATAGGTATGGGTATAGCTTTTCGTAATGCGGCCTTGCGGTTCACCCCGTTGTTCTAAATACCTGAAAAATTATATCTGAAGGGTTTAGCCGAAGGGTTGGGTCTTGTTATATATATATTTATATATATCCTACTAGCGTGATGACCTTGCTCGATATTAATATGGGTACCTATTATATGTATGAAAAACCCTACATTGTGACTAATAGTCGAACACCCACGCGTCTCATACGTGTATATGTAATTATGAATTTTTACAATACACTTAAATATAAGTATAATAATATATTAAAATATATATGATATACAATTGATATCAGAAATAACGATTTCGGGAGAAAGAATACGGAGGAATAATTCGAGTAAGAAAAAAAAAAAAAAAAAAAATGATTAGATTAAATGTCGATAATTATAACGAGGTAGAAGAAGGTGAGGTAGTTGTTATTATTATTATTATTATGATTATTATTATTAGGATCTTGGCTCTGCCGACAGAAGAGTTATAGTAGACATATAATAATATATGATATTAGATATATATCTGTACAAAGACTTTGAGCTTATTTTTTTTATTCATTTATTTATTTTCTTTTTTTTTTCAGGGTCATTGGCAATTCGTAATGACATGTGACAGAAAGAACACCTCAGGTATTACACAATGATTACTGTCAGTATAATAATAATAGCTGTTCGAGAGCCAAAAGAAAAATAGAAGTAGTAGAAGAAGAAGGAGGAGGAGGAGGAGGAGAAGAAAAAAGAAAAAAAAAAAAAAAAGAAACAAAAAAAAGTAATAATAATCGTGGGTAGTTTTTCACAAAACTTATGTATATACACACATACCTATACCTACTGAAAATTTGACAGGTATTGTGTTTGTGGTAGTTGGTAAACTTTTCTTTTTTTTTTTTTTCCACCTGGCACTAGATCAAGTATCTAACGTGAGTCAAAACCTATTACAAATCACGAAAGCTAGCTAAATACCTGCTAGGAAATCACCGAATTTTGTTTTTTTTTTTTTTTTGTTTTTTTCGAGAGTTTACAAAAAAAAAAAAGAAGAGACTCGTTCCGTATGTTCAAATCTTCTGATAAGAAAATGAAAAAAAAAAAAAAAAAAAATTGAAAGTCCGGATAATTCGAACTCACCCTCGCCAAGGCGACGCTCTTTTCTGCAGAAACGCCATCAAGCTCAACTCGCGCCCTTGCAGCGGTAGCGGCACTCTGTTCTTTGTATGAAACATCGCCAGCTTGAAGTGCCCTCATCTCAGCGCTGTTAGCCGTTGCTTTTTCGGCGCTAAAACCGTCGGTTACAACCTGAAATTATTATAATTTAGTAAATATATTTAAAATATTATTGTTTTTTTTTTTTTTTTTTTTTTTTTTTTTTTCATCTTGCTCATTTTCTTCGAAATTCATCGAATTAAATTATATATATATATGCGGAGTGTAGATTAATATTTTATACGTTTAAATACACATACAAGACTGAATGTAATTCGCACTAACGGGCTTTAAATGTCATTTAACAAGTCGAATCTATTTAGCAAAGCTTCCCAAGGACCCGGGGGCATAACATAACGCGATTATATTAGAACACGGAGTGTATTTTTGGCAGTCGAATTAGCCGGGACGATTGCATTGCAGTGTCCGTTATATATATGAATGTATATATTTTATCTTATTTAATTTTATTTTATTCAAGTTTCTTTTTTTTTTCCTCTATATTCTATTTTTCATATACTACCGCATACATATATTATATATAGACGAGCATGTGAAATATATTTTCTATCTCGATACGACAAATTGGCAAAAGATACGCGACGAGATATTTACGATCTAAAAATTTATCTCCACGATAAAAAAAGAAAAAGAAAAAGGAAAAAAAATAAAATAAAATAAAAATAAAGAATCAAAATCGATAAATTAATCGAGATCTCTTTTATTATTACCTTTGTCTTCGAGGCACTGGTCATCTTCTTTTGTTCATATTTCATTGTTTCTGGACCGGCAGGTATGTTCGACATACTCATAGGCGGACTCATGTTGTGGAGATTCTTCAATGAGTTTAAAGAGTTTAGCTGCGAAGGTGAGCCCCCTGTCAATGTTACGGTTCCTGTCACCGGTGGCGGCGTATCAGGATCCGGAAACGTTACCAATGGCTCGGAAAGATTTTCTTCTGGACCGCTTCCATCTCTGAAAAATTAAAAATAAAAATGAAATTATGATGAAATATATATATCATGTGAAATCGAAAGAAAATTAAGGAAAATGAATGAAAACAAATGGAAATGAATGAAAATGAATGAAAATGAATGAAAATGAATGAAAATGAATAAGAATGAATAAAAATGAATGAGAATGAATGAAAATGAATAAAAATAAATGAAAATGAATATTAATGAATAAAAATGAATAAAAATGAATAGAAATGAATATTAATGAATAAAAACGAATGAAAATGAATGAAAATGAATATTAATGAATAATAAAAATGAATGAAAATGAATGAAAATGAATATTAATGAATAAAAATGAATAAAAATGAATAAAAATGAATAAAAATGAATAGAAATGAATAAAAATGAATAGAAATGAATGAAAATGAATGAAGATGAATGAAAATTAATGAAAAATAATGAAAATTAATGAAACTGAATGAAAATGAATAAAAATGAATGAAAATGAATGAAAACGAACGGAAATGGATTGAAATGGATGAAAATGAATGAAAATAGTATTTGTGAATCCCTTACCTGTCGACTAAATTTTCCATGCTGTTTCTAAGTCGTTGCGAGAAATTGGAAGACATATTTTTCATCTCAGTAATGCCTCGTTTAAGTTCGTTTAATCCGTCCTTAACCTTGACGTTACTAGCATTCATCTCCCTCGAAGAGGATGAGGTCGAGAGAATCCTCTGTGAGGTCTGCTGTGCCACTCTGCTCGAAGTGCTAGTTTGACTCTGGTTAGTGAGCATCTGAAGCCAAGAATAAGAGAGAGAGGGTTTTCTATTAAAACTTAGGAAACGGTGAGTCACATATGTGGATATGGACGTATGTATGGATACGTTAGGATAGGAATATATCGTATAATATACGTCACAGATATAGGTATATATGTACGCCGCAACTGACGGTGGGTCGTGGTTTTGGAAAATGGCCAATCGCAGCTTTAAGATTCTAAGGAATCAACCAATCGAATATAAGATTCGTGGGAAAGTGACAATCGCAATGTAAATAGAATCACTTCTCATATATATCTACATATATATATATATATATATATATACGGACGTAACAAATTATAAGGAAGGAGATTATATTATACATACACCCAAGGTACACCGTTCCAAGGCTTTCGACTTTTCATAATCAAACTAACCAACACGTGGGCGAAACCAAACCAGGATTTCTCATTGCGTAACGCATATCATTATTTCGTACAGAAATTATCAATTAAGGGAGTAAATAATGATTTTTTTCTTCTTCTTCTTCTTTTTTTAAATCACTTTTATACGATTCAAAATTTTTTCATACTTTAATACGTAGTGGCAACGATAAAAAATTGAAAAGAAGGTGTGAAAAGAACTGAGTCAATAAAATATTCCCCTATAAAGTCTGATCAGATAAATTAGACCGCTGCATGAGTTTCCACGATTCTCTTATATAAATTTTCTTCGAAAGTCTATCTTATTAATTTAATTCTAATAATTCGAATTTTCAGTTCTGAAATAGAAATAAGTACCCTGCAGTCTTGATTATTACACGGATTCGTCAAGTGGTCCAAAAATAGTTGGCCACTTCACCGAGCTGGCGCCAAGTGCATGGTAATGTGTAGTAGACACCTAACTACCTATATAGAGCTCAAAAAGTAGGTGAGCGTACAATATTCTGTTGTGGACAGGTCATTGGAATTTGATCTTAAAAATAAAAAAATATAATGTCTAAGTTTCTAAGAGTCTTTTCGCTATGACGGTTATGCTTATTTTCGGACGCTCTGTCACGGGATTCGGAAACGCACGTGTATATGAAAAACGCGTGCTGTCCAAATTCAAACTATATGAGTAACTAAACGTTTCGATGTCTCGATTCATTTATTTATTATAAATATTTCATTGAAAGAACATTTTTTTTTTTTTTTTTTTTTTTTTTTTTTTTTTAACACAAATCACATTGATAATTTATAGATCATTTTTCAGACAGGCATTTCCTTATCAGATTCCTATATAATCACTCAATATTTAATTATATAATTATAATTTTTCCGGGTTTATATCTATACAGGAAAACTCTCAGTCTACCTATATATCTGTATTTTTTATATTCAGATGAAACTATATAATAAGTTTATATTAGAATGATTATGTGAGGTTTTTGAATATGGAAGAATCGCTCAGTTGGCTCGAACCTTACCCTAAAGAATGATAACGTGTAAATCACAGAATTTCAATATTTTCTTCACCATAGTCTATCGTTCGTTTATATCAATTTTCAAATAGAAAAAAAGTCTCTAGTTAAATATAATAAGCCCAGAGAATTGAGCTAGAATATCGTTACGAATTATTGAAGATATATAAGAACAACCTGCAATCGGCTAATTTCTTAATTAATTTCGATATCATATTAATAAGGTATTGAAATTTTTATTCAATTTTTCAAAATAAACATCGGCGATTTAATAAAAAAAAAAAAAAAAGAAATTGAAAATCTCCGAGTGTGAATAAAATTTTCACGATCTAAGGACAGCTCGCCTATATACGATCGCGTTTTTCACCTAATAAAAGCTGTATACGTATATATAATTTACGTTCTCTAGCCTCTCAGAAATCCATTCATCGATTATGTTTCCAAGAAAATATGTCTATATGTACAATTTGTATATACCTATATGAATAATAAAATATATGTGTGGGTTTTAACTCCCGAGTTAAAACTAATTCCACAGTCATATCGCGCGCATTGCATATATATGAGGTATTCCACGCCGTTTCGAACGGTCAAAAAAATCACCGCTTCCGAAAAAATCGTAATTTGGTCCTCGAACACAGCTATATCGAAAGAATTTTTGTGAATTTTTTCAGAATTTTCGGATTGCATTTGTGGATTTTTTCCAAATTCCAACTTTTTTTACAAACTTCCGTATCTCAAAAGTATAAGATCCTACAAGAAAATTTATGAGACACAAAAGTTGCAGTTTCGAATCAACTTTCTGAAAAAATTTTTTTGGGAATTTCTCGAATCCCAAAAATAGCAATTTTTATCAAAAATACACAAAAATCGATTTTTCAATCAATACGTCACCTTCGATTTGCCTCGATAAATCACAGAAAATACTCTCAAGTGTGGAGAACAACCCCGTATTTTTTTTGAGATGGGTGGCGCAATCGTTTGGAAGATATGCTTTATTAATTTTTTTCTCAGAAGAAAAAAAAAAAATTTCAGAAAAAAAAAAAATTAATAAAGCATTACTTCCAAACGATTGCGCCACCCATCTCAAAAAAAATACGGGGTTGTTCTCCACACTTGAGAGTATTTTCTGTGATTTATCGAGGCAAATCGAAGGTGACGTATTGATTGAAAAATCGATTTTTGTGTATTTTTGATAAAAATTGCTATTTTTGGGATTCGAGAAATTCCCAAAAAAATTTTTTCAGAAAGTTGATTCGAAACTGCAACCTTTGTGTCTCATAAATTTTCTTGTAGGATCTTATACTTTTGAGATACGGAAGTTTGTAAAAAAAGTTGGAATTTGGAAAAAATCCACAAATGCAATCCGAAAATTCTGAAAAAATTCACAAAAATTCTTTCGATATAGTTGTGTTCGAGGACCAAATTACGATTTTTTCGGAAACGGTGATTTTTTTGACCGTTCGAAACGGCGTGGAATACCTCATATATATTTATAGTTAATAAAAACGTGTTAATTCGATTGATGTATGTTATTCGTAGATATATATATATGTATTATGTATATTATTCAAGTATGAAATTTACAGTCTATTATGAGTTAGGAACTCACAACGTCAGGAATTAATTATTATTAGGATTCGATTATTTACCTGTGACGAGGTCGTGACTTGCGGATGGTGAGAGTGAGAAACGTGGGTGTGATGCCCCGTCGTTCTACCAGACATGAGATTATTACTCTTTTTCTGCATGTTCTCAATGACGGTGTGCATATCTCCATTTTCGCCACCCTCCACTGGGAACTCGGACATCTGAAACAGGAGAAATAGAATAAAAATTAGAAATCAGTCTATTAATTTGATTATAAACTTCACAAGAATAATATTCAATATTCATTATTCTGAGTGCAATTTTGAGTGCAGATTCAGTATCGTGAAAGTACTTTGGAGTATAAAGGACCTCAGTTGAATGAGCTGAATAGGTGTAATTTATTACTGGTCTGAAATATCATTTTCCCTACAGTATGCGTGAAATTGCATTTTACGCACACCGTGTCGAAAAATGTCGTATGAAACTCGTGCGTAAAATTTTTACGCACTTGTTCCATAATATATTGTTTTTTTTTTTTTTTTTCTTTCGAATTTCTCAAAATTCACATAGAGATTCTGGTTAAATCGCAGCTCTTTAAACATGAAATGAAATACGTATAGAGAAAATCTTCAAAATTATTTTGTCGTTTTATTTCTTCCTGTATAATTTTTTTTTTTTCGCCGATCAGACTGTTATTCGATTTGAATAATGATACTGTACGGTTCACGTCGTATATTGTTAACTAATACCCGTAGATACGCTGACAAGTTGTTGAAACGTACTTGAATGAATCGGAAAAAAAAAAAAAAAAAAAAATTATCGGGAATAATAATTTCTATGCGGGTAAAAGGTGAATCATTGTAGGAATTAAAGAAAAAAAATAATTTCATAAATTTTTTATACCAAAAATTTGTAGGTTTATAACTTTTTATGAATTTAATTCATGAAAACGGGTTATTTACTATTCGGCATATATATACGCGTTGATTCATCGATCAACTGATACTTATACATAGATATTATTATATTCTGCTTGTATCTGTGCGTGTGATTGAAATTTATTGAAATACATCGATCGTTGGTATTATAAAGTAAAATTGAAAAACAGGGAAAAACTTGATGATATTATAAATCTCAGTCACTTCATTCAAGGATTCATTGAATATTGCTATACATACAGGTTTTTAAAAAAAATGTAAAAAAAAAATGTAAAAAAAAAAAAAAATCATTGAAATTTATTACGCGTTTTAAAATAAAGTATTTAAAGAATCCTGAAAAATAGTTCTCTCTCTATCTATCTCTCAGGCTCTTAGGCTCTTCGTCTGTTCCGTCAATGTGTACTATTCTAAAAATATATTATCTTTGGACGCGATTTTTGCTCTGCAAAATATACTACACATATTATTCCTCTCGCGTATTGCAAAATCGTGTTTCAAATAGTCGAACGTGTGTATAATCGTGTATAGATATAGAAAATTAATAATATACATATCGAACTTTTATTTAAATTACAATATCATATCGAAAATAATTAATATAGGTTTGAAAAACAGAAGAATTAAAAAAAAAAAAAACAAAAAAAAACGAAACTTACTCCAATTCGCATTTATATGCTTCTTCTTCGATTTTTGGATTATAAAGTGTTTAACGTATATATCTGCAATTTTTATACTCGTAGAGAAAACAGGGAAACTATTAATTATTTCACTGTATCAAATCGACTGTTTGATTTTGTTTTCTGTTTTTTTTTTTTTATTTTTTTTTTTATCCACAAAACTTATAGCTCATCGTGAATATATCGTCGAACTATTAAAAGATCCGCGAAAATTCCACTCGGTTAAATAGCGCGAAACTAAACTAAGACTTGCACACATTTTTTTTTTTTTTTTTTTTTTTTTTTTTAATTATTATTATTTAGCTGTTTTATTATCAAACGATATTAGTTTACGTAACTCGATAAGCGATATTTAACGTTCTAAAAATTACACCTAAATATAATATATATATATATATATATATATACCCTAAGCCAGGAAAATAAAAATATATAAAAATATCGCGAATTTGTTTTCTGTAACTTTTTATCCTTTTTATTTATATACTAATTGTGATAGGAATTATACGCCCATCATAAAAAACCCCGCGATATATTTAGCTATTTAAATTGATTGTACTTTAAAACGAGTAAGTAGTAGCAGCCGACAGGCGCCAGACACCGGCGCGGGCACAAAGGAACGCGTCAGTCTCTGGACTCGTGCGAGTAAAGTAGCAACAGACAGTCGTTGTCAGACTGGTCAGAGTATGACGATACCAGCGCCGCCGTAACCGCGCATCGACGATCTGAAGAAGTTCACAATTTCCCCTTCTTCTCCGACTACTACTACTAAAAACATCGACAAACTTAGAACCCGCGTGCATTTCTGGCAGCTTTTAAACTTCTATGTACTTACGGAACGCACAGAACGCGCGAAACGTTGAAATTGAAATAAGCTTTTTTTTTTTTTTTTTTTTTTCCTTTTCGATGATCGTTCCGAGAATATTGTTTCGTCTCTTTTCTTTTACATGTCGTTTTGATTCAATTTTTTTTTTTTTTTTTTCTTATTATTATTTCTATACGCGTTTCATTCATCCTTATATAGTCGGAGTAGGTATATTATTGTTTCGTTACATAAATTTATGTATTCTAGGAATTTGTTATCTAATCACCTCGCGCTACATTATTAAAATTCTTTCATATAATACGTATATTATATTATATTATATACATACACAGTCATCTATTTCATTCTGGTGTAAATTTTTTTTTTCTTATAAAAATTTGCAAAATTTTTTTTAGTCAATAATTTTAATTTCATCATAATAAAACCCAACACCCGCTTCTTCATTTCTATTATACATATTATTAATAATTTTGCTTTTTCCTTGTAGGTATATATAAGAAAATCTTACGGGGAAAATCCTGAAATATAATGAAATTCTCGCGTTATATTATGTTAATGCGGGGAAAATAGCTTCTTTCTGTTCGTATAATTTTACGTAATAATAAAACAGCTTATAATGTGTCATTAGATACTCGGCTCTCATTATAACTTAATCAACCTTATTACCAGAGTGTATAATAATTCTGCGTCTATTACTAGTAACTTTCAATTTATTTTTCATTCATTTTCGAAAAAAAAAAAAAAAAAAAAAAAAAAAAAAAAAAAAAACCTGGCAGTATATACAAGTTCAATAAGAAATCGTATTTTCCGAACGATTAAAATACAGAAATGAGGAAAGAGCTAGAAAGAAGTTTAAAATAAATAAAAAAAAAAGACAAAAAAAAAAAAAAAAAAAAAACGATTACAGAGAGTTGATTTTCAGTATAAAAAGAATTCAAGGTGAGGAGATGAACTGATCTTGAATATAAGAGGTCTGAAATAATAAACTTTTTTTTTTTTTCCTCATTTCATTTCAATATTCAAAAATTCGAATTCTACGTTCGATCAATCCTGATTAGGTATTGCTCTAATCGTCAAATTAGCACATGTATAATCCTCCTGTATACATAATTTATATATTTATATTATATATGTACTCGAAGAATATATAAGAAGTAGGAGGCAGTTCGAAAGAAAATCGAGGGACAGACAAAGGTTGGAATGTTGCTTGGCGACTGACACGATGGGGAAGATACGATACGATGATACGATGAGAACAAAAATACATTTCGCAAAAGAACTGTGTGTGTCCCTCTCAGTTCTTCTTCTCTTTTTCTCTATCACCGCATGTCAGCATCGAAAGAATTTTTGGCATTATTTTATTTATCGTTATATTAGGTATATATGAGACGAATAAGGTAATACACATATAGCTGTTCATAGAAATAGTCTCGACCCTTCGAATCGTATATTGAATTAAATTCAGTATATATTATAATATATATATATTATTATATATAGAAGTCTTGAACCGTGGGAAAATTGTTTTAATAAAAAGCACAAAAAATGAAAAAAAAAAAAAAACCAATTTTATTTGCAAAATCTTTCGACTTGTAGCTTTGATCCAGGGCCCTTATTCCATGAATGACACCCACCATAAATAAACCCGATGTGTATGTGTATATATATACCTACTACACCTACTGTCCACCACGTGTTCACACACTGATATAGTATGTATGCGTATCTACAAACCGCGTGTACATATAACATTAACGAAGTAATGTAGGTTCGTTGTTCCCACGCAAAGTATGTATGACTCATATGACGTCACTGATATCACGACGACGCGTTGCTGCGTAACACGTAATAAACAGCTGGCATTAAATCGTAGGTGTGTGTCTGTGTCTGTGTCTGTGTCTGTGTACGTACAATTTTTATTGCATATATACATACATAATAGATATATTTATATATTCAAATCGTTTTAAATCTCCCGCCATTTTTAATCCGATATATATTACACTGGTTTCACGATTCAAAAAAAAAAAATTTTTTTTTTTTTTCTGTTTCCAACATATTTTTCTATTTCCATCATTGTTGTAATGATTAAATATAGTCGCGTGGCGGCTTAGTCACTGCAGAGTTCATTTCAACATTGCAGATAACACGAGTCGACAGAAAAAAAATAAAATAAATTAAAAAATAAAAAATAAAAACCTGATTGGTTTTGTTGAGGAATGACGTAACTGACCGCTGCTAGTCGGTCAAATACCAACTATATAAGCTATATTTCATTGATTATTAATACGATGAAGTCATACTTATAGACACGTAGTACGTAGTACTTATTAGTGACGTACTAATTTTTATTTATTTATTTTTTTTTTAAATTTATTTTCTCCGTATATACTATTTATTATATATCTACGATATTATATAATTGACACACACACACACACATACACATGACATTGATCCGTTGAATAAATTACACTGACTATTACGTATATGTATATATCTGCATGTAACATTTGTGAAGATTGCAATTTATCGTTGTCTAATTAATTGTGAAAAAGAGAACCAAAAAAAAAAAAAAAAAAAAAAAAAAGAAAAAAAAAAGAAAAGATTTTCCAATTATTCGCACAAGTTTTCGATTATTTAATAAACGGTTCGAAATATTCGCTTATGATAATATAATATGATGGGGAAACATATATTCGTTTCCGTTACCGAAAATAAACGATAGAATAAATAAATTTACGTCTTTACTAATATAGATATCCGTTTGATAGATTATCGGCATATCTACTATACAGATTTCTAGGTATAATTAGCTGCATGTTAATGTGTGAGTTCAATTTTGAGCACGTGCTACATACGTAGTTGGGGAGATTTATTATTCAACAGAACTGCGGGGTCAGAAAAAGAAGAAGAAGAAGAAGAAGAAGAAGAAGAAGAAAAAAGGAAAAAAAAATTCAAGCAAGATCATAAAATAGACGAAAATATTTCTCAATTTAATTTATAACGTATTAAGATAAATATATCGACGTAATAATTGAATTCGTTTAATTTATTTCAATCAAATGATGTGTAATCAATGCGTGTAAAAAATCAATTAAACAGATTTCATAGCAGACGTGAATTTTTACGAAATATTGTAACGAGATAAATTTGTAAAACCAATTTTTGTAAAAAAAAAAAAAAAAAAAAAAAAAAACGCACGGCTTCAGGCGGCAATGATAATTTATTTGTAAAATTGATCGTATGTAAAATACCTCTATATACGTTAATAAAGATTAACGAAATTCGTCTGATGTGAGATTTATAAAATAATATAATTATCGTCACAGATGCGTTTTCGAATTGTTATCGAAAAATTATTCTAATTAAATATGTGTGCGATAAGAATTATTTATTATAGACACGAGGATACGTTTAAACGTATATAAAATTCACGGTTATTATCAGTTAATTTTATTAAAGATTTTCATATACACCTGTACAGTTATACTATATAGATAATATTAATTTCTCAATAATTGATTTTTACACTTTGATGTTATCATAAAAAAAAAAAAAAAAAAAAAAAAAAAACAACTAACAGTCACGATTATTCCTTATTTCGTGTCATTGTGTAATTTTATTTATTTTTTCTTTTTTCTCTGAAATATTTAAATTAAAAAAAAAAAAAAAATTATACCATTAATTTGATTTATTTATTTATTAATTCTTACCGATTTTAGAAAAGCACCTCTTCCTTTATACATGCTGCTACTACGGTACGGGTAACCGGAAGTCATGTGCAGCATGTTTAATCCTCGATCAACGCTCATTAATAAATCCTTTAGTTATATACGCAAATAGTATATTAATTCAAAATTCCAGTTGAATCAGTCTTTTCTTTTTATAATAAATAAATAAAAAACCAGAATCTTTTTTCTTTTTTTTTTTTTTTCGGTTTTTTCGATCTTATTCCCTTATATCGATCATTTTTTCATTTCGAACCTGCAGGACGATGATAAAGTTAACGAATATTTTTTTTTTTTTTTCTTTTAATAGAATAATTATCGAATTTCCAGTTGGGATAATTGAGGTATGTACATGTATAAAATGATATCAATAAATAGTATCTGGTGACGGATAAACAAAAAAGTAGGCGTTTCGAAAACAAATACAAAAAAAAAAAAAAAAAAGAAAATAATTAATTGTTCGTTCACGTATCGTAAAGTACGTACCACATATGTAATATTTGTTTAGTTATAACAATCGCTGTATAGTATAAGTATATCTTCGAGCTAGCTATATATATAGCAAAATTTTTATCAGTATTCGACGTCGAGTTTGCGGCGTATTTAATAATTATTATGGGGGCCGGTTCAGAATTCCGAATCTTCAAAGCTCCGAACGGTCAAATTTCCGAATTTATTCTAAACGATTTCATAATTTCCAGAAAGACTAGGGTTTAGAAAATTAAAATTTCGAATCGTCTAAATGCAGATAGCTCAAGACTCCGACAGTCCAAACTTCCGAAAGTTCAAAATTCCGAAAATACAAAATTCCGAAAGTTTTAAATTCCGAAAGATCGAACGTGTTCTTAACGTGTCGATGAAACGACGCGCGACTTGATGTTCAAGTTTCGAAGTTTTGGCCTTTCGGATCTTTAGCTTTCGGATCTTTAGCTTTCGGAATTTTGAACCTTCGGTGTGCTGCGATTCGGAATTTTTTAAATTGGTTAAATAGACTTTCGGTGAAATGCCCTTTCTGATAACTGTGAGTTCGTTGCATTAAAATTCGGAAATTTGACCGTTCGGAGCCTTGAAGATTCGGAACTTCGAACCGGCCCCTTATTATGTACTCTTTATATACTGTTGGTAAATCTAACTTAAGAGTCAAGTTATAAGTCGCAAGACAACGGTAATTATCAAGGCTGAGGTATTGTCTTTTATAATCACTGATAACAAACTGACTAACTTATCTAGAATGGCCTAGAGCCTTCCGCAAGAAACTCATTTCGATTTCTTCAACTATAAAGTTCCGAATTTTCGAAATTTTCGAAAGCCCAAAATTTCGATCTATTTCTCAAGGTGTGAAGACAAAAATTGTTCATTCTAATCGAGAACCCTCTTTACGAAAACCTATTTTATTAACTTCAATATCGATAATACTTCATGAAGTCATAAATGATTAATAGGATTTTTAAACTTTTTTTGTTTTTCCAAAGAGTAAATATCAAGACGATTAATTTGACTCTTATTGGTTTCGATACGATGATAAATAATGAGTTATTGAACAGTTAATAAATACATGCGTGAAGTTCAAATTTCGGAGCTTTGGCCTTTCGGATCTTTAGCTTTCGAATTTTTGAACCATCGATGTTCTTCGTGAAAAAATTTTTGATTACTCGTACTCGTACTTTGAACATTCGAAACCTCAACTCGGGCCTAGGAATATTCAAAAATGGGGAAAATCATTTTCTCAAAATCAAGTTTCGGTCGTTTATCGATTGCATTGGACTAAAAAAAAAAAAAAAATAAAAAAAAGGTGAAGTACGTCTCTGACTAAAATGACGAACCGAAAATTCGATCACATATAGATTTTTTGACTTCTCGGTTGAATACGATAACAATAAATTTTCATGTCAAAAAAAAAAAAATCTGTTTCACAATTTTATTCCAGTTTTTTTTTTTTGTTTTTTATTTCTTTTCAATTATACTATTGATATAATTATAAAAATACAGTTCTCTCTTTTTTTTTTTCTCCAATCGATCAATAATCTTACGTAAATAATTATCCCGCTCAATGATATCACGAAGAAAAATTTATTGTCCTTGAATTTCATTTTTTTTTATTAATAATTTTGCAATAGCTTTTTTCTTCAAGACTGAATTATTGGATAAAAGGAAGTTGCGGCGTCCGTTTCCGGACGGAAGTCACGTATTCTAACTGCATACGGGTCTATACAAAGCGAATAGAAAATTGTAATATTTAATTAATAAATCACCGAATATTGATTCATACGTATTACCTACGAGAATTTTCTGTCTTTTAATATTTTTCAAAATTTTTTCTTCATTTTTTTATTTTTTATTTCATCAAAATTTGAAAATAAAATTGATCATCGATCGCGCATCGCGCTGTTTGTTATAATCTCTCTACTTATCGCATATTTTCAAGGTCCTATAGGTATATATCAACGCATAGATGCGATATGTGACGCGGATCGTCGTATAGTGCAAAGAACAGTGAATGAAATTCACACTTTGATCAAGGACAACGTATACGCAACTCTGTGCAGTATTAGGTACAGAGAATAAATTATTTACTAGTCGCGTTTTTGAACATGCGACGATATTTTCCATATACCGTGACATTCTATGGATGCAACCCAGCAGGGATACCAACCCAAAACTCGTTACCATACCAGTTTAGTAACTCACTAGATGTTTCTAGTAATAAATCTCCAGAAATCACTAGATTTCTTAGTGATTTTACTATGAAAATCTAGTAACTTACTAAACTGCTGCTAACGAGTCTTGGGTTAGTATCCCTGCTATATACCGCATCCACAGAATGTCACGGTATATATTTTTCTTACTTTTTTTTTTTTTTTCGCGATCGTTGAGCCAAAAATTATTTCTAACTATACTCGAATTATATTTTAACATCGAACATTATACTATAGCCATCAATTTATTGGTAAATTTTAGAAATTTCAACTAGACGATAAGCAAAACCGTCCAAAACTTGATTTTTTTTTTTTTTTTTCTCTATAGAATTTACAATTAAAGATAAAATTTCGTTTCTCAGTAAAGATATACTTATAATAAGTAAAAATTAGAGAAGAGTGAGATAGTAAGATATACAGTGCCGGTATATAAGTGAATAAAAATATTTATCTGTCCCAGATATCTGTATAATAATCACGATAGTCAGTGTTAATATGAAAAGATAAGGGTGCGCAATCAGTTGCGTATACATGAAATCTCAATTTCAACATGATCATTGTGAATTATTTTTTCAATCATTTAATTTATTATATGTATAATTATATTTATTGATATCACTTATTATACAATCAAATTACCAAAAAAAAAAAAAAAAAAAAAAAAAAAAAAAACCAAAGAACTAAAAAACTTACTGCAACTACAATACACACTAGATTTATATATAATCTTTTTTCGATTTATTTTTATTATTATTCACATAATTATTGTGATCTTGTGATCCACGTGAAACAGAACAGTATTTTTTTTTTTTTTTTTTTTATGAATGTATTCGTTTTTTGGTTTTGAATAAATTAATGAAATAATTAATAAAAAACGAATTAATATAATATTATAACTATTTCACCAGCACAATGAATGATGCGTTTAATTAATAAAAGAAAAATTCTATTTCTTTTTTTTTTTATTCTTATATATTATAAACGAAAAATGTAAAGACGATTATAATTATTAATGATCATAATGAACGCGTATCTATATTATATCCGTATATTATTTCCGCAATGCGTAGGCGACCGCGGCGTGCGCTAGACTGAATCACGAATCGTCGTTTTCAACGCGCTTGAACTCTACTTGCGAAATTCCTACATATACATGTGTATATATAAATATAATATATATGTATATTTATGTACATATATGTATATATATATATATGTATATATCGCAGATTAGCGCAAAGGTAGGCGAAAATCAGCTGTTTGCAGAGTCGCGAGTCACTTGGTAGTGGGTGGAGGTGGAATGATGAACGATAGAATGGGGGGAATCAGCGGGGGACATCGCAACGTTATACGACGTCTAATCGACCGACGCCTGCCATGCCGCGATCGTATAGCCTAACGCGAATCCGCGAGATGATTCATCGGCGTAAAACTTGTCACACCCGATACACGGTACTACGTCACGAGATTTCGATAGTAAACCGGATATACGTATATATAGAATATTACTTACGCGGAACTTCCCGGAACGGAATTAAAGCTTTTTCAACTTTTTTTATTTTCATTTTCTTTTTCTTTTTTTTTTTTTTTTTATCTTTCTTTCTTTCTCGGCTGGGGTTGAACACGATTTTTCGGTTCATTTTATACCCTGTGAAAATATATTGTGGAATAATTTGTTTTTTTCGCCATAGAAAAAAAAAAACAAAAAAAAAAAAAAAACGTGAATTAATATCAGATCTAAATTATTAAATTATATCTGAAATTTAGATAGAAAAATTTATACTGAAAAAAGTTTTCAAAAGTTCAATTTGTTGATCTGATTTCAATGAGATTCAAAGACCTTTTTTTTATCACTCAGATGAAGCGTATTTCATTATTTGTGATTTTGGTCAGAAATTTCTGATCCTAAAATTTTCTACGATTTTGGTTTGTTTTTTTTCTCTCTTTTTTGTCAGGAAAATTCGAATATTTTATAGTTTTCCATATGATAGAAAAAAAAAAAAAAAAAAAAAAATCGTAGATTTTTGTGATTACATAGAATAATTTCTCATTTTTATCGATCAAATTTGAAGAAAAATGGGAGAAAAAAAATAAAACTATGAAAAATATAAATTTCCTTAAAAAAAAAAAAAAAAAAAAAAATTCGTATAGAAATTTATTCAATAAATTTATATTGACACACTCTAGGCTGTGCAGCTGGTCGAGGCATGCAATAAGCATATAGAGTATTATAGTATAGAATTTTATTGTCACTATGATAGGAATATTAATGTGAATTGTAAGTAAGTATATAAGTATATAAGTATAAGTACACATCAATAATATATATGCCGGGATAAAGATGATTATTGACTATATACTAGTACCATGTGTGTACCGAGACAGCTGTGACGCAGAATTCTTGGGATTTGAGTTAGTGTTTAACAACGAGTATATATATATATATAATTTTATATAATTATATATATATACACATATTACGTGATCAGAAGTTTATAAATTCTATATCTAATCACTAAATAGTCATTTTAAAGTCAGCCATTAACGCCTTATTCTAAAATACGATTAGACACGTCTTTGCGATCAATCATTTCAACTCGAGATTAGATTACGGTTAATATATTTATGTATATCTATATAATATATAAATATAGATATGGGGCATTCCGCTCTACTTCAGCCATAAAAAAGAAAAAAAAAAAAAGAAAAAAAGATCCATTTGAAATTTTTCGAAATTCTTTTGCACGGAATACTCAGTTTTTTTTTTTTTTTTTTTTTTTTTTGCGATATTTCATTGAAATATGTTTAGTGATATCTCTGGAACGGTTACTAATCGTAACGACGATGTTAAAAAAACGCAAATTTGCGTTTTTTTAACTGAGTCATTCTGACCCACATATTAGCGCAAAATCATCGAAAACTTTTATATTTCAAGGGAACCATATACGCTCGATGTCATCACCGATATAATATCCTCGAATTCTGTATGGGAAAACAGATTTGGAGTTTATTTTTTACTTTTTTTTTTTTTTTTTTTTTTTTTATGGGATTTGCATTTTTTTTTTTACGGGATTTCAAATTTTCTACATTTTTTTAGATAGGGCTTTCCCTTATATTCTGGTTTGTATCCTGAATATGACGAGAAAGAAGGCATTGCTGATATTAGCATGTGAAGAAAAAAAATTGTAAATCCCATAAAAAAATTCGAATCCCATGAAAAAAAAATGTCAAAAAATTTAAAATCTCGTGAATTTCGTTAATTCATTGTAATTTTGTGAGTATTTCTTTTTTTGTTTGAAAGGCTGAAATGACGTGGATTATCCCATACATACATTATATGATGAAGAAAACAAATGATTTGATTCGATTTTGCATTAAAAAAAAAAAGAAAGAAAAAAAAAAAAAAAAAAACAGAATCACATAATTAAACGAGGAATAATTATCAGTTCGATAAGTCAGTCGTCACTAATCGAATTTGAAAACGAGAATATAGCCACGTCAGCGTTTGAAAATGAAAAAAAAAAAAAAAAAAAAAAAAATGAGAAAAAGAAAAAAAGAACCTTCGCAGGTAGATAATTAAATTGTCATTTGAAATTATACATGATCGATAGGTGTGGATGTTATTTCTTAAAAAGTGACTCACTACGCCCACGAAAACATCGCGTATTGTGTTTATGATGTAAACGTTTTTTCGATTTTTTTTTCTTTTTTTTTTTTTTTTTTCTTTCTTTCTTCTTTTTCTAGTCGATGACGACACAATACTGATTACATATTTTGGGTTCAAGAGTCATATAACACATAAATAAATATATGATAAGTAATATATATACCTATGTACACTATATGCAGATATGCAGAGTCACGAACCTCGTCGCAGAGTCATACGGATTTCGTAGTACTTGTTATACCTAATATACTGTTACGTCATGGCTTTGTAAATCCTATATATGCAATGAATTCTGACTGAGCTAGGAATTAATTCTATATACCTACGTATACATATAGTACTTATATATATATATATATATATAAGTTCATAATTCTTATGAATGGAGAAACTACAAGTATCGCATACTGCGACACAGATACAGAAGCATATATTCGTCATATATACATGCAAACTTATGTATATAGTATCTATATTCGTAGAAATACTCGAGACATTCGTAGGAGTATAAACGATTACATTTATATATGTATATCGTCATTTTCAATCACCTCATTCTCAGAAGAAGACGAAAATTACTATTTAACTATAAATATATAGGTATATATTACAATAGGTATAGTATTACTCAGTAAAACATAAAAAAATAAAAAATAAAAACTTTCGTTCAATGACAGAATTGTAATCGGATGAGATAATCGCTAACAATTCGTACTGTGTACTTTGATAATAATTATTTACGCGTATACGAATATATATATATACCGATATTTGACATTTTTATTATTCTCAGTACACGGAGAAAAATTTATAGTAAATTTTCTCATACTCATATAGTAGTTGTGTCATATACTTTCAATATGACGATTGTTCCTATACTTTATACCTAATGTCACCATGAATATAGGAATGTCTTTCTCACATTCATGGAACATTGAGTATAATGTATCGGAACGATCGTCATATTGGAAGTATATGACACAACTACTGTATGAGTATGAGAAAATTTACTATAAATTTTTCACCGTGTATAATAATATGTATAAGAATTTTGACTAATTCGAAAATTATTCAATTCTTTTTTTCTTCGTTTTCCCTCTTTTTTTTTTTTTTTTTTTTTTAACGTAGTTATAAATGTATTTGTCAAAAATTCATTATCAGATCGACTTTAATTATTTATCTGAATTATTGTGGTAACTAATAATTCTCAAGTTTCGTGTATCCTAATTGTTTTTTTTTTTTTTTTTTATTTTTTTCAAAATTTCGAATTTTTACCCTTCGGAACTTGAAAAAAATATTTAGAACTTAGAACAGAAGTTTGACTTATAGAATATAAATAATTATATAGTATATGTATATTATGGGTATATATACTCACGAGGTCGTTAAACTCCTCTTAAAATGATATAATTGTATAACATATATATTTATAAGTATATAGACGCTCCTCCGTGACCGATAAAGGGTGATTAAATTATAACACGTAGGTAATTCAACGCGAATCGTTAGGTATAACTTACTAATAGTTACTGATTGGTTTCGCTCAAGCTAACGTCCATTCTCGATACCAAATCGAAAGTACATAGACTGCACAGAGTTTTCCTATTTATAAATCGGTGCACCGAATAGCCGGGCACTAAGCCAAAAATTTTCGGGTCTCAGCCTCGCGGTCTATTTCGTATTTTAAATTTTTATTTCTATTTATCCATTTTTGCCATCTATACATAATATATTATATATATACGTCGATCGACATCGTTTAATCACAAAAGTCAAAATCCGAAAGAAAGAAAGATCAAAAAAAAAAAAAAAAAAAAAAAAAGATTGAAATTGGAAATGAAAATTGATAGAAAAGGCGGACAAAATTAAAAAACGCGACACAATCGATTTTTATTATTATTTTTTTTTTTCTTACCATTATTTAAATAGCAGTCGATAATAATCGTAGATATTATATTGTTTTGACCGTAATGTCCGAGAGACAACCTTGCACACATCGCGCAATATACAAATTATATATCGCGTAACTAATGCCATAAGGTCGTAAGCGCCAAAAAAATTATTTTTTTTGCGGATATGCCCAAACGATGTTATATGGCACGAAAAAGATTTTGCCACCAAAAACATGAAATTTTTTATTTTGGCGCTTACGACCTTATGGCATTGATGACGCGATATGATTCATATAAGCTATACACGGAGAAAAGTAAACACTGGTGGCCAATGTGCAAGACATTGGTATGCAATGTCTAGCCGGAACGAGCGGCGCTCGACACGGGCCACTCGTTTTTCGACATGGCCTGCTCCTGTCTCGCGCATTGGTCGCCAGTGCCTTAGACACGGACAGAAAAACATCGGGAATCCGTGTTTTGTCACTGAGAGCCAATGTCTAAAACACGGCCCAGCAGTGCGCTACACATACTCAGCGCGAAACTTTGTTTATTCCCAAACGATGGGTATGACTTTTGTAACATTCAAGTGTACCCGAGTCGAAATTTAGCGCCTACATCTGACCCTACCAAGGTTTATTTAAACCTACTTTGGAGGAAACTGAACCTAGAGATCCTACATTGACCCTCGAACTCCTAAAAATCCTACATTGAACCTCGAACTCCTACAAATGTTAATTTCAACCCTACATTGAATCTCTAACACCTACAAATTTAGATTGAACTTATTTTCACGCTATACAACCTATGTATAACTCCTCCCCCATAGATATTATTACGGCGCCATTCAAGTGTTCACAATAAATCGTACGATTCCTAACCTATGAATTTATAACTGCACTAACTATTTTCAACGGAAACGTGAATTTTCAGACCTGTTGATCAAATTCGGATTGTCTGGCACGCGTATGTTTTCAAAAGTGACATGGATCGTCGGCGTAAGTAAGCGAAGACCGAATTTGGGCGGTTGCGAATGAAAAAATCTCGAGCTATTCGAAATGCGATGAGGAAACCCGTGTAGAAATTTGTTCGGTAAGGCCTTGACAACACAAAGGCCCATATCAGGACCAGTTGTGGATTCCACAATAATAGATCTCAATCGGTTTACCGGATTTGTAAAATATATAGGTATACACTGTTAGAGAAAAAAAATGTTCCATGGGATCCACTAAAATTTTCACGGTCATTTCAACACTGTTCTTAGTTCATACTATAGAAGAATTCGCCACTTTGAGTAAATTTATGTTGTCATATCTGAAAAAAGTGTCGAAATAAACATGAAACTTTTAGTAGACCTCTTGGAACATTTTTTTTATAACAAAATATCATATTTCATTCGGATAAACATATGACAGCTTAAACGAAAAATGCATGATATAATATTTAGTAATTAATCGTAATAATATATGCAAGGACTTCAATCTAGTCCAGCAAATGCAAAATTTTGATGATATTGAAATAGTTCAAGTAATAACTTGACACTCCGATAGGCCCTGAACAAGTAGCAGAGTGTTGGGTCATATGTTATAAGGTAGCTTAGCGTAGTGGTTAGGGCGTGCGACTAGTAACCGAGCGGACGTGCGTTCAAGTCCCGGCGGGGACGAAAAATGCGGCGGTTTTTTCAGTAGGTGTATAATGCAATTTCATCGATAGGACGCGTAGGCTGGATCAACCGACGACAAAATATGTCAAATTTGGTATTGTTTTTTTCTTTTACTATTATTACCTTTTAATTTCATGGAAATGAATCAAGGACTCCGATATGAGGGCGGCCCGATAACGAGTTTAGCTAACCTGGCGCTCGAAGCGCCTAGTTAAAATATTTCTACTGAGGGAAGTTAAAGGAGGTTTTAAACAGACCCTACTTTGAGCCTAAACTTGGCAAATCGGGAAATTTCGGACACTTTTAACGTCAAAGTAGGGTCTACTATTGCATTGAAATAGAACCTACTTTACTATCTTTAACCCCTACGTAGGAGCTCCTACGTAGGTTAAAAGTAGGCGCTAAATTTCGACTCGGGTATTTAGATGTAAAATGGTGTAAAATAAAAAATGTGTTCTGAAAACAGCCTTTATATTCTTCAGATTTCAATTGCATTTAGAATAATCGTAGTTGTATGAGTAAAAAGTAATCGTAAAAAGTATGAGTAAAAAGTATGAGTAAAAAGAATATCGAGTTTTCCAGACGAAAGTTTTGAATTTTAAGATTCGCAAAATGTGAAAAATCGAGTATTTTGAAAAAATTTATGGTTTTCAAGATATTCGAAAAATTCTGAAATCTTGAGATTTTCAAAGAATCTCAAAAGTTGCAAATTAACGTAAACATAAAAATTACAGTCTTTTTCAAAAAATTCAATACTCAATATAATCAAGGCATACAATGCGTAGCGCACTGCTGGGCCGTGTTTTAGACATTGGCTCTCAGTGACAAAACACGGATTCCCGATGTTTTTCTGTCCGTGTCTAAGGCACTGGCGACCAATGCGCGAGACACGAGCAGGCCATGTCGAAAAACGAGTGGCCCGTGTCGAGCGCCGCTCGTTCCGGCTAGACATTGCATACCAATGTCTTGCACATTGGCCACCAGTGTTTACTTTTCTCCGTGTACTGCTGCTGCAACCAGCAGCAGCAACAGCAGCACGCGGTCTCGTACGTATGATAATACGTATATGCCTCTATGTCTGCGATGGATTAATTAGCATATATGATATTTAAATATGCTATACATTATACGTATGTATAATATTTATATATATATATGTCGAGATTAATCATTTGGTCACAGCGTGTTTTTTTTTTTTTTTTCTCTTTTTTTTCTTCGATAGATTATAATTTGTGGCGATATTTTTATATTTTACAAGCTGCAAATAATCGAGTTGGCAAATTGGTAAACAAATTACTTGTTTTATTTCTGAGTTAATTAACGAGCTTTAGATTCACTTTTTTTTTTTATTTTTATTTATTTTTATTTATTATTCATATTATATTATATTATATATATATGAGGATGAATAATTTTTATATTACACATACTAAATAAATTTCATTCATATTTTTAGATGCGATAACGAAACGCGAATAGCTTCTCTGAATCAGATATATAATGATAGAAAAAAAAATCTACCATGTGTAATGGTTGGAAAAAAGAAAAGATAAAAAGAAGGAAAAAAAAAAAAAAAAAAAAAAAGTAAAAATAAAAATTACTAGTCGATCGTGTAACACACCAAATATAATACATGACTTAAGAGTTTGGAATTTAATCCGTGTCGACTTACTATATACTTCCTTATTATCGATTTAGTAACACATTTGTAGTCGAAAGTCTATCCAGAAATTGAATTCAAATAATAAATGTATAATTATTATAGGCTTTATGTATGTATCATTATACAGAATGTAACAGGGACGTGATTTTCATTAGAATTGTCATTTTTTTTTTTTAAATAAATTCGTATAATTATTTGATCGTAGGTATCCTATACTACTATATTCGGCTAGTTAGGAATTTCCGGTTACTCTTGTATAAAAATCCTGGAGAAAAGCAGATTGAAGACTAAACATCCTCTTTGCTGCTGCAGAAGTGCGGCTCATCGATCAAATAGAGTAAAAAACTTTCACACATAACACAGGCGTTTGTATAATGTATACACATTAGGGTGTTCCTTAATTCGGTCATATTCGAAAATCAATGCTCCCATATGAACCGCAGAACGTCTCCAAATATATACAAAAAAAAAAAAAAAAAATTAAAAATGTAGCCAAAATCCCAGGTTCTTATCTCAATTCTAAGTACTGACCCAAAATTTGACTCATCAAAATTTGGAGATGAGCGTTTTTTTTTTTTTTTTTTTTTGATTTTGTGAGCTGTAGCTCCGAAAATTATGTCGTTGAAAATCTGTCGAATTTTCATGAAATATAACCTACTAATGCAGGTCAGGAGTGTACCAGGTTTCAAATTTTTCGGAGCCGTCCTGACCCATGGGGGTATTAAAATTCGAAAATGATCAAATTAAGGAGCACCCTAATAGACATGCACTTATATACTTTGCAAGATATACCGGAAGTTAATAAATTCCTGAAACTATACGTGTCAAAAATTTCCCACCATTAGGGTAGGTATATATTAGACAAACTCGAGTCACCGGTATCGTAGATCTTTGAAAAACTATTCTATTGACTCAGTTTTTTCACAGCTGATTATTTCGACTTTGAGTCATAACTGAAAATTATTTCAAATTTTCCACAGATTTATTGACAATTTTGACATTTTTAAAGGAATATTTAAAAATCCTATCATTTCGGGGCAAACTAATAATATAAAGAGATAATGTTAGTTTTTTTTTATCGTTATGAGCACGTAGCACACTTTTTTTTTTCTCAAAGTTTACAAAAAATAAAAAATTCATTGACGTAGAATATTCCCTTTAAAATTTCTCGAAGTTTTGTCGAAAGATGCGACCCCATTAACCGTACGGTAATCGCTTTTTTCATCGATGCAATAAATCGATAAGATCTCAAACAATATTGAATTATGTCTAAAAAAAAAAAAAAAAAAAAAAAAAAAAAAAAAATAGTAAGTATAGTAATCGGCCGTGAGAAAATTTCCTGATCCAAAAAAAAAAAAAAAAAAAAGCCAGAGGCATAAAGTATTAATTAATATTTTTCCTCACGAAGACCTGTCCCGGTTCTACAGATCCATTAGATGTGTCTTTAGATAATTTGAAAGATGTTTAATTGACGGGCTCTGTAATTAATGGAGTAGAAAATAAAGAAAAAAAAAAAAAAAAAAAAAATCGTCGATCGATTATCGCATTAGGCCATCGCAGCATCATCATCATCATATTCTGTTAATCTTTCTTATTTTTATGTTTTCTTCATTTTTGCATTCATGAAATAAAAATCTAAATAATATGTATGTTACACATAGGTATTGGTATATATATATTAGGGTGTTTCATTTTTAGGCAATATTTTTTTTTTCGATGGCATACCAGAGAATCTTATACTTTATAAAAAATAAAAAATTTTGCCGCCTGGTAAAAGGTTTTAGATCTAATAGTGGCTTAGCTCATTCAAAAATTCGATTTCCCACCTAAATAACACAGGAAAATTTTTTTTTTTTGTTTAATTGAATTTTTCGTTGTTAAAAATTTTTTTTTCGAAAAAACCTTCATATAGCTTTTGAAGGAAATTAAATTCTCTACAAAAATGTCTCTGTGGTCGAAGACCGTACAACCAGTAGTTTCGGAGTTATAGCGAAAATTGTTCATGTTTGACGCGCTATAACTCCGAAACTACTGGTTGTACGGTCTTTGACCACAGAGACATTTTTGTAGAGAATTTAATTTCCTTCAAATACTATATGAAGGTTTTTTCGAGAAAAAAATTTTTAACAACGAAAAATTCAATTAAACAAAAAAAAAAAATTTTTCCTGTGTTATTTAGGTGGGAAATCGAATTTTTGAATGAGCTAAGCCACTATTAGACCTAAAACCTTTTACCAGGCGGCAAAATTTTTTATTTTTTATAAAGTATAAGATTCTCTGGTATGCCATCGAAAAAAAAAATATTGCCTAAAAATGAAACACCCTAATATATATATTATATATATATATGGGCATGACGTGTATAATAGTATACGCTTAAGGCTATACAATAAAATTAACCGATCATATACCTAGCTCCTAGCTGTCACCATTAAACAGGTCTGTGTGTAAAACTAACCGATATACGCTATGATCCCGTAAGAATTGGTGAATCATCTCACGATCGGTAGGTATGTGAGGGTAATGAAAGGTATAAGAAAAAAATGAGAAAAAAAAAAAAAAAAAGAAAAAAAAACTATCCGATGATGAGGAAAGAAAAGTAAATAAATAAAATAACATGATATTACAGAAGTTAGGGGGTAAAAAAAAAAAAAAATCAAATCGATGATTCATACCCATATAGGTATATGTATAGTATAATACATATATAGGTACTATATTATACGATCTGATAGTTATCTATACGGATATGATAATTATCGGTTGTTTATTTATTATGATATGGATGTATTCGTATTATATTAAATTAGTATCAAGAATCACGAGACGATTCTGCGCGCTTCGCAGATGTATAATTTTCGATTTTTTTTTTTTTTTTTTTTACATTATTTTATTTCATTTTATTTTTTAATCATTTATTAGCAAACTTTGTGTGAGAATAATAGAACAGCCGGCTAAAAATCATATACGATGTAATTATTTTTTTAATCTAATTTTTAGAGAACAAAAAAAAAAAAAGAAAAAAAAAATACCCTGTTAAGGGGTCAGCGAAATGCCGATTAGTCATCGATTCAACTTTCCAAGATTTGTGAAAGTGGGTTACGAACTGATGTACCGACGATGTGTAGTACCTACCAAGCTCGATATACACACGCACACACACACACACACGCACACATCGCTCATTCACTTAAAACTGTATCAAAATATGGCTCAATTATCAAATATTTCGTTTGATCAAATTTTTCTGCAAAAAGAAGAAAACGAAGAAGAAGAAGAAGAATTGTTTCGTCGCATCCGCGATTTCTTCGTCTCAAAAAAAAAAAAAAAATTGACCAAAATTACGTACCTATTTGTGAAATTTGATGAAAAGAGAAGGAAAAAAAATAAATAAACGTGTAATTTTCAAAATTTGATGCAACATAATATCGGTATGTATACCTGTACTATATAATTAGCAGGCGATTGAACGAAACGCATTTACGCATTTACGCACGTATACCTACATATATATATATGAGTCACAGTGAAGAATGCAGAAAAAAGGGAAGAAAAAAAAAAAAAAAAAGAAAAAAAGAAAAAAAAATCCTGAGGTAGGTAACCGGAGCTGGTCTTTTTACCTTCTCCTCTTTTTTTTTTCTCTCTCTCTTTTCCTTTTTCTTTTTTCCTTCAGGTTAGTGGACCATTGTCCGGAACAGCGAGCCTGAATGATTATTCAGGAATTTGTTCACCGTTTGTATGAGTAAGGGTGGTATGAGGTACCCCCCCCTGCCCTTCTCGTATACCGTGTCATATATGCTATACAACGTTCGGAGATTCAAGGGGGCTAAGATTTTTACCAGGACTAAATATTTCAAGGTCTGAATGAATTTTCACAAGACCATATATAATATTAATATCTACCCCAAATCGATTTCAAATAAATAAAAATCATACCTGTAATCAATTTAGATTTTTTTATTTTAATATTATATAGCGACCCTCGATCACAGGGTATCTGAATTTTTCCATTAATTTTGGTAACAATTATTTTATCGTGGGACAACCTTATTCGGAAAAAAAAAAAATCAAAAAAAAATCTACAATTATAAGAAATTAGTGCGTATCGATCATGCTTTCCAAAAATATAAATTCATTTAAATGAATAAAAGGATTATTAAATATGAAAATAAAAATCTTTTTATTTATTTAGAACCGCAATTTGGGAGACGGTGCGATAAAAATTGCGTCACATCCGGTACTTGAAAATATATATATATATAAGATCGTAGATTTGTGGGTCTATTAGGTATATATAAATAGAATTTTTATTTCTGATCTTGATTGAAATTAAAAATTGATAAAATTGATAAAGAAATTATAATTATTGCGGTAAATAAATTTGCAGACATGTATTTGATTTTTCATACATTCCTCATCGCGATTAAGTATACCCCCACTATTACTCCCTCGCATTTATAACGATTCTCCGAATTATTAACCAGCACAATAGTATGTATATATATTTATTTATTTATCTATCCAATCTCTAGCCTAACGATAATTATTACTGATAAAAATTTTAAGATAATATTATATAAGTTTCCCGAAACATATAAAACGTGAATCATATATATATATATCAATTAATGCGTTAATTTTTACAATTTTTATTACTTTTATTAATATAAAAATAACTGCGTTGATAATTAATATGTATTAGTCGATCTGTTTCACGTAAAAAATATGATTAGATATATTTAAGAGTTTTGAAAAGAATTGAAGTAGCGGAAAAAAAAAAAAAAAAAAAAAAAAACAGGGACAAAATACTATAGAAAATTTGATCGATGAATAATATACTATCCAATAACGGGAATGTAGAAAAAAAAAAACTAGAGAAAAAATGGTTAAAAATTATTCCGAAAACGGATGTCGCGGTATCGTACGTATACGTATCTTAAGATCGCAACTCTATAGGTATATTCTCGTTTATCTTTATAGGTGTTATGTCTCATCGATAAATAAAAATTAATCTGAAAAAATCATATACCTTACTGCACCTTTTTGTTGGTCAGAGAATAAAAATTCTAAAAATTATATGTATGTATGTATGTATGCAACGAGATTATAATCTCGTTACGTAATAATTGTATGAGGTTTGAGGTGTGAGGTTTACCTGTACCGATCGTCATAGCGTAAATTTAATCATTAAAAAAAAATTAATATGAAGGTTTGATTTCTATATCATCGCGAACGTGTATATCGACTGTATTAATTTCCTTCTTTTCGTTTTTATTTTTTATACTTTCGCGATATATTTTTATTCCCTATTTTGAGTAACTCTAGCGTACTACCTATAACATTTGACGTTTTCACGTTTCATGCGATCACGTCACTGATACAATTATAACGATGTCATTATGACGATTGAAATTCTTCTTTTTTTTTTTTTTTTTTTTTTTTCCAAAGATTATTTGATACACCTTATCTTCAAGTTGATTATAATTCTCAGATCGCTAGTGAATTCATTCTTATTTCTGTACCTACATCACACACCTGCGTATATATACATTAGACTATGTCAAAAAAAAAAAAACGACGTCTTCTTTTTGTTCGGGCCCTTTCGAAAATAGTTAGTGCTTAATATAAAGAAATTTGTCCCCAAAGCTCAGCTATGTAGCTTGAACACAGAATTAGCGCATTTGAAAATAAGATTTCCCATGTATTTCAAATGGCAAAATTTGTTCATCCTAGTTTTATTTTTATAACTCTCTTTATTCAACTGATAGGAATAAAGTAGATATACGGTTTTGTAGAGAATTTTATGATCTACAAAAATAGTCCTTTGGCCCAAGTTGCTCGATTGAACCGTTAACGAGTTACAGTGGTTTAAAAGTCATATGTATATTTGATTACTACTTACTTTTCTACAAATTAATTAAAATTTTTTTTTTCATTCATTTTCTCAGAAATTTTTTTCCCTTCAAAACTGTATATTCACTTTATTCTTATCAGTTGAATAAAGAGAATTATAAAAATAAAACTAAGATAAACAAATTTTGCCATTTGAAATACATGGGAAATCTTATTTTCAAATGCGCTAATTCTGTGTTCGAGTTACATTGCTAAGCTTTGGGGACAATTTTCTTTATATTAAGCACTAACTATTTTCGAAAGGGCCCGAACAAAAAGAAGATGTCGGTTTTTTTTTGACACAGTCTAATATACATACTACATACACATAAGTATATAAATATAAAACCTAAATAAATATTCTTTATATATAATTAGTTCGCCAAATTGGAAAAATAAAATTTCCTCAGTCGCAATCAAAGCGTTTTTCGTTTTCTCTCAGAGATAGTCGTACTATAGCTTTCACATCGCATTGTTAGATAAATTTCGAAAATTGCGAAAGAAGAAGAAGAAGAAGAAGAAGGAGGAAAAAAAAATTCTATATTATATATTTCGTTGAAAATTCGTTGAAAATTCGCCGGACTTAATCCCATCGTAAGATTTTTAAATTCCTTGAAAAGAGCTATTACGTTAATTCGAGCTAAAGCTCCGAAGACAATGGATCGTCGTCGCTCGGTCGTCCGTAAAGGTTGGAATGTTATTTATCCGTTCTGACGATTCTCTGAGAGAAATAAAGAGAGACGATCGTCACGACGCTCTCGACCGACGACCCACGTTATGAATGGAATCCCTCGGGTTCTCGTGCGCGCCTCCCTCCGTGACTCTACCTATCGTCTTCATACTATATGAGTCACACGATCGGTCATCGGGAGCGTTGCGTTGAGACGCTCAGCGTCGCGACGCACGAGAGACACCATCAGACAGAAAGGCGCGGGTATCGCAGCGGTTCTCAACGAAATAACAAAAACAACAAAAAGAGAAAAAAAAAAAGAAATTACATTCAAAATTGGTTTAAATATTAATTTGATAAATTAATTTTTTTAATTATTCGAACAGAATGAATGAAATGAATTCATATAGATATACGATTTAATTATTACATAGGCTTGTAATATATAAATAAATATATAGGTATAGTATAGAAAATTATAGAACGTGTGAATAGATTTTTTTTTTTTTTTTTATTCAATGTCTCTAATCGAAAGAGGTCAAAGTTTCTTAAAAAAAAAAAAAAAAAAAAAAAAATGATATAAAATAAACATTGACGGGTTGGCAACACTGTCAAGGCTATCTTATCTTTATTTTTCTTAGTTATATAGGTATATTATGTGTATACCAACCCTCAGCTTAAAATAACTCAAACAGTAATAAACCTGGATAAAAGTAGGTCAATTTCTGTTTTTTTTTTTTTTTTTTTTTTTTTCCTCAAATTTCTGTGTCCTTCGTTTCTTTTTTTTTTTTTTTTGTTTTTTCCTATTTTTAATTCAATTATTACAGTTATTCGGTAATTTATCTGATACCACGGTATAGGTATAATTATCATTAACTATATACGTATACGTTTATATTAATTCTTTGTTTTCTATATAATATAAAGATTTCTTTTTTTTTTTTCTTCTAATTTCAAGCGGGTATATAAATATATAATATGAATATATAATATAATCGTGATTATAGTATATACGATTTCGCTAAAAAGAATCATTAAGAAGCCCGTATATACCGTGAGAATCGAATAAAACGTAGTTCAGTCGAAGCGCGCAGGCGCCGAATAATGTCGTATTCCATTAGGAATAGCCACTCGTTGCGCTAGAAAATCCCTAGAGTAATTTAGCGCGCGATTAGCGGTGAGACGCGTACAGCCTCTAGGGAGATTTTCGTGTGTTGGCTCACTTTGTAAAAACTTAAGTGAGTCGGCGTTGGCGCGAATTGATCGTGCTGTTTCACCTGATTCTTATACGGTAGGTATACCTGCGTGTATAGTTATACGTATAATGATATTTCATATAATACATAAATATACGATATTTTTACGCAACTGCATTCGGTCGGGATTAATAATTCGTCGGTTAAAATCAATTCGCGTCGCCCCATATGATCGTTTAAAAAAAAAAAAAAAAAAAACAATTTGATACGAGTAAAAGAGCAAAAGAGATAAAGAAAGAGAAGAGAGAGTAGATAGAAACAGGAGGAAAAAGATGAGATAAAACGGGACAGAGAAAAGTACTTCAGAACTCGTGGGCGGCGTTAATTGCTTATGGCGCCATACTGACGCCTATATCCGCAACGGACTTGTCCGTCTGTTTGTATTTCTGTATGTTAATAATATTATATACCTACCTGCGTGAGCTACGCAGGTTTAAATATCCCATACAGTAATATATTTTTTATTTATTATTATTATTATTATTATTATTATTATTATTATATAAAAGTTGGAAAGTTAACAATATAATATAATTCAATCTAATGTATTATATACAGAGCGATTCTGTGGATAATAATACCGCCTAAAAGGTAGGCAAACGGGAAAACGCCTGCATTGAGCAGCTCAAATATCGACGATTGGTTTTTATTTATTACGTGGGAAATAGAAACCGATGGTCCAAGCCGTTTCCCATTTGCCTACCTGTTAGGCGCGTTATTATTCACAAAATCGCTCTGTATGTTATATAAATGACGGTAAATTTCTATTCCGAAACCTCAATTTCTACACTAATTTTTATTTTAGAGAATTTCTAACATTTCAAACAGTTTTTATTCACAACGAAAAAAAAAAAAAAATATATATATAGATCAAACTTTCGTAATTTAGCGTGAAAAGGAAAATTGTTGATTTTCGTAGTTACATCGTGAATAAAAACCAAATTATTGTAGATTCTCGTAATTCAGCAAAGAAAAAAAATTTAAAAAAAAAAAAAAAAAATTATAGATTGTTCGCAGTTTCTTCGGCAAAAAAAAAAAAAAATTCGTTACCTCTATAAATCAAACTAGTAGAAGAAAACTGTGATATTTTTTTTATGAAAATGGAAAGTCTGACTTATTTTTATTTTCTGATGAAAATTATACATGATTGATTTAGGTATGGGTTTCTTTGTTTTTTTTTTTTTTTTTTTTTTGGTTCTAATTTTCAATACGACGTTTATTTTATAATCGACTACAAATTATCGTCTCTTCTTAATTCTATATACGTGCAGAATTTTCTAGCATCGCAAACATCGAATGGGTCGGTCTATCTGTTAGTGCGTACGACGTACGCGATATCGTGTTACTATAAATAAATTTTTTTTTTTTCAATACCGTAACGTACTGGGATTAGTCATTCAATCGAACAAAGTCGATCGACATATCAACATTAACACGCACTATGCCGCCTTTGTCGCTAATTAACTAATCAACTATAACTATACCAGACGTTGATGGAGTTTGAAAAAATGAAAATTGAACAAGATTACTCCAAAAATTTATTTTTTTTTGTTTTTGTTTTTTGCTTTTTCTCAATCTCATCAATGAAGCAATTTTCAGCTACAGAATGATAATTATTATGATAAAACTATCTAGATACCTATATAAATTCAATAATAGGTATAAAAAGAAGAAAACAAAATTTGATGACCTATTTAATTGCTCATTGATTTTCTGATTTTTTTTTTTTTTTTTTGATTCTTTTTATTGAAAATGGATGATATTTGAGTTTTTATTGACTATTTCAAAGAGTCGTAATAGTACCTACTATTACGGAATTTGACAAATCGGTATCATATTTACGAGAATAGATCGTAAAATTTTACTCAATTCTCGTATAATAAAAAGAAAAAAAAAAAAAAAAGAACCTGAATAATAGGATAATCTGGTGATAGTTGGGTTTTACTATTCATATACTACTATTATATACCCGAGCAATAACAGCGTCGACACTAGGTATATACCTATGAAGTAGTAAAATGACCATTTTTTTTTTATAGTATCGTTTAAAAAATGGTTTTCAATCGTAGAGTTTGAAAAGGTGTGGATGGATGTCTTTACCTATATGTATAATATATATATATATATATATATATACCTAGTCAACGATAATATCTTCGTTTATACGAATGCGTGTATAATATATTATATATACCTATATCGTATATGAAGGATTCTTTCTCAAGTGGGCCACCCATTTTCGTCGTGGTCTCGAATTAATTTGATTATTTCCTCCAATGATTACCCTACTTTTTAGGAGTTTTGCTGAATTTTTGCAGATTTTTAGCACTGAGATATACGAAATATCTGGATAATCTGTTTATTCTACGTATTTATAAATTACTGATAATGAAAGAAAAATCAAAATACATGAAAGTTATGTTTTTTCATCAGCTTTCCAGTAAAAGTATTTTCAATTTTAATAGAATGACAGTTAGGGCTAAAAATGCCAAAAAACCCAGAAAAAATGCGAAAAAAGGTGGTTTCAAGTTTTCGGGCCGCTTTGATTTTGATGAAAAAATTCGAGAAAGAGTCTCTCATTGATCAGAGTTTACTGTGTAAATTTTATTATGGGACCGCCACTCCTTCCTAAGAAAAAAACATCCGAAGATAGCCCAATGATTGTTTTTGTTCGTATGACAACTTGGAACGCTTTAGGAAGGATGGCGGTCCCATAATAAGATTTACACAGTAAACTCTGAGCAATGAGAGAGTCTTTCTCGAATTTTTTCATCAAAATCAAAGCGGCCCGAAAACTTGAAACCACCTTTTTTCGCATTATTTCTGGGTTTTTTGGCATTTTTAGCCCTAACTGTCATTCTATTAAAATTAAAAATATTTTTACTGGAAAGCTGATGAAAAAACATAACTTTCATGTATTTTGATTTTTCTTTCATTATCAGTAATTTATAAATACGTAAAATAAATAGATTATCCAGATATTTCATATATCTACGCTCCTGCCAGTGCTAAAA
Organism: Tenthredo mesomela; assembly: GCA_943736025.1. Classification (NCBI taxonomy): domain Eukaryota; kingdom Metazoa; phylum Arthropoda; class Insecta; order Hymenoptera; family Tenthredinidae; genus Tenthredo; species Tenthredo mesomela. The sequence continues at coordinate 25,988,196 of OX031017.1, read as the reverse complement.
ATCTGCAAAAATTCAGCAAAACTCCTGAAAAGGAGGGTAATCATTGGAGGAAGTAACGAAATTAATTCGAGACCACGACGAAAATGGGTGGCCCACTTGAGAAAAAATCCTTCATATATGTATATCTATAGAATGTAAGTTAGAGTGAATAGGGTATATGTACAACAGTGATAAAAAAGAACTATAATCGTAAAAGGTGACAGGAAGTACGGAGTTCTAGGAATCGAATAACCTGTGCGTACCTATACATACCTACATATATACCTATAGAGTATTCCATAAATTATAAAAGACGGACAAGAGACTAATAGTAAAAGGCTGTACTGTGCAGGGTACTCCGTTCGTTCTTAGTCATTCTGCACCACTTTGGATCTATACACATTTGATCCAAATATGGAAATTATATAGTAGTATACTTATATCTGAGTAATAATTGGAGATAAGCCGATCAGAGTCAGAATTAAACTCGCGGTGTCGAATTCAGTATAGAGATTTTTTTATTTTTTTTTTATTTTTTTTTGTTCGAAATCAATTTCGTGTGTTTAGAAACTTGAAAAAAAAAAAAAAAAAAAAAAAAAACTTTATTTTATCGTTATTATAGCGAATAATTATATAGGAAATTCGGGAAAAGTAACGAAAAATAAAGGAAAGATATTATAAAAATTATAAAACGTACAAAAATAAATAAATAAACAAATAAAATTTATACGTAATATGTATGACGACTTGTTGGTTTTGCGAACCGCGTGTGTATTATATATACCTATAGGTATGTTTATGTATACAAAAATAACCAAGAATAATAGCTTGACCACAGAGTGTAGTGTGTACGGACCACACGCACGATATGGTTGAATTAGCTAGTTTAGTCGCAAGTTCTTAGCTATGAGTCAGTCAGTCGAGGTTTTACATATTTCTTAGATAACCTGCAGTGCCAAGAAGAAGAAGAAGAAGAAGAATAAGAAGAAGAAGAAAAAAAAAAATGACGAGATAACGGGCAAAACAGAAAAGTAGTTTTTTTTTTTTTTTTATCTTATATAAATTTCGGAGTGAATCATAATATAAACTTGTATGTGAAAGTTTTCTGATATTTCCAGGAAAAATTTGAAAACGAAAACGAAAAAAAAATAAAATAAAATAAGAGAAGAAATTATCCTTTCGACGAAAAACGCTTCATTATGCTTGATTTTTGGCTTCGACCTCTTCTCGTCGTATAAAAGAGCCGGTCTAAGAGATATACTGCGTGTGTAGTTTTTTTGGTACATACACAGAAAAAAACGTTAACTTAAGCCAAGAAAATTATTCTTGATTCAAGATAATTTTTCGTTTCAAAAATGAAGACCGAAATTTTGATTTGATCCGAGAAAATTTCGGTCTTCATTTTTTGGACCGCAAAATTATCTTGAATCAAGTCAACCTTTCTTTCTGTGTACGCTAAATTGTCTTTTGTATTTCCGTTATTTCATCTACAGCTTATTTATACGGTTTTCTACTAAGAACGAGGGCTATTTAAATTCACACATTTAATACGTTGCTGACTTTAACAGTGAAAGAGGAGAAGCAAGCGGTTCAGCTAGCAGTCGTTCGAGAAGAACGACCTTCCTGGAAGAAGACCTGATTCATGTACCTACTCGTTGAAAATTTCAAGTTCAAAAGTAGTATAGGTATATATATACGACTAGGAGAAAATCCTCCGAAGGGTAAAAATTTAGGGTACAACTTAACCCGGCGCAGGTACACATGCAGTACTGTGCGCAATTCTGTTGCATAGAAATATCTATAAACGTAGCTGTACCTACGCAATAGTCTTTCACGATTTTAATTTTGGTTCTAAATTCTTGAATTTCAATCGTTTGTAATATATAACTCTCGATTTTCTGAAGGCCAGATAATTTCTGAACATTTTGAGACCCAGTGAGCTCAGAAATTGCAATAATTTAATATTTGGCATGAAGAAATTTGTCTCTCTGGTTATCATAGCTTGTGTTTTTCGAAAAATAAACATTTTCCCATATTCAATCGATGGGATAAAAATTTTTCACATTTATTCGTTAAATTACAAAGCTCGAAATTAGTTAATGAAACGTTCAGTTTAACAGTTTCGCCACTGCGTATCGGTGAATGATTTTTATTTTTTTTTTCATTTTTCTCCAGCAGCATTATTCTCGAGAAAATGCGGTCTTTGGAAAACTAACTCTCAAAGAATATATAAAAAAAAAATCCAAAAATTTTATAAAATTCTAAATTCTATTGCCTAATAGAGTAACGAAGACATTTTTAAAAAGACTCAACATTCATTTTTTCTTATTAATTTTTTTTTCTTTCTTCTTTTCTTTGAATCTGATTTTCGAAAAGTGCTCAAATATTGAATTTCGTGGGTTTTAGCCCCTCCAAAGAATTCTCAACTTCGAGTATACACATCTATAACGAAATTCTTCGAGATGGCACGTACACCTATATACCCTACTTTCATTTTTCACCGTTTCCGGACTGCAGTAAAGTGCAGTGACTGCGTAATCTGCACGCATATATATATATAGCTTAGGTATGTACATGTATATATATATATACATATACATATACCTTTAGGTATGCGAACAGATAGGATCCCGTTAGACCGTGACCTCGCAGTATGCTTGGGGTACGTATCTCGCAGGAATGAAAAGGGTCTTCATACTCGGGCCAATAGTACCCATGCAGGAGTCCCCAGAGTTGGACAAAGGGGCCAGGCTTGGCCCAGCACCGGGAACCCAGCTTCGGCGTCCCTATATTGGCCCATGCTTGGATCATAACTGGGTACTCAACCTTGGCCATTCCTATGATTAGCCAACCTTGGGCCAAAACTGGCTAACCCATGTTCGGCCATTCTTATGGTTGCCCAATCTTGGACCAAGACTGGGAGACCCAGCTTTGGCCATTCAATGGCGAGCCGAGATTGGCCCAAGGATGGGTAACCTAGCATGAGCCGTTGCTGTAGCTTGAGGCTAGCATTTAACGAGGATTTTTGGAAGATTTGTGCGGTGCGTGACGGTCGAAATGAAAGTCAATTTGCGGAGGCATAAGCGCGTTTCTTTGTATCAAAATAAACTTATTAATATTCTCGAAATTGTGTTGTCGTGTGTAACGTTTTCGTAAGGTAGGCCGAAGCGCGCCAACGCCATCTCTGAGGTTCGCGCCGGTCCAAAACCTCCGAGCGCTCAGAAAATCTCTCTCACAAGTAAAGTAACATCCCAACGTCAATAGTACCCGTGAATATCGAGGCATCATTCAGAGAGAAATTTACATCTTTCTAAGTATCAGGCTAGCCTGTGTTTAGTCTATTGTCAATTTTGGAAAACAGACTTCAATGTAATCTAAGAAATGATCTTCAAAATTATTGGAAAAACTTTATGTAATATAAATATCACATAATTATACGAATAATCAAAAAATTATTTACTTCATTATTTAATTATTATTAAACTAATGGCGAATTCTTGGCAATTAAATTTGGGCCAGTTCTGGCAACCACGAATGGGCCAATTCTGGCAATGAAGTCTGGGCCAGTCTTGGTTTCCAAGCTTGGCCCGAGATTATCATTCCAGACTTCTACCAAGGCTGGGCCAAGACTGGTTTACAAGCTTGGGCCAGAGTTGTACAGAGTTGGGCCAGGCCTGGGCCAAGCTTGGGCCCGTCGTACTTTCCTCTATGGGTAGGTCTATATATGCATTATGCATGCATACAGGGTGGTCAGATTAAAATAAATCCTCTTCATTTTAAATGAATTCCATATTATTTCATAAAAATTTTACCTCGCTGTGCGAAAAAAAAAAAAATTAGAAGAATCGCGTCAGATTTTCGTACCTTTTTTTTTTTTTTTTTTTTTTTTCTGCAACTAATGAAGGACCTAGTATGGGTATAGTATACCTATACTGATATTTGGTACTTACCGTATAATGTATACTATAAATACGTAATTATATGCCTATATATGCTGCATGCGCAAATTTCTTCGTTGCATAAACGCGTCGTCACGCGATAATATATATGCGTTGCTGTCGTACTATATATGAGATGGGTGATGGACCGATCTACGACGATGACCATAATTCACGGGATATAATTAGCACTTTTACGAAACGATCGAGTTTTTATTTAAAATACTACGCGTATATAATCTAGATGGGGTATATAATTAGTTAATAATATAATAACGCATGCGATGATTATTTCGCGATCGTTAAAATTATTGATAAAATTTCTATCCTTTTCTAATTATTATTTCTTTTTTTTTTTTTTTTTTTTTTTTTTTTTTTTTAGGTTTAACAATCGCAAAGTTTCTAATTATTTTTCAATTAGTATTCCGAGATTCGAAAATATAACTAATTGTTTTTTTATTTATAAAAATGAGAAGAGATCGCGTGACGAAGAAAAAAAATATATAGTGTATAAAATAAATAAATTAAAAAAAAAAAAAAAAAAAAAAAAAAAAAACAATTAGACCAACTCGAGGGGTCAATTATCGCGGATGCACAGCTTCCTTATTCTTGGTCATAGTCTTACGTGTATGTAGGTATATATATGTACTACTATAGAGCGTAAAGTTGGTAGTAAGATTAAATACATCCGGTTAGTCGCTCATTCATTGAATATACTACCACGAGGATCAGTCCAGTCGGTCATTTCAACTCTCTTATATTTGTATATTATATTTTTTTCTCCGATCTGAAACCGCTAAACTTTCATTCATGCATTCATTCATTCATTCATTCATTCATAAATTCTAACTAACAGACTAATAATTATAACATATATTTATACGACGATTAATAATACTATATATGCGGTTTTACCTCGCGCCTTTTTTAGATATGGTATAATCACAATATGAATCACGATCACGCATCATTACACATGGAGTTTTCTTTAATCCGGAAAAAAAAAAAAAAAATAAACCGCAATGTTTTTTACCTAGATTATCATTTTTAATTGCAAAAGTTCGAAATAGTTATTTTTTTATATTATTGGTAAAAAAAAAAAAAAAAAATTGAATTCATTTTTTTTTTTTTTCATTGCAGTAGGTAGTATAGCTCCGAAAAATCTCACTCATTACCTGCGTAGTAGAGTATTAGGTATTTCATGAAAATTCGACAGATTTTCAACGATATAAATTTTTCGAAGCTCCAGCGCATCAAAAAAAAAAAAAAAAAATTTCCTACTCCGAAATTGTGATGAACAAAATTTTGTCGTTAAAAAATTTTTTAATTTTTCACGAATACATTTTTTTTTTTTTTTGTATACTGTTCGAAATTTGAATATGACCGAATCAAGGATCGCCTTACTGTTATATAAATCGTATCTGTTATAGAATTATACGGTATATATAAAATTTGTCGTGTATGGGTTTTAAGCGAGCCTGAATTCTGTCGTTAATGGTTGAACGTAAAATAATTTTTATTTATAATATATGTAGAAGAGAAGAGAAGAGAAGAGAAGAGAAGAGAAGAGAAGAGGCGAGACGACGACCTCTTGGGACTCGGATAGTTTAACCGGTACAAGTTAAGGCTCGAGAGTCAAGCCTTAGTAAGAGCATGTCATAAAATTAGTTACGACTTACGCGACCAGCTATACTATTACTATATAGGTACCAGCGAGTTATATACTGTCGCAAACTAAAATATAAAACACAAGAATAAGAATAATAATAATAATATCAAAAAGGAGAAGATGGAGAAGGAGAAGGAGAAGAAGAAGAAGAAATATTCTTCTCCTCTTCTACGCACTACTAGGCTTGACCCTAACCGCGACCTGGCATATCCGCCCGAAGTAGTGGGCGGATCTTTTTACTTTTTCTTTCTAAAAAGGAACAAAAAAAAAAAAAATGAGGAAAAAAAAAAAAAAGAAGGAATTGAAAGAGAGACAAGAGAATTAAGAGAGAAAGAGACGGAGAGACGGAGGAACATAAGACGCCTTGTTAAGGCAATTAACAAACTCACATTGAATATAACTTACATTAAAATTGCCGAGAGTTGGGAGTCTCGAATTTCAGACTCGAAAATTAGACCTGTTTTTTTTTTTTTTTTTTTTTGTTATTTTATTTCAAAAAGTGACTTTGAAATTTTATTTTCCTGCGACTTAGAATGACTCGGAATTTTTAACACACTCGATAATATTTACGATAATTGACTAAATATATCGGGTTTCTATATATATATAAGGTAATAAAAAAAAATGAGCGTTAAAAATCCCGCAGATTTACTCAATTTTTCATTTTTTATTATTTTTTATTTTTTTTTTATTTTCAATTTATTTCTGTAAATAGAAATTCGAAGGAACTCATATCATATCATGCAAGAGACAGGATATATATTCAGCTTGTGGAAGTCGGCGCGTGACAACCGGAAGTGTAAAGTGAGTCTAGCGCAAGAAGGGAGTTTAATTGTAAGTGGAGGGTCTCGGAGGACGCTGCGTAACCATCATCGTATCGGCGGGCGTCCGCGCTCTAGGGCGTCCATTGATATTAATGTCGTTATAACAACTGGCTAATGGATATTATCATCTATGGCACGAGCCTGGAGCCGATTATCCAATTTAAAAACCATATAATCCGCACTTTTAATCGTCGCGAGTTTATCATAGCTTTTTTTTTTTTTTTTTATCTTTTCTAGGTTTCGATCTATTTTCTCTCATCTCACCTTGCGTGATTCCGAAATTCTTTATAAGCAGAGTAAAAAAAATTTTTGGAACAGATCGATTCTTCAATTTTTATCTTCTTCAGTTTATCGAATAATTTCTTTCGAGAATAATAAAAGAACGATTTTTTTTTTTTTTTTAGCTAATTAATTTAGTGAATTTCATTTTATTGGACTAAATTTGATACCGCGGTTTATAACCAGGCGCGTATATATAAGCGATATAGTATACTTATAGTTCTTTGTCGGCGTACGTTCTTGCCCAACCCCAACGAATAGGATTTCCAAGAATCAACGCCACGGCACGACATACCGCGTGTTAGATTGCGATTCGGAATGTATATTTTTGTCTTCAATCTATCTAAATATATCGAGAGACCCAGATTCCCTCGACACGAAGAGATAACGACTTCAGACTGTGTAGTCATTACAAATCTACGCCAGAAACAAGTCGAATCCACTATTTTCAACGTCAGTATTACTCGATTCGGTATCGCGAAAGTTTAGCTTATGTCAAACTCTGGTATAAAAATGATAAAAAAAAAAATAAAATTTCACATATTATTCAAAAAATGTACAACTTTTCGTAGTTTTTCATAAAAACTTGTCTTTTTTTTGTCCCAATTTTGTAAAAAAAAAAAAAAAAAAAAAAAAAAAAAAAATTGCTCTAAACTGACGTAAATCGCGGTAGTCTTACAAAATTTCTATAATCGATACTTTTCAACAGTTTCATCCAATTTTACGACCATTTTTCAATTAGAAACAAATTTATAGGAAAAACACAGAGACGGTTACATCATATCAGTCACTAATCGATTAATTAATAAATAGGTACCATTATATACCAACGTGTGTCACGAATTGACTGATACGTCTAAATTCTCAGATTGAAGCCTCGAACTGTGAATCTTTTATTTTGTGAGTTGGAAAAATTTATATACTCAAACTAGAAAATAAATGAATAAAATAAATCACGAATAAAAAAAAAAAAAAAAAAGGAAACCATATAATTTCTTACGCGAAATTCAAATTCCGATATATATAGAGCGAAGAGTTCTGTGCAGTGCTAAATAAAGCAAACACAGAGTTATATTTAAATAACGATAATAAATTTTCCAACGCATTCATTCAACTCTATAATATTTATATAAAAAAAATTTCAAGCTCATTTCATGTGTAAAAAATAATTGAAATTTTATTATTTCTCTAAAATTTCATCATCATTTTTATTTATTTTTTTCTCTTTTTTTTTTTTTCTCTCTCCTAATTCGTTTGGAGCTACACAGGAAAAAAAAAGGTTAACTTGAGCCAAGAAAATTATTCTTGATTCAAGATAATTTTGCGGTCCAAAAAATGAAGACCGAAATTTTCTCGGATCAAATAAAAAATTTTTCTCGAACCAAGAAAATTTTCCAAATTTTCCAAATTTTCTTGGTTCGAAAAAAAATTTTTATTTGATCCGAGAAAATTTCGGTCTTCATTTTTGGACCACAAAATTATCTTTAATAAAGTCAACCTTTCTTTTCGTGTATGAACAATTTTCTTTACGACTTGACAAATTTCGGTATACGTATTTGATAAGTTTTTTTGTTTTTTTTAAATATATTTCACTGTGTACATTTTGTATTATGAGAAAAAATAATCGAAATACTTTATATACCTCTAGCTATGATATCAGTTTCTCGTTGGCTAACAATTAGAGCCTAGTTTTAATGGTAATTAACAACTGCATTATAATGCTTGAGGGTAAATTCTCAAGCGAACTAGGTAGGTAGGTTTACGTAGCTATATGCGTACGCGAGAAGCATTCGTTAAGTGGTGGAAAATGCGGTGTGATTACCGAACGGCAATTATACCATACGTTTATAAGCCATATATATCGCGTCACTAATACCTTAAGGTCGTAAGCGCCAAAAAAAAATTTTTTTTTTTTGCGGATATGCCCAAACGATGTCATATGGCACAAAAAAGATTTTGCCACCAAAAACACGAATTTTTTTTTTTTTTTTTTTTTTTTTTTGCGCTTACGACCTTATGGCATTAGTGACGCGATATAATATAATTTTTTTTTCATTCTTATTCCCTCGTATCTGTATAAAAATAATAATAATGGATTAATATTGTATAAACGAGGGGAAAAAAATCGTCTTTATAGATTTTTCTCCCTCATTTATCTATATTATTATTATTATTATTATTATTGATAAATAAAAAATAAAAAATAAAGGAAATCTGAACTACGCAGTTATAATTATAAATTCGAAAGAAAATTTCGTCAAGTTTTTTTTCTTATATCTATATGTACCTTCGTATTTCTAGTTTACTTAGAAAACCGAGGGTTTCCGATGTAGTAGGTATTACATCAAATTTTCTGAAGCCAAATCTATTTTAAACTTTAAAACCTCGAATCCCGCTGGCTGCTGGCGCGTCTGCTCCGAAACGTCGCAGACTCGGCGTCTTTGGTTCTCGAACCTGTTGCCTGTTTGATGAGCTTCAATATTCATATTCTGTTCTTTATAAAATTGTGAACATTTTTTTTTTTTTTTTTTTCTATACGAAGTTTTGTTTCAAGGAAAATAGAAAAATAAACTTAAAAATTATGTAAAAAAAATTTTTTCATTTACTTTTTTGAATTTTGAATTTTTTTTTTTTTTTTTTTACCTTAGCTTGAAATCCGGTGAATATAGATCGTCTCGAAGGATAGGAAGACATGTTGATCTTGTTTACGACCATTGTCATTGCAGTATTAACGAACGAATATAATATCTATATTTCCGCCCGCGGAAATTAACGCGTTATTTTTGCGAAAGAAATAAAATGTGAATAAAAATTTCAAATTTCAGAAAAAAAAAAAAAAAAGAAAAAATGAAAATAACACCATCAACGATTTTTCCAACACTATATATACGGTATAATATTATACCTGATGGTTTTTATAACGCCGCACATCGATAGGTAAGTAAGATTCAAATTTTTACCCTCTTTATCGAAACCCGTAAGTTTTAAAGAGATTTCTTTATCCACCGCACAGAACGTAAGTATTTAAAATTATTATTTCACTGATAATAATTATTATCTTTTCGAAGTTTTTATGAAACGTCAGAAAAATTGACATGTGATTTGAGTAGAAAAAAAAAAAATATTTATATATAATTATATAAAATAAAATAATTATCTAAAATCTACTGCAAAACAATATATTTGCATTTCGATTCGATAAAAATTGTTTTTTTTTTTTTTTTTTTTTTCCTTTATATTTTCGAACCACTTTTCAATTATATCAACACATTGGCGTAATAATAATTAAAAAAAAAAAAAAAAAAAAAAAAACACACACTGTCGTTATTACAGCGATGAATAAAAACTGTCGAAATTTCAAAAATCGTTTTTTTTTTTTTCTTCTTCTTTCAGACTGTTTGAAGTTCAGCTATACGGAGCTTATATCTGTCTTAAGGCGACAATATCGTCGCTTCACGTCTCTTCAGCGAATCTCACCGCACTGAGCCTTCGGCGTCGAGAAGCTTACTTATAAGTATTTCGTTTCCCCCTCTTTTCCGACAACCAATCGCCAACGACAGTCTATGTAGTATTAGTCGGTCTTATACTAGACTTCAAGTGTCATCACTGACTTTATACTTTGAACAGAAGGGGGTGGGCTAAGATATGTACTTATACCTACTTATAAATGCACGATTATAATTTTACACCTAACTCGAATTAAGTTCATTATAGACATCGAAGAATCTCATTATTAGATAAAGGGACAAGGGCGACGTTTTTTTTCTTTTTTTTTAGTTTTTTTATTTTTTTTTTATTTTCTCTTTCAAACTAAAAAAGCGACGCTAGGATTTTCGATGTACAATTTTTGGAGTTGAAATCGTGCCAATCTTAATTCAACTCTAAAAAATATTGAGAATTTTCAATCCTTTTGTTTCAATTCTGCGTAGAATTCCACGATTTTTACTCCAAAAAATTTATAAAGTCTATATCGAGCGATTTATCGAATTTGAATTGATTACCAATATCCAATTAACGAGTTTTTTTCCTGCTTTTGAACCAAAGAAGCAACGCTAATATTGTTTCGATGTACATTTTTTTCGAGTCCAGATGATGCAAATCTTAATTCTACTCTAAAAAGTAATCAGAATTTTCACTCTTTTTGTTTCAATTCTGTTTACTCCAAAAATTTTTTTACTCCAAAAAATTTGTAGAGTAACATATCGAGCGATTTATCGAATTTCAATTAATTGCCAGTATATCCAATCAACGAATTTTTCGAATAGCTATACGTTGATTAATTCGCAGTGGCATCAGCCAGTAAGTTTCTATAATTAATCTATAATTGTCTTTCTGTTCATTTAATTCAATCAAAGAAAGAGAAAAAATAAATAAAAAAAACTGAACAAGAAATAAATTCGATATCACGTCTTATCAATATATTTCAAATTTTGTCGAAGTTCTTTGATGGGATTGAAATAAATCGTATAGAATTCTTGCTATCGCTAATTCATTAACCAGCTTGAAGTTTTTCTCGTCGTTATAATAACTCCGAAAAACATTTTTTTCAACCATATAGCTATTCATTCCCCCAGCTTCATTTTAGCCCAAGTTCGATAACAGGATTTCCGAATTTCAGCTTTGGGTATACTCAGAGTTTCACAGTCTCAAAATACGCTTCTGTATTCCATAAATCGTGGAGATGAGTTTTATTCCATTTAGTACTTGACTCATGGTCTTTCTGGACGAGGGTGGATTCAGCTTTCCAAAGTTTTCTTTATTTTAATCGCGGAATTGATTTTCCAGTAAATATTTCCAGAACAGTAACAAAAGTAGAGGAAAAATGAAACTAAAAAAAAAAAAAAAAAATATATCGATGGCCTAATGCCAAACGGGCGTAAGCGGCAAAAAAAAAAATCCGTTTTTATAGTGGCAAAATCTTTTTCATGCAATGGAGAATCTTTTGGGCATATCTGGAAAAAAAATATTTTTTTGTCGCTTACGCCCCTATGGAATTAGTCCATCATTATCATTGAACGAAATTGAAGATTTCTGATTTTCTGTAAATTCTGAGCAAAGAAGACAAAGCGTACCTATTTCTATACCAACGTATGAGTCATTTGTTGAATATAGAAAAATTTGAATTTTGCATACATATAAGGATTCAAAAACGCCATGAAAAATGATTTATGTACGACAATTATTGACTGATGCTGATTTCACTCCTGGCTAAGAGTCTCAGCTTTTGTTGCTCCGCTACTCACGCTCCATGTTTCGGAGTAACTGAGTGAGAATACATTATTCTCAGTTTACGCTATTTAAAGAATAACCGCCTTTCTGGCTAAAGTGTAAACCGAAAAAGCAAAAGACAGAGTGAAAAAGTAAAAACCCTAAACCCCAGGATTAGTTGGCATAGAGGGAAAAACCCGTAACGATGATCGGTGCAGTACTCACATAAAAAATGAACAAATACGTGTATTCCATATAAATTCACACAATCACCTTGATATATTCTAATAGTAAAACTAAGAATCGTTACTCAACGCCTACTCACGTTTAAATAGTATGTAGGTACATGTAGTTCAGTAATTAAGAAAAAACGAAAAACGAATGAAACGAATATGTAATCGTTTTGGAAAAAAAAATAAGACCTTCGATCCTAAAACTAAATTTCGAAACAGAAACTCGATAATGGGTCAGAGAAGGGCCGCTCATTCAGGCATATATGATTGTCTATTAATTGGCCCGCGCATAGGTCCTATGGACCTTTAATGATCTTCTACGATGTTTTGGCACTCGTGGTCTGCAGCTATACAAATTGATTTATAATTATCGATTATTTATTCGAACCGACTATTTATACAGAAAACTTCTACAGATCTTCTAATGATTAAACATGATCACTGTAGCTGTAGGTATTTTTTTCTCGCATTTCTATATCGTTAATGATTATTAAATCTAACGATCGATCATCGAACGTATAGACGATTGAAAAAATTTCGACAACCGCATATGAGTATAAGTCAAAAGATGCAATATAACCGCGTGAGAAATTATTTACCACAAATATGCGTTTGCCGTAATAATGACAAATAATGAGTAATTGGTAACTAGATTGCTCTGTGCTCATATATGGAGGCGATTTTATTACTGAAATATCGAGTGACTATGCACGCAGGGAGAAATCGAAATAAAATTCATAGCAGGATAATCATTTACGTCAAAGCTTATGCGTGCGGAGTCTGATTAAACTTATATATACAATACGGATCAGAATTATACCGGAAGATCGATTTTTCATCCGGTATCAAGAGTTTCCCCGAGTCTAAAATTTTCATTTCTTTCATTTAATAACGCATTTAGTCACGTATAATGTAAAACCGCATTATAAATCGGTCAAGGTATCCTCACTCTAAGAATTTAGAATGAATATTAAACCGAAATTATGCGCTGACCGCATTATGTGTGTTACAGGTATTGATTGATTAATCACTGAGTAAGAAAATTTAATAATCATTAGAGAAGAGAAAATTTCATATTTATGATAGGAAGATTATTCATATCATTATATATTAGGGTGGGCCCAAAAAAAAAAAAAAAAGACAATTTTTTTTTCCTTAGTTACCATGAAAATATTATTCAGGATGACGAAAAAAAAAAAATTCTCTGAAAGTTTGAGCTCTTAATATTAATATTAATATTAAGAGGTGGCCCATCGTGATTTTTGATTTTCCATTTAAATAACACGGGAAATGAATTTTTTTTTTTTGGAATTTGACTCTGTTCTAACGAATCATCGTGTTGTAAAAAATCAATACATATTCTTGTAGGAAATTGAACGAACTCCAAAAAAGGTCTGATACGATTTTTCGCTAAGTCGAAAAAAAAAAGTCGTCATATACCGTTTGAGGTTGAACTTCATCCTTGAATAACTTTCAAACGAGTGGACTTAGCGAAAAATCATATCAGACCTTTTTTGGAGATCGTTTAATTTCCTACAAGAATATGTATTGATTTTTACAACACGATGATTCGTTAGATTGGAATAAAATTCCAAATAAAAAAAAAAAAAAAACATTTCCCTTGTTATTTAAATGGGAAATTAAAAATCACGATGTGCCACCTCTTTTAATATTAATATTAAGAGCTGAAACTTTGAGATAATTTTTTTTTCGTCATCCTGATCTTCATGGTAACTAAGGAAAAAAAAAATCATTAAATTCGACTAAAATTGTACATAATAAATAAATAAGTAAATATATTATATTGCCATATATTTATATCGCGCGGCGGAAAATTGAAAATATTTTCTCAGAATATATTATATATAATATTATATCTAACCACGAGCGACGTATTTGACATAAACTTAAAGGCATCATCCGCGGCATTTCCAATTACGTCACTGTAATAACAATTCGTTCGACACGTTTTAAAAAAATATGTAATAGATGATGCGAGTTATGACGCATCTGACGATTAATATGAAAATTTAGTTTATTTCGTTATATGGTTCCTCGTAGATTATTTTATACAAGAAATTTTTTTTTTTTTATGCCCACATTTTTGTGCAAAAAAATTTTATGAAAATTCAAATTTCAGGTATTTTACCCGCTAATCTTCTATTCCCTTGCCTCTTTTCTTTCAATAATAGCAAAAGAGGATTAGGCTACCTTTTTCTGACCCTCTCGAATGGTGAGGTAAAGCCCATCGGTCGCTATGCCCATAGCTGAGTCCGAAATAAATCTGACCGAAGGTATTGTGCAGTTGATAAAAAATCCTGAGAAAAAGCGAACATGTCATTATTTCCAAAAAATCTTATTACGATGAAAAGTTTATAAACAGCTCGGTTCATTTTCCGCGAATACGTTGACGAGGAGGAAAATCGTGCGTAAAGAAATCTGAGAAAGTTAATTTGAAAATTGGAAAACGGGTATAAATAATTTAATCTAAATTCATTTCAGCTGCAGTAAAATAATTAAAGAGATTCATCTCCGATCTTTTCAATTGCAAATTTTCTTGATAAATTATCTGAAAATCTTTTATTTCTTCGTAAAATAAAATGAAAATCTTCGTTTCCGTAAACATTACGTGTCGTCGCCTGAGTGATGTGGTAGCGGAGTATAAATTTATCTTATATACGAGTCTAGGTATAACGTGAAGACGCGACGCCCCTGACTCAGAAGTGTCGCCTGACCGGTTGGGTTCAGCGTAACGTCTAAGAAAACCAACCCTATTTATCTTATTTTTGATTTTGCGAACCCGCAAATAGGACGAAGCCAAGTCTCCATCATCACTAGCTTAATAGATTGCGTCGCGACACCAAATGAACGCTCGCCGGAACGGCGCCCTTAGACTAACGAAAATCGCCCGTTAGACACGATGAAAAAAAAAAAAAAAACTTAGTCTACTCCAGTTCCAATATTAGCTGTCTATCCAGGATTCGGAGCTCAAAAAAGGACATGAAATTTAGTTTCGCAAATTAAATCGCGGAAAATGATATATAATTGCAAGATCGCGCATCAGTATATCGATTAGGGTGGGCAAAAAAAAAAAAAAAAAAAAAGACTAATTTTTTTTTTCCTTAGTTACCATGAAAATATTATTCAGGATGACGAAAAAAAAAAATTCTCTGAAAGTTTGAGCTCTTAATATTAATATTAAGAGGTGGCTCATCGTGATTTTTGATTTCCCATTTAAATAACGCGGGAAATGTATTTTTTTTTTTTTATTTGGAATTTTACTCCGTTCTAACGAATCATCGTGTTGTAAAAATCAATCCATATTCTTGTAGGAAATTGAACGAACTCCAAAAAAGGTCTGATACGATTTTTCGCTAAGTCGAAAAAAAAGTCGTCATATACCGTTTGAGGTTGAACTTTAATCCTGAATAACTTTTAAACGAGTGGACTCAGCGAAAAATCATATCAGACCTTTTTTGGAGATCGTTTAATTTCCTACAAGAATATGTATTGATTTTTACAACACGATGATTCGTTAGATTGGAATAAAATTCCAAATAAAAAAAAAAAAAAAACATTTCCCGTGTTATTTAAATGGGAAATCAAAAATCAGGATGAGCCACCTCTTAATATTAAGATTAAGAGCTCAAATTTGAAGAGAATTTTTTTTTTCATCATCCTGAATAATATTTTCGTCTTTTTTTTTTTTGCCTACCCTAATATCGATCCATCGGCAGTTTAGAATCAAAAATGTCTTTCAAAGCGACGAATAAAGACTTTCCCTACATTCTACCGCAATTCTTGGAAATATACCAGCGAATATCTCCAGTTTTATTAGTTTCGATTAATTCCAGTGAACTGGAATACGAACCAGTAGCACGGGTGCAACAGGTTATGCTATTTCCATCTCTGCTACTGCATCAGCGTACTGCAGCATCCAGCAGAGAGACGTCGTCGCTGCAGTTGCTGCAGTCGCGTCGTTTTGCCTCCACGCCGTCGCTGAGGCGAGACCAAAAGCTTTCTTCAAAGTTTTACTTTTTTTTTTTTTATTTTTCTTTCGTTTTATTTATGTTATTTTTTTTCTTTTTTTCAAAAAGGAAAGAAATAAAATCTGCTCGATGATCTTGCTACACGTATATATATGCGTCTATGAGTATAAATAAATATATAGTATAATAAAATGCACTCTCTTATTTATGTACGCATATATGCGGTGTTAAATGATCTTCTATAATTAAAGATAGATGAATGAAAAATGAAAACAGTGATAATGATAAAAGTATGAATTTTTAAAAAATGACAACCCAATTCTTTTTCGTTTCTCGCAAAATACAAAAAAAAAAAAAAACAAAAAAAAACGAAGAAATTATAGAATTATTGATATATATATAAGATATTTCTTTATATAGCGAAATGGTTTAGTTTAGACTGAATAATCGAGACGATTTCAGAATGATCGTTGATTTACTAAGAGGAAAGATCCGCTACTTAGCTCAGGGATAACGGAACTGGGATAAATTCATTAAACTTTCAGATGACTACTTAACCGTAATCGCTTTATTACAAAACAAGGAATAATTAATTGCGGTATCTGTTCAGCTGGGAGATTGATGTTACATTTAAAAATAATTTATTAATAATCAAGTTTTATCGTTATATATAATAAATATTTAAGAATTATTTTATTTGAAAAACTGTGTAGGAGAGAAAATTTAACTAGAAAAAAAACGAGAGAAAAAAAAAAAAAAAAAAAACGAAATTGCCATCATCGGGATGAAAATATTGCGACGATACAAGGAATTGTATTTCTAGCTGAAAAGTCACTGTGAGCTTATCCGATTAACAGAAACCTGTAGTAAGACGGTTTCACAGTAAATGAAATGCCCAGTTATTTTTTTTTTTTTTTTTTTTGTTTTTGTGTGAAACACAAACTTCGTTATCTTCGTTATTAATTGATTACTTCGTAAAGTCCGCGGTGTATATAATCGCTCTGAGAAATCTGAACTTTTGTGAAATAGAAAATACCGGTAATTATGTTATCGATTGATATATTCAGACGCTTTTCAATTATCGATTCTAAACTAGATGTCCGATTAAAAAAAAGTTGGAAAATTCTGTGAAAATTTAGAATTCGATATACTCTTTCTCCGAAACTAGAAAACGAATAATAATCCGAGTTCATTTTACTCAATAACAAAAGGAGAAAAATTTCTTTTACGAATGATTTTCAACTAACAAAATTCTCTGATATATCGCGTATAAAACTAATCAGCGATATCAAAGAGTCAACGAATGTAGGTGAGTCACTCAAAAGTAAGCAAGTACTACGTATGTGGTATGCTATATGGACTCAGGACTCACTTCAGTTGAAAAATCTATAAAGTATTGGTAATAGATAAGAGAGGAACGAGATTATTAATAAAAACTCAGGTTAAAAAAGTGTCGTGTAAACATTTTCTTGACGTTTGATTGGAGAGAGTTATATGATGTCAAAAAAGTCAACAAAAATTAGGTGACTCGTGTCTTCAGAGTTTTTTCACTTTCAAAAAAAATGTGCAATCTTAGCGAACTAAACACGTGATAATTCACCGATTTGTACAGATTTTTTTGTACACAGAAAGAAAGGGTAACTTGATTCAAGAAAATTTTGCGGTCCAAAAATGGAGACCGAAATTTTCTCGGATCAAATCAAAAATTTTCTCGAACCAAGAAAATTGTGCCAATTTTCTTGGTTCGAGAAAATTTTTGATTTGATCCGAGAAAATTTCGGTCTCCATTTTTGGACCGCAAAATTTTCTTGAATCAAGTTACCCTTTCTTTCTGTGTACACGAATATACAGCAGAGTGTAACGAAGACAAATTCTTTCTTAGATTTTTTCGCCAACGATAGATTTTTATGCAAAATAGCTTGAAATGATTTTTAACCAACCGAACTAAGATTCGACTATTTTAGCATACAATAGGATCTGCGTCATTCTGATTCAGACCCGAAACTCGCGGTTCGGGGTAGTTTGTAGTAAATTTTTAAACTCATTCATTCATTCATTCATTCATTCATTTATTCATTCATCTGCGCGAGAGTGACTAATATCTCACGGTTTGTTTGACCTGAACAATTGAACCATAAACATAAGAGTATATCCTTACTCACCAGGGCATTAGACTGAAATCTTAATTGTTACACCAATCGTTGCATTTCATAATTCCAACGATTAATATCAAAGTCTTGAGTCACGATCTAAACCAACGTTGGGTAAACGCGTAAACCGCGTGAATATGAATATGATTATGAATATGAATGAAGTATTGGATGTGTATGAGATTAAGTAGAATAAGAATACGAAGGACAAGAGATGTAACATGTAAAACCGCATGGATCCGGTAATATACTAAGATTTAAATAAGGAGAAACGGATATTATTAATATAACAACAATCTACAGTATTCTTCAGATTGCGGGCGCGAATAGCTTCCTATCTAAACAATTCAAACTGATAATTTCTTCGATACATCCTCGTTCTGATCAATTTAATTAAAATTTAGTAAAAAATTCTTTGATTTTCGTTCTTCATGCTTTCGTGTTTACAAAATGCATGCCAAAGTGTGTGACTAATACGTGCGACATGTTAATAACTAAATTCGCAAAATCAGATGTGATCGTAGGCACTAGCCAAGTAAACAATCTTTAATTTTTTTTTTTTTTTATTTCTTATTTCTTCTTATACAAGACTTCATTCATCACTTACTTAAAGTGTGAGAACTAACTTCGCTAAGCGAAACGAAGCAAAGAGGCATTTTCGGCGTAGGCGTTAGCGTATAATCATCATCGTTTTACGTAGATTCAGTATGCAAATTGCGTGAATCATTTGCTCGATAAGTTTTTTTTTTTTAACAGGATCAAATAAACGAGATGTCTTAGGATATGAGAGTATAAATATAAAATAAATTTAGGACCAGAGGCTAGGCCATATTATTATGTGAGATTTAACATACGATAATCATTCTTTTAGGTTTAATTGAAACTTGCCATCAGTTGGCAGTATCCAGTTATTCGATAAGAAAAATCATAATAAGAAAATTAAAAGAAAAAAAAAAAAAAAATGTCATAAAAATGCCAATGAGTCAACGCTGTGTCAACGTGAATGCATATAATACTATGATAATATGTGTATAGAAAACCATATCGGCATGCGTGCATAATCGCATAAAACATTTGTCAGAAATAGATCGTAAAAATATGTGCGATTATTACGAGGCCTGCAGCAATACCGCAGTTATGGCCATTTTCATATTATTATGCATTTCCGTTTGATTCACACTACTTCGACGATGTCGCATCATTTCTGATATCACACGATACCGATACACGTGTACATAGAGAAATTTTTTTTATACAGTGGGAGGGATTCCCCGAACTCGTATATGACGCTAAGAACTTGACGAGAAATAACAAACGTACTGATTATATTTTTAGACGAATTTTTTTTTTTTTCCCATTCGGATTATTTACCTTCAGATAATTTACCGTGTCTTTGCTCCTTAATTGTTTGTGATTAGTCATTAATGTGGCAAAAACAATTTTGATCATTAATTAACATCATTGCAGAGGCGAAATTTGTGAGATTTCATAATGGGCATCATATTCTTCTTGTTATTGAAGACAGTGTTACACTGCGGAAGTACTAACATCCTGTCAACAATATTCGTACAGAACAACAACCCATTTATCTAAAACAAGGACGTTTCTTTTTCCTTTTTAAAAAAGGTAAGAATATGACCATGGGTCAGATATTCGATGCTCGAAATGTCCCTTCCTTGACTAAGATTGATATGATTTTCACTGGCCATAGTAGCTTCTTCTTTTTTTAGCAACGAAAACAAAACTGGAACTTCTATATTCTCAACAAAAAAAAAAAAAAAAACATTGTTGAATATAAGAAAGAAAATGTTTTGGAATTCATTTGAACCCAAATGTCTAACAAATGTCAGAACAACGCAATATCGTCGATGTATTCATCGTTTTTTCCATCATCTTCTTCATCCCCTTCTTCTTCGTCCTCGTATTCCTCGTATTCCTCGATATCTAGGAATGAATCGACGAGCTCCATGGGCAGTTCGTCAACGGCACCCTCTGGGAAGTAGAGATTAATCAACTCCAATGTCTCCTCTTGGCTCTCGCTTTCGAAGTACGGTTCGATCCCGGCGAAAGCGAAAAAGGTCTCATCGTTTAGGTAGTTCAATACCACAACGAAAACTTCGAGGTCTGTCTTGTACTTCACCTTCAGGAGACAGAAATTTTCTACTTTATAAAATTCGCTACTTTTTTTTTCGACACATTTTTACGATTAATTTGATAAATAAATGTGCCCCAACTTTTTTCTCAAAGCTATCCAACGACGAAGCGATTCTCTTAGCATTTGGTGGATTGTCGACTTCGAAGACCCCAAACCGTTCTAAAGCTTCGCCGAAATTTGCAACCGCTTCGGATAGTTCCTTAAACCTGTTGGCTCTGAATTTGAAGAAACACTTTGGCAATGGTGGAGGTTGTTCTTCGTACGGATGAGAAGCCTCCATGTATCGTTGGAATATGACTTTAAAAATATGAACCTTGCTTCTGGCCTGATGAATCAAAAAATGTTTCTCAATCATTTGAAATTAGAATGAAAAAATAAAAAATAACCGGTATTTTACTTGAGGAGGAACCCAGACTGCTGGATAGGTTCGTTTCACGTCATCTTCTATCTCTGGGTCTGGTTCACGAACGTATATGTGTCGACTGGCATAATCTTTCTCGTAAACTGTTCTAGTCACAGGAGCCAGCGTCCCGGCGCCATGAACCAACGGAGGCGGTTCATCGTAGATTATTTTTAACAAATAATTTTCCACGTCATTAATTTCTCGGGTTGGACAGTCCTCGGATTTTTCGGGACACTCTACTGGGTATTTTACTGGCCAGCTGGGATGCGGAGGTCTTCCTTTCAGCCTCATAGCCAAGCATTTCCCTTCTGTCAAACCTGCATGAATATCATGATATTTTGATCAATTGATCATTTTTGGAATCAGACCATAACGACCCAGGGGCCTGAAGTTGTTGATTTTTGGGAAAGAACAGTTTATCAATGAGTCAGGTTCGGCCAAAGATATCGAGACATTACCGGATATAATATCATCGGTGACATCAAAGTTGCTTTCCACAAACATCTCGCTGATAATTTCCTCGGTTAGTTCAAGGCTTACTTCTTCGACCACGTCAAAGCACTGTTCAAATAAATCGGTCACCAGTTCTTGATAAGGTGGTGAGTTCTTTTTTTCTCTAGGATTACCCTCTTCGTCAATAAAAACCCACGGATACAGAATCAGCGCATTTTCCTCGCAAAGTTCAATCATCATTTGACTCAGCATTGCTTCGTACTTGGCCTGTTTTTCAGCATTCTCTTTAGCAGCAATCGCATTCTCCTTGGCCAGCCTTCGGGTTTTAACAAAAAAAGTTAAATCTAACTTGAAATCAGCTTTTCAAAGCCCCAGGATAAAACGCAACCTCTGTTCTTCTAAAATTTCCCAACGCTTTTGCTCATCAGGGCCTCGTTCTGAAACTGATGAACTCCATTTAGGAGGCTCGTCTTGCTGCACTCTCCTAATTTCGTCCATCAAAAGCCTTGCAAGGTCCGGGCAGTGGGCTCCAAACATTATGTTAACCATCACACCATTCCGTATGAACATCCAAACGGGTTCGCTCTTACCTCGAAACCGTTCGAGGTCATCAATGTCGTTGTTTTTGGCCACAGCGTAGCTGAGAACATCTCCTCCATACTCCATTTTGATTTTTTTCAAACTGCTAACCATCGCCATGCAAGGACCACTCCATTCTGAGTAAACGTCAACCAAAACCAAACCCTTTCGTTCGAGTACCAAGGCCCATTCTGCGTTGGTGTTTACTTCCGTCTGCAAGGCTACTGGAGCTCCTTTCTTTGCCATATTTTTCTTTGTATTTCAAAGACGGCCATTTACTGATAGAATCATTCTATAGGAGTGACTCGATTAGTCGAGGAAAGGGACGGTCCTCTGATATCTTCACTTTGCAGACTTGGAATCGACAATCGATAATCATCAATCATCAAATGCATTTCTGATGATTATTCATTTTTTTTTCAAACTCTGATTTTCTTCTAATGAATCCTACAGCCGAATGACTAACTATATACGGGTTTATACAGCGTCTGAACGTGACAGACTACGCATTAAAAAAAATGAGTTATAAATAAATACCCGATAAAAGTGAATACGAAGTAAATTTTGAGCACGAACTCGAGGTCTCGTTTCCAGAAGAGAATGAGTATATTGTGATGGCAGCACCTTGAGAAGTAGGAATGATTTAGAAACGATATGAGTAATGTTATTTCGGTGGGTTTAACGGGTTACTTGACTCATTTGTTTCCACTGCTTTTGCATTTTGCCATTTTACATAATCGGAAATGCTCCGAGGTATTACGTCGAAACAGACTGTTTCGCCATGTATGTTATATGCACGCCCCCACATTTTTTTTATACAACTATACCTAATGGGTATATTTTTAATGCACGTGTGTGTGTACACGTCATGATCGGAGTAAGTGCAAAACGTGGGCTGATATTCCGAAGTCAAGATGACGAATAATCGCAATCTTTGAATTTGTCATTTTGCTTGGTAAATGATGAAAAGTAGGCATCGTGTGCAGGTATTTCTTACTCAGAATTGCTTCTCTCCGATTCATCTTAACCCTTGAAACACGTGTAACTTTCGGAAACGATCTAATGACCCGGAGAAATTCTTGGAAACAAAAACATTTCATGCCATCAGTAAATGAGACTAAGAGGAAAATCCACTTTATTAGAAAGTGTAAATTGCAGATGCCGATCATTTTTTCTTGTCTCCTTGGCTAAAATTTGGAATAATAATTGAATTATGTTTCGAGGCCAAAATCTGATAGCAATCTGCACGGATTTCCTGATCAGTGATCAGACATGTCACTCTGTATCCAAAATACAAAAGTGTGGTCTAGACGGACCGAGTGACTCAAGAAATGTTTGTTATTCTTTCACTAGTTCAATACCGATGGAATATCAATCAAGTGACTGTAATTTCGCGACGAAGATGTGTAAGAGATAGAGAACTAACTCACACCAATAGGACTACTCGTTGTCAGTTCGATGCTCTCAAGTGTTGTTGCCGTTCCTCATTCTGCGATTTTCATTTTTCCTTATTCTCCAATTTTATAAGGAGTCTGGTTCAATCGCAAAACATCGAAACTCGATATCTTCACATGAGCAATTCGTGACTTATCTCATTCTTCATCAGCTTCAGAAAAATACATCGTACGTTTCCTCGTGAAAATCCTTTAGAATAATCCCAAAATGACTAGTACTTGTAAGGTTGTTCGATTTTGTCTTCGAATTTTTATTACCTAATCAAGTTTCGTACGTACAAAAATATCCTGATGAAGTCGATAGTTCAACTTCTAACGCTCATAACTTAAAAACTTTTGAATTTACAGACTTGGTTCTGGAGACATTTTTTGTTTTTAGAAAATTTGTACTTCTAGCAAATTGCAATTTGAAAAATTATTGCCACGCCACAAAAGGAGATAATGAAATTTTCTGTAAACACACGCCTCAGGGGCCAGACTTTCATCCTCTTTCCTACGAGTACGCGGAATTAGGAACTAACACACGTATTATCCGTGAGAATCCTGATCGCCAACGATGACTAACCCTGTTCTGATCTGTGTCAACTGCACATCGTCGTCTTGCCCCTTGAATACTAAGACCTATCCCTGTTTCTTAACAAGTTTTATTTAATATTTTTTTTTTTTTTTTTTGTATTTAGCTCTTCTGCAAGCAGCGTTTAACCTCGCTTCAACTTTTTCTTTTGTCTGATTTAAATTGGTTGTTCCAAACCCACTCTGAACCGTTATGATACTTCGTTGTCTCAATTGCTTTTATCTTCGTGTCATTTTTCAAAATATATCTCTATAGAAATGATTTTACGTAATTTAAAAAGCCAGTTTGTCACCTTCGTTATCCTTTTCATCCCATCCTCATCGACCTTTCCCCGGTATCCTGTCTTCTCCCCAAGTCTACCGCGGAACATTTTAACCGCGGAACATTTCTACCGCGGAACATTTCTACCGCGGAACATTTCTACCGCGGAATTCGAGGTCGTATCAACACCGCGTATAAATATGCGTCGTAGTACCTGCAGTGTGTATTTGTGAAGATATATTTGGACTTCTGAGAAGTTTTCGTTAAACTTAGCTCTCTGGACCGAGAAATCAGACCAGGAACTCGGTCCGGCTATCTATGACGAAGAAACGCATTCTGCGGTGTTCTGCTAATATAATATCGTAGGTTCTTTGAATAATAAAACTTCGAAGAATCCTATGATAATTGAGGAAGTCTTCGGAAAACTATACCAAAGATTCTAGTAAACTTCGTTATATTTTAGCCCCAAGTCATTAGCATGAATAGAATTGTGCCATAAAGAGATCAAAGAACAGTTAACCGAGTGAAATTTCCGCAAATTAGGTAACTCATTAGAAGTGCTGAATACGCTTCAGAAGCATACACTTCGTAACTGTATAGATAATTTCAATCGCTTATCAAGTATTCAATCAATCGTTCGAGGTAATTGAGAACTGATCTGCTGCGGCAATGTAGGCGTTTACTGGAACAGTAAACCCGCAGTCTTGACCATATTGATTCGAAACATCCTTCCAGTCATCATGTAGCAATTGTTTCGCTCATAGTATACCGATTTTCATCATGATCAGGCGTGTATTCCGACTGACGATCGTTGAGTCGGTTCATCGCGTAGTACATATCCTTTTGTCATTGAAGCTAATTAATGGATAACTGTACCACAAGCATGTCGACAGAGTACGATCATGATATTGGATGACGAGATCGACTAGAAAGGTTTAGACGGCCGAAAGTTTTCTCATGTTATAATGTTTTTGTACTCCTTAGAGCTTAGGCGATAATATATATATTAGGGTGGTTCCAAAAAGACCTAATTTCTCAGATGTTGCTGCTCATCCGTGAATATGTTGTTTGTGATTTTTAAAAATTATTTCATTTTTTTGAGCTCTATAGGACAATATTTACTACTGCCTCAGTGAAGAAGTCAAGGAAATTTCGAAATTTTGTCATTTTTGGCAATTTCAAAGTTCTCAGATCAAAGCGCTCATCTGGCTACCTCGAGATTCTCATTCAATAAGCATGTTGGTTCAAGATGAGACTCGTACGATAATATTTAGTACGGCCTCGGAGACATTGGAGTTTTTTTTTCTCAATATTTTGCATTTTTTCGGAGATTCGATCGTCAGGTGCTGCTCATGAGACAGTTTCATCTTACCAATATAAGGTAGAAATCCAAGCAGTTTGCAGTCTGCGGGACCATTTTTACTACTGCCTCATTGAGGGCGACTTTCCTTCAAGTAAAATTAGCAACATGAGGCAGTAGTAAAAATGGTCCCACAGACTGCAAACTTCGTGTACTTCTTCCTTAAAATGGTTAGAAAAGACTGTCTCATGAGCAACACCTGGCGATCCAATCTCTAAGAAAACCCCTAAATAGTGAAAAAACTTCAATGTCTCTGAAGCAGTACTAAATATTATCGTACGAGTCTCATCTTGAACCAACATCCTCATTGAATGAGAACCTAGAGGTAGCCAGATGAGGACTTTGATCTGAGAACTTTGAAATTGTCAAAAATGGCAAAATTTCGGAATTTCAACTTCACTGAGGCAGTAGTAAATATTGTCCTGTAGAGCTAAAAAAAAATGGAATAATTTTTCAAAATCACAAACAACATATTCACGAATGAGCAGCAACATCTGAGAAATTAGGTCTTTTTTGAACCACCCTAACATATATACTCTATAATCGATTGAATCCGAAAAATTTAACATCGCATCAGAATAAACGAAATGGTGATCAAAAAACGAACAACTTATTAAAAAATTCGAGTCATTTGTTGTAATTAAATGGAAATTAACAATTTTTTTTCTATTCATTGACGTGGAACTTGGTCCTAGGATTAGTCTTGGTGTTCATACTTCATGCAAGACGCGAAGACGTCAAGTGCTGTGACAATGCTGAAGCTATAAAGACAAATAGTGCTCAAACGAGCCCAACAAGGCCTAATGCCATATTTGCATCGACCATTAAACCAGCCGAAAATATTTAGTCCATTTATCCTGAGGGAAGACGCTGCTTGTTGATGAGACAATTTCATTACTGTCGGCTGGACAAAGAACACCCGCGTAACTACTCGGTCATTATTACACATGAAACGAAGCTGCTTCTCACATGCCGTTGATTTTTTATATTCTCTTATTTTAACGCGAAATTTGCATTAAAATCGTCACGCTGGTTAACCCTTATTAAATAAGCGGAATGCCGAGTTTTATACTCGGAAATTTTCTCCACATACTCATCTGAGACTTGACTTTATGGTAGATCAAAAAATGCTTCATTGTACTTCATTTAGTCATATGATCAATTTGAAGATCCCATAAATCCTTACACTACCTAATTACCTTATATCTAATTTAAAAACTAGATCTTGCTTAGTTCGAGAAGGTCTGACTTATGTGTTTTGCAACGCGATACTTGGGTCTGCTGATTAAGCAGAAGGCTTGGATTTCATTGACATCGTTTATGCTAAGAAATTCGTCGGAATGACACGTGTAAAAAAAAAAAAAAAAAAAAGTGACGAGTCACTTACCTAGGGTTCTAGAATTGATATTGTTTGAATGATGAGTAAATGAGTCAACTTTATCGTTATAGATAAAGGTCCCGGATAAATATCTTCTGACTTTATCACCTCCCTCGGACCTATATGTAATTTTCGAGTTAATCACTATAATGGGAAATGAATCTAGGAATTCAATTGATGATATTTTCTTCATAAAATGACTAATTACTGATTACTTATCAAGTTGGTAAATTTCCTTCGTTCGACGTCGATTTATTATGAAATTATTCTACATATGGAAGAACTATTAACTTGAGCAATTGATATGCGAATCAGTACATATATATTATAGTATATGTATATAGATGTACATATAGGTATGTAAGGATCTTTCAAAGCGATTATAATAATAATTGTTCGTAGTAATGCTGACTCGAGTTTGCATGTTGCTGCAATGATATGGAATTTGTGTCACGTATGAAATTTGCTTCTGGGTTCATAAGAGTTCATTTTAAGTAACGAGATTCACTTCTCTTATTTTTTTTTTTTATTATCAAACCAAACCGCGAAACCCTTGCGGTTATATCCTGTGTGAAAAAAAAAATTCACCGAATGATAAAACTGGATCCTGAGAAAATAAAGAAGCAAACTCTGTCAATTTTCAAACTTTTTGTACACCGTTTTTAATTTTTTTTTTTTTTTTTTAATAATACAATAAGTTATAGACATCTTAATAAATTATTGCGGCGACAACGTGCGGTATTACTTTTCTAAATTTTTACGTTCTCGGTAACGAGATCATAAAGTTAAACTACTAGGCTAGACGAGAATTAGGCTGCATCGTAAAACCGAGTGAAAACCTTGCGCGTATGAGGAAGAAGAAGATATGGTACAGAGTATAATCTTTGCTCCCGATCTTGATGCTGTAGGATGCAAGAAACGTAACTCTGCAAATCTTCTTTGAATATCTACATATTTGCATACAAGAAACGTAATGTTTCGCATAAATTTACTTTATAATATTATATTTTATATAATTTTCATGTAGGTATAGGTACATACATACCTATTAGGTAAAGTACTTGAAAATTTTCAAAATTTATAAATGAGAACGAACAGCAAACGCAGTTGAACTGTGTTAGGCAATTACCTTCTGTGGTCACAATAAATTATGCTTTGTCATAAATCCTGACACGACGTATATACTATATTGCACTTATGCGGTTTACTATACGACACAGAAACACTTTAACGCGTATAATTATTGTTTAAAAATGATCAATCGAGTTGTAAAATAAGATTCCATGGAATTATTTCCGCGTATGATCTATGTGCATTTAGGGTTTAAAGAAGAACGCATTATTCTTATCTATGAGATTGAGGTGAAGCTCCGAATTTTAAAAGTCCTGAAAGGTCGAAGTTTCGAATTTGAATATTACTGATTCACAGATTTTAGGGAGGGTATTTGCCCGGAAGTCTACGTAGCCAATTTCAAGAACTTTGAAACGAAGAACACCGCATGTTCAAAATTTCGAAAGCCAAAACTCCGAGACTTGAAATTCACGCATGTATACATTCAGTGTTCAATAACTCGGGCTGTATTGATCGGATCAAAACCAATAATTGAGATTTACTTTTTAGAAAAAATTCCCAAGATCCTATCAATCATTTATGACATCATGAAGTTATCGATTGAAGTAGATAAAATAGGTTTTCGTGAAGAGGGTCTTAATCAGAATGAACTATTTTTCGTCTTCACATACATCCTGAGAAATGAACTGAAAATTTCGGATTTTTGGGCTTTTGGGGAATCGACCTTTCGGAATTTTGATCTTCTAAACTTCAACATTCCTGAAAATTGGGAATTGTCGCAAACGAATTCGGAACTTCAATCCAGTCCCTTCATTTATCTTGAGTGCCAAAATATTGAAAGCTTATACTAATTAACAAGAGTGTTATATTCATAGAACAAAAATGAACATTCTACATTCTATATAAGTAGAAACAGAAAAATAAATGTATATAGAAAAGAGTAGGTTTTATTTGCTGTATATAAATACATGCATCCGAGTACAATATTGTTTTAACAGATGTTTCCAACGATCGAAAAGAATTGCGCATTTCATTTTTAACATAATATGGAAAATATCACCTGGTTTTCCATACCTGTGTTATGTTTTCGTATTTAGAATGCGATGCGCATAGTTAGCTGTATAGGTATAACTGCAATCCGTCAACCCACACAGTAATAATTCTAAAGAACACCATCGCAGACAAAGATGCGAATTATTTACCGTCACTGAAATTCGGCCAATAAAACGAAATGAAAGAAAAAAATAAAAATAAAAATAAAAATTTGTCCAGCTTGCAAAATGCTTTTCTTCGACAAGCACCTAGAAGGTATGCAACCCATCCTACGTTCTTGTACGGCGCGTCACAGAAATTTCTTATCAAAATTGGACAAATTTTTGATTTTTTATTTTTTTATTTCATGTAATCAAGACTGTAGATGTAACGTTTATGCGTATGACGAAAATTTTCTTCAGCGAACTTCACACGTGGAATATTAAATCAGCGGTGCCTAATATATATGTGCGATTTGAAATAAAAAATCTGCTATTTCATTTATTTATTTATTCATTCATTAATTTATTTATTTATTTATTTTATTCATTCGTGATAATTACACGTACCTATAATGTCGATAGTCGTTGAACGTAAGCAAGATATTAGAAGGTTAACAGTAGGGAAGCCGTAAATAGAAATATAAATATAAATATAAATAGGAAAGTTTATTATCACTTTGCGTCAATTTCTTGCCGTTAAACTGTAGTGATATTAATAGCGAATATGCTTGTATACATGTGCCGATGTAATTACACTTGATTGCGGTAATGTTAGATAAACGTGGGCTTACGTAATTAGAAATAGTAATTGAGAAACGCATATTACTTACGATCCTTTTTTACATTCCCAACATTTTATATAATGCACCGACTAAGCTGCACCTTTGTAAATATCTTAGGGAAGAAATTCGGCGAAAATTAACACACTGCAAAGGGTCGATTAAGTGTGGGAGTGAAGTTCGTTAAGATTTACAATGAAAAAGGATGATGAATGTCTGCGGTTCTCTAAGGGTACCAGGCCTCTTGTATAATTAGTAATTGCTATTCGGATGAAGAGTAATGGTCGGTTACGATTGTCTGTACGATGTAGTACATATAGATATATATACACACTTGATGTACAGACATGCAATCCGATCTGGGAATAAACCATATCGGAAATGCTTGCCGGTTAACGATCAACGATTGCTGATGCAACTCAACTAACTTTGCACGCTGCACACTCGGTGTTCGTGAATTCATCAAATTTAATACCAAGTTAAAAGTTGCAAATTGCTTTTTGATATTACAATAATTAATAGGTATGTATATTAGGGTGATCCTTAATTCTATTATTTTCGAATTTCGATGGTCCCATGAGCCAGGACGTCTCGAAATATATAAAAAACAAATTTAACCAGAACCCCCATAGGACTTTGGGCTGGGATGGTACTTAAAATTGAAATGGGAACCTGGGATTCCGACTACATTTTTTTTGTATATTATTTGGAGACGTTTTGGCCCATGGGGAGCATCGAAATTCAAATATGACCGAATTATAAGGATCACTCTCTAAATGTATGCAGTATTGTTAAGGATGTTCTGGAGGTACAATCGGCATCAAAACAATAAGACAGACAAAAACCGAATTTGCTCATTTTTGATGATATTGATGCGAAAAATGATTGAATAATATCGAGGAGCGGATATTCCCACAACCTCAGAAAATGAAAAAACTCTCAATTTAGTGACAGAATTTCGAAAATACCAACAATCATGAAAAGTTGTAAAAACATTTTACAAGTATGTGCAGAAAATGGTGAAAATTGTTCATTTTTGATCCGATTTCTAAATTTCAGGGTTTGTTATACTCAGTGATAAAATCTCTACGAACTCACTGAAAAAAGTTTTGCATAAAACAGTCATATTTGAGTAAGAATTCAGTTGTTCACAATCCGATATTCTGAGATTCATATGATACATACATTTTTTGACTTGAATATGAGTGTTTTATGCAAAACTTTTTTCAGTGAGTTCGTAGAGATTTTATCACTGAGTATAACAAACCCTGAAATTTTGAAATCGGATCAAAAATGAACAATTTTCACCATTTTCAGCACATACTTGTAAAATGTTTTTACAACTTTTCATGATTGTTGGTATTTTCGAAATTCTGTCACTAAATTGAGAGTTTTTTCATTTTCTGAGGTTGTGGGAATATCCGCTCCTCCATATTATTCAATCATTTTTCGCCTTAATATCATCCAAAATTAGCAAATTCTGTTTTTGTCTGTCTTATTGTTTTGATGCCGACTGTACCTCCAGAACATCTTTAAGATCATTTGTCAAGAAAAAAAAAAAAAAAAAAAAAAGAACGTTTCTGTTATTGCTTATTGCGGGTAAGGTTGAATTAAATCTGATACAATGATCGTGTCTGATGACCACCGAGCTAAGAGTCAATTGTCAGCTTAGAAGCGGCTGGTTTATTTATATAATTAACGCATTGCGTAACGTTGCAGTTTCGTAAGATCCGTAACACCTACCACGACGCATTACTAATTGCTCTATAGACGGCAGTCATCCTTGAGACATCTCCGATATATTTTATATAGCGCGAGTCTTGAGATGAGAAGCAAAAACATCTACAAACTCTGACTATAAAGATTGGATTAAAAATAACAGGTTCATTAATCAGAGGGAATGACCCTCCGGCGTGGCATGATGTTGAAAAACTAGTTACATATTCTATACAACGAACTTTGATCGAAATTTGAATTTTTTGAAAAACTATAAAGTAACTAAAATCTCAATCTCTTCGAACAAAATCAAAATCAAACAAATTTTCATTCGGATGTAGTATTGTGAAACGAAGTCATTTCATTATAATTGGATGTAAAATTAACTGTCGTATTAAATCGGTTCCAAATCCATTTGCGTGCAAGTGTTGAAAAATTTTTCTCCTAAATTCTCTGCTGTAAAAAATACGGAATAAATTTCTATGTCAATTCCAAGATCCGGTTTCTCTAGTTCACGAGTAGACCGCGGCGATCTCCCGCAACCCAGACGCGATTACACATTAATGCATATTCAATAAGCTGAAATAGATTCCACGACGATATTTTTTTTTTTTCGCCTTTTTTTTTTCTCTTCTTATTTTTTACGCGATTATCTACCACCTACGGACGTCAACTCGAGTTTTAATAAAATCAGAAACAATAAACTTCCTTCCCAATATGTATATAGGTGTGCCACAAAAGAGCTTTTACCTCCGTTTTTTCTCTCCGTCTATAATCTGGATGAATACATTTTTTACACACCGTGCGCAAAAATCGATTTTCCGTCCATGCGCAGCGTTCGCAAAGTGCCCAAATCCCGCATGGCTCGTATGAGCGTGCGGTAAAGTGATGCGTGCGGAAAAAAATGAAGCGTGCGGGAAAATCATCTAGAGGAGTTTGCGCACCTTATTTTAAAGAATCGTATGTGCAACAAGTGCGTAAAGTTGGTGGTTCCCGCACGAGTGTGAAATTTGTTGCTCGATCGAAGTGATCCACCAACCTTACGCACTTGTTGCACAACGTACTAAAAACTCACATTAGCTAATTTGATAATTGATTCGACAGCTCGAAAATTTAGTATGTATTTTTCAAATTTCTAAAAGCTGCGAATTTCAACGGTGCGTTTTCATCCATCTTGCTACCTACGTGAATCTTGATATCTTCGCGTACCTACATATATGTATTATTTTAAAAAGGGCCTAGTGTGTCAGGGTCGAAGGATATTGACGCTATCCGTTGCCCCCGCGGTTATAAACTTATAATATAATAGTGTATAACTCGCTCTAATCTTCAGGACTGATGCTGCAGGTATGTTAATATTACCATTACACGTAGTGACGAGAGTACCGTAATATGGATTGATGTTTCCGACGATTAGATTCAGGCATTATTTTGTATGCACAAGAGATACCAACTAAATTACCTTATCGTCGCTTATACTAATCTTTCAAACTCTTGTCGTATGGTTAACGGATGTAATTTTGCATTTTTTGCCTTCTCCTTCTTCTTCATCTGGATTCTGATTCGATAATTTGTGATAACGGCAATGACAAAAAAGTGTTTTTAAAGATTCGTACCTAAACAGAAAAAAAGATCAACTTGAGCCAAGAAAATTATTCTTGATTCAAGATAATTTTACGGTCCAAAAATGAAGACCGAAATTTTCTTGGATCAAATCAAAAATTTTTCTCGAACCAAGAAAATTTTCCAAATTTTCCAAATTTTCCAAATTTTCTTGGTTCGAGAAAAATTTTTGATTTGATCCGAGAAAATTTCGGTCTTCATTTTTGTCAACCTTTCTTTCTATGTATACATCAATGTGAGAATAAAGAAGTGATTCAATTAAGTCCTTCGCGAATTTGGAGATAAAAATATATACTTCATATATGCGGAGGCTGAAGTGGGGCGAGTTGAAATATATATAAGAGAATGCCGAGTTTCGCAAATTAGCTGGATTTTAACGTAGAGATAAAAAAGTAAAAAAAAAATAAAATAAAAAAAATTTAGCGAGTAGATGGACGTTGATCGTCGCGTTGGGTCGTTGAGACGATATAAAATTGGCGGAATTTTTTGTTAATTGGAAATTCGAAGCAAACCACGCGGGATTTACGTGGGCGAAAACTCCGTACCGGACTTTATGTACGACTTTGAGCAGAGGACGCGAGCGGACATATACAATAGAGTTGAAAAAGTTGTAGGAGTGATTCGGACCGACCATGTATCGACTATTTGATAAATTAAGAATCAATCTCAAAAAAAAAAAAAAAAAGATTTTTACATTCTTTTTTTATTTTTTTTTTAAATTTCATTATTCACAGGGTCAATAAGCCCGGATATACATAAGGTGCAGCGCGTATGTATGTAGTATACCTAGGTAAGTACTTATTGCTTTAGATAAACGTAACGAGGAAATGCCAGAAAATTTATTACCATTTCAATATACGGGTGAGACTACCTACTCATAGGGGCTATAAAATATGCACCATAAAATCCTAAGCTTTATTGATATTTGGAGAAATAATATTATACCTATATTCAAGGAAATTTTTCACCCCTCGAAGTGACCTCTTCGACATTTTATGGGGAGTCATTCATTATCAATGATCGTTATCAAACCAGACATTTATTCACAGATTTGGCCATTTTCATCGATATCGTACAGAAGGAATTTTCCCCGCGGAAAAATTCCCTCAATTATTAACCAAATTCGGGGTTTCACCATCTTCGATTATCTCCTAAATTTGAACAATCCTTACTTTCGTGTCTCGAAATGCGTTCCTGAATTCGTCGTTCTGATAAAAATGTTTTTTCGGCATAGGCATTGAAAAGTCACTTTTTGACGCCTGTTTTCCATCCACAAAGTGTCACTTTATACGGTTGGTTTCAGAACTGCCATATAAAGTCTTTATACGGTAGTCTGGATGTGCAGTTCGAAGTGCGCATTCCAAAACTGCCGTATAAAGTCTTTATACGGCAGTTTCGATGCGCGGTTCGAAGTGCGCGACAGATCGCACCATAACATCACTCTTCGTCTAGTGAATCTCAACAGGCGTCAAAGTGACTTTTCATGCCTATTTCGAAAAAAATACAGTATGGGGCGCACCCGTAAACCGTTTTTGACTCGAATAATGATTTCAGAACTCGCTTCCAGCTCGCCTTTAGCTCGTCCTGAAATCATTACTCGCCGAAAAACACTTGGTTTACGGGCATGCCACATAATATACTATTTCCCTTCCCTCCGAGGTTTGTAAATGCTTCGAAAATTCAATTTTCGCAATTTTTCTCATCCATTTCATTCAATTTTCGAAAAATTCTAGGCTCAGAATTCTGTAAGGACGTGTGAACTCCAGATCAGGACCTCGAGAGGTTTCACGCAAGATTTGAGATCCGTGAATAAAACGGCGACTGAGTACTAATTAAATTCATTTCTCTAAAATTTGTTTAATTATAAAATCTCGAAACTATGACGTCGTGGCGCCGTGCCGTGACGTTGACGGGTTGTGGCACACATGGGGGTATAATGCTTAGACAGAGCTTTACGTCACCCACGCGTTTCCGGAAACATCCAGACGACCGCGACGCGTCCGAAAATTATTATTTTAACAACGAGGAATGTCCTCCTATGTAATCACGGGGCCGTCTACAGACTCTATATGTGAAATATTGCCGAATATCCGGTACGTATAGTTTAAAATATGGGGCATTTCGCGTCGACACCAACCACTAAAAAAGCAAAAAAATTCACAAGATTTAAAATTTTTCGTAGATTCTTTAGTTAGCAAGATAAAATCCGAACTTCAATATCTTCAATTAATGTATTAGCAAAGCAAAGCAGCGCCGCAGCGTTAGATCCGAGATAAAATAAATTTTTCCATCCAATATAGCTGATCGTAAAAATAATTACATTCGCGAGCAACCTATAAGGTTCAATTATTATTTAAAACGTTAGGTATAATAAAATCGTAAATAAATCAATCAATAAATTAATCTATAGATATATAGAGGTGAGCGCGAGCTTAACGATCGGTACTGAAAAGACTATAATAATAGTTGTATATTATTATCAATTATTGCGTTATGTATGGACAACTATAATATTATTCATATATATACGCCACATCGTAGTATGAAACTTCTACAATATTTTATAAACTCTATATTTTCTTGAGTACTAAGAAGTCTCATTTATGATCGGTAGTATAATTACCTATGAGATTCACAAATCAAATAATATAAGTAGGTCACACACAGTTGATGGTGCAGCTAGTTCTGGCCTCGACTGATAATAAATCATCGTTATTAATGCCAGAATTTATTTAGCATAATTCTATTGTAGGATTAATACCTGCACCGTCTAACTGCTAAAGATGTTGAAATTAGATGTAAAAAAAAAAAAAAATTGCAAAAAATTACAGTTAGATATTCGAAAAATTACCAAATTTAAATGAATTATTTTTTATTTTACATATCAAATTCAAAGAAAATAAATTAGAAATTAATTAGCGAAGTTAATAACTTCCTTCGAAAATCTTCAAGAATTTTTAGGTGTTTGATGACTGGCTGTTTTGACACCCCGATGTGATCCAATTTTCTTTTTTTTTTTTTTTTTTTTTTTACGAGCAATCTTCAGCTGTCGTAAAAACGAGTTCTTCATTATTTTGACGTCGATATGTGGGATTTAGCCGTAGGCTTATTTCATACGGCAATCTAAAATCTATTGTATTATAGGTACAAATGATATCTAATGCTGTATTAACGAAAAAAAAAAAAAAAAACTAATCATGTGGAGTTATAAAATTATGATTAGTATATACTAATACGACGACGATGAAATTAGTTTTTTTTTTTTTTTTTTTTTTCTTTTCAATCTTGATAGAAAAATTCTTCTTGAAAATTTATAATGCTATATATAGGGGAGAGTTGCCACTGTTGGACCGCCACCTAAATTGGACCGTTTTAATTTGGTAATTTTTTGCAACAGTATCTCTTCGATCTTGAGAATTGTAAAAATAGGAATGTTTAGAGAATTTCTAGTACTGATGGTACCCATTTTTACAATTCTCAAAAT
Organism: Tenthredo mesomela; assembly: GCA_943736025.1. Lineage (NCBI taxonomy): Eukaryota > Metazoa > Arthropoda > Insecta > Hymenoptera > Tenthredinidae > Tenthredo > Tenthredo mesomela. Next base: position 25,951,603 of record OX031017.1, on the reverse strand, counting down.
TGAGAAGATACAGTTGCAAAAAATTACCAAATTGAAACGGTCCAATTTAGGTGGCGGTCCAACAGTGGCAACTCTCCCCTATATCTGTATATCGATGAAGATAAAATAATTTGTACAGTTTGTGAAAATTTTTGAAAATCTCGTCGGTCGAATATAATTCGAAGAAAAAAAAAAATCGATTTTTTTTTTTTTTTTTTTTTTTTACTAAATACGGAAAGAGTTAGAAATTGGAATTAGTTTCTGGCAGTATGTAGGGTAGGTATATATATATGGACGGACAAATAAAGTCACCAAGTGGTTATATATATCAGTATATAGTAGTACGCATAGGTATATATGCAGTTGCCTGCATTCGTTGCACATATGCAAAATTATCCGTGCAAGCCCGCAAGCGTGCTATACGGCATAATAATTGCAATGGCAATAAAACGTGTTTGTCTTGCAATTGGAACACGTACCGAGAATCCGGAATTGGACATCGGCCTCAATATTCTTATTGGTGGAGTAAAATTTACCTAAGTACAAAATTCGCATATATGCAGATATATACTTAAATGACTGAAATTTAGACGGAATTCATTAGGCTGCAGCATATAGCAGCTGTGCGAATTATAAAAGTAACAGGAAAAAAAACCGATTGGACAGAACAAGCGGTCAATTCGATTGACCTCGATTGATTCGAACTAGATAATAAGTTTCGAGAAATATGATCGCCGCGAGAAAGTAAATACCTTAAATTATTATCATCTCTTTAACCTGGCTTGATTGATTCCGAAAATACGATCGCAGAATCATAAAGTGGATAAAATTTCGTAATCCGAGAAAAAAACCATTTGTCAAAATTTTGTTTTTCTGTTAATAACTCAAAAATTACTTGATTAATCGAATTAAGAATCTGATGAGGTTCTGAACTGCATAAAACCGCGTCGATTGATCTAACGAAGAATAAAATCCGTTTATTCGTTCGCAAGATATCGTTGGGGGAAAAAAAAAATTGATCACATCCGCAGAGACACACGTACCCGGAAGTTCATCTAAAAAAGGTTATAAGTGATTCTCTGGGCCTCAAAATTTTAGGATTTAGGGAAAACTGAATTTTTCAAACATCCTAGAATCGATATCGTCAATAATATAGAATTTTTTATAGTTTTGAACTATCGGATCGGATCGTAGAATAAAATGACCAAAAATTGTTTCACGGTAGCTGAAGTGATATCCATGAGAGCGTTTATTTCGTAATAAAAGGAGTAGGTCGAGGTAAGAGAGGTCAGATGGTAAACCTGACAAAGGGAATAATAAAATCCACTGATTTCTCAATTCTCGATAATAGCAATGATTGAAATTCTTAGTTTGGTAAGAGAGCTGTTGAATTTATCTAATAGCCGTAGAATTCAAATCAATGATTACGAGTCGAGTTAACATGAATGAGGCAAAGTGAAACGTCTAACATAAGTTGAATTGTGTCGTCGTTAATTTAGATCGCGAGAACAAAGAAACCGACGTTACATTAACGCATCACGTCACGTTTCTCATAATCAATTCCGGGATTTTCTCAAACGATCGTATACCTACCTACCTATAACATAAGTATAATGTAAACCTAACGTCAAACGTTTGCAGGTCATTCTAAAAATACAAAGATACCCAAAAGAAAAAATGAAGGAAAAATGAAAAAAAAAAAAAAAAAAAAGAAAAAAAGAGGAAGAACATAACGACAAGGTAAACTTATTGATAAAAAGATTCACGATTTAGATTACTCTCCACAGTATATTATATCGAAGCTCGTATAGTTAAAAATTTGAGTATAATACAACTTTAGCTCGTTGCTAGTTATAATTCAAAGTCAAGTTCTGTGCTATGCATCTTGCTGAGGCTGAAGATGCCGTCGATGATTTACGAGATAAGAATCAACGTGATTTATGAAATCTGGAGGTTTGGCTTTGCCTTTTAATTAAAGGGCGTTGAAAACCGGAGGAATATACAAACTGTGAAATATAGGCATCCTAAGTACTAATTGCATACTCCTTAAGGGGGTTTCCCAGTCTGGAGCTCCAGAAAGCGTGTGTGTTTTTTGAAGCTTTGTGCCGTTAAGGGTTGTAGAAGGAGAATAAATGAAAAAATATGTTTTGAAAGTGCTCAACTTAAGCTTCAATTTGAAAAAAAAAAGTTGACAATATCATCAAAATTACGACCTCTATGGCCGTTGAAGTCATGGTCTGCAAAAAGCAGCGTCGAAAACGGTAAACAACATTGTAACCGAACGGAGCATCTGAAACCCAAAAACAAGGAGTCATTTGATTGGTCAAGGCACCATCTAAGCTTCTATCGAACGGATTTGTCGTCCGTCTTTTGGTTTATTAATAACTTGCAAAAACAGTTGTCAAAATCGAGGAAATCTAAGTTTTTTGATTAAAAAATTCGCAACTCACCCAAATTTAGGTTTATCAAAAATCGGTTCCATAGAAGCTTAGATGGTACTTTGACCATCAAAATGACTCCTTGTTCTTAGGTTTCAGATACTTCGTTCGGTTACAATCTTGTTTACCGTTTGCGGCGCTGCTTTTTGCAGACCATGACTTCAACGGCCATAGAGGTCGTAATTTTGATGATATTGTCAACTTTTTTTTTTCAAATTGAAACTTAAGTTTCGCTCTTTCAAAACATATTCCTTCATTTTTTTTTTCCTTCTACAACTCTCAACGGCACAACGCTTTGAAAAACATGCACGCCTTCTGGAGCTCCAGACTGGGAAACCCCCTTAAGGATAAGTAGGTACTGTTTGAAACTTTTTGAAATTTGTATATAGGAAATATTTGAAAACAGTTTCATTTTGGGAAAAACTAATGATATTATTCGCTGTGAGCATGTCGTTGGAGGGGATAGACGAACTATGACAGCGCCCATGGTGGCAGTAAATAGCGTTTTTCCTGGAAAAATCCGGCATTTGATAGGCTAGTTTCGAATTGCAAAAACGCGTCACGAAATTCTACCCAATCAGACCAAATCTATTTGCCAGAGTTTTTGCCATTTTTTGTCACTTGTAGCGTTACATGTAGTAACGCACATAGCGAATAGAGATAAGGTCAGTGTTCCATCGTTTTCGCAATGTTAAAAAAAAAAAAAAAAAAAAAAAAAAACTGGCTTAAAATCAACGATCTGAAAAAAAAAAAAAATTAATTATCTACAACATGTAGCTGCTAATTGTCATTTCGCCCGTATTGAAATTAGTATTGTTCCTTTTCTTTCCCAACTTAATTATTGTAAAGATTTTGTCTTTTTTTTCTCTTCCTCAAACGATCTCTCGCGTTCTATACCAACAGATTCATTATTTCTCAAGGTTCATCTTCGAAATACGGCATGATTTAAATTAACATAATTGATATGTCACGTAACTGCGGACAATAAATTTCGTATCAAAGTAACTCATATGATAATGTACATATAATTCCTATCATCCAGTCTATACGCTGCGCTCAATATGTTGCAACTATAATATTATATAATTATATGATATGACACGAATCTTAACCAAATTATTACATAATTTGACAATTTTTATTATATCAACGTTACTCGGATCTATTTATATTTTGTAATCATCCAGAAAGAATGGGATTTCGCTCATTTTTTTTTTTTTTTTTCCACTTCTGAAGGAGCTGAAGAATTTCGTGTCGATTTGTCAAATGTTCGCTGGAATTTGAAAGAATTCTGAGAACAGAGACCATCGATACTTGAGATTGTCCAAAAAATCCTATTTCTATACAATGATAGATATAGAAGGAAGAGAATAAAAAAAAAAAAAAAACCGTGGAATAACCCGTATAATAAGGCATGTCTAGATATAATATCTTTAGGCAATTTTTCGGTTCGGTATTATAAAAAAACAGAGTCTAGAAAGTAATTTCGAGACCGTCCGTCCCTCGCGTATTGTGAAATATATTATTTACGATCTTGTCATCGGATGGTAGGTAGTATAGGTATACGTAACAAGTGGGAGTTACAACGGAACACTGTCTGCAAGGAGTGGTCATCGTTCATTGTACCACGAAGAGCACTATGTTCACTTACGTATTCTCGAGGTCCGAACGAAAGGGATTCGGCACGGGAAGTGTTAACCTTAATCACTTGTCTTTAGCCACCCACTAAGCCAAGTCTTTATAGAAAAGGTACCAACATTCCTTATTTCAAAAAGGTACACGTATGTCGAATGCGTAGTACGTTGCGAAAGAGAAAAGAAGCGGAAACCGCGGCTCTAGCTTTGTCCTAGCTCTTCCTTATAACACCCTTATTTTCATTCCACGGAGGCTAGAATCACGAACTTGAAATCAAACTTCAGCTTCTTTACATATTCTGAAAGTCTGATTCTTCGAGAATATTTCGGCGTCAAATTTTCAAAGAAATTCTCAAAATTGAGGACAGGAGAGCGAAAATCGTTGAGTGGTGGACGGCCGATACTTACCGATCGGTCCGAGCGTTATCCTGATTCCTAATGGTTCTTTTAGCTTTTTAAGATAAAAGTATAGACGTTCTGCGGCCGATTTTGGGACCTAAAGTTTTTTTTTTTTTTACTGTTATATGGGATAAAAAATACTGCAGCGAAAGTTGAGACCCGATTTTTTTTTCCCTTCAGACTATAAGATTTCTCCATGATTTTCTCACGGTATCTCAAGCCAACTGTTGAACATATCAAATTAGAATTTGAACTGTAGTTGTGAGACACCATAAGGCATTAATTGAATCTGACACCGAATGGGAAGGATTTTTGGTTTCAGTTTTATAATAAGAAATAAATCGATTTTTTTTTTTTTTTTTTACGCCATTTCGCTACGATGTTAAATTTTTCAGATTCAATTCATAGAAAAGGGCCTGAGGAGCACGAATATTTCTGGAGATTGACAAGACCTTTATTCATTCTCCCGGAATCGTTGCAAAATCGGACTTTGCGTTATCTGCATTATTACGTTGCAACGCTGTTACATTTTTCCGAATTTTCTTTTTTCCCCATTAATATTACAATAAAAAAAAAAAAAAAATCTGTAACAGGTAGAATTGCGTATCTTTATTCTCAGCGTTATTGTTAAAATCGATAATACATGAGCGAATTTCAACCCGGCAAATAATTTCTGTTTATATATTCGAACCGTTTTCGAACGCCCGAACCGATTTGCGATTTATTAAATAAAACGCAACAACGGATTTTGAAATTTTGTGTATAAATATGTGAGCATCCACCTACGCATTTCAGTAATATTTTATAGATAAATTAATGACCGTGAAACAACCTACCCACGAAATGATAAAAAAAAAAAAAAAAAAAAAAAAAAAAAAAGTGGACAATTGTCTGAGCGTTCGTTGTCGCAGTTAAAAAATTCCGACCTTGGATCTCTAGTGTCTATATACCTAAAGCAAATTCTCGTTTATGTGTATTTCCTCGTTAAATAATAACTCATGGATGACAAAACTGACCTAACACATACTTTATACTAACGCTGTATTTCATTTTTTTTTTTTTTTTTTTTTTTACTGTTGAACGCGTATTATTTTATGTATGATATATACTATCAGTTTAACTTCAGTAATTATTCTAAATCGTAAAACGTTCGTGTCAAAGTGTAGTTTACTGCACCTATACCTCTAGTATCACTATAGAGAGAAATAAAATGATCAAGGAATGCATGATATTCAGCAGAGATCAATATCTGAGCTTGTAATTGCTACCAGATCGTTAAATCACTCTTTTGCATACTGTCTACTCCTCGTCCGCGTTGGTTCTTATATTATCGCAATATATGTAGTTTTAACGAAATTGATGCATATACGTGCGGATAAGTATAAGAAATAAAAAAAGCGAAAACCAGCTCGTTTCCGGCTACACAGAAACACACTCTCACTGTCGCAGGCCTTGGATGTTGAACTATTTATACTGGGACTAATCTGAATTGTTAATTAGATGATTTTACGCACGGAAGATCGCGGCGGACAACCGATTCCTTATATACCGATGCGATGCGATATGCAGGGACAAATGCGTCGTCTTCTTTTCTTATCCCAACGCTTACAGATTCCGCGGAAAAAAAAAAAAAAAAAAAATTATATATATATATACTATTTCAATTTTTTTCGAATAACGCGAAACGTCCCACAGGTCCCTTTCTTTACATTCGACTAATTGCAAGGTATATGGTGAATGTCGAAGGCGGTCAAACAGCTTTTGTGCATATATATGTACATATGGCTATAATCTTGTAAATTGTGTTGATTAAGTCGTATAACTTTAAACAGCTGATAGTATATATTTCGCCGCGGTGTGAAATGATTGGTAAATCCTGGTAGATATGCGTGTAATCGCATATAAATGAATAGATGAATTTGTTTATTGGTTGGTCTATGCTAGGATAGCCTTACTCAACCTTACTCAACCTTATTCAACCTTTCGCAGCCTTGCGAGACCCTCGATTTAGGTCATTCAATTAAATTTATAATCGAATAAGAAGGTCTTCAAATAATCGGCTTCTGTTCTCGAAAGTGCGTAATAAAATTGGAGAAAAAAAAAAGACGAGGAGAAAAGTGAAACAAAAAAAAAAAAAAAAAAAAAATCTGTTACAAATTCTTGAAGGTGTCAGAGGTGAGGGTCGTATATTCGGTATTTTATTTGACACCGCAAGAATTAAGTTTCGAGTTTTACGATACTGTCAAAAAAAAAAAAAAAAAAAAAATATGAACTCGGATTTAGAATCGACTTTTTAGTTTTTATGAAAAAAATAAATAAAAATTATTATTCGGGGCAGCTTGATATAGTTTCTGGGACAAAAGTAACCTTTGACACAACTTCTGCGAGGGATTCGCTCGTAAATATTGATACATAAACCTGCACAGTGCAGCGATGGTAATAAAAAATATTGGATATTCAAATCCCGGCTACCTAGATTTAGAATTTTGATATTTTTTTCACGCGGTTATTGCATAACGCCATTGGCACCTCGATTTTTTTCTTTTTTCTTCTTCTTCTTCTTTTTTTTCTGTTTCAAGTTCAAAGAAAGTCCGTTCAACTTTAAAGAGATAATATTTTATCCACCTCGCGGTAGGATATAATTATATAACACGTGTTAGTATTACGTACGTGATAAAGATCGGAGGAAAACAGCTGCGTTTCTATATCTTGCCAGATACATGAATGATCGGGATATTCACTCACCTGTAACAAATAAAAAAAAAATTAAATAAAAAAAAAAAAAAAGAAATGATGAAAATCGTAAGACTCGTTTGACAAGTTAGAAATCAATTTTTTACAAGAATCCTAATCGATTTATGACCGTAGTTATCATTTCTTACGTTCACGATTTAGTATATATATTACAGCCGGGAAGTATATTCAATCGTTTAGAAAACGACATTTCATTTTATTTTTTTACTCAGCTTTATTATACGTTTACTAAATTTTTCGTATTCCCAATTTATTCTGCACCTACAGATTTCCCATACAGAAATATTGAAACTATGCCAATTCATATACGCCACGTATTATACAACTTCAAAGCATTCCTGAAAACTTACCGTCTATAAGCTATGTAGTATTATAAAACCTATATACCTACCTAAACATATATGTAAAATAATATTCTGGGTCAGTTTACTGATCCTAAGAATTTAAAGCACAACCTGTACAGCTACGTGTATTCATATTTTTATCGAAAAAATATTACGCAACGTGTGTCTCTAATAATCGATCCGTAAATCTCAATTTTCAAACGCTTAATGTATTATTCGGTTAGCAAATCAATCTTCTAAAAAAGGTTCACTTTTCTTTAAAAATAAATATCTAAACCATTGAACTCTGTTAACTAAAAATAAAAATGAAAAAATTTTAAAAATTGAAAAAGAAGTAAGAAAGGTTTCTTTCGCGATTGATGTGATGCGCGGATCTCATCACATATACAGCTTTTGCATGCCGTTCTATAGTATATAGAGTTCGGATTATTTCAACGTTGGCACATCAGCCAAGGCTGTACCGAGGCGTCTATTTAAAGGCGGGAACAATTAACCGGAATATTATACCGAGCTACAAAGTGACCCGAAATTCAAGCCCGAATTATACGATTTGCACAATTTTTGTTATAATTTTCGCAAATTACGAATGAATTAGGATTAAGGCCCATCCCTAGTCGCCCACCTCCTTTTGGTCGAAATGTGTCACATTTCGATTTTTCTTCAAAAAATGCAAAAAAGGCCAACTTAGCGCAAATTCTATTTCAATTCCGTACACATACGTACAAAAAAATGTTCGTTTCGTGCGAAAATAGAGTCTACAGATGGTTTTGCCATTGTTACAAAATTATTCGAATTCGATTTCCTCGGCGAACAATGTAAAAACTATCTGTAGACTCTATTTTCGCACGAAATGCACATTTTTTTGGACATATGTGTTCGAAATTGGAATAAAATTTGCGCTAAGTTGGCCTTTTTGGGTTTTTGACGCCTAGGCTCGGATAATAATCGAAATGTGACACATTTCGACCGAAAGGAGGTGGGCGACTAGGGATGGGCCTTAAAGAATTTTTTTTCTATTATTCCTGATGAGGAACTGCGTTAGGAATTTGATGATAATTAGATAAAAATCTAAGAATCCCGCACAATCAGTCGAGCATCGCTATTATGACCGATGCATTAATTCTTGTTTATTTTAACGAGAGGGTATGATTTCAATTCTCACTTTATTTCTATATATTCCTTAGACGCGAGCTCTAGGACTTCTCTAATAACTTCAGTGGAAGTAATATCGTTGGTTTATACGACTTCAGAGAAACGCCGCTGAAAAAAAAAAAAAAAAAAAAAAAAAAAAAAAAATAGAAAAAAAAAATGATCAATTCGCACAATGAAGACAGACACGTCTGATTATTACCGGGCCTGAAAACCACTAAGACTAAGTCAAGATTTTACTGGTCTTTGAAATGCCTTAACACTTGGAAACTTAAACTTATTTATATGTATGTATATGCGAGCTGGGACGCGGCATTACTTAGTTAGAGCGCCATTAAATCCTTAGCTCTTACATAATATGGTACGCAGACTATTCGTCGCTATAAAGAACGTTGTGTGTACAGAGAGTACAGACTTATGAGACTATGGCAATTATTTAGGAACTCAAATTACCTCTTCGGTAGTCTGGACAAAGATCTCTGATACCAAGGATCGCGAGTATACGTATATACCTATATATACACATGTAATACATATATATAATATATATACACATGTATTATGGTAGTACGTATTACGTAAGGACGTGTACAATATGACAATTGGTTGAGAATTGCGACCTGATTTTTTTCCTCCTCTTCTTCTTATTCTTATTCTTATTCTTCTTATTTTATCTCCGCATCGTAGACTCTCTAGTTAATACGCTTTTAATGCTTTTTTAATTCATATTAATAATCAAGAAATTCGTCTAACAAGTGCGTTTATCCTCAGGCGGTAATTAACCCCATAATCAATTTTTAAACAATTCAAATTGCGACTTATTTGACATGGCATTCGTGATGCTACGAAGGTGTCCGAAATATTTCAGGAATTTTGTTTTCTAGGGATATACTAGTACCATCTACTCCTGGACTAAAAATTGTATTTACAATCAATTGAAGGCTTCTTTTTCAACCATTGGACTCTTTGCTCAAATTCTGGATAGTTTTAGCTCTTCTATTCTGCATACTTTCCGAGTGATGTTTAATTTTTTTTAAAGAAATAAGCAGAAGTGTAAAATACAGAGTATATGAGAGGCACAAGTCGTTTCTTCCATTCGTTAGCATTGATACAAGATTACTGCGGGCTGGATGCGTGAAAGATATTAGAATTGCAAAACGGAGTCGTACTTTGTTACAGTGACAATGAGAGAACTGTGTGTGTGTGTGTGTGTGTGTGTGGATGTAGTATACCACGTATCTATACATATAATATACACACCGAGATTCGTGTGGCTATTGAAATATTTGCAAGTCAAATTAAAACGTAGTCAAATAATATACCCACGACATGACAGGGAGGATAGACTTGGATAGACTGCAAAGAGCAGAGGGTTGCTTGCTTTCGAAGCATGATCAAGTCTTCAGAGTAAAAGCACTCAATGCAAGGATTTGGATATTTGAGTCGGTAATTATTTTCCGAAAGCGAAGCTCTACATGGTTGATCCAAAATCCTTGCATATTGAGTGTTTTTACTTTGACTACATCTAACTCTGAGACCTTTACTCCATTATGCTTCAAGAGACTCGGAAACTTCTGTAATATATAAAATAAAAAAAAATGTAGTCCCTTATAAAGATGCACTATTTTCCATATTATATATCGTTGGAAAACAACCAGTTAGTGATATACGAACGAGTGAAATTCCCACGAGGGAGTAAGTAATCTGTTACATGCCATATCGTGATTCGTGAAATGTTAATAATGAATTACGCAGGGGATTATATATATATGGACAAAGAAACTATACGAGAATAAGATGCGATGGGTATAATATATAAATTTCATGTTCAATAAAGAAGAAGAAGAAGAAGAAGTGGAAGAAGTGGAAGAAGAAGAAGAAGAAGGAAATTTATATACATTGAGTCAAAGAAATGTCAGCTGAGGTAAATACAAGCACCTAAATTTCTTGCCAGTTAAATCCATGATCGCTATACAGACGTGTGCAGCACTGCAGCTGTTCGGTTAAAGTACGTAACACAGATACGGAGACGTATGTACCTATGTGACTATATATTTCTCTCCGTTCTTTAGGAACATTAAAGTGACGTAAATTACCCACCAAGGATATGGTACAACCATTCTCTTTGTAACACTCAGCGTGCTGTTCCTTTGTCGGTTTGAACACCAGGAAACTTTGAATAAAGGCGTCGTCCCCTGGAAACTGTAGATACAAGTTACAAATAAGTACCCCAAAGTAAACCGGGGACATCATGTCCGGCACTCTGCGTACATTCAATACGTGGATTTCGAGCCAATCAATGGATGCCGATTTTTGCAATGTTTTCCGATTGGCCAGTGGCCGGTTTCTCGCCAAGAATATAAGAGCGGATTGGTCGAGGAAGTTTTTTTTTTTTTCTTTTTTTTCGTTGTTTGCGGCATCGAGCTTTGTGATTCCATAAACGGCTTTACACGTGCTGTATAAAACTATATTCTGAAGTATGGACCGATCTGCTGAAACGTAACAGATGCGTATTAAATTCGGGGGCTTAAATTACCCGCGCGTACACGTCTGATGTAGTATTACTGATCAGCGTCCGTTTTTGGTCTTTGGGGATTGTGGGATTTCAAATGTCCAGATCTATCTCCTCTTCTCTCCTCTTCAGTATTATATTATATACCTCCATCTCTTCAAAGTCCCTTTCGGACAACCGAGTTGGCATATTGCTACGGCGGTATCTTTTTCACCCTGCCACTATACTGCATGCAGGTTGCGCTGGATCACTCCCAGCCCACTCTTCTTCTACCGCACGTTGAACAGGAATATTTCAGTTTTAAACTCAGACTGAATCACTACCAAATAAACGGACCCATCTACCTTTCGTAAGGTTTTCCTTAAAAGTGGCCTGCACACACAACTATATATACGTTTTCGGAACAACTCACGATTGAGATCAACACCGGACCGTATACCTTATTCAAGTTGTATCTCAATGTCGTCCCTTAAAGGCTGAACGAAATTGGCCAGTTATTCTTTTTAGAATCATCAGTAAACTCGCGGTGTGAAACAATTTTTCAAAATTATTTCAATTCCGATGAAATTTATGAAACTCTAATACATTTAGATGTTCATGAGGCACGGACTACTCCTCACCAGACTTATATAGCATAAGTTAAGTGAGTGCAGGTGATGGTCTTCAGTCTGATCAATGGAGTCAACTAACAAATGGACCACCGACGATGCAGTAGTGGAGTTTTTTTTTTCTCTTCTCTTCTCTTCTCTTCTCTTCTCTTCTCTTTTGCCAACAAGAAAGAGACGAACAAGCTGCTTTCGTTAGCGACGTACTACGTATGTTGGAACTACATACTACATTATAAATACACGTGTGTGGTGTGCCCATACATATCAGAAAGCGAGTGCTGCTGCAAGGGTTGGGCTGGTGTTTAGTACAAGCATAAAACGAGAAGAGTGCAATAATAGATTTGCAGCTTATTCTGCCCCTTTTCTGCTATCAGAAATACAAACTATTGTATAGACTACATCGGTAACTAGGAATAGAACGATGATTCATATCGATCTTTAGGTTCGAACTGCACCACCGTTATTGAAAATTAATTTATTATACAAGCAAGAGTGTGTTACTTCAGAAATTTATCCAATCTGAGATATGCGTGGCAAAGATGCTGCTTTACAATTCGACGAAATGAAGCAAGCACTCCGGTCTTCCGAATCGTCTATTCTATTATTTATTTATTTTTTACTCAAGTGGTCGTCACTGTCTTAACGAGACTGAAGTGAAATTTGAAGAAAGAAAGTTACTTGTATTACATGCTGAAACTTTACACAACGCATCTTACGAAATCGCGTAGTAGGTACCTACTTGTGAAATTTCATTAAATTCTCGAATAATCTGGAACTTACTAAATTCTTTTATGCAATATAGTATTAGGAACACCGTGTACTTACCTATAATACACGTATGTAAACTAAACTGTATACGGGTATAAGAGAAACGGCTTAATTAATTTCAGACGATAGAAATCTCTCAGAAACTTGGGGATGCACACGGTCAAAGAGTTAGGACTTCCTTTCGTCCAGAGGTTGGTTCTCGTCTTTTTTGGCGCGAATACACATATATGTATGGAACATTGAAGCGAAGGAAAAAATAAAGAAAATAAAAAATAAAAATAAAAAAAGATGTGCGACAACACGACTTCTCCCCGCTTCTATGCAAATATATGGTGAATGAAAATACGTAGCATGCTGCAGTGGTCGAGTGATCAGAGAGAATCATTTGAATAATTATTATCAATGAACCTCACATCGACTTCGCATGAGACCAATGAACGATCCGATGCGTTTGTCGAACTTCGGTTTACGACACAGCCTCACAAGCTACCGATTTATTTCACACATCTACCTACCATAAACTCGAATCGAAGCGAGGTGCGTGCGACGCAGCATGCAAAAGAGAAAAAATCTCGTTGATACAGTGGACACCGGATATACCAGACGATAACAACTTCTTCGAGAGTAGTTTACGTCCTATTAATATCTTACCTCGTTGAAACACTCCGAGGAATGCAAGGTGTTGAGTTTTCTCTTATACACGTTGTATAACTATAGATATAGGTACATATGTGCAGAAAATCAGATGATATGAACAAAAATAATTGAAAATTAAAAAAAAATTTATCGATCAGATTTATGAACATTCTGAAATTGATTATAGATTTTCTGGTTTGTAATATTGTTCAGAAAATGAATAAAAATTGAATTTCACAATGTGATGTAATTAAGAATGAAATTTCGAATCGGTTATCATTTGATACTCTTTATATGGTAATATTTAAACAATTAAATGACGATAGAAATAATGGCGAACGATATTTACTCCGTATTTTAATCAGCCGAAAGTATAGCCACACAAATTTTCATTAGTTAATATGTATATATAATTTGTCTTATATCACTAATTGACCAGCGATCGACTTACTGATTCGTAACTATCTCGTGTAAGTAGATCGAGGCGCGTAATTTCTTATAAACAACTTTATTAAAAGCAGCTAGGTAGGTATATAACTGTTATTTATCGACAGCAGTTTATTTCTACAAGACAGGAAAGCGAAGTCGAGGGTAGGGAATCACGTACAAGAAATTTGTTAAAAATCATCGTACACGCAGGTTCCATTAATCAATCGATCTTGACACTCTAGTTCTTCCAGTTTTATCGCTCATACGGCTCTACTATGTTTCAATTTTAAATATATGAAATACAAACGAGTAGCGCAAGAATCATAATTCATTTCAGAGGTAAAACCACGCTGTAAATAAAAGTTTCGTTAAAATAGAAAAATTTAAAACTGCATTTTGAATTTTTCTATTTGAAATTACATATCCGCGGTTTTTTTTATCAGTTCAGATTTTTGATCGCAAATATTTGTACCTGTGCGAAACTCTTCTAATAAGTATCATTGAAGTCACGAGTAGATTGAAATCAGATTCGAAAACAGCAATTCGCAAAAAAAAAAAAAAAAAAAAAAAAAACGATACTGAATGAAGATTTTTTCGTTTTTTTGTAAAAAAAAATAAAAGATGATCTCCGACACATAAATATGGATAACATTTCGTTGTATAGAGAAAGGCTTTGAGGAAGTACTATATAGGTATATAATCGCGGGCGTATCGATCTCGAATCGTTGAATGAAATTCAAGTGGGTCGCGCATGAATGAAAGCTAGTAATCTGCGCTTTGATCAGCTTCTCGGAGTATTTTGCGGTTGCTATACGAGATCGAAGGCAATTGCGTGGGTTCACCGCGAATAACAGTGAGCTCGTATAGTTCATAAGTCGATATGAACGGCAACACCGCATCAATTATCATCTACCGAGTGTTCATGATAAATGATGATAAAAAAAAATCGAAAAATTAATTATCAAAAAATCAATCAAATCCAAATCTGATAAATTTTTATATTTTTTCAAGATAAATAAATTTACAAAATATATAATCAATGATTTCATGAATATTTTTTTACAGAATTTTGTGAAATTTGGAAAAATTGTGAAATTTGGAAAAATTGTGAAACTGGATGAAGAAATTTGGTTCAAACTCCGCAGCTGGTAGGTAGGGAATATATTATATACCTATGCATGTTGATGTATATCACTGTATTGAAACATTAGATTTTCGTGACGTTGGTTGCACTATCAGCACCGAGGTGTTTAGAAACGTGATTCCGTGCGTGGTCAATGTACAATATAAAACGTCTACCCTTATGTATATATTTATGTATGTATATATATATATGTATGTATTATGTGCTCTTCTTATCGTATATACATATATACGGTGCACGGTACAACCTGAGACAGACTTGCACGACTCGTGATTAAATCTGTTGCAACGGGAGAGTCCGACACTCGGTCTAATCGCAAACTGCATTTATGTGTAGGATATTGTAGCATTGTATCCAATGCACTCTAGTGAAAATAATGATGTGTACGTTCATATGTATATGCATGATTATTCGCATATCGTATGTATGTGAGGGTGCAGTATTCGTATGGCTTATAGGTAACGACCACGAGCCACTATAAGTAGCTTTGGTACCTTATAGCCACACAAAGAAGGATATCGCTTAACATTTGTTACATACTTACACACGGTTCAACCGCGGCTAATAAGATAAAAGCGAAAAGATACCTACACTCAACCCCAGCTCCGACAACTGAGCAGCGAAAAGATTAAACGAAGAAACGTTTTGAGTTACGTTGTGGACATTTATTGGTATACCATCCAGGTGTGCTGTGATAAGCTCATGGTGATATTTGGGCTGATCAAATCTCGTTACTATCGTTACAGTATTCAATATCCTGCGTCAGCATGTGATGAAGAAAATTTAAGGAAATCAGTGGTTTATTCAATTTTGCTGAAATCCGAAACCTCAATTTCGTTAAGGGGACCAGTACAGCGACTTTTCGAGAAATTATCATAGTCCGAAATAAATTTATTTCATAATCAAAGTTCATTTCACATCAAAATATTTTTCTTTTTCAAAATTATGTGTCGTAAGGATTTCAGAGCACCGTTGGACCGATTCAGGTCATCTTGGATTCATTTTCTTCAGAAAACAAATCCTCATCATGTGAATGTAGGAATTTTGAAAAATTTTCGTTTTGGCCAAGTTATTTAAGAAATGAGTGATAATAATTTTTGCAAATTTGGTAAATTGATCATAACTTATGACATAATTTTTTATTTTAAAATTCCTACATTTACATGATGAGGATTTGTTTTCTGAAGAAAATGAGTCCAAGATGACCTGAATCGGTCCAACGGTGCTCTAAAATCCTTACGACACATGATTTTAAAAAAGAAAAATATTTTGATGCGAAATGAACTTTGGTTATGAAATAAATTGATTTCGGACTATGATAATTTCTCGAAAAGTCGCTGTACTGGTCCCCTTAATCAGAAGTTTTAATCGTGTTTTACGTGAGGATTCAGAAACGTGAATCCGGATTAGCGCTTGCACTCAAAATTCCTATTATGCGCGTCTCCACGATCCTACCAAATTTTCAAATCTTACTCACGCCCTGAAAAGTCTGCGAAAAATCAACTCAATCATCAATCTTCTCTGAATTCTAGGATCTAGAAGTACGAACTAGAATTTCAAAAGTCTAGATCGCGCCTATGAACGTGCTGAAAAATGAACTTTCATCAAACGCAAATCGAAATTTCATAACACGCACAATCCTACCCTCAAATTTGAGTCTCCACCTCCATTAAAGTCTTCAGTGAAAACTTTTAGAATAGAACTATAATTTCTATCCCAACTCGGGACAGCAGCTGTTCGTCAGATAGTCGAAAGTCCGGAAGTTGGTATTCAGCCGGCTTTTAGAGGCCAGTAAAAGTGGCAGAAATATCTTTCAGTCATATATAGATGCAGACCGCATGGTGATATTGATCGTGAGAGTGTTTCGCTCGGTGTTAAATCTACCCACGTATTTTTATGCTTGATGTTAATGAGAATCAGATGGGTGTGGAGAACGAAGTGTGTATTTCTTAGAACGATTATAATAATATTGTCTTGATAGAATAATATATTAATTATAATCTATACCGGTGAGACTTATGTGTACTAATATGTGGCAATTATTCCAATACTTACGACAAAACGGTAATATAGAGATTAATTATTTTCTATGTCAGAGAACGCCTCGTCGAATGACGATTTTTCACAATTTTTCCAGATTTTAGAATTATGGCCATAACGATGTGTTCATATTTTCAAAAATCAGGAAGTTTTTGAAAAATTCAACAAAAAATATGAGTCATTTTTACGGTTGGGACAACAACATAAAAAGTCGTGAGCCAAATCCGATAAAGGCTGAGGGTCAGGATCCAGGTCGATTCGGTATGGAATATCACATAATGTACATCCAGTCGAAATCCGGAGACTGCGTGGTATCAATATAGGGAATAAGTTGAAGGCCTCGGGGATAGTATATAAAGATTATATTTTTATGTATGTGTGTGTGTGTGTGTGTATAATAATTGCGTTCAAGATGTCCCACTGACTCCGAACAAATAATAAACATAATTACACACATATACGTAGGAGTTGAATCCTGACCTAGAAGATCATATCGGACATCTTTGTACGGTACAAAGTCTCGTGGGGTAATATACAGATATAATGTAACTCTAGATCAACAAATTGCCGATAAATAAGTGATTCAATGTCTAATTCTCAACCTGTATCACGGAATATTGACCAATTGAATGATTTGTTGAAAAAAAAAAACGACACCTTTCTGAAATTCTGAGTCGATCCTAGATCATCAAAGTAGTAATTCTGTCAAATCCAGGATTAGGAGTATAAAGGATCACATCGTGGTTCGTTATCGTATCACGACTCTTTCTCTATCAGTTCGATAATTAAAAAATCATATTACCTCGGGTGGATTGAATCAGCTAATTAATGAATTGAATTGAATTGAATTGATTGGAAAGTGACAAGATCCGTGATAATTCTCGGAGTATGAAAAAGTGTATAAAAATGTAGGGTAAATTAGTATTACGCGTTTTATATACCAGCTTGCAATGGGGAATCAACGTAAGGTGAACACAGTGAACATATTATACGAACGCGTATATAAAACGGGATAGAAAGTTTTAGCCTTTGCGTGTTGACCGGAGCGATTATATTATACGGGAAAGGGACTAGAGGCCGCAGGTTTGCACGAGTGTAAGTAAGTAACTATAAGGAAATAAGAAGAAAAAAATAAAAAATAAAAATAAACAAATTATTAGAGAGGGATTTTGGAGCGGATCTCACGTCACACGCCTGGTTGGATACCAGATATTTCGAGAGTCCGGATGTGGTTTCAGAAGCGGATCCACAAGCGTATATTATATAGATATCTTAATCTATACGGAGAAAGACCTGCGTTTAAATTAGGTAAGCGCTGAATTAAATGCGGATTAATTAGTTCGGATTATAATAATATTAGACGATTATAGTTATGCGGCTGCCAATTAAATAATCTGGTTAATTTTTTTTTGCGGATTATAAATCTCATATACATACATTTGATTAATAAATAATATCCGGGGTAGCGGTATAATAACAGATTTTTATGGAAAATAACGAACTGATATTTTACAGAATCATTTTTCACACTGTTGTATATTATATAGCAGCTGATCGTCAAGGCGAGACAAGACATAAAACGAATGATTATATTGCATCAAAGGAAATGCCGCAATGTAGAAAATATATATATATATCTAGTATATTATATATATATGAATGAATGCATATATAGGCTGTTTAAAATTATAAACAAAGATAACATGTAGGTAGATTAATGGAACTCGGGTTACAAGTGCAGGCGGGTTACGTAAACATATAATATATTGTTAATCGATACATATATTGCTCGATGATAATAATTAACGATTCAAACGGTTTGAGTAAAGACTAAGATGAAATCTGGGTCTAAACAAAATTTCAATCGTTCGAACTCACTTGAGTTCCACGGACAAATTTTCGATCATTTCTCTTCCTTTTCTACAAAATAATTTCAAGTAGAGAAAGAAGAATAGCATATTCATCATTTCACGGATCTAGAATTTTTGGGCATTCGATCTCAGACTAAAGTCAACAGATTTGCGAATTGGGAGCTGTCAGAGAAAAGACTGCGATACTTCTATTTTTTTTTTTTTTTTTTTTTTCAATATCTTTTTTCTCTTTTCAAACACTTTATAAGTAGGTACATTAGGGTGGTTCAAAAAAGACCTAATTTCTCAGATGTTGCTGCTCATTTGTGAATAGGTTGTTTGTAATTTTAAAAAATTATTCCATTTTTTTGAGCTCTAATTGGACAATATTTACTACATGCCTCAGTGAAGTTGAAATTTAGAAATTTTGCCATTTTTGGCAATTTCAAAGTTCTCAGATCAAAGTCCTCATCTGGCTACCTCTAGGTTCTCATTCAATGAGGATGTTGGTTCAAGATGAGACTCGTACGATAATATTTACTACTGTCTCAGAGACATTGAAGTTTTTTCACTATTTCGGGGTTTTCTTCGAGATTGGATCGCCAGGTGTTGCTCATGAGACAGTCTTTTTTTACCATTTTAAGGAAAAAGTACACGAAGTTTGCAGTCTGTGGGACCATTTTTACTACTGTCTCATGTTGCTAATTTTACTTGAAGGAAAGTCGCCCTCAATGAGGCAGTAGTAAAAATGGTCCTACAGACTGCAAACTGCTTGGATTTCTTCCTTATATTGGTAAGATGAAACTGTCTCATGAGCAGCACCTGGCGATCGAATATCCGAAAAAACGCAAAATATTGAAAAAAAAACTCCAATGTCTCCGAGGCAGTACTAAATATTATCGTACGAGTCTCATATTGAACCGACATGCTCATTGAATGAGAATCTAGAGGTAGCCAGATGAGCGCTTTGATCTGAGAACTTTGAAATTGCCAAAAATGGCAAGATTTCGAAATTTCAACTTCACTGAGGCAGTAGTAAATATTGTCCAATTAGAGCTAAAAAAAAATGGAATAATTTTTTAAAATCACAAACAACATATTCACGGATGAGCAGCAACATCTAAGAAATGAGGTCTTTTTTGAACCACCCTAAGGTACATATATGGTATATCTAATATAATAACTATTTGTACACGTATAATAAATATGGCGACAATCTCACGAATCTATATATCTAACTACGATCTAAATAACTGTAGACTAGCGATCCTTGAAGGCGTCCAAATATAGATTATATTATATTATGCCTATAACTATATTACTATATGGCTAGTAGGTATATACGTAGTATACGTATGTACCTATAGATTTTAAATAAGACATCTTACCGATAGACAAAAGTCTTTGTCATTGTATTATATGTATATACTATTGGTAATATATATATCTATCTAACTCATCTTCGGTTTATTGAAGGGCAATTTATCTGACCTCGATATGGACTGTGATCTTAGCTACTATACGTATGCATGTACTTACCGATTATAGTCGATAGGTAGGTACCTACTTAGAATCAAACGGTATCATAAATCGGTAATAAATTTATATTAACGTGAATAAAGTGACGAATTTTTAATCATTTTTAAAGAAATTTTATGTCATTTTCTTATAATCTTGAGATTCTGGAAGCCCAGAGCTAGGGAATGCACTCTAATGGCACGATATGGTCATAAGGTCCATCATGCGACCGTTTGGCATTTTTTTTTTTAATTTTTTTTTTTTTTTTTTTTTTATGAAAAGGTCGTACCATTTTTTCTACCTCTATATTTTGGCTCAAGAACTTGAAAGTATGTTCATAAAAATTGGCCAAATAAAAGCATCCTGACGCATGACGATCTTTTGGATTCAAGTAAAAGAAATATAATCATGTCAAATAATTCCAGAAATTTGTGTGAGCGAAATTATACGAATTTCTGTAATTTGGAGATTAAAAACACACAAATTTTAGACAGAACTTAAAAAATGACTGATTCAACATTCCAAAACAGAAAGTCATATCCTTTACTTTTAGATTTTCGAGTTCTGGATTTCTGAATTTGCGAATTATAAATGCGTTTTCATTATTTTTATAGCGAATTATCGCATGATCATAATAAAAATTCCTACGATATTATGCGATTAGACACACGATATCGTGCGGTTATACACTTGAAACGATCACCCGGTAGATATGATATAGTGAATAGTTGTATATCATGTGAATAGTCGTAGGCAATATTAAAGCCTGTAATTTTCTATCACCGGTTTTGAATAGGTAGGTAATCACTAATCTACAATCCTTCATCGAACCCATCAATCAGGGACTATATGGCGCGGTATAAAATACAATAATTAATTTCAAACCACCTACGCTACTAGCGAAGCGAAAGTAAAACATTTTTTTTATATATAATTATTAGTATACCTAGTATTAAGCGCATCGAGCGGAACTTTTGTACAAATTATACAAGAAATATAATAACTTAATTGATTAGGTACTCTTTTTGGTTCATATGAAGAAGTAATGAAATTATTCCTGATGATGGATCCGCGCATATATTAATAATTCCGAATTTACATATTTTGGGGAAAAAAAAAAAATTCAGGACCTAATCGACTACATTGAAAAACAGACATCATGTCTAAGATTTTTTAAAGAGGGTTCTACTTTTCGGAAATAAAATTAGAATAGGATCCCTTTCTGAAATAAAAATCGAGATACCGACGCCCGATACGAATGACAGCACATTTCAGATTCCGGGTGAAAAAGAGCACGTTTCAAATTCCGGGTGAAAAAGAGCACATTTCAGATTCCGGGTGGAAAAGAGCACGTTTCAGATTCTGAGTGAAAAAGAGCATTTTTCAGATTCCGGATGGAAAGGAACACGTTTCAGATTGAGAATGAAAAATAGCACGTTTCAGATTCACACGAAAACTAGCACAATTCAGGTTGAACCGAATATTACTTATTAGAAAGTGTCAGGTGGGTTTATTATAAGATTGAATCAATCATTCAATGATAAAATTGAATCGAGTTTTTGTGCATAATTGTGCATTTCCAATTTCATAATAAACCTACCTGACACTTACCAATGAGTAATATTCGCTTCGCCTGAATTGTGCTAGTTTTCAAGTGAATCTGAAACGTGCTATTTTTCATTCTCAACCTGAAACGAGTTCTTTTCCATTCGGAATCTGAAACATGCTCTTTTTCACTCAGAATCTGAAACGTGCTCTTTTCCACCCGGAATCTGAAATGTGCTCTTTTTCACCCGGAATCTGAAATGTGCTGTTATTCGTATCGGGCGTCGATATAGAGTCGTGATAAGATAATGGTTACACTTGTATCGAATATAATTTATCTCATAATCGTCACGGAACCGTTTCACAGATTTGTCAATCCGACTTACTTTAGATCGACGCCAATCTGATGTATGCAGGAAAAAAATAAATAAAAAATTATACTCCAGACGAGTTTGTATTTTATACAAAATATACCAGCCTGGTTACAACTCTGAAATTCATCTAACCGAGGTTTTTCATACACAACAAAATTTTGCTGACACGAGTACTTTCATGATCTGAAATTGACCAGAAATTGAAAAAATAGTCACTCGAGTAGCCCTTCTTCTTCTTCAAAGCTATTAGCCAATGACCAGCTATGTCAGATTTATCAAACCGTTATAAAGGTCTGAATCGAGGTGATATATATCAAATTTAAAAGAAATAAAAAAACGTTCCGTTATAATTGGCTCTCGTGATATATATCTAATGTAAATCTGCTACACATCTGTGACAGTTACGAAACTATACGGTAGATTTATAAGCTTCCTTTTTATCAGTTTTAATATCTCTGAACATAATATACACTACTGTTCATAGAGATAGTGGTTCCAGATCGCTTTTGAAATTCGCGATTTCTTGCGTCGATAAAAAAAAAGTTCGATATATCTTACTATAGTGATAACAAAATAAAAACTCCAAAAAATCGCAGAATTATGTGAACAGAAGAAATCTAAAGCTAGTTTTTCATCATTTTCTAATTTTAATTGAAAAATTTTCAACCATTTTTTTCCAACTGAGATATCGACCTTTTTATACAGATCTGAAATCGCGAACTGATTATAGAGATCATGTATTCATTGTACTTACCAGCTGTACAGCTATCCAACGTACGATTTATGAAACGATTTTATGAATCATCAATATCATTTCATTTGATTTAATATAATGACTCCGCTTTTTTTTCGGCAAATCATTTAATTTTGCATAAAAGTACAGGTAAATTTTTTTTTTAATTTTTTTAAAATAATTATAGCCACGACTATAGCCGCAAGTGTTTATATAGTGTCGTATAGTTATAGGTAGTATAGTAGATAGAACGCAGTCTCTCCTCGTCGATAATACGTATATATATATATATTTTTTTTTTTTTAACTTCGAGTATGTGTACCTGGGTTTCAAAATGTTGTCCGAACAAACAGCTAGAACTAGTGTTGTATAGGTATATAGGAAGGTATATAATTTATCGCGCGGCGCACTTGGTGCGCGAGCTAGTTGATAAAGATGTTGAAAGTTCCTGGGGATATCATCGACTCGCCGGACTTATCCAGACAAATATTTAGACGAGCTGTATATTTTTTAGTCATATGATACATAGACATGTGTCTGTGTGTCTGTGTATTCCATACATCGATATGTCACACACATGTAAATCCCTACTCTGATTGATATTTACGAATTATCAGTCGGCTGTCGTCGATCATTATTTTATTTTTATTGTTTTCAAATTTTGAAAAAAAATTTTAAAAAAATATTCATTACGATTCTAGCTAGATATAGGGTAAAGCATACAGTGATTGACAGGTTAAGCAAAAGTGTTACAAAATTTATGGAAAACGAATGTCTACCATTAAAATTTTAAAGTGAAATCGGTATTATCGTATAACAAAGACTTGAACAATGAGAAAAAATGCATAACATGTGTTGTAGATACGAGGAAATAAAATTAACTTGATAATTATTAGATAGTTCTCGAAACGACAGTGATTGACCAGATTTTCACAGTTATTGTCAGGTTCAGTGCGACAGTAATTGACCGTTAGTTTGGGATGGGTAACATAAAATGTATTAAATTATCTGAAAATCATTTCTGACACTTGGAACTCTTTACTCATGGTGCATTATGATATAATAATTTTTCATGTAACTGCGGATGTAGTCTTCACATGAAAACGTTAATGAAAGGCACTGTATACTCAAAACGTGTTGATAACGATACCTCTTAATGAATTGACGCCATTTTGCACTATACTCAAAACGCGTTAATAACGATACCCATTGACGAATTGATGCCATTTTGGCATAATTCCAGAAAAACTAAAAAATGAAAAAAAAAAAAAAAAAACTGAAAACTGAAAAATGATAGAAAAAAAAAAATTGCATTTTGAATCTTTTTGAATTTGACGGGAAGAAAATGATTTTTTTTTTTACCAAATTTTTGAGGTGGGTCGTCGTGCCCTTCTCTATTGTACATTCTTCAATGATTGTTTGGAGTGATCGGTAATTGATTGTATTATAATATCTCAAGGTTGTGCAATTACAAATAAAAAATAGGTACTTATCATCATACCACGAATCTGACTACCTGTTCGCGTCGATCACGGTCAATCACTGTATATATACCGACATAACCTCAAACATAGTGATTGTCCCCCCTGGTCAATCAATATAGAATAGACAATTTTTTACGACAGTTCTTGACCCCCATGGAAAATAATAAAAATACAACAATTTTGAAGCAAAAAACCTTTTTTCACGAACTTAGGACTATATTAAACTCATGCGAGACGTATAAACGGGCTGAAATAGTTCTTAACAATTTAATTAATTGGAAAATGATGACCTACTACGTTACGATTTTTAGAAGAAGTTAACGTAAATCCATCTCGTTTGCAACCACGTCATACATCTGAATTACTTTTACGTTTATAGTATATGTATCACAATGAAATAAACTTGTGTTCACAGTATAATCATCCGGGCTATCGAAATATACGCTTTATTATGTAAAAAATACATGTAGGTCGTTAATATTCTTCATTTTTCGAGAAAAGGGTCAATCATTGTGTGGGGGTCAACAACTGTATGCTTTACCCTACTCAGAAAAAAGTCTTGTTGACACAACCAAAATTTTGGTTATTATATGCACAATCACATTTTTTTGTTCAGTCAACCAAAAATTTTGTTGGAATAGCCAAAATTTTGGTTGTCTCAACAAAATTTGATTTTTCCAACAAAATTTTGGTTATCCCAATGAAATTTTTGGTTGACTGAACAAAAAATGTGATTCTGCATATAACAACCAAATTTTGGTTGTTATTTTTCTGAGCGTACTGCATATAATATCACGTGTACGTTGAAATTTTCACATTCAGTATTCATTTTTTTCGTATTTTCTTGTTAAATGAAATTACTGGAAACTATTTACGTCTACGTTTATGTATATCAACGCTAGCTAGGTAGTACGTACCTACTTCCCGCTTATTTCACATGTCAGATTTAATTGAAAGAGTTTCTCCACGAACGACCTAATATTTATGCCAAGATCTGACGAGGCTTTAGCAAATCTATAAAGCGAAACACTATTACCTATACCTCTGCCTCTTATTCTACAATCTACACAATTTAATATATACCCAACTCGTTTCTCTGCTGCAGCAAATTGCCCATACAAGAGGTCTTAGTCCTTTTCATGTCTCACTAATTGGCTACCCTTAACTGTACGAATGTAACTGTAGTACTGATATCTAGTCTCGTTTCGGGATTTTTTCCTTTTACTTTTTGCAACAATTAATCAAGATTTAGGGGGACTGGGTTAAAAGTCCCGAATGGTCAAAATTCCGGACTCGAATATTAGCGATTGAACATTTTTGGAAACGGTATTTCCCCGAAAGTTCAAAATTCTGAAAGGTGAACTTGAAATTCATTCAGTGTTCAATTGACTCCAATGATGAAACCAACAGGTGATCAAATTAAATTTCGCGATATTTACTTTTTGGAAAAAAGTGTAAAATTCTATCGATTATTTATGACGTCGAAGTTATCGATTGGAGTAAATAAAATGGGTTTCCGTAAAGAGGGTCTCGATTGGAATGAACTATTTTTTTTGTCTCAACATCCTGAGAAAAAGACCGAAATTTTCAGATTTTTAGGCCCTCCGGAGTTTTGAGTTGTCTGCATTTCAACCCTGCGAAATTTTCACGTTCTAATATAAATTTCAAGTACATTTCTGAAAATACGAAGTCGCCTAAAATAAACGAATTCGGAATTTTTACCTCTCGGAACTTTTAAAATTCGGAACCTTTTTGTTAAAAAAAGTAAAAATGTGAAAACATGTGACTCTAGGTGATTCGGGAATGGAGTTCAACCCGAGGATCAAATAATCGTTTTCACCTTCGGAATGAGATGCATATTGATGCATTTTGAAAACGTATTTCAAGTTTAGACCAAAATAGGTATATACCTACGAGTTTGTCGTGCACATTATACCTATTTGCGGTACTCGAAAAGTATATATGTAGGTAGTTAGGTACGAAGTAAAGTTAAAAATATCCCATCGAGCACAACGACCCGGCGTTATAAGAATGCCCAAACCTCTTTAAACTCTAAATCCACTGTTTAAAATGTGCCTATATAGGTACACCTGACCCGATAAGATCATGTGTGTAGAGTAGCATAAAGCATTAATCAAACGCGCTCTCAATTAGCAAAATAAATTTACTCAGGAACGACTGGTCCCTCGAAGTTTTTGATAAGGAAATTTATTCTTAGATTTCGATAAGGAATCGGCATGTCAAATTTTTTCCGCTACTTGGGAATCATGCTGTATATATATTATATGATCGTACATTTCACGGTAAAATTTATACGTTATTCTACCGGAGTGAAATTATATAATTAGATCAACTGAATAATAGCGCACCTAATGATCACATGAACTGAATTAAACTGCTCAACAAACTCATAGCGTGTGTCTATTAGGGTAATCTCTAATTTGATCAGTTTCGAATTTTCGAAAAAAAATTTAGACAAAATCATGTGCCTGAAGTTCCGAACGTTCATTTGAATGAAACTTCTGAAAAAACCCTATATCACACTTATTTGACGTCCGAAATTTATAAATTTCGAAATCTCTATTTAACTGACCTCCGATCTTCAATCTATCTCAAATTTGTAGATATTTTAAGTCGATTAACAATTGTGGTGAGCTTGCCATTTTCGAATTTTTGTTCAAATGAACGTTCGGAACTTCAGGCACATACAAAATCCTACTCTCCACATTTTTCGGAGTGAAAATTCACTCTTTTTCTTGGACTGGTGCTATTTTCAATCCAACTAGTGAAAATTCACTCTGCTTGCAGTAAAGTTCACTCCGTTGAAGTGAAATTTCACTCTTTTTTCTCGGATGTGGTGCAATTTTCACTCCAAAAAATTAAGAGAGTAGGTTCCTATATCTCGATTCTAAGTTCCGCTTCAAAGCCTTCGAATTCTCAGATTTTAATAAAACATAAGATTCGTATAACATTTTGCGGTTAATTTTTATTTCCTCCTTAATTGCAGTATAGTTCCAAAAAATCTGAAACTTGATACACCCCTCACCTGTAGTAGTACTTAGTAAGTATTTCATGAAAATTCGACAAATTTAAAAAAAAAAAAAAAAAAAAATTTCTCATCTCCAAATTTTGTGATGAATAAAATTTTGTAAGAAAGAACACATGATTCCTTTTCTTTTTTCTTTTGAATTGGTAATATATTCCTCAGGTTCGAATCATGTCGTTAATAATTTCGAATATAAAAACAAAAAAGAATTATTTACTTAAATAGTTTAATAAAATTATATATTATTCAAATCCGTTATATATCATATATCTCACCAATTTATTCCTGTAGTCATCTGCAGTTGTTCCAACATGGGGTGAAGTAGCACTTCGTCGAAATGGTTTCAAACCCCTAGGTGGAACAGTGGTAGTGGTTTGCATTTTTGTTCCACTTTTATATTAAAAATATTAATAAAATAATAATATTTTATTTTATTTTATTTTATTTTTCCTTTTTATTTAAATATCGATATCTTACATTTATCACAATAATTATTATCACCCATATATATATAGTATTATTAATATGATCACTGTATATAATAACTCGATGAATAAAAAATTCGAATGTTTAATTAATTTGAAAAAAAAAGACGAAAATTGTTTTAGGAATTATTAACAGGGAATTGAATTTTATGTATATATAAACCGATCTAAATTCTATATACAAATAATCTCTCTGACCAATATAAGTGTCTATACGCACGTATGTATAAACACGTTTATGTATATATAATATACATATACAGTAATTAACTATATATATATATGTATATAAGAAGCGCGGATGAAATGCGCAGTATCGAAAAAAAATATACACTATACACGTGCGCGTACGTATATAATATAAGATACGTATATATACCTACAATATGGACACATTCACTGAATCACTAGAGTTCCTCGCGGCACGAGATTATACAGTATATACGTAGTCCTATTGAATCGAAACTTCGAACAACGATGATGTACATTGTAGATATATACATGCGATTTGGAATGAATCCGCGTGATTATCGAGTGTTTTATATCGATGTATTGATGATTGTTTTTTTTTTATATATATATTATGGTATAAGATTAAGAGATCGATATCAAACGTTTTATATAAAATAACGAATTTAAATACCTTAAGAAATGTCAAATAAACCGAAAGCGACCGGGACTGCAGGAATCCGGCATGGCGTCGCGGCCTGCACTAAGCCAGACAGCCGCGTGGGACGCGGTGGGGGTAAACCGTAACTTAAGACTGGAAGGGGGCAATGTTATTCGAGATTAGAATGTTTAGACATTTTTTTTTCATTTACCTTAGCGCGCGCGCACCCACCACCTGCGCTAACGCGATTATATTTTAACATTATTTTTCTACATATATTTTACTCGATTTTCTTGAACTTTAAGGGGACCAGTACAGCGATTTTTCGAGAAATTATCATAGTCCGAAATCAATTTATTTCATAACCAAAGTTCATTTCACATCAAAATATTTTTCTTTTTCAAAATCATGTGTCGTAAGGATTTTAAATCACCGTTGGACCGATTCAGGTCATCTTGGATTCATTTTCTTCAGAAAAGAAATCCTCATCATGTGAATGTAGGAATTTTGAAAAATTTTCGTTTTGGCCAAGTTATTTAAGAAATGAGTGATAATAATTTTTGCAAATTTGGTAAAATGATCATAACTTATGACATAAATTTTTATTTTCAAATTCCTACATTCACATGATGAGGATTTGTTTTCTGAAGAAAATGAATCCAAGATGACCTGAATCGGTCCAACGGTGCTCTAAAATCCTTACGACACATGATTTTAAAAAAGAAAAATATTTTGATGTGAAATGAACTTTGGTTATGAAATAAATTGATTTCGGACTATGATAATTTCTCGAAAAGTCGCTGTACTGGTCCTCTTAATTGTTCGAAGCATTCCATATGCCTGAAGTGAAAAAAGCACTTGGCTAACTGAAAAAATTGAAACAAAAATGAGCTTTATCGTATTCATGCGATTGATAAAAAAAAAAAAAGGAAACTAAAGAACGTAGAGAAATCAAGAAGTTAAATTGAAGAATATTTTCGGTGATATGAATACCTAATTCGACGATTGAATCAGGGCAAGAGTTCGTTAATTCTGCATGATTAAAAAAAAAAAACAAAAAAAAAGTAGAAATGAAAATTGATATGGTCAGAACCGAATTGAAGCCTCGAAGATAAACGACTGCATTTGTTATACCGCAGCATAATTTTTTTATTTATTTTTTGACCGTTTCAAACTGGTTATTGGTTTATATGGTATAAGTTTAAAGAGTATAAGACAAAAACAAAAAATCAGCTTGTGAATTGCAGCAGCAGCAGCAGCTCGTAAACGTGCGTAGAATTAGCATAGAGAGAAAGGAGTGTAGTATGTAGTAAGTACCTATACGGCGGAAATGCCTGCAACGAGAGAAGCACGTTGAATATTTTGGTTCAACGTGTTAGCTGTTCTTCAAGGGCCGTGACAAACCCCGCATTTTAGTTCCAGGACAGAAATACATATATTGTGCCATGACATGCCATCCCGTGCCATATGCCAGGCTAGAATAACAACCGAGTTGGTTAGACTTAGAGAATGACAAAATGTGAATTCATAACCAACTGCCAGACTTTCTGCAGAGACACGTGCAGCTCTCTATCCTCATCCTTAAAGATGAGAAAAATTCGCCAAAAAATATATTTATGTATACAGCGAGAGGTATAATACTATATGGTAAGGCTTACCAGGTAAGCGATTCCGTATTCTGTATGAGGGTCACATTCTAATGAACGAATACAAACCATCGCGTATGTATGAAAATTTCCAAAAAAAAGTCGTCCGAAAGCTGGAGGAAAAATTTCGCAGTTTACTTCTTTTTTTTTTTTTTTTTGTTGTTGTTGTTCTGTTTTCAGAATCATTCGAAAAAGTTGTTCCCTAATCTTTTGACCCAAAATCAAGTCAAAGTTTGAAATTTTTATTCACTGGGTGACAGAGTTAGATGTGGTCAAAGTAATACACTCAGAAAAAGGTCTTGTTGCCACAACCAAAATTTGGGTTATTATATGGATTATTTTTAGCAGTCGGATTCTGGCCAATCAGAGCGCGGTATTTGATGATGTGAAGGACATCCCAATTCGTTATTATACTGATAATTTACCCATAGCTTTTGATAATTTACCTCTAGCTTTGCAAATGTTTTCATAACTGTCAAATACCGTGATAAAAGTCAGAGAACTTCGTGAATAATTTCTAATTTTCTCTAACTTGCCGCTCTGCTTGGCCAAATCCGAATGCGAAAAATAATCCGTCGAATACCACTCGACCTTCAAAATGAATCGGTTATTTCCCTCATGTTTTGATCCTGCGTGGCAACGAACGGGCCAAGTTTTGCACAAAAATCCCTCGCGCTGCGCGCTCGTGATTTTAGATCTGCAAAACTTAGCCCTCTCGATGCCACGCAGCAAAACAATCGGGAAATATCCGATAATTTTGAAGGTCTTGTGATATTACTACTGATAATCACATTTTTTTTTTTTTTTTTTTTTTAGAGGAAGGTCTCAATCAATCAAGTCGAGTCAATTAATTAATTAATAATTGACTCGACTTGATCAATTAATTAATTAATTAGTCAATTAATTAATTAATAATTGACTCGACTTGATTGATTGAGACCTTCCTCTAAAAATTAAGAAGTTCGAGTGTTACCTTCATGATGAATAAATCACATTTTTTGTTCAGTAAACCAAAAATTTTGTTGGTATAGCCAAAATTTCGGTTGTCCCAACAAAATTTGGTTTTCCCAACAAAATTTTGGCTATCCCAACGAAATTTTTGGTTGAGTGAACAAAAAATTTGATTGACTGAACAAAAAATGCGATTGTCCATATAATAACCAAATTTTGGTTGTGTCAACAAGACCTTTTTCTGAGTGTAGCATCACCTAATCATTAGGTCCTAATGCAACGATTTGGATCCACCAGTGTTTCAATTTTTTTTTTTTTTTTTCACTCGGTTGCTATTCTGAAGCACCATATCATAGCACGTGATAAAGTCCCATATTACATGCATTTGTGGCCTATGATATATATAATATACGCTGAGTATTATGCATATTGAAGTTTTTATGCAAAATAAGTAATCTGCTAGTATGGGTTTATCTCGTAGTCATATTTAGCCTGCAGCTACGACGTTGCAGAGACAATTTTTAATCGTAATAACTGTGTTTACAGATACCTGCAGGTGGAGGCAATAACGATATAAGGTCAGTGTCATCTGCACAATCGCTAATTGGCTTAACGACTTATCGTCGTAACAAAGTACAGAGAAATTATTTTCGCATTAAGACATCTTTGCAAGGATATTATTCTATGCATATCTCATATGTAAATCATGTATGTACACATCCTGCATACGGTTTTTAAACTGCTATTCATTTTTCATTTTCTTCATTTGGCAATGAATATATATTCATCAGAAATATGTTTCGAAAATAAAATCAGAAAATCGTTTGACTTCTAGGGTCCCTTTCCGTAAATGAAATTGGGATATGTCCCACACAGCACAGGTTTTGATAGATGTTCATAGGATATCCATGCGGAATCCAAATGTCCCCCATATATCCTATGGATATTTGGGGGATATCCAGGATATCCATACGATATCAGGGCGGACATTTGGATACCCCATGGATATCCTATGAACATTTATCGAAACCTGTGCTATGTGGGGTATAATTTTCCATCAAATAAACGGCGTGAAAGAATCGTAATGAGATAATGATGACACTTTTATCAAATATGTATAATTTGTAAAATTTTTACAGATTTTTCAATACGACTTTTCTCAGATCGACAGACACCAGTTTCTATATTCCAGATAGACGAGCCTGGTTATATACCTCTTCAGTTCATCTAACTCAGGTCCTTTATATACTCCAAAAGGTGGTTTTGACAAAAGTACTTTCATGATCCACAATTGCCTAAAATATTGACTTAATCGGTTCCGAATTTCATTCGAATTCGATCATTACCTACAGTATATTTCGCGAACGGTGTACCTATTCCTGAAAGTGCAATACGTCAGTGAAACTTCGCATTTAGAAATATCCAGGTTGTCAAGTGCGCACGTACCGTAGATATTATATCATTACACATATGTACTTGATATGCTGTCGAAGCGTTATGATTGCGTAATTATTCCAGTGAATTATGTCACTAGACTGCCACACAGACGAAACCGGAACTCAAATTCCCTTCAAAACATGTTTTTCAATCCTTACACTTTTTTTTTCGCCTACATAGGTAATATTCCCCGTATCGCAGGTGTCCGAATCATGCAAAGACTCCACATAAGATTTAATGACAGGGAATTGTCTCATCGAATATCCTTTAATTTTCGCTGTGCAAAAGCACAACTTAATCACCCGGAGCTGATCAGATCAATTCGATTGTGCCATTTCATTCTGTATTTGGATAAAATTATATTCATTAATTCGATTGAAAAACTTTTTTTGCAATATTGCAACAGAAAATATAAACCATCGGTGTATCTGCAGCGCATATGAAACTTATCGTTTCAATAAAATCTCATGATTGATTAGTGCTGTTTCAAGTAACTGTATGCAAAGTAGCGGAAATTGTCAAAGAACTTACCATTCATGATATCGACTATTGCAGAGTTAATATTTCACTGTTTCAGTAGCGAAATGTCAATGCTAGGGATTGGTCGGCATATTTCCGACGTAGTGTTCACAGAAACAAAACGACTCATATGTTCATGTACAGGTATATAAATTTTCCTCTTTTACTATATTTGTACTCGAATACTGGCCGCATGTAACTTTTTTCTGAATTGTGTCTAATTCATCGAAATTTACTCAAGCTTTTCCCAAATTTTTAAACAATTAGTGCATGATAAAAACAAAGTCGAATAAAGACTATAAGATCTTGGATTTGCGCCATTTTCATACCGAGAATCGACATGTAGTTGATCGTTGCTCATGTATCTAGGTAAACGGATGGAAATTATGCGAGACTCCATCATGAGTTGGCAATAGGTAAGAGGTAAGAGGTAAGAGGTAAGAGGTAAGAGGTAAGAGGTAAGAGGTAAGAGGTAAGAGGTAAGAGGTAAGAGGAGAGTGCAGTCATATATGCCCGAGAAATAGTACCGGAGACAATGGTCTGTATAGTACCTTGACCTGACTGTAACAAAGTCCTCGAAATACATATGGCGTTCATTTTTCATCTTAGGTATCTTATTGTTAGAGCAGAGAATATTATACTTGTCATATACGACATATATATCAAGTACCTACCTACCCTAGACGCCGAGAACCCATCGTAACTCATTTTATTCACAATTGTTAATATAAATATGTATATGATAACTAGCGGTGATCAATTTGCAAGGTCAAATGAAAGGACGAGGATTCTTCAGGATAGAAGTAAAAAAAAAAAAAAAGAAAAAAAAAAGGAATACATTTATAGAAAATTACGAAACATACGTATAGATATACTTGTATACCTATCTATCTTTTCATCGCATGTATACCACGCATATACGTATGAATGTTTGCATATTGGATCATTAGAGTAAAACAGTTTGCATTATTAATTACATCAAGGTCTGCTGTTAACGATTAATTAATTAACTCTACTGCCGCAAAGAGTGTTTTATCTCAGTGTAATGCGAAAGATCGTAATTAGGAATCGGAATAGTTGTGAAAATATTATCAAACCTGTAGGAAATTATATTCCAATATTTCGTAATCCATGGATTAATGAAATGCTATACAGCTCTGTCTGTCTCTCTCTCTCTCTCTCTCTCTCTCTTTCTCTTTATTGTCAGGTAATTTATAATTGAAGCGTAACCTGGGATCAAGACTTAAAGCGTAACTAATCGTTTGGATAGCGATGACCCAGCTGACCACCTCAAGCTGTATATTGTAATGTCATTTTCATAGAATAGTTAGTATATAGAAATCGGATAATTAACAGGTGTCCGATTCATGCCCCTAATAGCATCGCAATTACAGTTATTACCTTAGTTATAGGTACCTACCGTCGTCGACTATATAGCTGAACGAACGAACGCCCGCACACATTGGGCTAATATAATAGCTCCGGCACTCCTATGTATCAGAATTCATAATATAACTATTCTCTGATTGTTAAATTGCCTTTGGCCAGTATACAGTTAAAATATATGTAATTATTGTATCCCATAAGGAAAAACATCCAGAAGATAATAAAAAATTAATGAAGTAATATAACTGGAATAGTATATATATACGTATACGTATACATGCATATATACAGTGTGTTAGAAATTCTCATTTACCACAGCTGCAGCAGAATAAACTGAGTGAACATCGACCGGAGTTTTCTTCTATCGTAGTTGATGAGATTTTTTTCAAATTTCCTGAATTATTGGTATTTGGTACAACGTATTAAGGGGACCAGTACAGTAAGTTATCGAGAAATTATCATAGTCCGAAATCAATTTATTTCATAATCAAAGTTCATTTCACATCAAAATATTTTTCTTTTTCAAAATCATGTGTCGTAAGGATTTCAGAGGTGGACTGATTCAGGTCATCTTGGATTGATTTTCTTCAGAAAACAAATCCTCATCATGTGAATGTAGGAATTTTGAAAATTTTTCATTTTGGCCAAGTTATTTAAGAAATGAGTGATAATAATTTTTGCAAATTTGGTAAATTGATCATAACTTATGACATAATTTTTTATTTTAAAATTCCTACATTCACATGATGAGGATTTGTTTTCTGAAGAAAATGAGTCCAAGATGACCTGAATCGGTCCAACGGTGCTCTGAAATCCTTACGACACATGATTTTGAAAATGAAAAATATTTTGATGTGAAATGAACTTTGGTTATGAAATAAATTGATTTTGGACTATGATAATTTCTCGAAAAGTCGCTGTAATGGTCCCCTTAAATGGGGGGGAGGGGGGGGGGGGGGGGGGGAAATAAAAATCAATTGATTCTCACATTTGACACCAAAG
Source organism: Tenthredo mesomela (assembly GCA_943736025.1). Classification (NCBI taxonomy): domain Eukaryota; kingdom Metazoa; phylum Arthropoda; class Insecta; order Hymenoptera; family Tenthredinidae; genus Tenthredo; species Tenthredo mesomela. Next base: position 25,916,183 of record OX031017.1, on the reverse strand, counting down.
TTTATAAAGTTTGGTTTTTTGATTTTGGAGCCACGAAAAATTGGGAAAAAAATGTTTGAAACCTGGTATAGTCCGTAATCACTCACTTTACCCTAACTATGTGAAATATTATAGTCTATTGGAATACAATATGTGCCGCGACATATGCGCGTCCATATGGGATTTTATTTACGTCTTCTTTGATGAACACGTGTTTTCAAACCGAATTTAAGAAGAACCATAGGTATATATCCGCCTATCTTCCGCTGGTCCAGTTCACAGATCTTTGTGAGTCGCATGACAAAGTGTGAGCTGTCAGTCCGGCTGAAATCGTGTCTTATGTTATATTAATAGTGGGCGTAAAGTTGCGAAAGACAACCCAAAGGCTGGTTATTATGATTTTTGACTGAGCAAACCAACACCGGATTTCGAAATTCATTCAAGACATATAGTAAGCTTGCTAGAGTGCAAAGCAAACACCGCACAGTCTATATAAATTATATAACCGTGTCAAGGGTTATCGGTTTCTCTCTTATTAATCTGTTATTAATCTTTCACGTTTTTAAATATTATAAAAAAAGAAAAAAAAAAAGTTCTCAAGACTCGAGTGATGAAACAGGATCACCTTTCAAACGATTGTAACAGAGTTCTTAAATCCCGTGACCAATGCTCGTTGGGACACGGTAATAACATGCCGTAATAATCATCCGAATGCTAAGTCTTTTCGAACATGTATTTTACATATGTTCATTAGGGTGCTTTTTTTGAAATAACTATTTTTTTTTGCAACTCCCCATTGAAAATCTTGTTGTAGACTTCGAAAAGGGAATCCTGTCCAATTTTTAGCTCTTAATTCCGATTCTAGTACTCGCGCTCCTCTTTTTAAGTTTTTCCATGCTAAAAGCATGTGAACATTACGACTTTTTCTTAAGTCGCGCACAACTCAGCCGCATTTCGATGGATTGTTCTCATCTAAGACTCATTTTACACAAAATTTAGTGTTCTTCAAAAGTGTTTTAGGTATAATTTGGCTGTGGTTTCAACCGCCGCACTTGTGTGAGCCTCCAAAGTCGATTTTATGCATGGTTCTTCTTTCTCACTGTGGACGAATAAACAGTTGGACTTGGAGAAAAAAACTTCCAAACAATTTTGTAGGAAATTTATTTCTCTACAAAAAAAGTCCAGTACATAAAGTCTCTCAAACCAGTATTTCAAAAGATATAAGGACTTTGATTTTTTTTAAATATAAAATTCCAACAAAATGTCAAGTTTAATATTTTCAAGTCAGTTAAACTATCTTGGGCACTTTTGAAGAACACTAAATTCTCTGTCAAATGAGTCTTGGATGAGAACAATCCATTGAAATGCGGCTGAGTTGTGCGCGACTAAAGAAAAAGTCGTAATGTTCACATGCTTTTAGCATGGAAAAACTTAAAAAGAAGAGCGCGAGTACTAGAATCGGAATTAAGAGCTAAAAATCGGACAGGATTCCCTTTTCGAAGTCTACAACAAAATTTTCAATGGGGAGTTGCAAAAAAAAATAGTCGTTTCAAAAAAAGCACCCTAATGTTCATGCTTTCGTAATACTGGCCAATTAAATTTGAAATTTTGATAAGACCTCATTAATTTCGTCGTGAAGATTCTCATAAAAATTATACAAACATAAGTGTTGCACTAGCCAATTCTTGTCATTTTTTAATTTCAGTGATATTCCTTGATCCCAAATCCATCAATTTTATTCCAATTTCTGTTCGTCTGCGAAGTCATAAAATGTTCAGAAATGAGAAATTTGAAAATCCATCTGACTTTTGAAGACAATGCATATTATGCTGATCATATCGCACACATAAATACGTACGTGATGCTTCGTGGATTTCTCAGTTGAGTCCTTATCGGGTCTTCTCTGCAAGCTTTAGAGTGCGCCTGAGGCATAAGGTATAAGGACATGTATGACCTTTATTCGCGCAATTAATTTTTTTTCTCTCATTTTTGAGAGCATATACCGCGTACATACTACGACCTCTCGCCCCTGAGGCAGCCTCTTGTTTGACAATCTTTATATGCAAATAAAGTACCTTTACACACAATCGTATGCCTACATCAAGTTACACGTATAACGCCTTGCCCAAGATATAATGTGGTATAATTCCAGCATATGAAACGGGACTCGAAAGTTCTCCAGACCAGGACAACATATCTCCTGATTGCTGATGCCATTTCAACTTTGATGTCATATCAAAGTAACTCTCTGTTCGCACTCGCGCATATACATAACATTACATATATTTCTATAATGTAATCTGCTTATTGAAAATGTCAATTATTTTATTCCGCTGTCAACTCGTCAATAACTATTGTCCAGACATATATACTATTATGAGGGCGAGGAAGAGAATAGTTCTAAAGATATTATAGTAGGTGTCTGATTTTTCGACAGTAATTTATTCGTACTAGCTCTATTATTATTTATTAATTCAACACGTAGTACGGACAGTTTTAGTTCTTATTTTTTCACATTTTTTCTCAGACTCAAAAATGTCGTAGACATGTAGTAGGTACCTACATATAAATAGGTATTCAAATATTGCGTTAACAGTACGTAGTAGGTACCTTATACCGCGGTGTGGTAATAAGGTTGCCCAATATATTATATGATTCGATGCATACAAACGCATATAAATATATTCTTTTTTTTTTTTTTTTTTTTTTTTTTTTTTTCTTTTTTTCTTAAGTGGATGTCGACAAACGTGCCTCAGACATACAATGGTGAATTTATTCTATTGATAATCGACAGATCTTACTTTTTACTACTACCGTTACGAAGTGAGAATTCTATATGCATATCGATAAACACACATATATAGGTATAATATTGTAGTACTTGGACTATTATAACATATGTGAAAGTAACGGTTAATTCTGAACGTAGGTAGGTAGGTAGGTACTATACATACGAACGTGTCCAGTTTCTTATTATATCTATGTACCTACCGCCTAGAATCTAGATGCGCATTGCACATGCCCCCTGGGGGGCCGTTTTTCTGCCTTTAATAAAAGATTCGAAAATCTGATGCTCAATGACAGGAATCGTGAGTAAACATATATGTCAGCGTTATAATCCGCACAATGGTAGGTATATGCATAAATTAAGCGAACACCTGGACGACGAAATAATCAGCACCTTACGATTTAATACCGAGAAGAATTCAGGAAATATTGCATCATCGGTTCTCGCTTATTCGATCATCAAACCTGATTACTAATTGTATCAGAAATAATTCGAAATTTTAATCACTTTACCAAGAGAGAAGAATATAATTTAACGAAATTTCGTTATGCACTGTTGGAAAAATTGAAGAAAAAATAATGTCCCAAGAGGTCCACTATAATTTTATGTCAATTTCAACACTTTTTTTTAGTTAAAACAACATTATTTTCACTTAAACGACAAATTTTTCTGTTGTTTCAAAGGAAAATAGTGTTGAAATCAACATAAAAATTATAGTGGACCTCCTGGAACATTTTATTTCTAACGGTGTGGTTTGCCTGGAAATTACATCGATCTAGAATATTGTCTCCAAATTTGTCGAAGATTCGATAATAGCGATGCGACAGCTGTGAAATACCAAGCGAGATCCATAAAATCTCGATCTGACGATCTTTTTTTTTTTTGTCTATTTTTTTCAATCTCTAGACCCGAAGATCACTTAAGATTTTAATCTTAAATGTATGTTTTGGCAATCTAGTAGATCTTTTAGCTAATAAGTAATAATCAACGACTGATTTGTCTGACGTTATATTTGCGCCATAATTACAGCCATAATTATCTTATGATTAAAATTTATATTGAAAAAAAAAAAAAAAAAAAAATGAGAACATAAAATCACTAATAATGATAAAAGCTCGGTTTATTATATACCTCTCATATATATACATACGTGTAAGAAAAACTAATTTGTGTTGAACATAACTTTCAAGTTTTACTATCGTGTAACAAACATTACGATAATCTATTCGCTTATCTTTATTCTCATTGGATAGAACTCAATAAATATCCGAGTCAAGTATTATAGATATAAATAATATAGACGTACACCAGATATATATAATATAAAACTGTAATTATCGACCATTGCGATGTTTCTTTTAGTATCATAAGGCAATCAGTCGTAGTAGGAGCCGACAGAGGAAATCCCTGGCAAAGTGCAGTAGAACGGGACATGAAAAGTGTATAATTATCTCTTCCAGGCAATTAGAGTTCAAAAAAGTAGAGGAAATTGAGTAAACAATGTTCAAAGTACTTTAGCAACACTTCGTCACAATCAACGACGAATAGAGTGATTATATAACGCAAGAGTGGGTTATACCTACACGTGTGTGTATATACGTATAACGAATATGTATTAAAATTTCCGCAATTATCTTACGCTCAATGCTCACCTCGACTCAATTATATTTAACTACGTTCAGATTTAATTTCTGGCAATTCAGGATAAGAAGATATTAATTTTATCGTCTAGAGAGGCTTATGGATGAACCAAATTGGCTTGAAACGTAACGAATCCTTTTCGCAACACCTTTGTCTGACCATTTAGAGTCAATTTATTATTCAATTTGCCATAAAATCTGATGTTATATTCCCTGATTTTTCACTTACAACAGTTGTACTTATAGAATTAGTTACAGCAGGTATATAAGGTACTGCAGATTACTTTGACACTAGGAAAATACATATACGTATATATCTTATTTCACAAACGATTACGTAAGGGTGATTATTGATAATTATAAATTACAATGTTGCGAACTGAACGTTTGACAAGTGGGTAAAGAAAATAGCTATTATAAAGTTCAACGCGAGCTCTTTATGGCATGCGAATTTTCTAGCAGATAAATAGCGAGACCTAGTTGTGCGTGATTAGTTGGCATTAGTATATCGCCTTTTTTGGAATAATTAAGCAATCAACGAACCACTCGAGCCGTGCTTTAGCCTTAATTGCGTCTTTAAATAGACTGGACATACATGACAGGCATATTTTTTTTTTTGCGCGCACGTAATATACATGCAGTACGCTGTGTGAATTGTTTATTCAATTTTTAGTATTTTTGAAAATATACATATTAGGGTGGTATTTGATTCGGTCATATTAGAATTTCAATTCTCTCATGAACCAGAACGTCTCCAAATATATACGAAAAGAGTGTGGCCAAAACTTCAGGTTCCTATCTCAATTTTAACTACTGCCACGGAGCCTTTGAACTTTCTCTTTTATAAATGACCCACAATTTTTAGTACTTTGGAGTTATTTTTTACTTCCTATCGAATAATCCGTAACTCCGTACACTTGTTACCTATAGTAGTAGAAAAAATTACAGATTTTTAAACGACAACATTTTATTCATCACAATTTGGAGATGTGAAATTTTTTTTTTATTGTGCTGTAGCTCCGAAAATTATATCATTGAAAATCTGTCGAATTTTCATGAAATACCTACTACTACTCAGGTGAGGGGCGTACCAAGTTTGAAATTTTTCGGAGCTATCAAATAAAAATCAACCGCGAAATGCGACAAATCGTGTTTTATTGAAATTAAAAAATTCAAAGGCTTTGGGGCGGTGGTTAGAATTGAGATAGGAGCCTGGGGTTTTGGCTACATTAATTTCTATGTGTTTGGAGACATCTTGGCCCATGAGAGCATTAAAATTCTAATATGATCAAATTATGGACTACTCTGATAATATATATAGGTACAAACTCTTTGAACGGATTCGGAACGGTAATTAAGTATTCAAACAATACATAAGTATTTCAAGTATTAATAGGCTCGGGTGTAAATTGAACCGACAATAAGTGACTATATGTAGTTATAGAAGTGAATAGTTATACTAGACAGCAAAACCATTAGTTTAACAAAATAACTATAGCTAAGTTATTCTCGGAGTTACGCCAAGGCTGTGTGCTCGTTTCAAGCTTAATTGCGTTATTATAAAAGTTATAATATATCGGAAGAAGAAGAAGAAGAAGAAGAAGCTTTCGAATAAAATTATTGATGCAGTATTATTCTAACGTGTAATAATATATAACTTAGCCTTTTCCTTATAAAGTGAAATAACTATTCCTATATAAACTCCATATAAAATTGATTCAAATTATATTCCCAAAATGTTATAATAAATCGATCATTCATCTTTCAACAAACAATATCGAAGTTTATTATATTCTTCGATCTCTTTCTCATAGACCTTGAAAATGATTTCTTTTTCCAAATCACTGCTACGGCGTAAAAAATAAAATAGATTCTATTCATAATTTCAATAAATCTATGAAAGGCATTGCTGCATATAAATAAAATCACAAATAATATCAAATTGTGTTTAAAAATGCAAGTAATGAGCAAAAAAAAAAAAAAAATCCCAAAACCTTAAAATATTTTTTCAACGATGTGAGATCAAAAAAAAAAAACTTTTCTCCATTCCAAAAAATAGTCAAATAAATAAACAATTGAAAGTTTACATAAGTTTTTCGTTTTTTTTTTTTTTTTTTTTTTTCTTTCTTTTTTCTAATTTTCTGACGGTATGTAGGCAATACTCGCTTTAAGTATAGTGTATTAAACGAGGTAATACCGTGTTGCAGTCGGCAAGTCGTTGGCCAAAGTGGCCAAAGTGCTTTGATCACGGTGCTGCCATCTTATACAACCGGTTAAAACTATTAAGCTTCTATTATATTATTATGTATTGGCGGAAGGCCAATCGATTTCAAGTTCAGTTCATCTGTTGGCTATTAAACAGACAATAAAAATATTCAACATAGTAGTGTACGATACCAGTAACTAGCGTTTGTAATTTTTTATAACACAAATATACGAATCGACAACGATTTATATTACCTATATACCCTCAATTTATCTTTCAACTATAATCACGATCTTTTTATATACGTATCACAAGGTCGAAGGATACGTAAGAATCGAGAATCAACGCATTTTCATACCTTACATATAATATGAGCTAAAACACGATTATCACATTTTTTTGCTTTTACATTCAAGATGCGATGTAATGATTAGCAATTCTACTTGGATTCTGATACAAGAATCGAAGAAATAAATTTTTCAAATAAGAATAACAAAAACGGTACGCAATTCCTTGAGTATATATCGACGCCCGATTCGAATGACAGCACATTTCAGATTCCGGGTGAAAAAGAGCACGTTTCAAATTCCGGGTGGAAAAGAGCACATTTCAGATTTCGGGTGGAAAAGAGCACGTTTCAGATTCCGAGCGAAAAAGAGCATGTTTCAGATTCCGGATGGAAAAGAACACGTTTCAGATTGAGAATGAAAAATAGCACGTTTCAGATTCACTCGAAAACTAGCACAATTCAGGTTGAACCGAATATTACTTATTAGCAAGTGTCAGGTAGGTTTATTATAAGATTGTATTAATCATTCAATGATAAAATTGAATCAAGTTTTTGTGCATAATTGTGCATTTCCAATTTCATAATAAACCTAGCTGACACTTACTAATGAGTAATATTCGCTCCGCCTGAATTGTGCTAGTTTTCGAGTGAATCTGAAACGTGCTATTTTTCATTCTCAATCTGAAACGTGTTCTTTTCCATCCGGAATCTGAAACGTGCTCTTTTCCACCCGGAATCTGAAATGTGCTGTCATTCGTATCGGACGTCGATATACAACTAACAATGACTGATCATCCTGTCATCAAATGAGCGTATAAAAATGATAAAATTGTTTTTTTTTTTTTTTTTTTCTTCTTGTTCAAATGTTCATCTCCCAGATATCACAGCGTTGAAAGTCGGTTAAGTAATCAAAAGAAGAAAAACGATCGTATAGAAGCAATCAAAATAGGCCTCAATTTGTACCGTGACAAATACGTCTGTATATATATATATACCGCGGTAGACGCGTGAATATATAATAATTGCCATAACTAATCGTTATAGTATTTTTATTTTCTGCGATAGCCAAGAGTATGAGAGGCGGACCGCAGGCTTGACCCATACTGGCCATAGTTGAAACCCAAAGGCTCCAGGGTAAAAATTCCAAAGATCAGGAAACAAAGAAAATTCCTGTCGTGACCTCGATTTCAGGTTTTATACTGCTTTTGCTTTTGCCTTTGCCTTTGCTTGGCCCATGATGTCTGCATGGGAACCTGGGACTACAACATGCGTATACGTAACTTCGCGAGTCGCGAATAAAGAAGTCTCGGTATGTAGGTATACGCTGTATATATATGAGAATATACTTGAATACATATACATGCGTATATATTATAGTCATTCCGCGAGGATCTTTGAACGGTAAAAAGTCACTCTTGCGGATTCTTGTTTTGGCATATATATATAATTGAGGATGAGAAAATAAAATTCTATAAGAGACTTAAATGCCACGTAGTTTTTATATACTATGACTTATTTAATCTTCGTCTAAACCATGGTCAAATTTTAACTGCACGTGCGTATCAAGTTTCGTAATGTTATGATAAAAACGTGTTTCTAACACAGTCTATATAGGAATAACTATAATATACCATATGATTCGAGAATTAAATTAACTACAAATTAGATCAGTGACCGAAAAATTTGTGATTCATAAAATTTCGAAGCTTATTTCTTCTTCATTCGCTAAAAAGTTTTTTTCGACTTTATCTACCGATTGCAGTCTTTCGTGTTCTAAACTCCGAAATGGAATTTTCAAAAGTCGAAACACTTGCTGCATAAATGATGTAAACTTTCTACTTATACTTATAAAGTAAAATACTTCAAATTCCGCGGAGCATGTGACTACACATGCATATAATAATTATGTAAAAAAATTATGCAACGTGTTTCGGTATAATTTTCTTACCTTTTTGTGCTTCGCGCAGCAGTGGGTGTTACCCATAATTCCTTTATTCCTTTAATCGGTTATAAGGATCGTATAAGAAGTCACACTTTACACTCACTGCAGTTTCCTCTCGTTTGAAGAACCATTAGGTTTTTTTTTTTTTTTTTTTTTCTATCATCACAATTTCATCAAATCAATCATTTCCTCCAAAAATTATAATTAAAGATTATAATCTCAAAGTACGTACTTACATATGTATACGTTACGTATGTACAAATATACAGGTGTTTACGCGCTTTCACCTGCGACAAATATAATTCCCGATGAAAAATTCTACGATAAAACTTGTTCACCGAATTCTGAAAATATTTTTCTTCGCAATTTTTGTCCGATTCACTCTCGTTTATAACAATTTTACCGAACGTTATTCGAAGCAATGCGTATACTGTACAATATATTCGTATCTAATTTTTTATATGTAATCGGATTTATCATAATGTTTCTTTATTTACTTTATTTTTTTTTTTTATTATTTGTTTAATCAACCGCTCGATCGTTGAAATGTTATTTATTTTCTCTCATATTATCCCTATCACATCTATATACGAGTGACCTACTGTAGTTAAACGATAGATATATAAAATAAAAAAGAAACGTACACCTTGAACCTTATACTTATATAGCCTCTAGCTCAAACCATGTGTATGTAAGATTTTTAAAATTTATAGTTTACGGTATATAAGAGTACGTGGACATTCTTATCGCATTCGAGAATAACGCTATGAATAGAAAAAAATTGGATAAAGTGGTCATCGTCGAGGATAGTCTGGCCGAGCAACGGAGTTTGTCGAATATTTTCGGTCGTGATATACCAGGCAACTAGCTGCGGTGATATCATTACGCGGGATTCTCAAACTGGCCTAGTGACTAATTGAAGTGAATTTTATCGAAGCCGTTCGAAAATTTAACAAGCGTCAAATTTACAGATTTTCCCATAAGAAGGGAGAAGCGTTAAAAAAAATTAAAAAATTAAAAAAAAAAAAAAAAAAAAAAAAAAAAAAACCCTTTTTACTATAACGAGAAAAATATCACTGCAGCTAATTACGGGTAAAAAAAAAAAATATAGCCACACTTCGTAGTATCGACTGATCATTTATACTATGAAAATTATTTTTTTAAACCGCGACCCGATGGTTGCTGCAGTTCGCGCGAGCGTCGATCAAGGAATAATAAAATCGCGTTTAAGAAGGGAATTAGCAAGACGTCGCACACTCGCGAAAGCAACGCGAACGCGAACGTGAAATGAAGCCAGAAGACTGCAGCGTTAGGACGTTGAAGAGACAGGCTGACAGTAATGCGAAAGCTAGACAAGATTAGCGTCGAAAGATCATATGCTGCTCGCGGACTAGCTGAGGCTAAACGAAGTTCAACCATTTCGCGCCATTTTATTTTCTTCTTCTTCTTTTTCTTTTCTTTCCTAACGCGATTTCTTATTATCGAAATTACGATACGGTATACGATCATCACCTCAGGTATTATAGTGTCGTTCGATATTGATTTGTCATTCGTATCTCACGGTATAAATAAATCAAGATTAGTCAAACGCGCATATATATTATAGACGCGTGTAATAAATTATCGTTTGAATTTTAATGTCATACAAAAATGATTTTGAATTTGAAAAAAAAAACTGGAAACTATAGGCGATTGGAAAAAAACAAAAAAAAAACAGAACTTCGATTTTATTAATGCTAAAATGTTGAAAAAATTTACCGAAACTAGCTTATAAACTGCAGCACTATACGTGTAACTCACAATTTTATTATTACTCAAACTTCGAGTTACCGATTCTCCGACTTGGTCGCCACTCACTGTTTTATTTCTCGCAATTACGTCACTTTCGACACCTATACTATGTACGTACGTGCGGCTAATAGCTCGAGACATAGGTAGTTGCTAGTTAGACATGTCCAGTCAATGAAACAAAGTTCGTAAATTTTCGCGCGCGAATTTTTATATATTTTCGCGGTATAACCGAATTATAATCGGGCGGAAATAAATATTTATATTATACCCCCCCGGTGGTCATATAATAAAATATATATTTATATTTTATTTAATTATATGTATCATTTATTGTCACGTGGGATATAATTCTAGTATAGTGACTGGTCCTGCCCGATCGCGACTAACCACTGTCTGGACTGCGCACATGCTTGACGTAAACATTGCGCGTTACGTCACTACGCGAATCGCGATGTGCTCGCTATACTATGTATACAAATGATATACCAATGGGCAATATTAAGGTATATATATATGTATATATCTAGTACGTGGAGGTATAGCTTGACCAGGGCCAAAAAATTTGATAGCGTTCCGAAGAAATGATTGTTTTATTTTTTTGTTTTTTTTTCCGGACCTCCCACACGGAGAGAAGAGAATAGTAATATTTACCATTCCAAGCTAGTAACCAGACTTATTTCTCATAAAATCGTAAATGATACTATGTCAAATAGGATTCATTACTATTTTTCTGGTAATATTTACTATGCTACATGGTAACTAAGCAAATGTAATGTTTGAAAATCTACGTTACCATGTAACATAGTAATGGTTACTATGTTACATTGTGAATATTACTATTCTTTTCTCTCCGTGCACACCGTCGAATAATGAACTTTTCCATAGAGCATATTAACGCTGACATTCAAGCCTGAGAGGTGAATTAGGACCTAATAGAATAGAAGGTTTCTCGCCATAGATTAGCACTCGAAAAATTAACATCTTGTTATTCATTTTCTATACTACAACTTGACCGGAACAATTAGCGCGAGAATCAGTGATACGTGATTTTTCGAAGAGTCGATTTACCTACAAAAAAAAGTCTCCGAAACTAAATCTTTAGAGACAACGATTCAGGAGTTATTGGCATCGAAAGTATTCATTCATCTTTGGGTGTCTGTCACGCCCGAAATATCAACACTACAAAATTAACCCAAATTACAATTTTGTAGAAAGTCAAATTCTGAAGAAAATTGGTTCAAAGAATTCTTTCATATCTCCAATGGTTCTATACTTTGCGGTATAGTGTTTCCCTTGACTAGAAAATATGTCCCTAAATTGAATTTTTTTTTTCCAAATTCTTTTCAATATTGTCCGAAAATTTTCTTACGACGATGAGCAGTGCCGCATCAATATATTTATCACTGATCACAACTATTCGATTGATTACATATTGATCAGTTAATCTGCGTAGTGATCAGTCAATCGGTTATCGCTGATCAGTTTTACACGAAACGATGATCGAACAACACGTGTCTTGTATTATGATTTGTCTTGACATATTATAACGCCACCGCGTCGTTGGGTGATAAAAAACTTATGAAATAATTCGGCAAAAGTTGAACAGTATCGAAGATTCGAAATATGAAAACTTCAGGATCACATGCCCCTTTTTTGGAATTGTGAATGCTCATTGGTATAAATTTTGTGCAAAACGTGCATAACTTTTTTCTCAATAATTATCTGTTTGATTATATTATATTGATTATTTTTTTGATAGAATTCTCAGTTTCACTGCTAAGATTTCGATATCTATAAGATGCTGATCAAATGCCAATGCTCTTTGAATTGACCAGTTTAAAATCTTCATGTAATCATAGTGGGCGTAAGTGATCCATGTCAAATACAATCATATGCTTGTATTACCTCAACTATGTATTCGATCAGTTTAATCATTGAACACGACCTCCAGAGAATATAATATACATCCCATTAATGCTATGCACATAAGTATATATACATATATGTATACATACATAAATATATGTAAAATTATTCGACCACCAACTGCGTGAGTCGATGTCTCACTTGCAATTGGGACTCTGATGTGGTCGGATTTTTGTTTTATCGTTACAGACTTTTGTATATTATGTATGTACAAATTTAGTATATACAATAGGGTGCTCCCTAATTCGGGTCCCTTTTCGGAGCTACTATACTGCAACGGAAAAAAAAAAATTAACCGCGAAATGTGACAAATCGGGTTTTATTCAAATGGGAGAATTAAGGCCCATCTCTAGTCGCCCACCTCCTTTTGGTCGAAATGTGTCACATTTCGATTATTATCCGAGCCCAGGCGTAAAAAACGAAAAAAAGGCCAACTTAGCGCAAATTCTATTTCAATTCCGAACACACACGTCCAAAAAAATGTTCATTTCGTGCGAAAATAGAGTCTACAGATGGTTTTTACATTGTTCGCCGAGCAAATCGAATTCTAATAATTTTGTAACAATGTAAAAATCATCTGTAGACTCTATTTTCGCACAAAACGAACGTTTTTTTGGACGTATGTGTACGGAATTGAAATAGAATTTGCGCTAAGTTGGCCTTTTTTGGCATTTTTTACGCCTGGGCTCGGATAATAATCGAAATGTGACACATTTCGACCAAAAGGAGGTGGGCGACTAGGGATGGGCCTTGAAGGTTTTCGGAGTGGTACTTAGAATTGTGATGTGAACCTGGGGTTTCGGCTACATTTTTTTGCATGTGTTTAGATACGTCCGACCCATTGGAGCATTAACATTCTAAACTGATCAAATTTAGGACCACCTCAATGTACAATATGCTATTATACATATATTGACGGAAAATTATTATTATTGGCGACTTTAGATACTCGATGATGTATCGCATCGCATTAGCTTAGGATCAGCAGATCTGTCCATAGAGTTCAAGAGTTTATCTCCGCATGGCGACTATATGACTCATCTCACTCACCTGGACTTTTAACCAAGGTATGAAACTACAGTTATATCACTCGGTATAAATATATATGAATGATTCATTGATGGTTAATAGCATATAATATACAATTATAAACAACCGGAGGCAAATACCTACTGATCCACGTGACACAATACAACTTTCGATAACTTCGTTGAAACGTTTTTTTTTATCGAAAAATCTCACTAAAACCTGCAGAGACCCAAAATTATCATGTGTGTAAACCAGACCTTGACTTTGAATGAATAAATGTTTATTTTTTATTTTTTATTATTAGTGCTACACAATCGATGATGATTTGTTCCTGTTAGTTAGTCACTCAATTACATACTACAGGTTGATTTGTTAACTCACCTTTCGCGATGTGTGACCTCCTCTTTTGCAAGATCTACCATTTTTGACTCGTTGAATTATCCGTCTAGAATTGGCATCTCGTGCCATCTTCTTCGCCCCATCAGCCATCAATGACACAATAGCGCGATGTTTCTATAATGGATATTTTATTGCCAAATATAATTATATAAATTAATATAATAAAAATTATATCGAACGTATTTTAACATCAGATCACTATGGCACCACTTTCTATCACGTATACACGACACTCGTTTCATTTTTTATTACCATTATATTGCGTATAATGATAATTCTTTATCCACTGTCTGCACGAAGGTCACAAGCAAGATGATCGTTTTCAATAAAATGCATAAATACTCTTCACCTTCGGACACGACCCACGCAATTCTGGATTCCGTATTCTCGTTTCGAACTATATTTTTCTTCGATTTTCCAACCCACCAGTTAGGCTGTTGATATATGGATTTGCTCCGTCACTGCATTCTAGAGAATCATACAAACCGTTCCTACAGTTTTCGTAGTCGGTAGTTTAAATCGGAATTAGTGATTATTTTGTGTTCGATGCGCAGCATGGTGAGTATCAGGCGGAAATGAAGCAGATATAGGTATTTGTGGTTGATTAATGAACTAATTCAATTAACGCATTAATATATATTAAAATCAATCAACACCGTGATGAAGCTCAGTACAGACTTCAAACGCTACCGCAACTAAGAATCACGTCGCACTGACCAAGTTGACACAGTTTAGAGTTCGTCCGAGTTATGCAACCTTAATTGATCAAACAGCCACGCGATGTATGATAACGAGTGTAGTAAAAAATCAACTTCTCATTTCATTAGATTCAATTAATTCCTCGATAAGACCGCAAGTACCCAACTCATTATATAAGCTATGTAATTATAATCAGCAAAGTATAGAAGGTGATTGGAAGTAACACACTTTGTTTTTTAAGTATACGAGAATTTTATGACTGATTGTGAAATTCATTGACTCAGAACTCACTTACGTGATTGATAAGAAAGTTGAACACAAGATTAACCTCAGGCAAAATACACAAATAACAAACTTTTATCTTTACAAAAAGAAAAAAAGAAAAAGAAAAAGAAAAGGAAGATCATAAAGTATGCGGTGCGCACATTATAATTTCTGAGAATGATTTTTAAATTAGTGAGATTTTTCGAGTTTTATAAGAAATCAGAAATTTCATTAATTTTGAAAACTTGATTCTGCGATAGGTATATAGGTAATGTTGATTTTCAATTGAAGAACAATCGCCAATGGGTGTGATCTACAATTTGACAAAACGCGGGTTCACAGGCTGCTTTACACTTTTTCATTACTCAGAAATGATGATATCGAATTTTTCATGAATGGATACTAGGGTGCTTTTTTAGAAGCGACTATTTTTTTTTTTTGCAACTTCCCATTGAAAATCTTGTTGTGGACGTCGAAAAGGGAATCCTGTCCAATTTTTAGCTCTTCATTCCAATTCCAGCATTCGCGCTTTTCTTTTTAAGTTTTCCCATGCTAAAAGCATGTAAACATTACGACTTTTTCTTTCGCCACGCAAAACTCAGCCGCATTTCAATGGATTGTTCTCATCCAAGATTCATTTTACAGAGAATTTAGTGTTCTTCAAAAGTGCCATTGGTAGATTGGCTGTGGTTTCAACCGCCGCACTTGTGTGAGCCTCCAAAGTCGATTTTATGCATAATTCTTCTTTCTCGCTGTGGGCGAATAAACTGTTGGACTTGGAGAAAAAAACTTCAGAACAATTTTGTAGGAAATTTATTTATCTACAAAAAAAGTCTAGTACATAAAGTCTCTCAAACCAGTATTTCAAAAGATATAAGGACTTTGATTTTTTTAAATATAAAATTCCAACAAAATGTCAAGTTCAATATTTTCAAATCAGTCAAACTATCTTGGGCACTTTTGAAGAACATTAAATTCTCTGTCAAATGAGTCTTGGATGAGAACAATCCATTGAAATGCGGCTGAGTTGTGCGCGACTAAAGAAAAAGTCGTAGTGTTCACATGCTTTTAGCATGGAAAAACTTAAAACGAAAAGCGCGAGTACTAAAATCGGAATTAAGAGCTAAAAATTGGACAGGATTCCTCTTTCGATGTCTACAACAAGATTTTCAATGGAGAGTTGCAAAAAAAAAATAATCATTTAAAAAAAGCACCCTAATGGATACATAGATTTCGATTGTGTTCTATTGATTTTTGATCTTTTTCTTTCTACCATGACTGTCTCCCGTAGTATATGGTCATTATTTAAACGCAAATGCGTTTCTCTGCCCACGTACAATCTTTGAATCAAGTGATCACACTTCCCTCTATCATTAATCAGAATTGTACACAGTTCCATTATATCTTATTATTTAGTTATTACATCGTATATATAGTAGCTGATGTCTCCTGCATCACGCTAAAGGGGTTCTTAACGTTCTAACTTATGGCGTCCGGCTAGAAAAGATATTACGACGACTTACGATTAGCCCTGATTTCTGTAGATATACTACGCATATACCTATATACGATTCGGAAAACGTATTTAATGTATTAAACAGTAGAGCTATATAATTGAGCCGGATACTGCACATTGGCAGAATTATCAAACTGGGTTTTATGGCCTAATTACGCAGTGCTCATGCATTATATTGCTCTCGTAAATCTGAGATCATTTTACCAGAAGGTTTACCATAAAGTTTAACAAATTATTGAAAGGAAAAGAGAAAGAAAAAAAAAAAGTTAACGAATATTACAATATCGATCGTATGAAAGTAATTATAAAATGTAGCAAAAATCTTGAATATGCAATTTTTTACGAGATGCAAAATAACATATCGAAGTGATATTTATACAAGTGAAGAAATTTCATCTTGAATTCTATCTCAAGTAGTTTCCATCATTTAAACTCTAGATTGAAGGAAGTTAAGGAAACTGCAAATTACTTATGCAGTGGAAAAGCCGTTTTTCATTATTTCACATTTTAAATATCTAAACGCGTATTAATAAAATGCACACAGATATCTTGGAATGATTTGAACCATCGTTCATTATTCTACAGCAACAAGTAACGACTTCAACTATACAAAAGATTCAAATTTAGATCCCCGCCTTTTTTCTCGCGGCAAAAATAGTTCACACTATCGTCACATGAACGCGCTACCTTATGGATTGTTTTGCAACGCCATCTCACGGACTTTTCGTGAACAGTATCAATTTGGACGGTATAAGAATTGCATACAATAAGGCGCATTGATCAGCTACATAGACGCCCCTGTCGGCAAATTGGGGACGTATACAAATTGCATATACCAAGGCGTGAAAATGCAACACATGATAAAATGTATACCAAGATGAGAAAGATATTTAGGAAATATTGACAGGATGATAATAATGATGACTAATAAATTTTATTTTTTTAATTTATTTAAAAATATATTTATAAACACATTTTAATGAATAACATTATTTATAATCTCTTAAAGCAGCATTATATGTTGGTAATAAAAAAATATTGTTGAAAAATAAATCAATTCATATTTATACCTATACTATAGTAGATATTGCACATACATATTAAATTATCAAAATATATTTCAAGTTTGTCGATTAAAATCATTGAAATTATTTTATAACATCTTTTAATCAATAAAAAGAGTCAATAGGACGGTTAGGATGATTATTAACTATGTATACCGTATTTACACTGAAATAAGACGCACCTTTTTCGCTTTTTGAATCTCCGAATACCTGAGTGCGTCCTTTTATTTCCTACAGTACGTTATTCTATATTTACAATGATATCCATCATATCGTTATTTACAAAAAAAATCATCTAAATCTACATAACAATTATACGTATATCTATGTATAACTATAAGGGTGAATATAATTCTGTCAGAAGTAGGTATATAATCTTTCATAATACTTTCGTAAAAGTCTCTAGATTTCTAGTTTTTTCTAGTTGTTATCACATCAGTTGAAATTTTTTTTTTTTTTTTTTAAACATACAATGATTTGTGTATGACTTTACTATGTAATATCAATAAATTTACGTTTGTATTATTTCTCCAATTTTTCGACGAAGCCCAAGGGTTTTTTCGTACAAATTCTTGAAAAACAATTGTCATTGAGCAAAGACAAAGTCTAGATTAGTTTTACAAGCCTCGAAATTTGACCAGTTTCGAAAACTTATTCATCTCTACTTAGCATTTCATTGCCTTATTTCAACCAGCGATTATGGAACAATAGTCCGAGCTTTGTAAAGTCAATCAAAATTGTAAAACGAAAAACCATAGAAAGAGAGAAGTTATTTGAAGCTAAGACTTGACGAGAGATTTAGCCTTGTTTAAATATCTCTCGACAAAGCCTTTCTTCTTCTTTCCCTTATCAGACAATGAGAATGAAGAGCCATACGAAGAGCAATCTAAAGATGAGAAACTTTCGCATGTGCTAAGCTCAGTCATCGAGCATTTTACTTTAGATTCTTTATCTACGCAAAATTTTTTCATTTTAAAACGCCGTAAAGGTCCTTTACTCTTCTTATCACTCACTATCTTAGTTTTTGTCTCACAATTTTTCACAACACAGTTGGTCTCAGACTCACAAGGTTCGCGAGAAATTTCTGTCTTCTCACATCGTTTTTCAACGACGTAACAAGTCTTCTTTGTTTCCTCGCAAACGGTTCGACAAACTTCAGTTTTCTCAGCAGCAGGAGGCTGCGCAGGTGGCGGTGTCGTTCTAAAACGAACAAAAGACAAACACATCATTTAGTCAATGATATTAGGTCATTCGTTTTCAGAATCTAAGTAATCGTAAAACATATTGAAAAGAATTGTAGTTCACCTCGATGTCGCTGATGTACCACTAGGTGTTTTTATCGAATCCCTCAACCTGCCCCAAAAGTCCCACAACTTTCCTGCCCTATTAAAGTCTAGGATAAAATAATAGCTCAACTCTGGTGGAAGCTCGCACTTCTGGTAGAGGCAAGGAATTATTTTTCGTTGACGTTTATCTAGAATATCAATAAAATAAATAATTATATAACAACGATTAGATATCGTTTATTCCCAATCTATTTCTATATATAGAAGCCTACCTATTCCCAGAGCTTGGGCATAGTTGAGAAAAAATTTGTTTATTGAACTTTTGAGAAAATTTGGAGAAACTATGACCAATAATCTGTTGCATCGTTCAGATATCAGAGTCATAGTTGCAGTGTGTTCGAACGGAAGTCCTATAACAAAGTCTCTGTCTTTTCTGCACAGCTGTAAAATACAAAACACCACACAATATGAAATTTTCTGCGTATTATACTCAACAGAATCAGAAATACTTCAAACTCTACTTGCCTTGAGCCCAGATTTGTTTTCTAGATTCTCACTGATCTCATCGGCAAACCCTACGTCCTCATCAGCAAATAAAAGAAAAGCGTCGTAATATTGCTTTTCCAAGCCTTGCTGCAGTCGATAACTGTCGTCTATATTACATTTTGAATGTTTATTAACTTATATGAACCCTGATATTATATGATATAATAAAATATAAATACAAATATTGTCAAACAGGAAAGAAAAAGGAGATTAAAATTGTTTCAGGTTCCTATTTTCCAATATTCTGTACAATGGCTATACTTAGATTAGTAAAATGAGCGTTATACTAACCATAGGTCAATATTTGTTCATCTACATCGTTTTCAATCGGATTTGCAGACGTTGCCAATCTGTCTGATCGTTCCTTGTAACTTTCCGCATCCTTTTCTAAAAAATTGTGTTCAATTAATCTTTTTTTAAGCTCTTTTTATTTTTAACTCGATACAATACTAGGGGGGTAGTGAATTTAGTCACTCTGCTGACCTAATAGAGCTGCCGTATCATCGATGACATCCCATCTGTCTAGCCTTTCCAACAATGTTTGAAATTCCTTAAGTGTAAATCCTTGCACTTTTTCCTGCATGATACTTAATATGCAGCCGCATGGATCTGGCTTAGAGGATAAATTTGGTATGGCTTCGCCGCCTAGACCAGACAAATGTGCCAATCCCCTCCAATCTCTGGGATTTTTAAGTATTTTTATTTTTTTTTGTTCATTAATTAAATAATTTTGTTTAAATTTTGGTATAAATTTTGTTTCTTTTCTATATAATATAAATAGTTAAATCTTACCTGGGCAAACCGTCGTCGGATGGTATGCATTTCGTTGGGTTAAGCAAACTGGATATAGAGTCTTTGGTCGGACTGGATAAAGCAACAAGTGGTACAGTCGACAAGTCTGTCATCTTGGAGTTAGTTAACTTAACCTCAAAAAAATTATAGACTACGTAGTTTTATTAATAACTAATAACTCTCTAAACTTTACGATATTCCAGATTGTTGTTTTGTCTTTTATTGCGATACACTATAATTAATTAATATTAGAACAATTTTTTTATACACTTATGATTTATACAATTACTTAAAGTCCGATTAGTTCTACGATCTAAAGATTTCACTGCCAGGTTCAATTTGTCAAGATCTTGGGATTTACAGTACAGACGCGCAAGAAACAGACAACGGTGATTTACTTGTGGCTAACATGAGTCCGTGTTGGATGTTTTTATCGTGTGGCTCCCTCCACCTAGAAGAATTCGAGCGCTTCAACTGGTTGTAAGTCCAGCACCGTGCCTAGACGATTTCGCGCCCTGGGCAGTATGAAAACAAATCTCCCTCCAACCACTGCGGAAACAATGGATTAGACCAAATTGGATCAAATTTAATCAAATTAGATTGAATTTGATTCAGTTAGATCTAAATTTTGGAAAAAATTAGATCCTAATAGATTTTAGGAGACCTAGTTTGATCTACTTAAACCTGGCTAGATCTAACATATTAGAAAGCAGATTTAGTGAGATCTAAAAAAAAAACTCTTCCGAGATCTGTCTAGATCTAACAAGATCTAGAAATGGATCTAAACAGATCTGAAATAGATATCAGGAGTTCTATTTAGATCAATTTTTTTTCCTAAAATTCAGATCTCACTGGATCAAATTTCATCTAATTCATTATTTCCCAGGCGCATACTGAAAGATATAGTAAACCATAATTTAATGCAGATGCCATTGAAAGTTGCAATTTGAAACTGAAGACTAGCACCACAGTTCGACTGATTTGCGAAGCTTTGAGCGAATGAAATGAAAATTTCGATCCAAGAAATTTGCGAATTAAAAAAAAATAAAAACAAAAATAAAATGGAAAAACCTACTGTCAGAAGTACTACGTATTCACGCTAGACAGCGTTCCGAATCTTTGTACATCCCACAATAGGATCTGAGAAGCACGAAATAAATCGAAAAAAAGAAACTAACTGTGAGCTTGAATACGCCCACCTCGTGATGGCGCCCTGGGCTAGCGCCCTGTGGGCCCATGCCTAGGCACGGCGCTGGTTGTAACAGGGGCAATTAGATTCTGAGTATTATTTGACAGAAAGAATAGAATTAATAGGGTGCAGTTCAGCAGGTGTTACCGATGGCTATTGGCTAGTTAAAAGGGACTTAGAATTCAATTGTTTAGGGTGATTCTGAGAGGTAATAAACCCATGAACAGGACTGAAGAAGAAAGTAATGAAACAAGAATTTTCATACTAAAAGGGACTTAGAATTCAATTGTTTAGGGTGATTCTGAGAGGTAATAAACCCATGAACAGGACTGAAGAAGAAAGTAATGAAACAAGAATTTTCATACTCTCTAAATCTGAATCAGTGAAAACTACTGACAATCGGTGAATATTCACTGGTTTGATCACTGATTGGATCAGTGGCAGACTTATAACTGGAAACCAGTGACTATTCACTGATTCAAATTTAGAGTAGTTTTTCAAAATAGCGGTAAGTTGAAGGGGACGTTAGACATATCTTTGGAGATTCTGGAAATTCAGATAAATCATATACTTGTCTATCTTTATTCTATGTAATGTCACCTACAATTCTTGATGATGAAAATCCTCGTATCTTACATTTTGTAGCTACCAGCATATATACAGGGAGAATTCCTAATGTCTGAACACTCGGAGCAGCGTTGATAGGTAGCCACCAGGAAAAATTGTCAATTGTTATACTGGTTTCGGTCCTTCTTAAGGCTGAAACACACTAGTGCACAGCACCCCACGGCGCCGCACCGAAAACAGTGGTGCATCGTCTTTTTTCTGTAGTTTCTCATAAAAGTGTGCATGATTTTCATTATAAAATACGATGCACCACTGTTTTCGGTGCGGCGCCGTGCGGTGCTGTGCACTAGTGTGTTTCAGCCTTTATTCGTTGAAATTGGGAAACAATTTCCGGCGCTGCAGGACTTTTTGCCACCTCAACACTACTCCAATTGTTCAGACGTTAGGAATTCACCCTGTATATTGAAGTAGACTCTGTAAAAATTACACAGGTTACTGTCGACTCAATTCCAAAGTCAATTTTAGTCTAAACTGAAGCTTTCTTCGTGAGATTATTTAATAATAGTGCAATTCTAGCGTATACTAAGATTATCGAAAAATATTCAATTCTAGAATTAGACATTACGTAGAATTAAAGCCTAATACAGGATATTATGTGTTATCTATCTTAGTCAGCACAATGTCCGAAAATGTGTAGAATTTTTACATCCTGAACATAATTTAAGACCGTTCGAATTTTAGAAAATAAATTTATTACTTTCCCGAAGCGAACTGTCGACGCAAATCATTTCATTCTTGATCCTCTCTCTCTCTCTCTCTCTCTCTCTCTCTCTCTCTCTCTCTCTCTCTCTCTCTCTATGGATTGCGGATGGAGTAGCCGCAAAGTTTTTCCGCGGTTGTAAGAATACCGGATGTATTTCAGTGAATTAAGGAAACTAATAAACAACACTTGACATATAACGTCATTTTCATGACAATACCCTGCTCTTAGCTGAACTTGAATTTGAATTCTGGAATTTCTCTGGACGAGAATAGATCCAGTTCAGACATAGCACATGAACCATTTTTTTCAGACTCTTTCCTTGTCCTCAACACTTCTCAGGTATAGACACTTTCCACGGGATCAGAAAGTGAAAGAGTAATCGCTCTTTTTTGCATTAATCCCTTTGCCCGCTGTTATTATTAATATATATCTATAGTCCTGTAACTATATTCCAACTCTCAGAATTTGAATCCACTGTGCGAAATTTTGACTGCAGCTGTATGACATCAAATATCAATCCAACGGGGCTTTTTTTTTTTTAATCACATTATGTAATTTGAATAAGACCTTGTACAGTTGAACATAAATATAATGAAAATGATGATAATTCGCGGCAGGAGATCGGATGAGCTGATAAATTTTTTTTCTTGAATGACGTAAGGAATTTACAGAACACGTATTTGGTCAGTTCCAAATGCCAGTCGCCACCACAGGTTTACCGTAGCAACATATCGCACAAGTTTTTACCACAAGTGAGTCAATTTTTGATTATTACAATGATTTTGTATTTTTTGTACTCTGTTGTACGGCACGAGAGGCTTCATTGATTTTTCTTGCATCAGAGATTCATTAGCTTCTTAATATTGCTGAAATTTCGATGTGCCACTATCAGAGTTGGGCGGATTTGTAATTAGCTAATTACAAATCACAAATGTAATGAGGATGAAAATAAATACTAATTATAATTCTAATCGAGGGGATGGGCGGAATAACGGTATCATGATCAGTGACCACAGATTTACATTATATATTTGAGCTAATTTACAAATTATCGGTGTGGTTTTGTATCTCAAAATTTTCGAATATTTTTTTTTTTTTACCATCAATGGGTCATTTCCGTGGAATTGAGTCAAAAGTCACCACAATATAATTTTTATCAGTGAATTTCATGCCATTTTTGATATTTCGCGTTTTTAACGTTTTTGTTTTTTAGAATACCCGAGAAGTTAATAGTCTGACAGAAAAATTTCAACACAATTTCCGATGGAAATTTTCCGCTCTTTTCATTAAAAATATTTCATGTACCACAGACAACCGGAAGTTCAAAATACGTACGATTGAACCTTCTTCCGCACTTCCAAATTTGATTTTTTTTTTCGTCATTCGACAATTTGAAATTCGTCTTTTCGACGTGTCAAATTTGTAGACTGGGCTACCACAAACTTGATAGAAAAAAATCGTTTTTTGGACTTTCGGTTGTCTGCGGTACATGGAAATATTCCTCATGAAAAGAGCGGAAAATATCCACCGAAAATGTGTTAAAATTTTTCTGTTAGACTATTAACTTCTCGGGTATATTCTCAAAAAACCGTTGAAAACGCGAAATATCAAAAATGGCATGAAATTCACTAATATAAATTATATTGCGGTGGCTTTTGACTCATTAAAAATGGTCGAAAATTTTGAGGTACAAAATCCCACCGGGAATTTGTGAATTAGCTCATTATGATATTTGATGAAAATTGGTTGAATATTTAAGGGTTAAACTGAACAGCTTTTACGGGAGAACGGGATAATATGCAAGTTATTTCGTTTTTTCAAATATCATGAGGTTGAAGTTCGTAACGTTAATGCAACAAAATGTTCGCCAAAAAATTGTCGAGTTCAAGGCTCTAATGTTTCAAATGGATCAAGAACGGTGCATAATTCCTCAAATTATGTGAAACATATGTTTACCTCGCATATTTTACAATTCTAACAACATTTGAATCACGAAATATTGCATTTCTTCGATGAATATCCTGCTGCGTTGACGTTAGGGGCCGTCCATAAATTACGTAACGTACTTTTCGGGCGATTTTGCCCCCCCCCCCCCCCCCCCCCCCCCCCCAGGAGGTAACGTAACACCAGGTTTTATTCTCATGTGTCAACAATAAGGATTTTCATAATTTCCAACGATTATAATAATTTCGAATAAAAAATCCAATTTTTCACGAAAAAAGCAAGAAATTGCGTTACGTGACAGAGGCTCCCGACCCCCCCCCCCCCCCCCCCCCCCCCCCCCCCAAATGCGTTACGTAATTTATGGACGGCTCCTTACGAACTTCAACCTCATCAAATATCTAGATAAAATGAGACAAAAACATTGAAGTTATGGTTTCGGATAAAAAAAAAAAAAAAAAAAAACGTTTCGGGTATGAAAAACGAGTAAACATGTTTGCGTTGTATCAATAATAGTACATTATGTCACTAGGCCGATTAAGTATTTTCCGACGAATTTGAGTTTATAATCCGAGCCGAAGGCGAGGATTATGATGAAATTCGTCAGAAAATACTTTTTGGGCCGTGTGACATATAGAATTTTATGTGTTTAGGCCAAAAACCGCGTTTAAACCGAGCGAAGCGAGGTTGAAACAGCGGTTTTACGGCCTATGACACATAAACATATTATTATCATAGCGCAGAGATTATTATTGCTTCAGCAGGCTTATCATCGGCAACAAATAGATGACCTACGATCTTCTATGAAATTTGTGTCAAATGAAGCGCAGTTGTGATATTAGAATACATTAGAATATATTTGCTAAAATTCGGGAGTAGACTGTGTGAGCGTACCTAATACAACACACAAGCATAAAATCGAGAGCTTGCGAAAATATTCGGACATATTATCGGACAATATAGCGACACTCGCTCTCTTTCTTCCTGCAGGACCGCCGACATGGCCTGCACATGTAGGTATAATTATATCAGATAAGTATATCTTTTATATCTAATTGGAATTCTCGTTGTAATTATTGCGCCTTGTATCGGGTATAGATGGTCCTAGGTGTAATGTACCTACTCCTTTATATACATACACATTATAGATTCTATGTTATTTTGTATATTTCTAAAATAAGTTCTTCTGTAATGAAATCCTAATCCTCTATGACCCTCATAAACCGTTTCCTTTTCTACCTATAGTCCTTTATGCACTTTTGTTCTTATAAATATTTCTATAGTTTTACAACCCCCTTCCTTCGAGTGTCTCTTTCCGCTGCTTCTTCCAAGAGAACCCTCAACTCCCAAACTTTTTATCAAATAAAACTAGATTTAAACTGGATTTTTAAAAGGTTGAACTTTGTCTGGGGTCCAATGGACCCCCAGTGTCTGCTTAGGCCCATCCCTAGTCGCCTACCTTCTTTTGGTCGAAATGTGTCACATTTCGATTATTATTCGAGCCCAAGCGTCAAAAACGCAAAAAAGGCCAACTTAGCGCAAATTCTATTTCAATTCCGAACACATACGTCCAAAAAATGTTCGTTTCGTGCGAAAATAGAGTCTACAGATGGGTTTTACATTGTTCGCCGAGGAAATTTAATTCGAATAATTTTGTAACAATGTAAAAACCATCTGTAGACTCTATTTTCGCACGAAACGAACATTTTTTTGGACGTATGTGTTCGGAATTGAAATAGAATTAGCGCTAAATTGGCTTTTTTTGTGTTTTTGACGCCTGGGCGCGGTTAATAATGGAAATGTGACACATTTCGACCAAAAGGAGGTGGGCGACTAGGGATGGGCCTTAAACACCTCCGGTTACCGTTCTAGGGTTAATTGTTTGTTCATTGTGACAGATTCAACTTTTTGTGGTTCCATTCATATAATCAGAAGCATTATTATGTACTACATACAAGATACCGGTTTCTGTCGCACCTAAAATCTGCAACCGAAGGTACATCTCTTTTTAAGTTGGCACTATACCCAAGACATAAGCTGGCTTTTGAGCCCCCGCAACAGAGAGCTGCGGAATAGGCGATGCTCGTGTCGCTTCATCTGTCAAACCAGCTTTCGGTTAGAGTATTGCCAACATAAGAGATGTACTCTCGGTTGCAGATTTTAGGCGCGACAGAAACCAGTATCATTACTGTACTACCATGTTATGTTAAATTATATCAAGATACGTTCAGTTATAACATCGTATTGAGATGAGTAAAAAAGAACCTAGTATGTACTAGTTAGAGTGGTCCTTATTTTGGTCATTTTCGAATTTAGATTTCTTTGCCCCCTAGGAGGGTTCCAAATAATAAAAAAAAAAAAAAAACATCCTCCAAATTTGAACTTTTTATCTCAATTTTAACACGTGCCGCAAAGCCTCTGAAGTTTAGCATTTGATGAACATGGCGTTTTCACTGACCTTTATTCAGAATTTTGGCGCACCGTCAATAAGTACGAAAAAAAATCTAAATCCTGTAAGAATCTTATCAGGAAACCCGATATTATTTAATCAGATTTGGAGAAATTCAAAATTCAAAATGGCGGATCCGAAATAGCGGCTGTAAAACATAAAAATAGTTTAAATCCAGTCATGGGTCAGCTTGAATAGGTTTTTTGGGGTCGCTGGTTTCAAATTTGGTGTCAAAAATATGAAATTCGAAATGGCGCGGTGAAATATGAAAAATATTTGAATCCAGTCATGGGTCAGCTTTTATAGGTTTTTATTTTCATTCTGATTACAAATCCCGAATCCTTCAGTCTAAATTCTAGCGAATCGCAAGTTGTTTAAAACAAGGTTGAATTTGGTGATTGCAGAGAGTATCATTTTCAAACCATGAGGGTCAGTGGGTGCTTCAGAGGTAGTCTTACCACGGCGATATTCCTGGTTGTTTTAAGCATCCAGAGTGGAGCTGCCATTAATAATCTGCGTGTGATCTACCAGTGGAAGTTCCTGGATTACGCCTGGCCTAACGAAAGCACACGGGCCTTATTCCCACATTATATACGCGAAAATAACAATCCCCTGGGAATCGAAGTCGCCGGTGACAGGCTCTTCATAACGGTACCACGATGGTGGCCAGGAGTCGCAGCCACTCTGAACTACATAAATTTAAATGGTAAATAAATTGCTTGGAATAGTCAAAAGCCACCAACTAAAAGTCGCAATTCTCTTCGTCCATTCTTTGCATTAATTATTTATCCGACACGGATCGATTCCTCTTCACTACCGATTGCTGGGTTATTCTCATTTGGAATGTTTAATCTCTGTCACAGATACGAGCGAGTCACCGTTGCTAAATCCGTACCCTTCGTGGAAAGCGCACGAATATGGTCCAGACAGTCTGCCGGAAGTTATTTCTGTGTATCGTATCCGGGCTGACCGCTGCGGTCGTCTTTGGGTGCTGGATTCGGCTCTGGAAGACCTTCGCGTTAAAAGAAAGCAACAGAAACCGGCATCTTTGAACGTCTATAACCTGACCAATGATCAGATAATCCGAAAGTACGTGATTCCAAAAGAAGATCCACGAGCACAAGATTTCTTCACAGGTATTGCTGTCGAGGATGCCTCCTGCGAAGACACTTTCGCCTACCTTGCTGACTCGGGCGGTGCAGCCCTTACCGTCTACTCTTGGCGTCGCAACGATTCCTGGGCTGTTAAGCATCACTACTTTTATCCTGACCCACTGGTACCCAAATCCAAATTTGGAAACAAAACGTTCATTTTTTTTTAATCAAAATTCTAAAATAAATTCTCGTAACATTTCTTCTATACGATTGCTATATAATTACAAATTTAATTTTTTGTCAGCACAATACACCTGTGAATTTCGTGTGCTGCATGCAAAATGAATAAACCGCTCACATATTCACGTAACGATTGGCGTTTCTAGGGTGGAAATTTCAACGTCTCAGGGCTTTCGGTCCAATGGTGGGACGCGATAATAGGTCTTGGTTTAGCGCCGCGACCAGATGGTTACAGCACTTTATATTTTCATCCGCTTTCCAGTACCAACGAGTTTTCCGTCGATACGAAATTGCTCCGGGATCCTGAGAGAGCATCGTTAAAAAGTAAGCGTTAGCCAATTTCCGATCTTTCATTTCAGATCAAATTTACCTGTCCTTTGCTTTCTAATTTCAGGTAACTTCCACGAGTACAAGTTTCTGGGTTCCAGAGGGCACAACGGACAGAGTGCCTCCAGTTTCATAGATCCAATAACCGGGATCCTGTTCCACGCTGTTTCAATCGGAAATTATATCGCCTGTTGGAAACCCGGTACTGAATACAACGTGGAAAATGTGGGCCGCGTTTACGCTGACAATGTTACCCTGAAGCCTGGAGCACAGACTTTTCGTGTTCCGTGTTCGCCTCACCTACAGGCGCCACGATCGTTCACACATAGCTGTGATTGGTCGGCGCTGCGTGTGAGTAACTGTACACTGGTCACGATCTCTGTAGGTGAGCCGAAACGAAAAGTCTGTGCTCCAGGCTTAAATCTGCCTAGCGACATTAAGGTCAGTCGACAACGTTAACAATTCATTTATAATGTACTTGAAATTTTTCACCCCTGGTTTGATAATAACCCATAGCAAACTCACATCAAGTACCATACGATTTCCTAACAGAAGGAAGTACAAGGTACCAAAGATTTGTTATGTTGATAAGGTCTTCGCTCTTCATTTCATTCTTTCCTCAGATCGATCGTCAGGGTAATATCTGGGTGGTGTCTGATCGGCTTCCGATCTTCATGTACGGTCAGTTGGACCCCGATGACTACAACTACCGTGTTTTAACCGGATCCGTGCAGGAGGCTATAGAAGGAACCGTATGCTCTAAATAATCTTCAATTAGCAGCTTGGTTTAGCCTGCGGCATCATCAACGCCTAAATATTTATTGTGTAAAATTTCAACAAGTATGAATGGATATCGATGAAATCTCAATGAATGTATACGTTGCAATGATCAATAAATAAATTTTAATGGTTACAATATCATCTTATTCTTTATCGTATTAGAGATGTCAAAAGAGTTTCCGATTCTTCTTCCGCAGTTCAAGCAACCCGATCATTTGGAAACGATTTAAAAAATAGAGTACATCGTCGGCTGGGAGCAAGAAGGTGCTATCTCAGCTTCGCCGTGAAAAAGGTGCTATCTCCGATTTGATTTGAAGAAGGTGCTATTTCCGTACATGGAGATATGGAGATAGCACCTTCTTCGAATCAAATCTGAGATAGCACCTTTTTCACCGCAAAGCTGAGATAGCACCTTCTTCAAGTCAAAACTGAGATAGCACCTTCTTTAAGTCAAATCTGAGATGGCACCTTCTTCACGGCGAAGCTGAGATAGCACCTTCTTCCTCCCAGCCGACGACATGAAGTAAAACCACACTCAGAAAAAGGTCTTGTTGACACAACCAAAATTTGGTTATTATACGGTCAAAGAAATTTTTTTGTTCAGTCCAACCAAAATTTTGTTGGGCTAACCAAAATTTTTGCTGATACTACTAAATTTCTTGTTAGGACAACAAAAATTTGGTTGACTGAACAAAGAAATTTGTTTGACCGTATAATAACCAAATTTTGGTTGTTTCAACAAGACCTTTTTCTCAGTGCGCCGTACGTGAACTTTATCAACCTTTACAGGTCATTCACATTTTACTCTGATGCTTTCTGATGATCGTACGGTGTGGGATGTGAGTGGATTATTTTTTTTTCATTTGTTTTAGGATTGGTCAATTGAAAGAAATGCAATGTTTGACATACAAAATCATTTATTCATATAAAAGGACACTTTATATACTAGCACGTACCGCCCTAAACCGAGCGCAGGGCTCTTCCAATCATAATTCGTCTCCATGCCTAAATATTTTCTTTATCACATACTTAATATATGCAGTAATCGATAGTGATTTAGTGAAAAACATATGCTAGTTATCGTCGAGTATAAAAATGTCCACTCCAAATCGCCGCTGCACTGGTTATAATCAATCAGTCGGCGAATTTTCATAGTATATTATTCAATTCACACGCAGTTTATAGGTATATTATATATAATATATTCTATGAAATTTCAGCCGTTTTGTATAATTACATATTTACTGTACGTATATTTATATTATTGTTATTATATTTAATCGTAATATTTAATATCAATTAATTTTAATTAATATTATTATATACTATCGCATATATATATTTATACCTATATATGGATATATAAAGATAAATACTAAGTTTGACTAATCTCTAATGGTGGCGTTATGAGAATGACTCGATATCGGGGGGAATCCTCTCTTCTTTTTTAATTGTATATTATATGAAATAAGAGAAACGAACAAATAATAAAAAAAAAAACAAACAAACAAAAAATAAATAAAAAAATACGGAAACGAAAAATGATAAAAACAAATTTTCGGTAAACCCCCTGCTTCGTAACGCCTAGTCATTTTCAATACGCAGGAGAGCTGTCTAGCTATGCGAAATATACACAGGGATTGCTAGTCCGAACGTTCAAGGGTTAGAAGCCACCCTTCACAATTAAACTATAATATAATATATCATATATAAAAAAAGAAAATAAAAATAAAAATAAAAAAATAAAATAAAAAAAATGTAAGGGAGTAAAAATGGCAAGCTTCTCTCGATCGAACGACCCGGATCGTAGCCGGACCGCACAGCTAGGCGGAATTCTACGATAATATTATATAATTTATAAATCGAATACAAAGACTGTAATATTTATTGGCTTCGAGATTTTCGGGGAAGACCTTACTCAATCAATCTTTGATTTCTAATATAAATACAGACAGTAGATATGCTAAGTCTCGTACGATGACACGGGCCTTTATGTATATAGTATTATCACCTATGTCACTTTGTTCTATAAAGCTTCAAAGTATGACGCTTTCAGTTGATTATATAATAATGTCGATACTGCTGAGTTTTTTTTTTTTTTTTTTTTTTAGTATAGAAGAAAGAAACAACTTGCGTTGGATTTACTTGAGAAAATTGAAAACAAAAAATGGTTGAATTTTAATTCCCGTTCCTTTTCTGTAATATGTCTAATATATTATGGGTAGTACGTACTTATAATCGTTGTACATATATATTATAGTAATACGCGACACTTTGAAGCTAAAGAACAAAGAAGAATTTCATACGGCTGTATATTAATGTATAATTAATTAATTAATTATTATTGAGAGTATATTGTATAAGAATCATATAAATGTATATTATATGATGCCAGCTCGCCGGAGAAGCATTCTTAAATGAACTTCCGGTCCTCCGTGCGAGCCGCTGTTTGAGCTTTGAAATTGTGTGTACGTTTATCATATAGTGAGTGCGAGTTTATATTTTAAAATCCTCGTTAGCCACGATATATAACTACAATATTACGGATAATCTGAGGTATATTTGAGCGTCGATGGCGATTATTCGTATGTATTAACAACCCTCATCAAAACCCCAAACCATGCGTACTCATTTTTTAAAATCTTATTTCAAGATTTTTTGAGCGGCAGTTATATACCGTGGCTTATTTATCTAATAACTAACTATATCTCGTCTCATTATGCCTCACCTCTACCCTTTTATCCGTAAACTATTCCCGCTCTCATTATTATTATTATTTATTTATTTCTTTCTTTCTTTTTTCTTCTTCATTCAATCTTTTCTATTCTCATTTATCCGCGATCTCTATATCGATGACATTGGTGACAGTGATATGGCTAAGTTGTTCTCGCTAAGCGAAAGTGCCTTAATTTATTTTCTCGGCACTGACGAAGGCACAGTCATAAGTCTCGTTTGTTTCGCATTTCCCATCGTTTTCGATGAAATATTTCGTACAGCACATATTTTACCTATTTTTGTTGGATTTTCTTTTTCTTTTTTTCTTTTTTTTTTTTTTTGTAGATTTTCTCTTCATTTTGGCACCATAAACGTGCCTTACGATTAATCAAATTTACTTTATAATATATACTTTTATGTATATATGTATGTGTATGTGTGTATACATACTTATATATATAAAAGTTTACGTTTGGCCACTTGTCAGTTCGTATTAGTCGGGCACATTATTGTCTGTGATCCGAGCAATTATTAGAATAATTTTAATTCACTTTTTTACAACACTGTTTTCAATCTCTCTCGTATCGGTGAGACGAGGAGTGCGCCGGTCTTAGATCAGAGCTCATCTCCTCCTCCTGGCTGTTGCAGCGGCGATCATTTGCCTCAACATTGGTTCCGGGCTACAAACTCGTGGTTCGCATTTCATGTTACCGTCTCCACCGCATCTGTGAAATAAATTATAGTCTCTTAATGCTGACTGCATCTCATCTAAGTTCAATTTTCACCCTTAAATATCAAACAACTTCGTTTCTACTTACGTGCATTGGAGGCATGGACCAGATGAAGATGGAATGACTTCTCCAACCCGGTATGCCTGTCCGCTAATTTGACAGCCACTTCTTCTGGCTGCGCCCTTGTAGGCATGTGACAAGAAGTGAGGCGGCAAGGTTGTGGTCGTTGTTGTAGTCGTCGTAGTTACATTCAATGAAGTTGCCATAGACACCGGACACTCGTATCTTGGGCAACAGAAGCCGTTGATCGGTTCCTGGTGACAGCCAGGAATCGGTGGCGGACAGCTTTGCTGTAGGCAGATGATATCGCTTCGGAAACAGAAGCAGAAGTCGCAAGGATCTTCTCTCGGTATCTGTTGGGCAGATACGAAGACCTTTCCACCATATCTGCACGTGCCGGGACCATAAATTGCCTGATCATCTTCGTCGTAGTCATCACTTCCGTCACCATCCTCAGCTTCGGGAGTCAAGGGAACTCCGCTGTCTACTGGGAAGTGGGAGTTGTCTTCACCAGACACCATGTGATCCGGAGCCAAAGTACTAGTTATCGGATGCCCGAAGTAACCTGCAGGTCTAGTTGGATGCTGAGTGTCTTCGGTCGGATGTTCAATTGGTGATAGTGGATGATCGTCTGGTCCAAGTGTTAATTGTCCTTCCGTATCATCGGTCGCAGGATGTTCTGGGATTTCTCCAAACTGATCTGGAATCTGAATGTGTTGCTGTTGATCTTCGTCGATTTGGTCTTCCGGGGTTGCGCTAGGTACCGGTGCAGCCGGAGCAGGTGTCTCAGTAACGTGATCGCCAGTGACGGTTTCCTTAATCGGTAGATCCGTCTGATCGTCTACAATTGGCTTCTGATCATCTACAACTGGTGTCTGATCGTCTACAATTGGCTTCTGATCATCTACAACTGGTGTCTGATCGTCTACAATTGGCTTCTGATCATCTACAACTGGTGTCTGATCGTCTACAATTGGCTTCTGATCATCTACAACTGGTGTCTGATCATCTACAATTGGCTTCTGATCATCTACAACTGGTGTCTGATCATCTACAATTGGCTTCTGATCATCTACAGCTGGTGTCTGATCATCTACAATTGGTTTCTGATCATCTACAACTGGTGTCTGATCGTCTACAATTGGCTTCTGATCGTCTACAACTGGTGTCTGATCGTCTAGAATTGGCTTCTGATCGTCTACAACTGGCTCCTCACCCTTTTCAACTGACGGTGCTGTTTCAACAGGTT
This sequence comes from Tenthredo mesomela, assembly GCA_943736025.1. Taxonomy (NCBI): domain Eukaryota; kingdom Metazoa; phylum Arthropoda; class Insecta; order Hymenoptera; family Tenthredinidae; genus Tenthredo; species Tenthredo mesomela. The sequence goes on along the minus strand of OX031017.1, from coordinate 25,881,922 downwards.
TCTCTTCAGCCTTGATTGCGCTTTCCGTTACTTCTTCTTCGATAAGTGTAGATTCTGTTGACTCGACAGAACTTCCTTCAGAAACTGATGGTCCTTCTGAAATGTCGGTTGGGTGTTCCTCTTCGGATATGACTGGTTCTACCTCTGGTTTCTGCTCAATCGGTGTGACCTTAACTAATACTTCTGGTTTCGATATATCATCAGTTGCTGGTATCTCGGCATCTGGCTCAACACTTTGACTGACAGTCGATTGTGTTGGTACTTCCTCTGTGATCGATCCAGCGGTTGGTGATCCCTCTACCTCTTGATGAATAACTGGTTCTTCCGGTCTGAGATCAGATGTTGTATCTTGCTTGGGTGACTCGGTATTCAAATCTGTGATCGTGAGTGTATCATCTAATGGTCTGACGTTGGGGCCTAGTGTTACAGTGCCTTCAGAAGGACCAGATTCATCTGTGGGTTTTTCAGCTTCTAAAACTTTCACTTCATCAATAACAGTTGGCGCTGGCGTATCGGCGTGTTCGACTAAAGTAGGGCTCGTGGTTGGCTCTTTGACTGCGGTTATTTCATCGCTTATATTTTCTGTTGACGTTGACGTTTCAGTATCATCATGTACGTCATGTACAGCTGGTTCAGCTGTTGGCTGTTCGACTACGATGATTTCACCTTCTTCACTTGGAGTTGGCAGCGGTGTTTCAGCATCATGAGTTGAAACAGGCTCAGCAGTGGCTACTTCTGCTGTGATCGCTTGATCAGGTGTTCCTGCTGTCGGTGCTGGCGCTTCGATACCATTGTCGTGTGAAACTGATCCAACTGTCGATTGTTCATGTCCGATAATTTCACCTTCCTGACTTGGAGTTGGCAGCGGTTCTTCGACATGTTCAGTTGAAACAGGTTCAACAGTGGGTACCTCTGCTGTAATTGATTGATCAGGTGTTCCTGCTGTGACCGCTGGAGCTTCGTTATCGTCGTGTGAAATTGGTTCAGATGTTGGTTGTTCTACTGCGATAATTTCACCTTCCTGACTTGGAGTTGGCAGCGGTTCTTCGACATGTTCAGTTGAAACAGGTCCATCAGTGGCTACTTCTACCGTGATCGATTGATCAGGTGTTCCTACCGACTGCGCTGGCACATCGGAATCATTGTCATGTGAAACTGGTCCAGCTGTCTGTTCTTCAACGACAATAATTTCACCTTCTTCGCTCGGAGTTGGAAGAGTTGTTTCCCCGTGACCAGTCGAAACAGGCTCAGCAGTTAGTACTTCAGCTGTGATCGATTCATCTGGAGTTCCTGCCGTCTGCGTTGGCACTTCGGAATCAGCATCGTGTGAGATTGGTCCAGCTGTCTGATGTTCAACCGCAACAATTTCACCTTCTTCGCTTGGACTAGGCAGAGGTGCTTCAACCGTGATAGTTTTATCAGGTATTCCTGCTGTCGAGGCTGGTGCTTCGATATCGACGTGTGGAATTGGTTCAGCCGTAGGATGTTCGACTACGATAATTTGACCTTCTTCGCTGGGAGTGGGTAGAGGTGTCTCGGCGTTATAAGTTAAAATAGGTCTAGTCGTTGGGAGTTCGACCTCAATCGTCTGCTGATTTGTATCTATGGTTGGCGCTGTTACCTTAGTATTGTCTTCTGGAACTGCAGGTGCAGTCGCGGATCCATCGACCGGAGAAGCGTTATCATTTGCATTTGTGGTTGGAACAGAGGTTTCTACACCTTCAGATGCATTGGATGTAGGTGTCGTTGTATCACTATGGCTTTCAAGGATTGCACTTGTGGTGTCTTTTATTTGGTCATCGGATACAGGTCCATTCGTTATCGGACCTTCAACTGAAATAATTTCGTCTTCTCCACTGACAGTTGGCACTGGCGTCTCGGCCTCGTTACCTGAAACTGGTTCTACTTCTGGCTGACTAGTCGAAATGGTTTCCGGTGCCAGGTTTTTCGTAGGTGCAGGCGATTCTGTCTCGTGATGTGATACGGATGGAATAGTTTGTTGTTGATCAATAACAGATTCTCCTTCTCCACTAACTGCTGGTTCGGATGTTTCGGTATGTTCGGGTGTAGTAGGCTTGGAGTCAGGTTCTTGAACATGTATTGTCTGCTCTTCGGTATCTACAGTTGGAGCAGGCGCTTTAGTATTGTCAGCTGACGAAGGCTCAACTGCTGGTTGTTGTACTGAAGTAGTTTCTTTATCACCCGCGGTTGATGCATCTGTTACGGCATGGTCGGGTGAAACAGGTTCGGGTTCTTGAACTCCAACCGTCTCGTCATTTACATTGACAGTTGGTACAGGCGTCTCGGCATTACCTTGCGTAGTTTCTTCAGTACTTGGGTGTACAACTGCGGCATTTTCACCTTCTTCGCTTACAGGTGGTTGAACGCTCTCAGGTAGTGTAGGTCTGATTGAAGGTTCCGAGTTCAATGTGGATTGATCTTCGGCACCTACTTCAGGCTCAATTGTCTTGATAACTTCATCTGGCGAGGCAGGTTCAGTACTTGGTCCTTCGGCTACAATGGGTTCACCGGTTGCAATTTCAGTCGGTTCAGGGGATTGAGCATGGTCAGGTGAACTAGTCCCGGAGGCTTCTTCGACATCAGTAGCAACTGGTCCTTCTACACTTACAGTTAATACAGGTGTCTCAGTGCTGTCAATTAGTACTGGGCTACTAGTTGGATTTTCCGCTGCTGCGATTTCATCTTCCTGGCTTACAGTGGGCGTTGGCGTTTCGACGCTTCCAGACTCTACGGGTCCAGCCGTTGACTCCAGAATAGGTACTTCTTGGTCTGGAGCATTTGCCGCAGGAACAGTTGTTGCGATGTCTCCTTCTGGCAACGCTGGTTTAATTGTTGGTCCTTCTACTCCAATGGGCTCGCCCTCGGCGTTTGTGGTTGATTCAGATGATTCGGCGTGCTCAGGTGTAACGGGCCCAGCTGTTGCTCCAATCTCGGTGATTTGTCCTTCGTTACTTACAGCTGGTGCAGCGGTTTCAGCTACGTCATGTGACACTGGACCAGTGGTTGCTGCTTCAACGGGTATAATGTCATGTTCTCCACTTACAGGCGTTGCTGTGGATTCAGGTGAACTTGGTACATGCACATTTTCATTAGCCAAAGTCGTTTGTTCTTCCACGCTTCCACCGGATGCAGGTTCCTTGGCGGAGTCAGGTAGAGCAGATTCAACCGTTGGCTCTACTACAACAGTTTGATCGTCGTCGTCGATTGCTGGAGCGGATGTCTGTTGATCTTCTGGTGCAATAATTTCCTGCGTATTTACATCGGAGATAGGTGCCTGACTATCGTCATGTACATCAGGTTTAGTTGACGAGAGTTCATCAACAGCACTACTTAGTGTTGAATCGGGAGATTTAGTACCGTCTTGACTAGCAGGTCCAGTTGTCGAACCTTCAACTAAAACATCGTCATTGCCAGTGCCTGAAGTAGGAGCCGGAGTTCCTTCGTCGGTGTGTACAGGAGTGATTGTGGAGCCTTCTGGTTCGAGACTTTGTTCTTGTCCGACAAGAGTTGGTGCCGATATTTCGGCATCAACAGGTAAACCAGATTCACTGGTTGGAAGTGCAACTGATTCGGAGTGATCTTCAGTGCTGATCGTAGAAGTGGGTGCATCAATTTCAGGAATGCTTCCGGCTGTCGAGGTATCAACAAGTACGACAGGTTCGCCCGTTTCAAGTTGCTGTTGCAAGTCGGATTCGTCAGTAGATACGGTTGACTGTTCATCCGATTCAGGTTGATGTTCGGGTACATGTTGTTCAGGTACATGTTGTTCAGGGTGCTCCTCAACTGACGGAATAAGATCATCTGTACCCTTCAGAATCGGCTTATCGGTTTGAACCTCGGGATGAATTTCAGTTGGTTGTATAGATCCAGGTGTCTGTTGATGTTCATCTGTCACAGGTAATTCTCCACGCTCTGTTTGATCTTCAACTACCGCAGTGCTACCACCTTGAGCGGAATCGGTTGATTGTTCGGTACTACTTTCACCGACAGGGGCTGCCGACTCAATAATGTCATTTTCGGCAGGCTTGACCGTGTGGGGGATTTGTTCTTCTCCTTGTGTCACTATAACAGGTATTGTAGTGGCCGCTTCTTCGTCAGGTCTGGCGGTTTGATTCTCCAGTGGTGCCTCAGAATGTGTGACGTGTTCTTCAGGTACGTCATTTTCAGTTACAGGATGTGATGGTTGAACAGGTTCCGTTTCAACTTCTATCGTAGGTTCCTGAGGCTTTGTGATGTCGGTTTGTTCTCCCTGATCCACCGTAGAAAGTTTAACGGGGTATTCGTCATTGGTTGCAATAGTTTCAGTGCTGTGTTCGTCAACAGGTATAATTGGTACATTTATGTCTGTGACTGGACTGATAGGTACAATTGATTGTTCGTCAACGGGCGCTGGTGCTTCCCCAGCATGCTCATCGGCAGTAGCGGTTGTACCTTCTTCTGCAACTGGCGTAGAAATTGTCACTGGCTCTCCGCCGGTAGTAATAGCTTTTTCAGGTATTTCAGCAGCTTCGATCGGCGTCTCTGCCTCCTGTTCTTCCTGGACAATTGGTTGTTCTTCTGATGGTGTAATTACTTTTTCAGTTTGCGGCTCAATTGGACTAATGACTTCAGTGACTACTTCAGGCTTGACATTTTGTTCCTGGTCTACATCAACAGGCTTTTCAGGAATTTCATTTGTGTCTTCCGACCCAGATTCTTCTACTGCAGGGACAGCAGGCTTGACGATTTCCTGGTCGATAGGTCCAACAGTCTTTTTGTCCCCAGAATCAATACTTGGTGTGACATAAGTATCGATGGGTAAATCTGTTTGCAAATCAGAGGTCGGCGTTAATTCACTCGATGGCTCTGCCGGATGTTCAGCATCAAGCGAGCCAGGCTGCTTCACGTGATCGTCGATGGCAGGAATATGAGCAGGTATTTCTTCTTCGATGGTAGAAGTTGGTTTTGTTATCGCTTCGTATCCAGAAGTGTGATGTTCAGCTATTTGACTATCTGATTCCAGCTCAGCAGTTGGTACAGAATCACACGAATAGATAGGACAGCACGAGTCTGAGCTCGAGTGAACAGGCATGCAATTGGACCGGTGAACCGGTGGCGGTAAGCAGTCAACAAGATCACAGTGAACGATACTACTGACGCAATGGCACCGAAGCTGACAAAGATTCGCTGGTGGAATAGCCGAATTATTTGCAAAAGATTGTCCATCCACGAGACAGTTACCTTCGCCGGGAATACTTGAAGGGAAGTTATCACCGAACAGTTCAGGTCTTTTCTTACTCGGCTCTTCTCCCTCATCCTCATTGGGACCTTCAGAAGTCAATGCAGGCTTGCCTGGTTCAATTGGCTCTTCTTCATCACTAGATTGTTTAATTGGGAATTGTGCCTCCTCTTCCGCATGTGTAAGTATTCCTTGAGCAATGGTAGATTCAGTTGGTTTTTCATCAGAAGTAGGTGATTCTGACGGCTTCTTTTCAGGAACAGTATCAACGACTGGTTCTACTTCGGGGACAGATGCCTTGCCCGGTTCCTCTCCTTCTGTGTTCGATTTAGTTGGCACCACTCCAGTATTTGACGATTCAGTTGGCTTCTCTTCAAATACAGAACTTTCAGTAACTTTTCCTTCAGTTTCAGAAATTTCAGAAAGTACCGTCGGCTTTTCTTCAAGCTGAGAAGCTTGTGTGGGTTCTTCTTCTGCTATAACGGCTTCGGTTGGCTTCTCTTCAATAAGTGAAGACTCTGTTAGTTTATCGTCAATGACAGAACTTTCGGTAGGTTTCTCTTCGACAACTGATGGTCGAATGGGCGTTTCGTTGATAGATGGTTCGGATGGCCTCTCTTCGGGAACTGTGGACTCGGTTACCTTATCATCAATGGCAGGAATCCTGGTGGGCTCTTCGTCGTCTAGTGATGGTACAGCTGGTCTCTCCTCTGATTCAGTTGGTTGTTCTTGAGTAACTGAAGATTCAGTTACCTTGTCATCAATAGCTGGAAGCCCGGTCGGCTTTTCTTCAGGTAATGATTGTTCAACTGGTTTTTCATTGATTTCAGATTCTTCGGTGAGATTTTTTTCGGGGAATGAAGAATCCGTTGGTTTTTCATCAATGGCAGAAATTTCTGTGGGCTTTTCTTCATCAAGTGAAGGTTCAGCTGGCTGCTTGTGGGCATCAGAACCGGATGGCTCTTCTTCGGAAACTTCAGCTTCTGTTATGACGGCAACGGGAGTTTCGGTTGGTTCTTCTTCAGCTACAGGTGTATCAGTAATGTGGGTATGGACATCAGGGATATCGGCTATTTTCTGATCCGGAACCAAAATTTCTGCTGGCTTCTCTTCGGTAAGTGAGCTATCGGTAGGTTTATTTTCGGCCACTGGAGCACCGGTAGATTGCGTTTCGATAGCAGAGGTCTCAGTATTCTTTTCTTCTGTAACGGAGGTCTCTGTTGGCTTTTCTTCGGTAATAACATCAACTGGCTTCTCGTCCGTAACAATGACATCGATCGGCTTCTCTTCGGCTGTAGAAGCATCAGTAGGAATTGCTCCGACAACGGGGATTTCATTTGTTTTTTCTCCAGCAATAGAAACTTCCGTTGGCTTTTCCTCGGGAATCGTGGCATCGGTTATTGCCTGGTCTGTAGGATAAATTTCGGTTGGTTGTTCTCCTGCAGGAGACACAGCGCTTGGATGTCCCTCAACAGCAGTTGGCTTGGCTGGTTCTTCGTCAGCAACGGAAGGTTCGGTTGCCTTATCTATGCTAGAAGTTTCTGTATTTTGATTGTCACTACTTGAAATTCCCGTTGGTTCTTGTTCTGGAATAGCGGTAGGCTGGTCTTCAGAAATTGGTATTTTGGTTGGTTCTGCTCCAACTGAAATAGTTTCAGCTGGTACATCTGTAGAAATTGGCAACTCGTTTTCTTTGTCTACAGGAATCGATGTTACAACTGCTTCATCAGCTGTTACTGCCGTTTCCGTCGGGATCACCGCAGTAGGCTGAGCAATTTCTTTAATAAGAACGGGAGTATCAGTTGGTTCAGTTTCGGCCGGAGAAGCATTTGTTGGCTTCTCTTCTATCACAGAATCATCCGTTGGCTTCTCATCAGCAGTAGAGACCTCAGTTATTTCATGTTCCGTGACAGGACTCTGAGTTGGCTTTTCTTCGACAGCAGGTACATCGGTGACTTTTTCTTCAGGGATTTCCGACGGCTTTTCTTCGACCACAGAAGCATCAGTTGGCGTTTCGTTAATGCCGGAGGACTCACTGGCCTGCTCGTCCGTCGTCATTGGAGTTTGCGTTGGTGTTTCTCCAACAATAGAGGTTTCCGTTGGCTTCTCTTCAGCAACAGAAATCACAGTTGGTTCGTGATTAGCGATAGAAACTTCTGTTGGTTTTCCTTCGGAGATAGGAACACTAGTTATTTCTTCTTCTGCAACAGAAGGTTCCGTTGGCTTTTCTTCAGCAATTGAAGCATCAGTTGGTTTTTCTTTCTCATCTAAAGCAGCAGTTGGCTCTTCTTTTTCATCTAAAGCATCAGTTGGTTTCTCGTCTGCGCCAGAATGCTCAATCTTTTCACCTTCTAAAATCGGAGCCTGCGTTGGGGCTTCTCCATCAATAGAGGTTATCGTTGGTTTCTCTTCAACAACAGACGGGATAGTTGGTTCTAGCTCGGTGCTCGAAGTTTCCGTTGGCTTCTCTTCAGTAACAGAAGTATCCAATAGTTTTTGATCATCACTAGTCGGTTCAATTATTTTCTTTTCGTCGATAGGAGCTTGGGTTGGTTCTACTTCGGGCACGGATGTTTCAGTTGGCTTCTCTTCGGCTACAGAATCTCCAATGGGTTTGTGATCGATGATGGCACCTTCCGTTGGTTCTTCTGGGGTAACGGAACTTTCCGTTGGCTGCTGTTCCGCAACTATAACATCAACTGGCTTTTCTTCAGTACCACCAACGGGTTCGATTGGCTTTTCGTCCTGAACCAAAACTTCAGTTACTTGCTCTTGCAGAATTGAAGCTTCAGTCGGTTTTTCTTCGATAACAGAATCATCAGTTGGCTTTTCTTCGGCAGTGACACCAGTTTCAACAGGTACTTCGTTTGGAACAGAGGCCTCGGTGAAATGTTCCTGGGTAATCGGGGCTTCCGTTGGTTTCTCATCAGCAACCACAGGTTCGATTGGTTTTTCTTCCGTTGTTAATGGCGTGGACGGTTCTTTGGCAGGAAGAGAAATTTCTGTTGGTCCTTGTTTAATGTCGGAATCTTCGGTTGGTTGATTTTCAATTGCTGGAGATCCGGTAGGTTTCTCCTCAGCGATGGAGACTTCGCTGGGCCCTTCTTCGACCACTGTTGTCTCAGTAGGTCTGTCTTCTACTGTCGGAATTTCGGTAACCTTCTCATCATGAGTGGGGGTTTCAACGGGTCTTTCCTCTCCAATAACATTTTCGACTGGTATCTCTACACTTACAATCGGCGCCTGAGTCTGTTCTTCTTTGTTAACATTATCGCTGCTAACAGGTGACTCTGACGGAGTTTGCTCATTTTCATGAATAGTTTTAGTTGGGAAACTCTCATCATCAACTGGTATCTGATGTTGTATGTCAGTTGGTTCCTGCGATTCAGTCGGTTTCACTTCGACGGTGGCGTCAGTCACCGATACGTCAGTACCTTCTGGTCTCGCTTCATGAGCCTCTGTCGACACTTCTGGTGTTTCTGGGACCAGGACATTACTCTCAGTTGGTTTGGTTATTTCATCGTAGATTGGTTCATCGATTTTCTGTTGTTCGTCTACTACGTCTTCGAGGGGCTTTGCTTCCGTCTCAGTACCTTCGGTTGGCTGTTGACTTGTTTCAACAGGCTTTTCGTGTTCAACCTGTTCCTGTGCTGTGTCTGGTAACCCAGATGAAACCGTGCTTTCAGGGATTGGAATCTTCGTCGGGACATCTGTATCAAGTGGTGTTTTTTCGTGAACAATGGGACTGATTGGGGATTGCTCTTCGTGTTCAATCTCGTCATGCTCTGCCGCTACTGTAACACCCTGTTCTGGTTTGATCTCAGAACCGGGAGTCGATTCAACTGGAGGTATGTAAGTTGCAGGAAGTTTTGCTTGTTCGTCAAGTACCAGACTGTCGGGGACATGTGTATGCTGAATATCGTCGTATACCTCGGTGACCTGAATGTCGGTCACTGCATCCTTATCTTCAGCCTTGTGTACGGGAACACGTTCAAACATTGGAATACCTGTTGGTCCTTGTAACGGAATTTCATGTTCAGTACCGTGTTCAGCATCTTGAACTATTGGCGTGCTTGGATGTTCAACATCACTTGGCTCTTCCGGCTGTTCTTCTTCTGCAACAACTGGTTCTATCGGATGTTCTTCATTGATTACCGTTTCTCCAGCTGCCGGTCTCACGTTTTCTCCTTCAGCCGGAGCATTCGTCGGCGACTCGCCAGGTGTAGGAATTTCGCTTGATGGATGTTCATGTACTATAGCGGGCTCAACTTCTGTCGGTTTTTGTTCATCAAATGAGGCTTCGATGGGTTGAATTGTATCAGTAACTGGTTTTTCGGTTAGAATTTCGTCATGTTTTTCAGGAACTTCGCTCGCTTCTTCTACTGGAACTTCTGCGATAGGTAGTCCTTCAGCTGATGGCTTAGACACATTTTCTTCACCCGTGGGCTTTGACGTAGAGACACCATGTGGCGCGAAGTTTTCGTCAAAGTTTATTCCTTCTAGTATGCCTTCTCCAGGGTAGTAAATCTTACTATCGTCAAACGTAGCCTCTTTTGGCGGAACAACTTCCGTCTCAAGAACTGCAGGTCCCTTCGTAGCTTCTGTTTCGATACTTACTGCCTCAGTCGATAGCTCAGGTACGTCTTCTTGGTGCGTTGGTTTCAACGTAGAGGCATCGTGCGACGCTGAATCTTCGCCAAGGCCTGATTCTCCGGGAGTAACTGCTCCAGGTAAGAGAGTGACGATGTCATCAGGCCTGGATTCTTGTTGTGGCACCGCTTCTGTTACAGAGACTGCGGGTTCCTTTGTATCTTCTTCTCCGCCGATTACTGCTTCGGTCGGAAGAGCCGTAGATTCTTGAACTTCAACCACCTGAGGTTCTATCGCTGGTTCCGTCTCTCCAACTGGTCTTTCTTCACCTGAAATTGGTTGACTTTCCAACACTGGTTTGACGGTCTCCTGCGGTTCACCAGTGGCACTTATTTCCGTTGACTCTTGATCTTCAATGACAGGTGCGTCTGGGTTTTCAATTTCAATTGAAGATACCGTTGTTTGCTTGTCATCAACGGAAGGAACTTCTGGTGCTTCCAGGATTTGATCACCTCCAGATCCCTCGTCTAACTCTTGCGTATCAGCCGTTACTTCCGTTGGTTTTGGTGCCTCTTCCAATATAGTTTCTTTAGTCGGTACTCCTTCGGTGTTAGTATTTATATCATCAGGAATGATTGCTTCACTAGGTAGTCCTGACTCATTTGGTTTTACTTCATCAACATTGACTATGGGCTCAATCTTTTCGTCTGGCTTTCCTTCATCGACAGCAACTGTGCTGGATTGTCCGCTCTCATGGTCAACTGGTCCCTGAGATATTCCTTCGTCTTCTGTGGGAGTAACTGGATGCTCCTCGTCACTAACCACGGGATGTTCTGGCAAAGCAATCTTAGTCGGCCCCCCTTCTTCATGAGAAGTTGTAAGTTCTTCTTCAGCTTCTTGTTTCTTATCGCTACCGGTTGCTTCGATTGGGGTTGCTTCTATACCGGCTGGTAATTCCGGGGAAGTTTCAACGGGCAGGGAACTTTCGTCGAAGGGCTTCGCAGTCTGCGCTGCGAGGCCATCCTCAGTTACAGATTCTTGTAAGATAGTTCCTTCGATACCACTTTCAGTTGTGCCATGTTGTTCCGGGATCACGTTATCAGCTCCAGGGAAAGCATCCACTACCTGTTGTTGTTGACTATCATCTTCATCCGTAAGAATCGATTGAGTAGCCTGCTCGCTCTCGGGATATTGACCAGGAATTAAAACATCTCCGCCGATCGAGGGTTCCTCGTCGATTTGCACTGGGCTGCTTTCACCGTCTATAAAAAGTAACCATTGGTTAAATACTTACTTTGAACTTGTCAATTATAATAAAACCACAGGAATTCAGTACTTACCACATTGATAAGTGGTGGCACAACATTTTCCCTCTGGAGCAGGTAGTGGTTTGCAATGCTTGCCATGAATTTTTAGAGGTACTTCACAGTCCTGGACAGCGCAAACTATATCACCACGGAAACAATAGCAATGTTCGCAGGCTTCCGCAGAGTAGATCAGTTCTCCATCGTTGTATGTCCTGCCTTGGTGGAAACATTGAGGTGTACTTAGCCCTGGAGCAACCGTCGTAGTCATGATAAGTCCTGGAGTGGTGGGACCAACGGTAGTCGATTGTTCTTCGTCATAATCTGCAATAGTAATGCCAGGATTTAGATAAAAAAATTTCAAAGTTCGAACTAAAGTAGTCCGCGTTGAACTCAAGTGCAAAAGTCTGAATTATAGTGATCTAAAAAACTTCGAGAATAAGATGTATGAAGATGAACGTACCACAATTATACTTGACTGGGCAGCAAACTCCGGACAGATAGACAGGGTTGCATCCTGCAACGCGCAGAGTACATTCTTGCATAACGCAAGTTGTTCTATTCCTAATGCAGTAGCAAAGTTCGCAGGGGTTTTGCGGATCGATTGGCAGCTGAGCACCATCAGCGTAGAATTTCTCATCGACATGGCATCCGTAGTTGTCATGAGCGCCAATTTCGGTCGAACCAATAGTAGCTGGGGAATTCGTCGTCGAAGTAAGAAGTTGGACAGGCACTTCGGCACAAGTGACGATGGGACAGCATTGATCCGGTCGTTTTTCCACCGTGCAATCTTGGCCAATGGCTTTCGAGAATGGAGGGCAGACCCTTAGGTAGCACATGAGCATTCGGTTGTGACAAGTGCAGTTCAAGCATGGTTCGTTCGTTACTATTCTATTGCCTTCTTCATAGCGTTGAAAGTTGTAGTAGCATCCAGGTTCTGGTTAGAAAAAAAAAAAAAAAAAACACGAAGATATGATTAATTAATTGAAACATCAGCAATTAATCATGATGTAATTTACTCTCTCAGCTTTGATGACGGGGCTTTGAATGATCCGATGGAATGAGGGGAAAAAAAAGAGTATTATGTATTGAGAACTCACCTTTTTCATATTCTGCAATGTGCGTCGTATCGTGTTCGTGTACAGGAGCTGTAATAATAAAAATAGTCGTGTTATTTGAAGGACCTTTGTTTTAGTTCCACATTACGTAAGTAAAAAAGTTCTTTATTGCCTGCGGCTTCCTACTGACAGAACTACTAGCCCGTAATTATAATCAACAAGGCTGCGTGAAAGAGATGGCATAAGCGATACACAAAGACAGACGAACTGCTCGTGGAGTTGAAAAATTGAAGAAAGGTCTGCCCGTCATGCACGTTACCCTATCCGGAGAAGGCATTTATCATCTGCCACTGCGAGGGGAAGCTGCGTGGTCCGGGAAGGCGAGAGAATGAGTCAACGCGTCAGATGGACCGCCGGGTGCAGTGTGCTGGTGCGAATTCTCGTTAACGCCTAAAGCTTAGGGTTGTGAATACCTCTCACCCTATTTTGTTATTCTATAGGCTGTCGAGAAATGCTTCGTGATAATTACTAGAGATTGAAGTGTCCCGAGCAGAACTTCGCCGGCAATTAATTTTGAAAATGAATGAATCTCGAACGGCAGTACCAGGTACTGTGATAAATTTTTTCATCCAAGTTTCCGCGTGAAGATGATTAACGCCGATCGACACCTTATTTCCTTATCGATAACTTGTTCGCGTTGTCGTGGACTTTGCTATCGCTATTTTTTATCCACTTTTTTTTTTCTCTCGCCTACCCACGCACGTGCGAACAAGAGAATCAGCATTCCCCACCGGACGCGATGACAATTTCCAATGAAATTATTTGTACCAAGAATCGTGGGGCTCCATCAATGCGGCTTGAGTCCCACGAGGTGTTTGCGGCCAGATGCCTCCACGGTCAAAGTTGCAGTGCACGTCTTGATTGCGGTATTAAGTTGCACGCAAACTTACTTCACTCCAATCGAGCGGGTGTGCCGCATGCACATAGCTGAGAAGTATCATTCTGGTTAACCGGAAGTCGCCCCTGACCAAAGGCCTCGTTTACTTGGCTAATCGATATTAAGGTCCAAGAAGTGAACAATGAATTTTTTTTTACACTGTCAATGCTAGCTCGGAATCCTGTACAGTCTGATCTGGTTTTTTACCCATCGATAAAGGCAGTAGCGGTGACAATGCCAACAATGGGTAACGGGTCAGCATTGAGAGCTAAGATTAATCCCTACGAAAAAGTATAATGTTTTCACTTTGACGAGGGAGTATAGAATGGCTCGCAACGGCACTTGATCAGTATAATCAAGAAGGTTTATATCATCATTGTAGAAGTACAGTGTGAGGCACAATAGGTTAAACCCGTTCGGTAAGAATTCTGCTTAAAGCAATTTGGCAAAAGAATTCGTGACTGGGCATACACGATCTCTGTCGGAAAAACTTTAATGAGTATCTTCGCCTTGAGGTGCCAAGAGCACGTAACCATATCGTCTAATCGTAGGCCAAATATCCAGACTCGAGGTTGAAGAGGCTCAGGTCACGGGTTTAAAAGAGGCGTCATAATGATTGTGCACAAAAACTGAACATCAGATCTTGCCAAAATGATTATTAGTGCGATGTTCACCCGAGGACGTTAACTAGCCGATCAAAACTATCCGAACTATTGACAGTGCATATGTATATACGTCTTCAAACATTTAAAATATCTGCTTTTGATGAAGGAAGTAGATTCGCCTACGCAGATTCTTGACACGTAATAAATTATAAAATGTTGTGTGGGAAGCAGTGCATCGGCAGCACCTTTGCTACAACCAACCAACGGTTTCTTTCCTGTATATATCAACTGCAGATTTGTTCAGGGTGATAAAGTTAAAGTCTGATAAAGTTCCCATCAATTTACCGAGCCATTTAGTACCCTGCCTACCTTTGACAAACGACTTTGTTCATTCGGATTAGTGATTCACACACATGGTACCCAGTCCATTTCTGATCGTCAGTGTCATAACGAATTAGAATCGATGATTTTCCTCGGTGGAAAAAATAACGGATATTATCTGGTGGCACTTACTCTGGTAGTTGAACTTTTTGTGATGATGCTAACTAGCCGTATTTATAGCATCTCAGTTCTCGGTCGAGATCTCTTACGTAATTTAACTACTCAAGCAGCTTCTTCCGTCTGACGGTTAATCTGTTTCGCACGAAATGACGAGCGTAGAGAACGTGTAAATACACGAATGCACGTACCTATAATAGGTACTACGTACTCAACGTAGGCGTACCTTGAATGCGGTGCGAACGTTTGCGTAACTTATGAAATCATACATCGGCCTTGATGTGAAAGTTCATTACCTTAGGTGCTCGGTAATGTAATGCATATTATACTATAGAGTGTTCGCTTACGAGGAGAAGCGTGTTTCAAAGAATCGTTAAACCCGTTACAATTATAAATGAGGAGTGAATTACTTCCACAAACGCAGTGATCTGATCTGCGGTCTATAGAAACTGACTTAATCACATGGTGATTACTAGTAAATCTATTGGACGAGGCTTGCCAGTTCCGTCCACGTTACTCCCACGCCCTTCTTCCTCATCTTCAAAGGCATCTCTGCAGCAGCTTGGTTACCTCTGCAACAACTCGCGAGGTAGGTAACCGTTAAGAAGAATTCCTATCCCCGCGTTCCTCATCCCGGCTCCGCATCCATTGCTCGTAAATTTTCTTGCGAAGACGTCCCGCTCGAAGTCGACTAATAAGATTACTTAACCTCGACGTCGCGCTGACGTAGCACCCACATGTTCCGTTATACCTTTCCCCGGATGAACTCCGTTCACCTTTACACCTCTAAGAGATACCTATTTTCTCCGAACCAATAGCTACTCGAGCCCAGAAATCTCAGGGAAAGATGTCTCTATCGAGATGCCAGAAATAGCTTCGCTGGCTGATTACCTGACGATTTCAAACTATAGCTGAAACTTTACGGTGTGGCTAAGGGTCGTCAAGTTTTTGCATGCCAAAAAGTAGCCCGGGTGTTAGCGGTCAATGACATCTCAGGGCTCCTAAAAGTTTACAGGTTTGACCAGAATTCGGGCAGCATCGAAAATGCTGCAGAGGAACCGCTACAATCCACCGCGGTATACGGTTCATCAATTTCTTTTCTTTTCTCTTGTTTTTTTTTTTTTTTTTTTTTTTGAAAAAAGACAAGCGTCGTTCGAATTATTTCCTCAAAGATTTGAATGGGACTTTAGCAACGAAGAAACTGAAAAAACTTGCCACCTCAAAAGCAGCGGCAATTATGAAGCGGAAAAAGTTCCATGGGGCTGTTGAACTGATCTTATGTCTCCTTTGAACTTGACCTCGGCAACGGGTAGCCAGATGCCCCGGTACGGTACAGAGCGCGCTATGTCTCTCGGTGAAAGTGGTCGCGCCGGTTGCTAAGGATGGTCAATGGTGTGGCTGCGGGTTGAGCCACGCGAGCAGCTCTGATCCCAGAGGACACGTCGATGTGACCGTCAATCTCAGGTGCTTACCGACTGTCAATGAACTTCGCGTTACCAGCTTTGAAGAGCTTAGAGACAGACATCGACGAGCGTTCGAACCCCCGGGTCTTTAACCCTTGATAAACCGGCTTCACTTGAACGGAAGTCAATCATCGCCTACCGCGAACTGAGGCTTCCAACGAGTTGGGAGACGTGAACGTAGGGCATCGAATATGGCCTGCGTTTTATGCCTTTGCAAGTTTTGCGCCTTCGGGCATGAGAACCTGTTAGCAACTGCAGCGACGCGATCGCGGATAATCGATTGGGACAAATTTTTTTCGTAAGCTTCTTTCTTTTTTTGCAAAAATGGTGAAATTTTATAGCATCAAGTACTCACCAGCGCGTGTGGAGCAGGCTGCTAGTAGAACGGCAGCCAGTAATAGGATCATCTCCCCGGGTCGGCTCATCCCGGCACTCAACGCCGACATGTCGGCGGTTCTTTGTCTTCTGAAAGTTAACAAACAAGTTCTGGTTAGTTCAAAAGTACGAAGACACGTGTAGTCGTAAAATCAGTTAAAAGTGCACACCGCGTGTGTGTGTGTAAATAGCGCACGGAGAGAGAGAATTTGTTCAAATCACTTTTTCCAAGTAATTATGGGGTTCATATTTGATGCATTGAAAATTGAATGGCGGTTTTGTTATCTTGAGCGATTTTCACACCGCGAGATACTACCACCGTTCTTAGGTAGTTTCACCAGCGCTATAACGCGGTCTTATCGCAAATAGCGTTGAAAATCAAGACTCGCTCAGGATTCACAAAGAGACAATTTCACCGTAAGCTACGTTCGCATAGCTTAACCGGTCGTTTTTTTAAACTTGGATTTATCCTGATAGCGAAGAAAATCGAAACTTCCTTGCGTCTCTATATGCTCTATGAACGGCGAGTATACTGCTAGTTCCGTTTTATGCGATGAGTTATAAATTACTTCTTAATAAACACAACGAACCCGTGAACGGTTTTACGATTGAAAAAAATCTCGTCCTTATGGGAGGCTAGTACAACTGTAGGTACAGGTCGACTTGACGACCGCGACGCTTACGTCATTCCGTATTCTCGTTACGACCCATTCGATGCGGAATTCGGTGAATGGTCAACGGCTACAGTATCGTGTGCTCCGTCGACTTCCTTTCCCCCCATTTCACCTCTTCAGGGCGACGTCTTGGGTCCGTCACTTAGCACCACCTCGACACCTGGTGCATATCAATGCACCTCGTGCCGTACCTTGACTCGCTAGAACCAACGGACTGAGACTAATTCCACTTACGCTCTCGACTAGCCCTGGAGCCAGGTTCTTCGTTTGTCAGAGGTCTTAGTTTGCCTATTTTTATGAATTCCACACACTCACCTAATCACTAAAGAAAAAAAAAATCAATATCCACCAGGATTTATGCGAGGAAATAAAAAATCAACTATTGCTGCAACTATAACTGTTATATCTCCGATCGTTTGGTAAGACATGTAAGTTGTAACTCCCGAAGCGTTGAATAGCTTCTACGGTATCGGAAGGTAATTTACGAGCCGAGTGATTAAATCCTTATTATAATTCAGTTTCGTTATGGCATAAAGGTAGGGCCGAGGATGACCGGCGTCAGTATAGGTACCGCTGATCGGGTAGGGTGCTCGCGCGAACGATTCCGTTACAGCCTGAAGGCTGGTTGCCTCTTCACCATTACCATGGAACGCGGAATATGATTACCTTCACCTGGGAACTAACTCTTACCCTGATCGAAGAGGATCCAAAAGGATCACATCATTCGGGCGGTCACACTGCCCTTTGAAACCACCCATCCCAAGAAAATACTCCCCCTGTTAATTTAGTTTTTATTTCTCCATTAGACGTCTCATTGATTTTTTGGAAGCCATAACCCGGTTAATGTCCCGTGACTAATAACATTTCTCCGCGTATACGCGGTCGGGTTACACGTAAAGAACGTGCAGATTACGAGTCGTTGTATCGCAAGAGTGTTCTCCTTACTTTACTTCACTTTACCGAACAACTAGTTATTCCGAAGTAGTGGAAGATGACTGAACAGTTCTTGCTGAGTTGGCACGCTTCATTTTCTGCAATCGAATTATTTTTCACTACCAATGTGAGAAAAAACTCGCGACCATTATTCCCGTTCTGCACGATCACCGGGCAGGTATTAACCGACGTAGTCAGTACTCGAACTATAACTAAAACTGATCATCGAAAGAGGTGGCATAACGAATCAGAATTTCACGGTCGTGCACTGATATCTCCTTAACGAGCCCAGTTGCAACACAACGAATTATACCTACTCCCGTTCCCTGCTCTTTTTCTATACACCGAAATCCCCAAATTACGCAATTATGCTGGTTTTGTATGATTACACAGCATTTAGCTTCATTGCTTTCCGATTGTCATCAACTGACGTAGGAATAATATGTGTTATTAGTTACCGAGGTGCGCGTTAAATTGTAAAAAAAAAAAAAAAAAAGAAACTACAATACACACTGAGTTTATTTTCCAAAGTTCTAAGAATCGTTGAAATTCCCGCTTCAGGGTGCAATACGTCTACGACTTTAAGTAAAGTCATGCAAATATAGAAAGTAAAGAATAGGTTTCAGGAATCTTGGCTACCGTTTCCGTCAAGTAATTCGCATTCTGTATCCATAAGCGGTGTAAAACTAATATGTGTTACGTCTCCGAATGACATTACAAACCCTGCAGCATCGACCCTGAGAACTTTTTCCACCGAGTAATCATAACAATTAGTTGTTCTCCGGTCGTACTGGCATGGCACCGCGGTCGCACGCGTTATTTTTCCCTCAGGCAAAATGGTCACCCTGCGGATGACTTCCGCGTGCCATCATCCTCCGGACCTTGCAGGCACAAGCCTCGGACAGGTTGATGGCGAAGCTCGTTACACGTCGACGTTTAATACGAGGTAATCAAACGCCAACGCCAAATATCATGCTCGGAGGTCAATCTTCGGCATTTCGTTATTCGAAACTCAATTTCCCGCGTTCAGCTGACCACATAACTATCCATTACACAAAATTATCGAATAATTCAAAATCGAGTTTCAGAGCCTCGGGTATCGCATGCAAATCGCAGCCTTCTTGCATATCAAAGGAATGCACGCATGCTGCTACGTTCCCTATGACGTCCTAACGCTGTGAGTTATGGTCTGCACCGTCTGGTTGTGGTTTTCATGGGGCCTCACACCTCGAGGGAAAAGACGCAGGCAGGTATAATTGACGGCTTTTAATGCCCCGAAGATTACAGTCTTTCGAGTTTTAATTACCAAGATCACACGTTATTACATACTGGCTATGATTTAAGAGATTCTCGACTCTGGAGTTCGGATAAATTGAGGATGAAAAATAAGATGTTAATATTATTCATGAACCCTAGACCCAAGTTCCGTTCCCCTTCAGCAAATGATAAATCATTGCAATGGGTCCACTTCGACTGCATCATCCGATAATTATTCCCGTTCTTTGGGTGCAGTAAGTAGTTACCTATATTTGCAAAAATGAAACAACGTGAGGAAATGGCGTGCACTGTACCAGCCAGCTTATCTAAATGACCGCTCAACCCGTGGCAAGGAGAGCAACGATCTCTTTTCTGATGCTGACTCACCTGCGTATACCACAGTCAGATAACTAAACTCGAAACAGTTTATAACCGCGTGCTGGTCGACCGGCCTACCCGGCGCGTATTACTTTGCACAACGATAGAAAGATAAGAGCAGGAAACAACTCACGACTTCCGCACCTTTTCTATGTACCTAGGTACACCTAACCCAACCGTTCAGACAAAGAGTAGCATTTATTATTTTACCCCATAGATTAACGTCGCGGATAGAAATTTTTTTCAATTGTCTTTTTTTTTTTTGTATTTTTGCAATTTTTTTTTTTTTTATACCGGATTCACTGCACTCAGATATTCTGAACAGCATCTGTAATCCTTTATGATCTTTTTATTGCACACACACACACTCACACACCCGAAATATGCAGATCGAACTTGTTCAGAAACATGTGCAAAATAATTTTTTACCAGACATATATTTACGTCTCATGGCACGAATATTGGTTTACTATTTTTGGTTGTTTGATACTTGTTTGCAAATTATTGTTATTCATTTTTTTCTTCGCCAAGATTTTATCGCATAGTTTATAGTCGGTCATGCTGTAAATTTTGGTGTATGAATGAAATTGTAAAAAGTTATATCCAGTCAGATAAAATCTAAAAGTCACTGACATGCTTCGGTTATTTGGATCATGACGATCATTATACCTACTTATGCTCAATGGAAGCAAAATTTAACATTTTCAAGCCCCTGGGCTACATATAGATAGGTAGGTAAACCTGAATAGGATATTGGACAACGGATTTTACTCACTCTCGAAAATTTTTCAATGTCAACTTTCGAAAATTCTATTTCTACGATGTGAAGAAATATTCTATTCAGTCAATTTGTTTTTTTCATAATTGATTTATAGTGATTACTCATATTTTTAGACATTACCACTATAGTACTACTCAAAATTGTTTGAGATTTTGTCGACGTCGTCGCATCGTTCATCGAAACATCGACAAATTTTCAAGCAATATTCTACATCGATATCAATTCCTGATGAATTTCAATTTTAGATACGAAATTTTTAATCGTGTATAAAAATCCGAGTAATCAGGTCGTAAAAATACAAAAAAAAGATAAGAAATTTCCTGTTATACTATAGTATATCTTGAATAATTTTCGTTATATCATAGAATGATAAACAGTTCATGGAATGAATCCGTCAATAAAAATATAATGCACTCAGAAAAAGGTCTTGTTGACACAACCAAAATTTGGTTATTATAATGCACAATCACATTTTTTGTTCAGTCAATCAAAAATTTTGTTCGGATAACCAAAATTTTGTCTATTCCAACAAAATTTTTGGTTGACTGAACGAAAAATGTGATTGTGCATATAATAACCCAAATTTTGATTGTGTCAACAAGACCTTTCTCTGAGTGTGAGTTAAAATTTGTTCATCTTCTTCGAATCGTTAAATTGCTCATGTTTTTCAACAAATTGTCGCAATGCACGCAGTTCAGTAGTCGTTATACAGTGGCAGAAGAGTACATAGTTCAGTGACTGTGCACTGTTGGTGGTTCGCCTTAGCTGAAGTGGTATACGGCGTGAAACTCGATGAATATCTTGCGCGGAGCTTAAGGGAGAATGGTATCTTGATGATACCAGATCCGATGTAGGCAAAAAGGAATATCTCGAATTAAGAATAAGGATAGGGAGACATTGCGGCGAAGTCCGCGTAGTCATGCCGGGGCGGTAATAGGCGTTATTATAAACTGATGGGGGGACGTTTCAATCGCGAAATATACATCGTCCCATGGATCTCGGTTTTAACAAGGACTGGTATACAAAGGTCAAACTATATAGTCATAGCTAGCCATAGTTATACCCTCTTCTGTTCGGTATTTTCGATATATTTGACCGTGTGACGAGTGCGCACAGATGTGTATTCTCATTTCTCATACACCTATACGAGTTGCGGCTTCTTAAGCTCTGATTACCCGGAGGCCTCGACGTTCACACGCGGACGAGGGCGGTATGGCATGCAACAGGTCGGCAACACGCACGATCTATTTATATCCTACCTGAGCTAGAGTTACGTGGGTCGGGGAATCCCCCGCTCTTCATGCCTCGATACGATATATGCCTGGTTAAAATCGGCACCGATCATCGACGATATACTTATACTACACTCAGAAAAAGGGCTTGTTGACACAACCAAAATTTGGGTTATTATATGCACAATCACATTCTTTGTTCAGTCAACCAAAAATTTTGTTGGAATAGCCAAAATTTTGGTCATCCGACGAAATTTTTGGTTGACTGAACAAAAAATGTGATTGTGCATATAATAACCAAATTTTGGTTGTGTCAACAAGACCTTTTTCTGAGTGATAGTACCATTAGCGTCGTTAAAATCCGTAGAAATTCATATAGTAGTATACGAGAAGATATCGGAATAAAAAGTCCGGGGATACCCGGAAACTACGTTTACTTCGACAACCTCGATAACTTCAAATTATATAGAATAGAATTTTGTAATTTTTTTTTTTTTTTTATCCGACTCTCTACCATATCCGACAACATCCATCTCAGCCGTGAGATGAAATAAAAAGCGAAGTAGCTATAAGGCCAAAGAAATACTTCTTGTGGGGCCCGCGCCCATAGTTACTAATCGTGCAGATCGAACTGATTCATTATTTCACGGTGATCATCGACCGTGCGAGCCCGTGACTTCGTGGCATGGCATGGCATGGCATGGTATGGTATGGCCAGTTGCAGATGTACCTTCTTTATCAAGTTAAGGTCGATATCGTACGAGATACCGCTATGACTTAACGTGGTCCTTGCCAAGAAATATCTTAAAGTGGATCGTGTGGCTCGATGGACCGCGTCGATGAGGATATTCGAGGTCGCTGACCGTCAGCATGGATTCTTAGACCTTTCTGCTGACCATATACGAGTTGGTGGTGAAATTTTCGATTAAATAACCATATCGCGATAATATGACCCTTAAAACGAGATTTAAAAGCCACGCGAAAACGAAGATGACTCTTCTCCTTGCGACACTCTGCGATATGCTGCACAGTCAAAGGACTCGAGTAACTTTAAATATATTCTCATCTTCCTTTGCTTGTTTACCAGCGTGGGATCGCTAAGTGGCCCACCAGTCGTTATGGGGATGGTATACGCGCACGTTTATCCATGCAAGAGAAACCGCTCGCTAAAGTAAATCCAAATTTTGGAGATTCCATGTATTACGGAGGACAAATATGCCGCTGAGGTTCTCTCAGTGTTGTCATCTGGCAAACAACTAAGTTAACGAGACGGCCTTTCGCCCTCCCACGCACAAATATATGTATATATATATATACACCAACGAAAGTATAAGGGATAGATATTTCCTTTAGTATATTTCTTATTGGTGCAGGGTAAATATTTGCGATTTTATTCAGTTCTAACGGCGGCAAGTGAAATGGAAATGACGATGGTCAAAGATGGTCAAAATTTGAGCGACTAACGATTTTTTTACTTTCTACGGTCACGGAATATACGGTTCTAAAACGGAAGAAACTAAAGGACGAATAAATTTAGTACTCATGAATTCACGCTTTCAAGGAGTTTAAATTATGTACAGGATGAGCGTGGCTCGTATGAGTCACTGTGTCCATTATCCCGGAGCGCGTCCGTTCCCGGGATTCCGCGAATCCTCTGGACAGAGAGAGAGGCCCCAAAGAATAGGGTCGAAGAACCAAGCCGGACGTAAGATGAGTGAAAAATATGGAAGAAACGAGGGGGTTTGTAAACAAAAATAATGCACTCGAAGACGCTAATCTTTGTCGAATATACCTACTTAGAGAAACTGAATTCATCCCGAAAAGGAAAACCGAGTATGATTTATGCCCGGTTAGGGTTACCACGCAGGGTATGAAGAACGTGCTGCGCGGGATATGGCCCAGTCGAGAAGTGAAGAGAAGAGAAGAGAAGAGAAGAGAAGTGAAGTGATCCTGGCCATTAGTGAAGCTAGAAAAGGTTAACTCGCAACATGCGCGCAAGAAAGTTAATGACACCGATGACGACCGGTCAAGATGTGGACCTTGAGGAGGTCGAGACACAGGTTCCCAAGAAATGGCCCCTCTTCGGATGTCTCACGTGCTGAAAGACCGCCGGCTCGGTCTCCTAGCCCTGTGGAAAGCCGTTGCCAATCGAAGACTAAGCCTTTTTTTTCTTTTTTTTTTGTCATCGTTATAGTGGTCGACGTTCGTGGCCGCAAGATTGTCCGCTATGAAACTGGTTCTTGATCGCAAAGATGACCGAGGGTCTGATCAAGGGTTTTACACAAAGGCTGGACCTCGTGGAGGTCAAGACGCAAAATACTGGCGTTATAAATAATAATGATCCGAAGTGAGATGCAAAAAAATTTGATAGGACGAACCGCGGCAAGGCCGTGTAACACTGGACAATGGTATAAAAGCAATGTGATTGACGTAAATACATGAATATACCATATACTTGGTGAGTTAAACTCGACTATTCTAAAGAGCGTGCGATGAGTCAACGGGAAACCCTAACTGCGAGAAGTTATGTTATGTTATGTTCGTCCACTTTGAAACTGATTGTCCAGCGAAGTTTAGACCCGAGTCAAGCGTGTCTCCTTCGCGACGGTAATTTCTCCTCTTCATCTCGGTAATTACTTTTAATTTGTCTCGAACTCACCTCAACTAACAAATCTACGTTAAAGTTCGACAAAAGATAAGAAATACTACACTCAGAAAAATAACAACCAAAATTTCGTTATTATATCCACAATCACATTTTTTGTTCAGTCAATCAAATTTTTTGTTCAGTCAACCAAAAATTTCGTTCGGATAACCAAAATTTTGGCTATTCCAACAAAATTTTTGGTTGACTGAACAAAAAATTTGATTGTGCATGTAATAACCCAAATTTTGGTTGTGTCAACAAGACTTTTTTCTGAGTGTACCCGTTCATGTTTCCATAAGAGTATTCGAAATATACCATTAGGTGATAAGAAAATCCAATAACACCTATGTTTCAAACTAAAGTGTAAGTATAAGCGAGCAGATTTCCCACCAGAGCGAATTGTACTCTGAATTGTCACATCCTATCGATAACGATATGAAAATTATTGACCCTTACTTATGAATACGTGATTTCTGTTTGGCTTCTACATGGCTATCTCTATGGCGAAGTATATAAATCTAATCGTCAGGATAAGTATATAAAATAATCGATATTTCATCAATATTTTTCATATTTCAATCATACAGTGAAGAGATAAAAGTTTTTCACTGCATATTTTTCCGCCAATTTAATACAATCATCGTAAAAGTTGAGTGAAAATAAAATCGCATAAGCTAGACTACAGACGGAAATACGATGTCGATATTTCTAGCATAAAAATCACTTTCCATGAATACGGAAAGTGAGATTTGACATAGATATGGATCTTGTTTTGCAGTAACTAATTTTTTCTTTATCTTTTTTTTTTTTCATCAAACAATCTGATTTATTGAAGAAGTTCGCTAAGTCTTTTGAAGCATAGATCAAGTCAAAGTAAGAAGTTGTAAGTCATTTGAGTTTCAGAGTTAGACGCGGTCAAAGAAAAAGCGCACTGCTTCGATTTTAAATATTTGGGTATCTAATCGTTCAGAAAATAAACCTCCATCCGATGAACCGACTACTTTTTGACGCGTTAATTTTTGTTCCAGAAAATTGAAAGAAGGTTTTTGAATAATCAGAGATGCGAATATCTGAAAGCGATGCACTAATCGATGCAAACCCTTACATTAGGTGCTTTTGCGTTGACTGCACCCTCATTCATGGTGTACGTAATCCTGTCCGCACCCTGGTTTCTCAATATAGAAAAAAAAAGGCCCAGAAAGTGATTGAAGCGCGAAATCTTACGAATCTGTTAGATTGCGAGATTGTCTGAATCGTAGGGGAAAAAAATTAACGCATACAAGTGAAATGCATGAAGTAACTGCGATAGAAGAATACACGTAGACCGTAGTACCCGGCGATGCACGTATCTTGTCGTATACTATAAATAGCGCAGACTACTACTTGGCCCTTTCAGCCCCTCCTGCTTAGTAGTCCCTTAGTTTGTTTTCCCCCCTTCAGTATACTCATGCTACAGTCTCCAGACAACGGTGCAGCGCGAGAATATTGCGCTTTATTCGAGTCCTCCTCCACTCTCCTGCAGTCTCTGATACCACCACCACCACCACCACCACCACCAGTACTAAGTACAGATCTCTACTTCACTGCAGCTGGACAAGAGACAAGGCATAGGGTAATAACGTGCGGATGGTGAACCGGATGCAGGGGCCACACGAAGCTCCATACCTCCCCCTGAGAGGACGCGATACAATCTCATGCACAGCGACTCCTGTGCCTTTAGTCTACCAAGTCTCGCGTGTTTTTCTTCTCCTGCTGCAACACTGATCCCCCAGGAGTCGTCACCTTAGGCTCGACTTACACGCGGCGATATCAAATTGACGATTAATCCTCCGGAGGGTGTTGGAATCGCGTGTCGATTAAATCGGTATTAAAAATGTTCATTAATTAGATTTATGAAAATGATTAGTATTTCATGCGATTTATCATTAATCCTTAAATGTCGGACGCCTAATTACCGAGTTGTTAATGAAAAAATCTAAAGGCGAGAAAAGAAAATGAGATGAATATAAATAAGAAGAAAAAGTAAACGTGATCCGCATTAACCGCAACCGTATAGGTACCAACCAACTCGCTTCGTTAACCAATCTGCATTTAAGTACTAATTATCCAGGATGTATGTACTACCTCCTTGTGGTAGGTACGTATATACCCCCATCTCACACCCGCCGCGAATAATGCTTTGGTGTAAGTGATAGCACAGCGAAGTCGGAGCGCGTGTTACTCGACTCGATTGAAAAATGTATATATGTATAGGGTAGGTACCGTTAACCGGCTCGTAATGGAGATAAATATCCCGAGATAAAAGGATGTTTCGATTTTTTCAACCACCTACGACACGATAGCTAATTTAGTTACCGGTATGGAGCGCTGCAACACCGGTGCCCATCCACGGAAAGAGCATTGGAAGAGAGATAAATAGTCATGCCACTCATCATGATCGAACCAAACAGCTGCAGATCACAGATTGCTAGCAAAACCGATTACGACGATTAAACGTTGTGGAGAATCTGTGAAGGAGGCATAAAAAAAACACCCGCGATTATGCATCCAAGGAGTAAATGTATGGATGTGTGTCAGACCGTGGAACAACCTGTTACGACTCTGACAGTCGAGGTCGCGGATGCTAAGAGCGAGAAAAGAAGACTTGCAGGTCGAACTGGAATTAAACTGGAACCAAAGTGGAACTCGATGTGGGCCAAGCGTGCGGAAGGTTCACTAAACTAATGGAGGTAGGTAGGTAGGTATATGGTTATAACCGAGCAGCTGGCATTTCGCCATTCTTTAAAACGTGGATTGGGGTATCGGTGACAATTGGACATTCGGGTCGCGTGGCGTTCGTGCGTGGCGTTGACAAATTGCCTTAGTGCAGACTGGAGGAAGAAATATTGGAAATAAGTTTCTTATGGGATGAAAAACCGTCCTAGGTAAATCTGCACCGGTAATTTATATTATCGGTTAATCGGTAATATATTAAATTAGCCGGAGTCTGCAGCTATAGGAGTGTCGTTCCGGACCGGAGAGAGTATAGAGTTGCGTAATCAGGCGTGGCAATTTCTATTGAATAATTCGGAACAGAATCGGAAGTCGCACACATCGATAGAGCGAAGTTTAAGTTTTTCAAAAAAAAAAAAAACAAAAAACAAAAAAAAAAAACAGTTACCGATCAGAATTTATGACCGAGATCAAGGCTCCTTTTGTTCCATAATCAACCTCTGAAGAGACAGACTGATTTATACCGATTTATACCGATTAATACCGATCATGGCCCCGAGAACCGCACCTTTTCGTGTCTTTGCCCACCGACCCCGTTTTCAAATCCTCATACTAGCGGAGGCATACGTGATCCGCTTCGCAACCGATCTTATTAAATCCGATGTTTGGTTATATAGCGAGTCAGTATCGTCAAATTTCTTGTCTCGTTTCGAGCCTCCCCGATGCATTACAAGGTCGACGATCGACGAATTCTACAAATCGGTAAGGTCTTAGATATCCGATTTATCACCGATACTGCGATAGACTCTTAAACAATTCAATCTATACCTTCTGTACGGTGTCGAAATAGTATAAGCGAATACGCCGATCGAATATCAGCCTCACCCCACGGTTTATATCGGTGAAATACCAAAACTGACTCCATCCACGCTATTCCCGATAAAATTGTTCAAAGAAGCGTGAAAAATTCGCCAGACACCACAGGAATTCAAAAGGTATCAGTCTCGTATCTTCAGCCCGTTTAAGGAATAGAAGCCGACCGGTTATGGTTACCGATTTTTTTTTTTTTTTTGGATCCTTTTTCGCAATTTTTTTTCAAAAAAAAAAAAATTTGAAAATCTCAGAATCGAGGGTTTCATCGGCAACGGGTAGACGACGGAGTCGACTGATGGTAAAATTTATCGCGTAGTGTGCTGTGTGATGCACATTTTTTAGACTGACGCAGTATAAGGTCTGTTATGACGACAAAGGCCTAAATTCCACGAATTTACATTTGCTCCAGGAAAGTTTAACCACTTCTTGTTCATGGCTCGCCCTATTTCCCTCCTACGTCCGACGGTTCGTTTCACCTTCTCCCTCTCTCTCTCTCTCTCTCTCTCTCTCTCTCTCTCTCTCTCTCTTTCTCTCTCGTTTTTGCGTCTATCGTCGACGTTTTGCGTCTATCAGACTATTTCGGGGGCGTCTATTATGCGATCTGTTCAATTGTCGACTGTTCCCTGCGTAGGGACAACAATACATTCAACAATGGGCCCACTATACCATACATATATAATACATTCACGTAGACGAAAGAGAGAAAATGTGTGCATATGGGTCCCTCTACATAATGCCAGCTACGACCGTACCCGTTGCACCTTTACACAAAACTTTTTATCTTACTTTTCTACAAATAACATTTATACTCTTCAGTTATAGGCGCGTATAACGACGCACATATATATATATTTTATATATGCCTAGATCGAACGGTGTATCTAAATTCTCAATTTTTATATATGAAAAAAAAAAAAAAAAAAAAAAAAAACTCGAAAAAATGTCTAATTTATAACGTAATTGGAACTTATTTATATGATTATTTTGGTAAGATAATTTTAAGCCGACTGTATGAGATTCCGCGGGATTATTCTTACCCAGTCGCGATCAGACATGCATACCTATTGGTTTCTAGCTAGCTAGGGATTTGAATTATTTAGTGTGGACGTCGGGCGTCGCCGAGCGTCTCGCGTTGTCTCGCCTATGTGAAAACCACGTTAATCCCCAACCGATAGACGTAGGTGAATTTTTAATCATTTTAAACTAACGTACCTATATACATCGATCTATGTATATATATATATATATATATATACATCTATGTATATTGCTGTCTGTAATAATGTTAATGACTTCTATCCGTATATCTATATACCTTATATACCTTATATAGTATAATAGGTACAAATTCTTGTTAGGCGTGAACTTTTGACGCATCTATATAGAACTTTGTAACGCATTCGAATAATTATTTCAGGATTATATTCTATGCATATATGTATAAGAAGTATATATCTGCCAAACTTGGCGTTACGAACAAATTATCATTTAGAAGAATTTAGAACATTTGTAAGAACAAAAAAAAAAAAGAAAAAAAAAAAAGCACTTAAAAGTTGTTCTTTCTTTTTTGTTGCAATTTTAAGTATTTCAACATACTGCATCATCCGATCTTTCTTTCTCATCGCAGTGAATTCAAGATTCATTTTTTTTTTTTTTTGTTTTATTCTCAGCGATTGAGGATTTATATAAATATAGTACTCAATTTCAATTATATTCAGAATTTCAACGATATAACGTAAAAATGCGATTAACAAATTTTTAGACACCTATTTTTTTTTTTTTTTGCACTTTGCGAACTGCAGCAATGACGCAATTTCTAGAATCTGTGTCTATTTTTTGATTTTGGAGTGAGCCGCACAGATGCGTGCGACATAGTCCTGTAATCCACGGTTTCCACAGGCGCAGGTGTATTTTTTTGGTTTTTTTTTGTGTTTTATACAACGGTTAAAATATAGCTCCAATTTTTTTCATTTTTTTTTTTTTTCGTTTTTTTTTTTTTTTTTTTTTTCGTTCATTCGTTTTATCGAACGAATAATCACTTAGTATCCATACGAAATGATTAGTGCACTGCACACAGTCCTTAACTCATCACTTATTATATTAAATCGTAGTAATGATGATATTTATCATATAGTAGTCACTAGCACTTGGCACCGCACAATTATATATTCGCTTGTAAACGTAACACTTTGGTACATTTATATTTTTTTCTCTTTCTCTCTCTCTCTCTCTCGCGCGCGCTTTCTTTCTTTCTTTCTTTTCTCTCTCTTTTCTTTTCGCGATATTTTTTTGGTTTTTCGATTTTTCGATTTTTTTTTTTTTTTTTTTCCGTTTTACTTTGTACACGGTTTCTCTCCACCCTCCAATAACGCGACATCTCTTGACTTACCTATAAGGAATCCGTAGCTCTTCTAGATGACTCGTCTTTTCGTCA
Source organism: Tenthredo mesomela (assembly GCA_943736025.1). NCBI lineage: Eukaryota > Metazoa > Arthropoda > Insecta > Hymenoptera > Tenthredinidae > Tenthredo > Tenthredo mesomela. The sequence goes on along the minus strand of OX031017.1, from coordinate 25,851,932 downwards.
GGATCTCTTTTCACGTGTATATATTTATTTATATATATATATATATATTTTTTTTTTTTGTTATATATTATTTATCAATATTTATTAATAATAATAATCTGATAGAAATAAATAGTTATTCTCGCGAGCGGATGCTGATGCAGATTATTATAAACGAAATATCGTTTATATATCTCTCGCGTTATTTATTTTTTATATATATATATTTTTATATATATATATATATATAACTTTTTTATATAAAAAAAAAAAAAAAACAAATAACAATTTTTGTCTAACCTAAATATATATATTTACTACTCCGTCTTGTATATACTTTTTATTATATATATATATGTATTATACATATATATGATCCTACTCGAAAAAAAGCACCCTTTAAAACGGTGTGCGTACTACTCGACGCGCCACCGCACCAAACAGAAGTGAACTCATGCGCAGCTTCGGGCCTACACTTTAAATACCTTTGCGCGCCCGACCCCTACTCCGTCGCGACGCGCTGATTGGCGGGGGTCTGCGATCATGGCCCGCGGCTACAGAAGACTCGGTCCCGCGGACGTCGTCGTCGACGCCACCGCCACCGCCGACGCCACCGTCGCCGTAACATACAAGAAGAAAACACCCTCCACCTCCATATCTACCGCCACCTCCACCACCGCCGACGCCGACGCCACCACCGACGACCAACGACGACGACGACAACCGACGACGACGACGACGCTGACGACGCTCGGACTCAGAACGCGCATTTCTTCCCCGGACGTTGAATCGCGTACATATACCTCCTCCTGGACGGAGGCCACTGTCAACTGGACCACGGAACGGACAGCATCTTCATAATCGCTTAGCATAATTTCATTTTCATTTCATTCATTATTATCATTATCATTATTATTTCCGAATTGATTACATCGAGAAATTTCTTTGTCTGTTTGTTTTTTCCTTTCTTCTTCTTCTTCTTCTTCTTCTTCTTCTTCTCTCATTACAATTTTTTCATTTCGCGTTAAAAATGTCAAATGTGTCAAATTTTCAATTAGAAACTTACATAGGTTTATACCTATTGCAATAATTTCGTGAGTGTTCTGCAGTTCAGCGTTATAGTAAGCTATGCTAAATCTGTCACATCGTGTACAATTTGAAAATTTATTTATTTATTTTCTGTTTTGAATTTCGATCAATATATAGTAGGTCTTAGCTACCTAATATATGAAATTATTTCGTACGATAATTACAGGCATGTGAAAATTAATTTCGGATCTATCAACGTAACATAATACACATATAGATATTATAATGTGCGTTTAATATATGAAAACTCTACGAGCCTAGGTCTAGGCTAAGCCCCATTGCTTCAAGCAAGCAAGAGAATGTTGAGGCCGCTGTACCAAGTGCGAGCTGTTGGTTCAAGTTCACCTCACTCTCAGCAGCATTACGTTTCTTTCACTTGCAGCTCTTTTGCGTTATATTCTATCTGCAACAGTAGCCTTATAACAGCGAAGGCTTGGGTCTAGGTCAAATTGTTGTATCTTTTAATTTTTTTTTTTTTTTTTTTTTTTTTTTTTTTTTTTTTTATTTCCGTTAATTTATTCATTCATTCGTTTAAATATTTATTTATTCAATTATTTAATTTTTGCTAATAATAATAATAATAAAAACAATAAATTTGGAAATTATATGCGAAACTGAATGAATTACATATTATAATACACCGTCGTGAAATATTAGTTGATTATTATTATTATTATTATTATTTTTTTTTTTTTTTTTTTTTTCTTTTTTCTAACAAAAATTACGACGATTCGCAAATAATTAACGACCGCCGGTCTAACGGTAGATTATACACAAAATAATGAGATATAAATAATATTAACAAACGTATACCTAATATATGTATATGAGAAATAAAAAAAAAATTTTAACCAAAAGAGGGAAAAGATGAGAAAAAAAAAAAATTAAAAAATTAAAAAATTAAAAATAAACACATTTATGTATTTATGAAAGACTTACAGGCACATAAATACCTATATATATGTAGATATACATTTATTAAAGCCTGTAATACACACCGAGAGTGTGGGAGAGTTCAACGCTCGAGTAGGCGATTTCATTCAGCTTATGCTGCAATAGATGTTGTAAATCTGTCACCCATATAGATATAGGTATCGGTTTCAAAACGTTTTTGGTACTATAATATTTTTAATTATGAAAAGTAAAAAAATATCTCTCACATTTATTTTATTTTATTTATATTATTTTTCATTTTTTCTTCTTCTTCTTCTTCTTCTTCAATCATTTTTTAGTTTAATTTATGAAAATGAAACTCTTCATAATATAGTATAGTTTGTTAATAAAGAAAGAAATAGAGAAAAAAAAAGAAACTGAAAGAAAAAAAAAAAAAAAAAAAACAGAAAAAAGAAACTTCATATACCATGCAGGTTCTTGTAACGGGTTTCTTTCGGGTATTTATATATATATATATATATATATATATATATATCTACTAATTGATTTTGAAATACATACCTAGTAGTCATCTCGTTTCCAGTTAGTCACAATTCCAAATAACGTGTCTTGTTTTCTTTTTTTACACTTTTTTTTTTCCTTCTTTTTGTTTTATTCTTATGCAGCGGGAGGTTTGACGTCAGAATACGATATAACAGCATATAGACTGCACCTACCTATATATAATATACCTACGTGTAAAAGGTATACCTTTCATATAATTAAAATTGCACAACATATTATTTCCTGGAGCAGCTCACGCGCAACACATTTGCATATATATATATATATATATATATATATATATATATACACAGAAAGAATTAATTTTGACTTGATTCAAGATCATTTTGCGGTCCAAATAAATGAAGACCGAAATTTTCTCGGATCAAATCAAAATTTTTCTCGAACCAAGAAAATTTGGAAAATTTGGACTTGATTCAAGATAATTTTGCGGTCCAAATAAATGAAGACCGAAATTTTCTCGGATCAAATCAAAATTTTTCTCGAACCAAGAAAATTTGGAAAATTTGGACTTGATTCAAGATAATTTTGCGGTCCAAATAAATGAAGACCGAAATTTTCTCGGATCAAATCAAAATTTCGGTCTTCATTTTTGGACCGCAAAATTATCTTGAATCAATAATAATTTTTTTGGCCCAAATTAATGAAAATATATTAGATGTTCATTTGCCAAAATCGTATAGATACGATCGACGAAGTTATTGCACCTATTGTAACTTGACCTTAAGTAAACTTGAACGAAATGCTAAGTGGAGCGAAACTTTCGAGTTTAACCGATTACCGGATCGTATTATGCAATATAAATTTCTGTAAAACCCCCAATAGTTCGTTTCGCGGCATACCTACTCGTTTCAATTTATAACCTGCCATATACCTGCCTCCTACCTACTACACCTGAATTTTTGCCAGACAAATAAGTAGAACACGCGTTTTTTGCAAAAATCTTTATTACTCATCGTATAACCGATTGCATTAGCGCAGATTTATTTCTTATAAAAGCGCTATATATTATGCGGTTATCTACTAGGTATATATATTGGTATATATGTCAAATTTCATATGCAGCGGTTTTTCTGACAGTTATTTTTCATATATAATATTATATATATGTATGGATGTATATACGTCGATATATACGCACCTATATACATATAATATGTGACGAAACTATCTTTAAACCGTGTCCGAATTTAATGTCTGGTCAACATCCTTTCTAAGATTTCAATACTTGACTATAATTGCCTATATATTGTATATACACACCTATACTGTTATATAGGTATATATATGCTATACGTATATGCAGCGTCTCGACGAATCTCCGCGTCAATTCAGAATATTAATTTTTATATTCTATTAAATTATCGGATATCTTATAACTGACTAACTGTTAGACAACGGTATATATCATGAACGTTAAAAATCGAGGATGAATTTTAACCGGAATCAAGCATCGTCACTGTAGGTATTTTAATTATCAAATTATAACGCACTACTTTTTTGTATTTTTTTAATTTTTTTTTTTTTTTTTTGTATTTTTTGTATTATAACATTAATCTATATGATCGTTGACCTAAAATCTACGCATTCAGATGTACACGTATATTATATATATATATATATATGTATATATAAACTAATTAAAAATTAACTGTACTAATCCATTTCTCTCTCTCTCTTTCTCTTTCTGTCTATCTCTCGACTTTGTATCTGTATTCGAATAAGCCACATCATGATCGTCATCAACGTTGCAAATCTCAGTGATTACGAAAGGGGAACGGTACGCTACGACGACGCGGCTATAAGGCGTTTGCAATTACGTAAGTAGATAGTCCCACTGAACTTGGCCTGAATGTTTACTCGAGAGAAAGAATCACGGTCTTGGAGAAAGGTGAAAGCTTGCACCCGTCACCGTATATATAACCAAGGTGAGGTAGGTTGGGATATGATTATGTAAGTTATAAGGCGAGGCGCAGGACGAGCTCTAAGAGCTGTAGTACTCTGCATCGAGGGATCTCAGAAATCGAAAGTGAAATCGTATATATATATATATAGGTAACAGTGAGAAGAAGAAATTGCTTTCACTTTTATCCTAAACTTTTATTCCTAGCACTTAGTATTTTATCATCCATTCATAGATTTTCTAGCTTTATTATTTCACTCTATAAACTTTTTTTTTTTTCACTACTATATATAATATCAAATGACTCAATCATATCATTAAAGTGCAGCAGTTTTGATATTGCTCTTAATTTCATCGAATTAATGAAACCGCAGATACCTAATAACTCCAACCGATCAGATCGCACTCAGAAAAAGGTCTTGTTGACACAACCAAAATTTGGGTTGTTACATATATGCACAATCACATTTTTTGTTCAGTCAACCAAAAATTTTGTTGGAATAGCCAAAATTTTGGTTGTTCCAACAAAATTTGGTTTTCCCAACAAAATTTTGGTTATGCGAACGAAATTTTTGGTTGACTGAACAAAAAATTTGATTGTGCATATAATAACCAAATTTTTATTGTGTCGACAAGACCTTTTTCTGAGTGCGTGAGCCTCCAGATTAAAAATTTATGGACCAATGCTGCTCTTATACCTTTTTCAAAAACTATTACTCCTGCATTTTATCATATCCAACTAATACGCGAGTTCTCGATATTTTATCAAAGGTGATATAGTACATCTTATACGTAAAGAGACTCGCACGATCGGTTGAATGTACTTAGATTCACACCGATTAGATAACCCATGTTAAGTCTCACAGCGATAGTTAGATTAACGTATCTAAACCTGTCGTAGTTATAGTAGTATTACCGATTACGATTCGCGATTTATTAGCTCTTTGATATAGCCAGAGAGTGGCGCCCTCTTCGCGAGTCAATCTCTTCTATATACTGGTATAGAAGCTGTTCATGTTCGTTCGGAGGCTGCAGAGCTGTGACTCTTGGCGAAAGGTGTAGCTCAGGCTATGATCGGCAATAGTCTTCCTCAGCCATAAGCTATACTACCAATAAACTCAATACTTTAGGGTATCTGCAGGGATACGTTAGGGTAATGGTACCTACCGAATGACCACTGATTAACAAGGTGTTAAGTCACGACGCTTATGCGCGGTAAACTTAATTACCGATTATCTCTTCCTTTCAAAACCCATTACTACACAAGCGGGTCCATATCCAATGGCATTTCATTCAGGGTTACAGCGACCGCAGTTATACGGACTAATTAAGCCCGTTTTTAGAATAAAGGCACATTTGCCTGGGAGCCGCACAGTGTCCCTTTTCGGGGCAAAGTATCATATTACTTGTACCATCCTACCGCCGTAGTGATTTAGGAGACTTTAGGGTAAATTGAACAGATTTTACCACTGCCGCGCTTCAGTCTCACGCGAAGGGTATTAGGGAAATTACATGACAATCAGTGGACCGAGTTTTACGCAGACTGAGTATATCGGATAAAAGTGCGGTTTTTCGTTGAGTAGGATACACTCAGAAAAAGGTCTTGTTGACACAACCAAAATTTGGGTTATTATATGCACAATCACATTTTTTGTTCAGTCAACCAAAAATTTTGTTGGAATAGCCGAAATTTTGGTTGTCCCAACAAAATTTGGTTTTCCCAACAAAATTTTGGTTATTCGAACGAAATTTTTGGTTGACTGAACAAAAAATTTGATTGACTGAACAAAAAAATGTGATTCTGCATATAATAACCAAATTTTGGTTGTGTCAACAAGACCTTTTTCTGAGTGTACATCGAGGTCCTTAAAATTTGAAATTAATTTCAAAGTCATTTCTAAAAGTGCTTCTTGTAATCATTAGTTGTGAAAATACTGAGTGAACAGAATGCTTCTTCACGCGGCGTATAGGAATGATTTGAAGCGTAAAGACAAGAGAAAAAAAAAACAAAAAAAAAAACAAGTGTCTGTTGTTCTCTATAAAAGTATATAAAACAGGCAATTAAACCGATGTGTACCTATCTAGGTGCGCGGGTACAGCGGCGACTCGAAAAGCAATGTAATTTCGGTTAGTGTTTGCTTGTTTATTCTTCGAATAAAATACTACGTGCATTCCGTTAGATAGTTATCTCGCAAGGGGGCGAGAGGAAATCAATAGCGTTGCTAGGCTAGGTGCGGAGTACGGGATGGTATCAAACCTGGAACGGCGTAGATACTAAATGCGTAGAAGAAAATAGGATACGCAGTGCAGTGTAGTCTAGTTATTTACTTACGCGATTTAAATTTACTTCGTATTATAAGGTTCATTTCGTACTTTCGTATACACATTAGGGTGGTTCAAAAAAGACCTAATTTCTCAGATGTTGCTGCTCATCCGTGAATATGTTGTTTGTGATTTTTAAAAATTATTCCATTTTTTTTTTTAGCTCTATTGAACAATATTTACTACTGCCTCAGTGAAGTTGAAATTTCGAAATTTAGCCATTTTTGGCAATTTCAAAGTTCTCAGATCAAAGCGCTCATCTGGCTACCTCGAGATTCTCATTCAATGAGCATGTTGGTTCAAGATGAGACTCGTACGATAATATTTAGTACTGCCTCGGACACATTGGAGTTTTTTTTTTCAATATTTTGCGTTTTTTCGGAGATTCGGTCGCCAGGTATTGCTCATGAGACAGTTTCATCTTACCAATATAAGGAAGAAATCCAAGCAGTTTGCAGTCTGCGGGACCATTTTTACTACTGCCTCATTGAGGGCGACTTTCCTTCAAGTAAAATTAGCAACATGAGGCAGTAGTAAAAATGGTCCCACAGACTGCAAACTTCGTGTACTTCTTCCTTAAAATGGTAAGAAAAGACTGTCTCATGAGCAACACCTGGCGATCCAATCTCTAAGAAAACCCTTAAATAGTGAAAAAACTTCAATGTCTCTGAAGCAGTACTAAATATTATCGTACGAGTCTCATCTTGAACCAACATCCTCATTGAATGAGAACCTAGAGGTAGCCAGATGAGGAGTTTGATCTGAGAACTTTGAAATTGCCAAAAATGGCAAAATTTCGAAATTCCAACTTCACTGAGGCAGTAGTAAATATTGTCCTATAGAGCTCAAAAAAATGGAATAATTTTTCAAAATCACAAACAACATTTTCACGAATGAGCAGTAACATCTGAGAAATTAGGTCTTTCTTTAATCACCCTAATACACATACATCGATCTCAGAGTGATATGAATATTCATATAGTATATTATATATACCTTACAATATACTACATATTTTCATAACTTAGTTTTCCCTCAATTTTTATTTATTTAACAATGAATTATTCATCCCACTCTCTCCGAGGGGTTTTTTCTTCTCGCCATGGGCTGCCATGGTTACACAAGCACACCTCGCGCCGAGAGTGAAAAGCGGAAATCAATGTTTCAGATGCGATTTATATACCGGAGCGAGAACCGTCGTCTTTAGTCTTCTTCGGCCACTGCACCGATGGGGAATAACGAAACTCAAACTAAAACTGAAACTCAGATCATCCCCTGGGTTCGTCGCAGAGATTAATTTTAATTGAACCCATTGCTCAATAAATCGTATAATTATATAGATATACACCGGGGAGGTAGACAATTTTCGGTAATCCTACGTTCTGCGCGAATTCATATAGTAGATGTACACAAATCCTCCGTATAATTTCGTATACGTTTATTATACCCGCAGGTTCGAAATCCCCTAAAATCCTCTGACCCCCTTATATACTCCGCAGGGTAACGGCCAATACGCCCTAACATTTCGCCCGTTTTCAGAAGGGGCTGAACTAATATGACGAGAATAATAATGAAGAAGAAAAAAGAGGAGGAAAACGTCAATTTAGAATGTACAGGATTATTTTACGTGATAAATGAACTCTACCGGTTAAATTATTCTTTCGTTTCCAAATGAAATTTCATTTACTGTGTATACAAACCACCAGAAGAATCGAAAGATCCCAAAAAAAAAAAAAAAAAAAAAATCCGCGATAATTATATTATTTCTAGAACATGCGTCGACGACGTATTGAACGACGGACATAATACCCCATCAGAATTATATATCTCAGGGTAGAAATCCTCGGCTCTGACCCCTGACCCCGTCGCCTGTTCTCCTGTTCTCCTGTTCGCCTATTCGCCCTGAACTGTCCGTACAGTTGATTGATTTCCATTAATCCGTATTGGAAGCTTACAATGATAACGTGTGGCATTCTTCTATGTATACCTACTGCGAGGGTGAGCATTAGCGAGGGACGTACTCTGGTTGTGCACATGTGCACATGTGCACGGATGACGTCATATAGACTATATGCTTGGGGATCCTGGATGGATGAGTGAGCAATTTATCTGACGCGTTGTCGCAAATATTTTCAACGCACGTGCGTGCAGTACCTACCTATATATATTTGGTGCGATAGATCACGATTCACGCTTCGAAAAAAAAGGTTTTCAAATGAAAAATTAATCGATTTGATTGTCAATCGGAAATAGAGTCTAAGCTTTACCGAACTCTGCGATTTATAGTGAAAAATATTATAAGATGGGATAACAGGAAGTTTGTGATTTGTATGCTTGACGTTGGCAGTTTAATTTCGCGAATTTGAGTAGCGAATGGAGTGAGTAGCGACTATGGAGATGGTAAAGACTCAGGTAATTTAGTCCTTGGTTGAAATAACCTGCGCTTTCACAGGAAGCTCTCACTCTCAGGTTTGGTTCGAGCTACGCAAGATCCTTGAGAAATTGATTTGTCTTTGTAAGCGACAGGGCGCGTTGTGCCTGCCAGGATGATGGGACTGTCAAGAGATAAAAAAAGAGATAGAGAAAAAAAAAAAAAAAAATACACAGAGAGAGAGAGAAAACAGATTGTTATAAAGCCCTTTGACATTGAGTGCTGCGTCAAGGGTCCGGAAACCATCGGGCTCTAGGCACTCCCGCAGTTCATATTTGATGGAATTTTTACCCTCAGCTACTTCACCTACCCCCTGTACTCAGCCTTATATTTTTCGAATACGCCTTCGCTCGTCTCAAGTTTAAGAGAAATTAAATCGAGATCTGAACTGCTCGTGGAAGAGCAGAGCTTTGGTCTGCAGCATTGTGCTTTGATCAAACAGTTTATGTATAGCATCGATTTTTTTTCTACTGTTTTTTTTTTTTACAACGCTATATGCGTGTCACTTTTTTCAGAATTCATCCCTAGTCGCAAGTTGCCAATCAATGATGGAAGAATGCCAAGAAAAGTTTGACCATATCCTATATGTATGCAACGCTGCAGTATTTACTTGCAGTAAAACTTGTGAACAGACGATTCTTGATACGCCACGCAATGTCTGGTGGCTGAATTTTTTCCTACAGGCACTTCACATTTTATTTTTTATTTTTTCCTATAGGTACGGCATTAGTTACTACTATTTTCATATTACTATAGATACCATAGCTTAGCCATAAAATCAATCTATGCAATTTTTGCAATTTATGGAATTTATGGAATCCAGTACCTCGCAGACTATTCAAGCAAGGGTACACTGAGAAAAGGGTCTTGTTGAAACAACCGAAATTTGGTTATTATATGCACAATCAAATTTTCTGTTCAGTCAATCGAGTTTTTTGTTCAGTCAACCAAAAATTTCGTTGGGAGAACCAATATTTTGGCTATCCCAACCAAATTTTTGGTCGACTGAACAAAAAATTTGATTGTCCATATAATACCGAAATTTCGGTTGTGTCAACCAGACCTTTTTCTCAGTGTAGTTATATCGCAACCGACTCCTCAATCGCACAATTTTTCAAATGGGATGTCAAGGGTTGAACATTTGACATTGTTAGGTAAGACAGTTAGTTATTTAGGTAATAAAGGTGAGAGTTATGCTTACTAGCTTCAAGCCGTGATATCCCAGTTAAATTAACAAAGATTTTATAGCACGGTAGTACACTCTTAAGAAAAAGTTGTATACTGTTTCTTTTTTTTTCTGTGTATTGTACGGGTATGTATAAAAACAAATATGTATATGAAAACGCGATGTATATATGAATTGGTCGTATACGTGTGTTACATTACATGGAAGTGAAATTCTCTAACGCTTTATTTCGCACCCCCGTGCACTTTTGGTCTGCTCTGAAAATCAATACTTCGTGGAGTATATATATATTCGTTATGTGTTGGGATAGGTCTTTAACGTGCGCATCTGTCTGTCAGAATACATACCCATTTATATATATATATACTATATACGTAATACGTAGTATATTTGGTTAAAATCTATATATGCGCACCCCATCGTCTTGCGAGTGTCTGTACGCTGCACAGAGAGACGCGGGATCCTTGGATACAGGATATTCTCCGGTATTGGAAAATGAGAACAAAAAATAAATAAAATAAAATAAAAAGATTAAATTGGATCGGGATGGGATGTGGTATTGTGCATGATGTATTCAATTCCCATTTCAGATTTAATTAGAGTTTCTTTCTTTTCTTTTTTGCTTTTTTGCTGCATCCGCTTGCAGAGAATGAGGCATTTAGGTGAGGGAAATGTTTTCACGCCTTGTGTGTATACCTCAAGCGTCCTTCATGTCCTTAATACAACCAGGTGGTACATTCCATCGGTATTTTCCAAATTTTCTTGGTTCGAGAAAATTTTTGATTTGATCCGAGAAAATTTCGGTCTTCATTTTTGGACCGCAAAATTATCTTGAATCAAGTCCAAATTTTCCAAATTTTCTTGGTTCGAGAAAAATTTTGATTTCATCCGAGAAAATTTCGGTCTTCATTTTTGGACCGCAAAATTATCTTGAATCAAGTCCAAATTTTCCAAATTTTCTTGGTTCGAAAAAAATTTTGATTTCATCCGAGAAAATTTCGGTCTTCATTTTTGGACCGCAAAATTATTTTGAATCAAGAATAATTTTCTTGGCTCAGGTTAACCTTTTTTTCTGTGTATGCGCAGAGTCTCCGTTCATCGTCCTTGCGATATAACGAAAGTGAATTTCTCTTAAGTATAATATAAGAAGCTGTATAAACCTACCTGACGCAATGAGATATACCTATAGGTACTAAAATTTTATCGAATATTCTATATATCGAACAAAGTGAATTTAATTAAAGAAAAATCCTATCGAACCGATATATACACCTATATAATGTGAAAACTTTTGGATTATAGGTGGATATTCTTAGGAAAGTAGAAAAAAAAAAAAAAAAAAAAAATTCTAGGCGCGTACTAACTATAGCTATGGTGGAGCTGCAGAGAGCCAAGGCTCCTGGAAAGTTATGAAACTTTGAAAGGTGGTTTTAAAGGAGTAAGTTTTTTTCCATCGGTAACCAATCAAATTCTGAATGAGCCAGGAGACATTTTTAGAATCCGGTTGAGGAGAAGCCTCTGTCACAATGGACCTCTCGCAGCTACTTACGCAACTCGTAACTACCTATCGTGTACTTATTTCCTCTTATTTTACTGTCTATCGCGTTCTAGGCGGTCCACCAACCATGTAATCAGGCCTTCACGTATTTATTATCTCTCACAAGTTCCGATCATCACGAAACTCTCTGTAATCACAACAATAACGTCTTGTTAGCGGAGCTAGAACGAGAGCCTCTTTTTGACTCGCTGACTAAACGAACAAAGTGTAATCGACCATCTTGTGTAAGCCTTTGCAGGTCTCAAGTCGTCCTCTTCCCAACTTTCCCAGACCGAGGTTTTACTTTAAACTCAAGTTTCGTTACGCGCAATTGAATTCTGGAGCAGTAAGACGTCGAGAGACGAGATATATAAACTTTTAGCTTCACACACGTGTTATACAGGCCTTTTACTTTTACCAAGAAATATCGCCTCCCCATTATAGTTGGCTAATATATTTCATATATCCACCCCCTTGTCATATAGTATATCGATAATTCAATCGATACCTGGAATCAATCAGTAGCTTTGTTTAAGGATCAGCTATAAGAACGTGCAATTATGTTGGTACGAACTGATTGCTAATTCCCAACGCGTGCTATGGCAAAGAATACAAGCCGGTAGTCTCGAGGCTCTAATGTTATCCGTTCCCTGAAGAAGAAGAAGTTCGGTCGTGCATAATGGCTCGATTCATCAGTTGCAGATGTTCCTGCAACGAGGAGGAAGAAAAATAAAAAATACAAAACTTTCTTTATTGCCTCTCTTCGTTAGGCTGATTCGATCCTTGGAAGTTTAGGATCTGTTACAGCTAACATAAGCTGTACCCTACATCTGAATACCGAGAGGATAACGACTTGTGTGTTTTCAGAAAAAACCATCTCCACGATGATATCATGATAAAATATTGTAAAATCTACAAATTTCACCCCAAGAAATCGTCGTTGCGTCTAGTTTCAACTTCGTTTCTTTCTTTCCTGTATAAATGACTTCTTTCTTTTACTTGACGACGACTCCTTCCTTTCTCATCCTGGATTCTGCACAATTTCTTTTCATCCCGGCGGCAAGCTCTACCCTTAGATAAGCCGGTACAATTACTTATCCGAAGAAAATATTGCCAGGCTCTTATCTCAAGCAGAAATTGTTATTGCCTTGTAATAAAAATAAAAAATAAATAAAAAAAGAACCAGCCAAGAAATTGGAATTCTTTTTATCCGCAGGATCTTGCCACCATTTCTTGCTTCCTCAAGAAGACAGTGAGAGGATTTCGATGGGATTAGGTTCTGCGTTCGGGTTTCACAATCAGAGAAAAAGGCGTATGCAAATTCTTCGATAAATTAGAATACGTATTCCTTTTTCCTTTCTATTTTTTTTTCTTTTTTTTTTTTACGGTGTCTTATCCGAAGATGGATAGATCTCCATTCCGTGTCTAATAAATACTCACAATGAGCGAAACTGTGCCAGTTGTAGGCTGTAAGCACGGGGGCAAGACAATAGACAAAAAACAGAACCAGAGGGCGAAAGGCAATTGCCAAACTTTCGTTAGTCACACATCTATAAATGGCAAAAGGCTAATCCCGTCCGAATCTTGTCATCTTAAAGCGGAAATGGCCAATCACTGTAGCTACTTAAATATGCTAAGCACCACATCCTATCCTATTGTTTCCCTCTTACCTCTAGGCTGAGCAGAACAGCATCTCAAACACATGTAGCTAACAATAAGTACCTCCTCTCATCCCGAAGCTGAAAAACAGGCTTTAAGCTCACCCAGCTATTCTTTGCTATTCTGTAATAATGAAATCTGCGAATATTGCAGATCTCTACGGACTATATAACCGAAAATTATATTCAAATACAGGTTTACGTGAGGCATAATGAAATTCATTGATGATGGTAAAAATTTTAGGAATTTCTTTTCTTTATTGATGCACGTGATCTTTGAATTGATCTTATTGTACGATATTCGCATTCACAGACTGTCGAATGCACAACGTTCCATATGGTATAGTCTGGGGTAAGTCGGTCCATTAGGAATACACTGAGAGACTCTTCGTGTCAATAAATGGTAAAACTATATCAAAGTTTAGTATGGTAGGGTTCGAAAGTAGGGAAGACCGGGCGTACGTTTCAAAAATTCATATGGTGCATACTAATGGGTAAAACTGATATTTTCCTTTCAATAAGTGAAAAAGGTGTTTCAATGTTTAATGAACAACATAGTAATATTCGGAACGCACCATATCAAAGTTAGATAGCGACTTGACAAACACGGTTAGTATGGTGAATATGAAAGTTTGAAATAATCGTCTCCAGTCGTCACGAAGAATATCAGTTTTTCGTACGGACCATATGAAAAATCATGACTTGCCGGTGAAAAAAGAAGGGAGTGAGCCGAGGCTATCACCAACACCAGTATCGTCAGGAAGTAGAGGTCACACGCACTGAAAGGACATACATATCGGGTATACTATACATGTACACAAATATACACAAGTTACATAGGAGTATCGCGCAACACACTTATAAATTAGACCGAGAGACTTATACCTATACATTTACAATATACAAACGTAATACAATTACGTGCGGGAAAATTTCAGAAACTTCTATATATACCAAGCTGGTAATAATCCACTGCTTGTGAGAAAGGACTTGGAGGGTTCTTTTCTAAATAACTCGTTAAAGAATCATTCTTTTGGAAAACTGCATTTGCAAAGTAGACTTTATTTTGGAAAGGTAATTTTATAACTTGAAAAAAAAAAAAAATCCAATTAATTTTTTAATTATGTATTATTTTTCAATTGAAACATGTATGGGCATCACAGCAAACATGATGGTAGAAAATTTTGAAAATTTGGATCTTCAGATTTTATCCTAGAAAAAATTCAACAAACGCTTCAAGCTCTTTAAGACGTTTGTTTAGGAGAAAATTGGATTAGAAAAATTGACAAATTAACATGTGTTCTTATGGGCAAAAGTGGAAAAAAAATTATATCTGTGTTAAAAATGACGGAAAAAATCTGAAACTCTTTAGGTCAACGGGGAAAAATATCTGATTCTCGCCTAATCATTTTTGCATTGATTAGGTAGCTCGTTTTCGAAAAATGAAATAATTTTTCCCGAGTATTGAGAATAAAAATCACTCCGCGCCAATTTGAAGTTAGCTGATATGGAGTGAATTGCCCATATACATCCCTATTCCTCAAACATGAATACTTTCAATTGAGGAAGTGTTCAGAATGAAATATTTTCTACTTTTAAATAAATTCAGATAATTTGGGAGTATATAAAATTTTAGCTCTATTAGAGTCTAGATATACTATAATAACTTTTATTCTGAAAAGATGATCTAATTTTTTTTCTAATCTTTGAATTTTTGTATTTATGACATAATTTTAAATGTTACAAATAAACTAATCATAAAGAATCGAAGGTATCAGAAATAGAACTTTTTATAATTAGAATTGTCTTCATTTTTAGAATTCAACATTTTCGTCGTTTGAAAAAAGAAATAGGAAAAGTCATACATAGGTAATCCTAAAAATATAGCCAATTACAGAGATATACAAATCTCCACATTCACACGGCACATGGCAAGCGAATTGGCAGGATTTTTCCTTCGGCTGTTTCCGAAACAGAGCGGGGCCTCGTGCGTTCTCGGTGAAGATCGTAGTCGCTCGGGAGATTCAGGAAATATTTTCATACGCACCATACGAAAAATTGAGACTCTCCGTTTCAATTTCTAATATCCTCCCTTCTAAAAATAATCGATTGAGGACGATTCAGAACGATAGAATGAAAAACTCAATCGTTTTCAATCGTGTTTCTTAATCGTGTTTACACGATTGGGTACGATTGAGTCTTCTTGCGCCCCCAATCGTTCCCAATCGGGTTCTTGGATTTAGAGGTTAAGTTTGGCAGCACTTCGATTTCGCGGGAATGATTTGCAACGGGATTGTTACTTCTTTCGAGCAACACACATTTCTGACAGTATGTATTTTCCAAAAAGTGAAAAAACGTTTTCCAATAATTCTTGCTCGATGGAAGTGCTCCCATGAGCTTTTTTGCCCACAATTTTCAATGTTCAAAGTATGAAAGAATATTTTTTTAACCTCCAAATATATTAACCTAATTAATAAACACATAGCAAAACATATAGCGTAATACAGACAACGAGGAACAAGATCGAACGCAATATAATAAATCACTTCAAAGATCTACTCGGATCTACTGTAGCAATAATGAGTCAAGATCACTTTGCATTATAACATATGATGCACATGCAACTGTAGTAACGCAATTACAAAGTCGATTGAAAATAGCAGTGAGTACCTACATCCGATTGGGAACAATAAAATATGCTGATTTTAACCTAAAACACGCTTGCTACGATTCAGCACGATTAACGAAAGCTTGCCCCGATTGCACACAATTCAAAACAATTCAACTTCTGATCGTTCTGAACCGTTTTGAATCGTGTTTGATCGATTATTTTGACGAGCACGATTCAGCACGATTTAGCACGATTGACGAAAGCTTCCCCGATTGCCAACAATTCAAAACGATTCAACTTCTGACCGTTCGGAATCGTTCTGAATCGTGTTTAATCGATTATTTTTAGAAGGGCTTTGCAGTTTCACGGCTGCTTGATATCAATGTTGATATTGACCATGTTAATTTCTGGAATATGCTTCTCGAATGATGACAGTCACTGTGTTTATAAGTGAGACGACTTTGTAGGAAATTTTACTATGGAGAATATCGATTTTTCGTATGGAAGATTTCTGACATAGAACGTTCTAATATTTCATATTGACCATACTAATATCTCGTATTTTCTTGTTAAAATCTGCTATGGCAATATGAAACTTCAGTATAACGTTACGAATAACTAGTGTATTTTGCGCTGTCTTCCCTACTTTCGAACCCTACCATACTAAACTTTGATATAGTTTTACCATTTATTGACACGAAGAGTCTCTCAGTGTAGACAGAGTGCAGGGTATCGATCGGCGTACTTTATGACCATGCAATATTCACCTAGAATTTCACCCCCTGTACAACGAATGGGGGTTGGGTGGTATAAAATCATTGAAAATAAATGAGTAAAATTTGTTAAATTTCTAAAACTCAGATCTACATTCGAGTATGTATACTTATGTCGTTAGTTATTCAAATGCTGATAATCTAAACTTAGATTATAGTAGGTACAAATTGCGCTTCTTAGTAACGCCTAATACCGTCTTATGACGAAGCCATAACCAAGTGTAAATTATGAATTACGTATGTTGATCTTTATTCATAAAGACCGAATGATATTTATTAAAGACGACGTTTAAATTTTTGGTCATAAAAAGTTATTCAAATAAACAGTTAGACACCTCATTAGACATGTGCAAACATTACTTATCTCATGACTTATCGTCATACTTATTAATAATACCAGTATAGGTATGTATTCTCTTGATATTTTCTCGATGCATGAATGAGCACTTATTTTTATTTATTTATATTCTATCACCTCGTTTATATCGACGACGTGATTAGCCGATGTTTATATATATTTATCGTTTCTTATTAGATGACTTTCCATCTTGAATTTTTAATTTTTTTTTTTTTTTTTTTGTTTTTGTTTGTTTCTTTCCTTTTTCATTTCTTAAGTAATGTAAGTACCTTCGGAACTTGTTTCTATAGTCGATGGTTGCATCTAGTCTGATATGTAGCATTACACAGGATTAGATGTCCCGATATAGGTAGGTACCTACCTACTGCAGCATCTCGGCGTGTGTCTCGCATATTTTTGTCACGGATCAACGATTGCAGAACTTCATGGCGCCAACCGTTGAGTGGCAGGATGGAAAGCCACATGATTATAGTCACCCGATATACCGGCATGGGTAGGTAAGTGACACAATAATATGTTCAGTGATATATGGGAGCATGCAGCTTCCATTTCACATAATTTATTGCACCCGGTTAAAGTTCATTCAGAAATTTCAACTTTAAACTTAATTTATTGCCCAACTTTCCGGGCGCAGCCTAGTTAATGCCCAACCTATATTATAATATTCATCTGAGGAAAATATACGAGGAAGCTAAATTCTTGACCTGACTTAAACAGCTAGTAGTTTTTTTTCTTCTTCACTTTTTCGCTTCTTCAACCCTTACGAAACTCAAACTCATAAGAAACGTTGGAAAAATTTGAAGAAAAAAGAATTCCCACATTGGGATAGGAGGGTTCAAAATTTTTGGTCAAATTTTCGTCCGTGATCAGAGGTAACAATTTGTTTTTCAATTTTTCTTTCGTACATCGGAGAAGAGGGCACATTTACAAAATTTAAAAATAAATCGCAAACCATTTTCGCTTCATCTTTCCTTTCTCTGTATCCACACGTAGTACCTATACGGATAAATGGAACAAAAAACAGTTGCGAACGGTTATAAACACGTTTGTCAAGTGGCTCATGAATTATTCTGCAATATTATTTTTTGGAATTGGATTGAACGCGTGAAGGTGAATGAACGTGGGTTTCAACTCGAGAATATAAAAGAAAAAAAGTAAAAAGTATATTGCAGAACAAGAGAGAAGAAAGAAAAAAAAAATAAGAAACGAACAAACGAACGAAGAATAGTACTGCAAACTCATTTTTTGCACGAACCGCATAACAACATCTTCTTCACATCAAGTGTCCGTTCTGAAATCTCGATGTGTGTCTCTTTGGTGAAGCAATTAATTAACAGAAAATAAGAATGGGGTAGTATATTATATAGCGGGTTTTGGCAAGAGGATTAATTGTTTTCGCGATCATTATCAGCTGTAAGGACAATTGATTGATTTTTTTTTTTCTCCATTTATTAGCCACCAGCCACTTTAGCGAATCTTTTTTGCGGATCCTTTTGTAATTTTTAATTTCTTTTGCCACAATTGGCAATAAAAAAGTATAGTAACACCGTATTTAAGTGAGTCCCTACCTAGTATATACGTAGATCGTAAATATAACTACTGCGAAAATTCAATTTGAGAAGTAGCTAGTACCACGTCGTTTAAGATCCTTCACTGTGCATAAACTGAAACTGAAAGTGACACTTTACAACCGCGGTGTGCTCGAGTGATTTACAAACTTTAAATCTTATGCAAAACTTATGGAAGCCCAAACCCACCACGTATATAATATATACACAGATTAAAGTAACGCCTTTCATTCATTGAATTTGTTCAATTTTGTTCTTTTTCAAAATTCACACACGTAGGTAGGTATCGACGAGAAGTATAATCACCGTTGAAAAATTCAACTATTCCAACTTGGTGAGCCAAGTTTTTCTGCATCTTCTTCTTCTTCTTCTTCTTCTTTTTCTTCATTCTCAGTTTTTACATAAAAAAGTATTACTTGCGGGGGCGTAGCGGACTTATTCCTCTGAATCCATGCAGCATTGTGTCGTGAATATTTATCACTCTTACTATAGAAGTTATACCGTAACCGCAATGAATTGCAATTGTCGTATAGAATATATATATATATGTTGACCTCGTGAATTAAAATCCATATACATTATACATACATTTACCTATATATGTAAAATTATATTTTATACTTTAGTTCCAAAAATTTTCATTCGTTAATATTTGTCCTAAGAGTTTTATAGCGGACGTTGTCAATCCGTTGTCTATCTACTCGATATTGTCGTGTTTTTTTTTTCAGTTTTTCCTTTTTTCGATACGAACGTATAAAAAAATTGAGACTCCTAATTTCTTATAAAAAATGATTAACATACCTACCTTATATACGAAATGATTATTACCATTTATACCCTACAGCATCATTTTTTCAAATTCTGCAACCGTGTGATACCGATTAATAATATGATTCATGTATAGGTATAGTATAGATGTAATATGAAAAATTCTGTGAAAACACATTTATCGTCCCCGTTATACGTAAATTATATGAATAAATCGATGCCACTCGGTGTAATTATCTCGTCTATAAATTAAAAAAACTATACGTTAACTTTACGTTATTTTCTTATAATAATAATCTGACGTATTGAGTAGTAAGTATACTATATATTATTATATGTATGTGGTAGAAATTTATAGATCAGACGTAGAGGGTATAAAAATGTACTCGTATAAATATATGGGATAAATAAAAATTGATAATTCTAGTGCAATGAAAAAGTGCGTGTATCTACTACTATATCGTTTACCGATAATAAATAAAATATTTATACATCCCGGTATATGTATAGTCAGGGCCGGATTTTCGGCAAGGCAAACCTAGGTACTTGCCTAGGGGCGCGCGGTGCACGGGGGCGCTGGTCACTGCGCCCATATAGAAAAAAAATGACGTGTAGGAAAAAAAAAATACGCTTGAAGAAAAGGGTAGAAATTTTGCTCAATTTTGCAGCCAGTATCAAAGTCGACTAAACAAATTCCCAAATTCTAACATAGCCAAAATGTGTACTGTCGAAGGATACGGGGAAAAGGGGCGCAGCGGAGTTCAGTGCCTAGGGGCGCGAGTTGTGAAAATTCGGCCCTGTGTATAGTATTGTATAGTACACAGCAGGTGAATATCCATAAATATCATAATTTCGCGCACACCTGATGCAGTTTATCAGCAATACCCTGGAGCATTGAAAAACCATCTACTTTGATACATTATCGAGCTTTTTCTCCCGGATGCATATCGGACGGGTTGAAGTGAATTGAACAAATCCATTTCCTCCATTATTTAACCAATTTTTTTATTTTTCATAAACCTGCTGACTGTTTTATATTAAGGGGACCAGTACAGCGACTTTTCGAGAAATTATTATAGTCCGAAATCATTTTATTTCATAACCAAAGTTCATTTCACATCAAAATATTTTTCTTTTTCAAAATCATGTGTCGTAAGGATTTTAGAGCACCGTTGGACCGATTCAGGTCATCTTGGATTCATTTTCTTCAGAAAACAAATCCTCATCATGTGAATGTAGGAATTTTAAAATAAAAAATTATGTCATAAGTTATGATCAATTTACCAAATTTGCAAAAATTATTAACACTCATTTCTTAAATAACTTGGCCAAAACGAAAATTTTTCAAAAATTCCTACATTCACATGATGAGGATTTGTTTTCTGAAGAAAATGAATCCAAGATGACCTGAATTGGTCCAACGGTGCTCTGAAATCCTTACGACACATGATTTTGAAAAAGAAAAATATTTTGATGTGAAATGAACTTTGGTTATGAAATAAATTGATTTCGGACTATGATAATTTTTCGAAAAGTCGTTGTACTGGTCCCCTTGACCAAGAAAAAAAAAAAAAAAAAAAACTGATAAACCAAAAATGAGGCAAAACGAACGTCTGGTGGCTACCGTAAGAGGATTCCACAATGTAGGTGTACTGGTAAGGAAATAACTTAGGTATACACCTACCTTCAAACCTGCATATACATTCTGTATTATAATAAGCCTACCTAGTCAAGCCACACCACATATATTGCCGTACCTACGTACATAGTATATCGTACATGCTGTGTATATGTAATTTAGATATTTTTCGCACGTAAGGCCTAAATTTTTATTTCTTTTTTTTTTTCCTATTTCTTTCTCTCTCTTTTCTTCTCTAGACGCGAAAAAAAAATTTGTTCAAGAATAATTCCTAGATACTAGAACACAAATCTCCTACTTCACTAAACAAAAAAAAAAAAAAAAAACTTAGAAACGAGGCTAAAACGGTAGCACTATTTGTTATGGCATCATACACAATATTTAAATACGTTATAAAATTACCAACGCGATATCGAACATATAGTAAAAATTAATATTGCAAATTGCAATGTTATCTATATGATTTCAATTATAAGATCGTGTCTATCGGTTTTAATCAAATGAAATTTTTCCATCATAATATGTATACGAGCAATAACAGTATCTTATATATCTTCAAATGAAATAAAATTTTTACGTATAATTGCCTAGTCAAGCCCTCAAACCTATTGAGAAAGCCTCACCAAGCCTTTCTCATTTTTCTTTTCATTACGAAATTTTCGTAGAAAACTTTATCGCGATAGGAGAAAATAGATTGAAGAATTGTGGCAAATTTCTTTGGCCAAAATCGCAAAATGAATTTTATTGTATACAAAGAAATATTGTCTAAATTTGAAAAAAGCTATATGTATGTATAAATCTATTAGAATTAAAACGACTAAAAATGAGCCAGAAGAATTTTAATTTAAAAATCTAATATCTGTGAAGGCTCCTAATTATTGTTATTGAAATTTTCATTTCGTCGGTTAAAACAATTTGAAAAAAAATTCTATGTGTTAGCATTTTTGAAATCAGTTTATGCTTTATATAGTAGTAAAAATAATTGAGTTGAAAATTAGAAATAAAGAAGAAGAAGAAAAAGAAAAAATTGAATAAATTTAACAATTTTTTTTTTCTTATCTTTTTTTTTTTTTTTTTTGTCCACTCCAAAAGGAATAGCGAAATTTTTCGAAGATTTATTATTTGGGTTGAGGTAAGGCCAACAAGATTGAGGAATCATATGGTATGGAGTTTATATGTGGAAGTAGACACATATTGTTCATGATAGCTAGGTAAGGTATACCAAAGCTATTCGGGTATCCATCGCGTTCCTTAGCAAAGGCATGTACATACCCACATACATAGACACGTAGGTATGTAGCCAAGCTCGTCTGTTGCATTTGGTGTTAAAAAAGATGTGGTAAAAAAAAAAAAGAGAAAAAAGTAAAAAAAAAAAAAAAAAAAAACAGGCGTCGGTATCTACGTGAGGCAATCCTCGGGTTGTTTTTGTGGGAGTTGAACGTTCCGTCTAATAAGTGATGTTTTTTGGTGATACCGTTACTCACAGGGCGCGAAGGATGGACGCCAGGAGGCAGAAGAAGAAGAAGAAGAAGAAGAAGAAGAACGGCCTACTAGCTGCAAACCTCGAGAAACTTCATCGCAAACAGATCGAGATGGATAAACGATGATTCTTTCATCACGTCGTAATTCTTAACCGATGATGAAATTCTCAAATCTCGAAACCATCGAAGGGTTATATTTTTCGAAATCGACGAGTCTGAAAATATCGAAACTGCGCAGATAAGAGACTCGTGTACAGATTAACAGAGATAGAAATATATATGTCGGAGACTTGACTCTTTCAGCGCAAGCTACTCGCTCACGGAAAAATAGTAAAAAAGCAAATAAAATACAACTCTGGTTACGGCACACACGGTCAACTCGTTTTGTTAGGTCCGATCGCGGTCCGATCGCCTGATGCATTATGCAGAGAGATTCTCTTTCACGAATATATTTATATATATATATATATATTATATATATATATATGTGTGTGTGTGTGTGTGTGACTACCGGTGGATAAAAGTCCCGATTTACTGTTACGATATTTAACCCATAGCGTGAAAACAAGCCTCGCGAATTGTTTCGGCGAATTTGCTGTGCAGGTAATTAATTAATTCATACACAGATAAAAATGTTAACTTGAGCCAAGAAAATAATTCTTGATTCAAGATAATTTTGCGGTCCAAAAATGAAGACCCAAATTTTTGATTTGATCCGAGAAAATTTCGGTCTTTATTTTTGGACCGCAAAATTATCTTAAATCAAGTCAACCTTTCTTTCTGTGTAATTTCGGTATAAATATACCTACACTCAGAAAAAGTTCTTGTTGACACAACCAAAATTTCACGGAGAAAAATTTATAGTAAATTTTCTCATACTCATATAGTAGTTGTGTCATATACTTTCAATACGACGATTGTTCCTATACTTTATACCTAATGTCACCATGAATATAGGAATGTCTTTCTCACATTCATGGAACATTGAGTATAATGTATCGGAACGATCGTCATATTGGAAGTATATGACACAACTACTATATGAGTATGAGAAAATTTACTATACATTTTTCTGCGTGTTGGGTTATTATATGCACAATCACATTTTTTGTTCAATCAATCAAATTTTTTTGTTCAGTCAACCAAAAATTTCGTTCGGATAACCAAAATTTTGTTGGTGAAACCAAATTTTGTTGGGACTGCCAAAATTTTGGCTATTCCAACAAAATTTTTGGTTGACTGAACAAAAAATGTGATTGTGCATATAATGACCCAAATTTTGGTTGTGTCAACAAGACCTTTTTCTGAATGTGACAAAATGCTCATTGGGGAGGGGGGGGGGGAGGTGAATATAATAAGGAGATAATAAATATGTTAGTTGAAATTTCTACAAAAACTTTGAACCGCAACGTTGATATATATTTTGTGCTACACCGCGAGTTCGCGAAAGATTATAAATAAGAGTCTGCGCAGCGGAGGGCTGCAGCTATATAGCGCGTATCGCTTGACCATGCCACGCTGAGGATTTCTTCTTGTTCTGTGCTAACCATAATAGTCCTCGGGCATCAAGGAGTCTCTGTCCATCTTCGATCGTCGATTGTTGATTGTATCGAGGTAAATTCTCAACCTTTCCTATACTACGTGTCCACCACCGCTGCTGTTGCTGCTGCTGCTGCTGCTGCACAGTATCCATTGGCGTAAAAGTTGGGAATACACATCTGAGATACGTGACGCTGTGAATACTATAAATAAATTTATATCTAGCTATGATCTGCATCCTCGGTCCTTTTTCCTATATATATCCTTTCAGGATTTTATTAATTGTCTCTTTTTTTTTTTTTTTTCTTTTCTTTTTTTTTTTTTTTACGCGTCCCCGTTCCAAATTATTTCATCTTCCTACATCAACGTTATATCAATAATTTATTGTCAAAACTCAAACCAAACCTTTATAGTAAATATAATTCATTTTTTTCATCACACATTCATTCTGCGTCCATCGCCTCGGATTACACACTTACGTCGCATATATATACTAGTTGTCACACCCAATTAACATTAGGAGACTAATTTAATCCGCGATCGAGAAAGGAAGAACTTTTATCCCAGGCGGTGCTACGGCCGAGCTATAAGGCACGCCTTGTGATTATAATAAATTCGCAGTTTGTTCTGACACGAGATTCATCCGTTCCCACACGTCCCACGGTGAAGATTCCATGCCCTGACATCCGTTCAGTGAGCAGGGGTCTCCCCATGGTTGTCTCCTTCGCTTGTGCCTTTTGTCTACTATTTTTTCTTCTTCTTTCATTTTTAGCTTCTACTTTTCTCTATACGCATTTATTTTCTCTCTACTCTATCCTCTATTCGCCTCTATATCCCTTTACCCTATCGCTCGAAATCACTTCATCGGTGAGGACTCGAATATTTATTTAAACGCCTAGTCTGCAGTGATCTTCGTCCGAGAAAAATCACCGCATCTTTTATTCGGTCCAAATTCTATCATGGAACCCCAACTCGAGATTAATTTCTCAAATAATCTATATTATACCTCTAAGAGTAGTACAGACGTGTAATCCTACTACTATATCACTGGCTTTTCGTATATCAAGAAATCTCATCATATTTCTGATTGCGAAGAGATCGATTCGACGCGTTTCGGCCATCCCCTAATCGGGTTGATTAATTAAATCTCTCCTTATCTTTAGACGTACAAAGTGGCTTATCCGCTAGATTCGTACCGATTTAACCCGCGCAGCTTTTCACATTTCTTCAATTTTCGTTATTTTTTTTTTTTCCTGTTCTTTTAATTTGTTTTATTTTTCTTCTTCTTTTTCTTTCTTCTTTTCTCAGGTTACCCATAGTGCAACTGTGCAAGTACAGTCAGTCTTGTACACTCGATAATTAGTATGGGCGGCTCGTGCGCGCGCGTTTACGCATTTTTATGCATTCCTTAGGCGGCTCACACATCCGTTAGGATAATAATTTTAGCTGGACATAATGACATTCTGACTATACTGCATTTTACTGACAATGGAACATCCAGGGCGTTAACGGTCTCGAATTCATTTTCTGGTTACTTTTCTTTCCTTTTTTTTTCTTGTTATTTTTTTTTTTTTTTTTTTTTTCAATATTACAAAGCTCTACGTGTCTCAGTCTCTCTATCGGTCAGCCAAATTGTCGAAAAACATAATCTTACCTTATCCTTATCAAAAATCAAGATAATTCTCCGGGTTATAAGATTATAGAAAATTGTCATAGAATTTTTATTCAGTATCCTAAAGTCGCTTGACTTTAACCCAAATTCATTGAACTAATTGACGTCAACTTGATGGTCTAAAATCCTAAGCTTGCGCTCATCCCCTTAGTTATATTTCTACATATAGTATAATTTAATGTATACCGCACGTCATATATATTATATATAAATTATACATATTATACATATATTTGTTGTATACGAGTTCTAAAGTCTAATGATAAATATTCATACATATCTACCTAGTCGCCAGTTGCATCGGTCAAGAGCTCTTTGTCCCCTGTTCATATAGGATTTCTTTGAGTGATAAAGTACAGAATTTAAGGCAATATTTTATCTCGTTTTTACTGCCTCTATATTTTCTTTTTTTTTTTTTTTTGTTTTCTTTCTTTCTTTCATTTATCCCGCTTCTTATTGCTAATTCTAATTAATACAAGTCCCTTCGTGGCCGTGCCTTCTATTCCATGCATATGAAAATCAGTTCGAACTTCGCTCGGGGCAGATTAGAGGTTTAATCTATGGAAGCAGACGCTTGCCTTGATTAGATGGTGTCGTAAAAATTCATCTGTCCAACTAAGTAGGTGTATTGATTACGAAATTATAACTGGATTTTTATTCCCGCGAATAGATTCAACCTCGAATATAGGTAAATGTTTTTCCATAATTTCATAATCAGTGTATATAATATAATAATTGGAAGACTAATCGTGGACCAAATCTGTTAATCAAGAATCTACATGACCATATCGACGCCCGATACGAATAACAGCACATTTCAGATTCCGGGTGAAAAAGAGCACGTTTCAAATTCCGGGTGGAAAAGAGCACATTTCAGATTCCGAGTGAAAAAGAGCATGTTTCAGATTCCGGATGGAAAAGAACACGTTTCAGATTGAGAATGAAAAATAGCACGTTTCAGATTCACTCGAAAACTAGCACAATTCAGGCGGAGCGAATATTACTCATTAGTAAGTGTCAGGTAGGTTTATTATGAAATTGGAAATGCACAATTATGCACAAAACCTCGATTCAATTTTATCATTGAATGATTAATTCAATCTTATAATAAACCTACCTGACACTTGCTAATAAGTAAAATTCGGTTCAACCTGAATTGTGCTAGTTTTCGAGTAAATCTGAAACGTGCTATTTTTCAATCTCAATCTGAAACGTGTTCTTTTTCATCCGGAATCTGAAACATGCTCTTTTTCACTCGGAATCTGAAACGTGCTCTTTTCCACCCGGAATCTGAAATGTGCTGTTATTCGTATCGGGCGTTGATATATGCTAGAAATTTCGGAAGGAGATTCAACGGCCTCTGGATGATCGGCACACGTCGCAGATACTAATTTCGCACGTCTTAGCATAGGCCAAAAAATTCGGGTATGTATTATGGCCAATTACAAACGTCATCTCCGGATTGAGTATGAAGAATAAATTGAAGCGTTAAATCGCGACGATGTTGAGACTTGGAAAAAGGAAAAAGGAAAAAGGAAAAAGGAAAAAGGAAAAAGGAAGTCTTCTTACCCGAGGGCCTCGGGCTAGTCTCGAGTTATAATTCGTGAGCTCTGAAGAATCTGCTGTGAAATTGGTCGTGCGGTAGAAGGGAGGAGAAAAGAGACGGGTCCATTTGCCGCTAGTACTTTGGCCGCGTGTACAGTTAGGGCATTGTTAACGCAGCGGGTATCCCGTATCGTTGAACCCACCTGCACAAGTACCCATGAGGTTGAGAGTGAATTAACACCTGCACAAACCTCGGCTTATACTACACATACGAGCACATTGTCATTTCTGTATATATCATCATATATACTCGCACTCATATAATTATGTAGGTACGCAATTCTTGCTGACAGTTTATATACAGAATCTTGGACGGTTATATGTACAGCGACGATATCACCTCGCAAAGAGTACTGCCAATTAGCCAAGGAGAATTTTCGCAGGCCACAACATAAACTCGCGGTTTTAAAATCCGCATAACTACCATGCAGGTGCGAACGGAGTTTGCCCGCAAATGTTCAACGCGGGATTTCAGGATTATTTTAAACTGCGGTAATCCTCCAATTAGTTGGAATAGAAATTCTACTCTGATCATCTAAAACCTCAATTATACTCAATTTTCCATTTTTTCAACAGAAATATAATTCTGTTTTAGATGAAAATCAGAATTTCATTTCATGCAGAATCCTCATGCCTTCGTATTCTTAGCTAAACCTCCGTGTATTCAGTACAAGAACTTTCAGAATGAAACTAGAACTTCTATTCCAACTTGGGTCAAGATGGTATGAGAGGTAAAAACGTAAATCGTTTGTATTAAAGTATGTGACTAAATTTGATATCGAATTATTTTAAACCGTCGACGATATACGGGGCAAATTCCATCATGTAAAGCCTTTTTCTGAACGGTGATAAAACTTATTCGGAGTAAAATGTCCGGGTTTGGATCCTCTTTGGCGCGTCTCATGATCGTTCAGACAAGTAGAGATGGAAAAACAAGGACCCGGAAGGGTAAGCCATCCGCGGTCAGCTGCTGCTGCTGCTGATGCTGCAGAACCATATCCTGGATAAAACTATACGGCAAAAACCTTGCGTTACATGATTGCATCAGAAATTGAGATTTCATAGCGGGTCTTTATACTTCGCCAAAATATATACTCGCTGCAGTTATACTTGGGCTGCCGATTCTGGTACGACTGGGGCGGCGCGTCGACGTCCAAATCCGATCAGCGAATGAATATCTGTATTCCCAATACGTCGCGCAAATGTTTTGTCCTTTTATAAATATGGGTAAAAAAAAAAAATATATGATATATCTTTTAATAATTGTAAACGCGAATTTTGTACACGGTGATAAATTGGCTGATGAAAGGATCGTCGTCGTTTAAATTGGGGCCCAATTGGTCCAGGCGAAATTCCGCACACACTTTACTCGAAGATTTCCGAGGGCTCGATCCGCAAGGTCTTTGATGGGTTGCCACGATATAAATAGAACCTTCTCTTGGCTCTTCTCGACTGCACCGTCTTCTCCGGGTCCTCGTATCGCGGTGGATCGTCAACCTGTCGGTCCCCGAGTGCGCTTGCGGTAACCTGTTATTTCAGGATTGCAAGCCTCGTTGAGTTTTTGCGGGTACCAGCCCTTGCCACTATAAATATCAAAGTCCTCCTCAGTGCTACCTGCTCCTTCAGGAGCCAGCGATGCTTGTCGCGCAACTCTCGGGGTGTACCTCGGTCCAGTTCTAAGAAGTAAGAATCACGAGAGGCGCCGCTTCGCGGCATCTGTCGCGGACATATCACTACTCCAGGAAGCCCGTCACAATTAGACAAGATTGCCAGGATGATCGTTGCATTCATGAAGAGCGAAAAAATGATGCAAGAAATAAAAAATAAACAAAATAATGGATAAAAAATTACTTCTTCCGTATAAAAATAAAAATTCATGATCCCATGATGACTTGCGAAGAATAAAATGCATGAAATGAAATTCTGAATTTGAAAATTTGGTATAGGATGTATAGTACACGGAGAGAAGAGAATAGTAATATTTACCATTCCTACATAGTAACCAGACTTATTTCTCATAAAATCGTAAATGATACTATGTCAAATAGGATTCATTACTATTTTTCTGGTAACCATTACCATGCTACATGGTAACAAAGCAAATTTAATGTTTGAAAATCTACGTTACCATGTAACATAGTAATGGTTACTATGTTACATTGTGAATATTACTATTCTTTTCTCTCCGTGTAGGGTGGTTCTAAAAAGACCTAATTTCTCAGATGTTGCTGCTCATTCGTGAAAATGTTGTTTGTGATTTTGAAAAATTATTCCATTTTTTTTTTTAGCTCTATAGGACAATATTTACTACTGCCTCAGTGAAGTTGAAATTTCGAAATTTTGCCATTTTTGGCAATTTCAAAGTTCTCAGATCAAAGTCCTCATCTGGCTACCTCTAGGTTCTCATTCAATGAGCATGTTGGTTCAAGATGAAACTCGTACGATAATATTTAGTACTGCTTCAGAGACATTGAAGTTTTTTCACTATTTAAGGGTTTTCTTAGAGATTGGATCGCCAGGTGTTGCTCATGAGACAGTCTTTTCTTACCATTTTAAGGAAGAATTACACGAAGTTTGCAGTCTGTGGGACCATTTTTACTACTGCCTCATGTTGCTAATTTTACTTGACGGAAAGTCGCCCTCAATGAGGCAGTAGTAAAAATGGTCCCGCAGATTGCACACTGCTTGGATTTCTTCCTTATATTGGTCAGATGAAACTGTCTCATGAGCAGCACCTGGCGATCGAATCTCCGAAAAAACGCAAAATATTGAAAAAAAACTCCAATGTCTCCGGGGCAGTACTAAATATTATCGTACGAGTCTCATCTTGAACCAACATGCTCATTGAATGAGAATCTAGAGGTAGCCAGATGAGCGCTTTGATCTGAAGGGTGGGGGTCAAAAATTCGAAAGACCAATATTTCGAATTTTAAAATAGCGATGGTACGAAATTCAAAAAGGCCAGTTTAGAGAAGGCCTATCAAGTAGTAGCTAAAAAATTACGTATATCGAAATTTAGAAAGATATTTGTACTAAAATAAAAAATTGGAACGTTCAGAATTGCGAAAGACGAAATATCTAATTGAAAAGATAACGAAACGTCTGATAATTCGAATAGTTCAATATTTCGAATTGTCGAGACTTCGAATCTTCACGTATTCGAATATATTTTAGCGACAGACCGAAAATTCGAAAGGTCAGAATCTCGAATCTTTCATACGGTTTTTTGGATGATGTTTCAATAAACAATAAAAATTTTGATCCAAATTCATCTACGCAGAGAAAATACGTTCGAAATATTATTTTTCGAAGTTTAAATCTTTCGAGATTTTGGTCTTTCGAACTTCTGGTCTCTAAAGATTAAAAATTTAGAAATATTGACTTTATACATTTATATTTTCTACATTATACTTATTCAGAGTAGAAATTATCAGAAAATACATTTTCGAATAAACCAGCGTTCTGACAGGTGACCGCCTGCTGAATAAGTCATTCGAAGAAATGATCTTTCGAAAATAAGAATTTCGAATTAATTTGTCTCTCGTTATTTTTGTATTCAAATTTTTAATATTCGAATTTTTGGCCGTTCTGAATTCTGATCTTTCAAAATATCGACCCCCACCCGATCTGAAAACTTTGAAATTGCTAAAAATGGCTAAATTTCGAAATTTCAACTTCACTGAGGCAGTAGTAAATATTGTCCAATAGAGCTAAAAAAAATGGAATAATTTAAAAAAATCACAAACAACATATTCACGGATGAGCAGCAACATCTGAGAAATTAGGTCTTTTTTGAACCACCCTAATGTATAGAGACGCTAATTCTGATCAGACTGGAATCTCTATCTCTATTCCGACTCGGAATTCGATGGTCTTCTCCTCTCCCGATGATCTAACGTCGAGTCATTTGAATTTTCAGCTATAGCCGGTGTTAGAAAATAAACGAAAAGATTATTCAAGTCAAAGTACGGATACGCGCGGGAGAGGTGAGATGGTAGGAAACGCACCTTGCATCGTTAATCAGAATTTCGAACGCTCAGCATTCCGTAGAAATGACTGCACGCGCGCTCGAGATGACCTCAGCTACTGTATGCTGGATCGTTTTTCTCTCCTCATTTTATCATCAGACCCATGCGATGAGCGTTGCATGGCAGCGCGTGGTCAACAGTTATAACCGTTACCCTGGCGGTTTAGTTTCTCCTTAATTTCCTTCGCCCACAAGAATTCCAAGGGTCAACTGAGATTAATCAGGCTTTGTCTCAGCCTCGACGTCGTACCCCAGCAAAATGCGCTGCAGGTAGGTATATACGGTAGATAAAATTACCTTCTAGCTGTATTACATCCTAATGGTTAAACCATTCCCAACTTGTTCCACAGCTACCTTACTTGGATCAGCAGCAATCTTATCAAAACTTTGGCTAAAACTCCTCGTCTATGGTACCTACTATCACAGTTCAAATTCCGCTCCGTAATTTTCTAGAATATACCTACCAAGTCTAGACTTATGAGTTTAGAAGGTCGTTTTCGTGACACAATTTGATGATAATTTCCTCGGAACGCGTTTGTCGCTAGTGAAAACGCCCTAGCTTTTGCTGGTCTAATGGTCTAGATCCATTTACCTAGATCCTTCGAAATGTCAGTAGGTATATACCAAGCCAGAATGAAACTTGTCTGCATATGATTTGTCTGTCGCACGTTTCTCGGCACATACATACATATATATTCCCTTACCTTGTGTTCAACAGGGGGTTCCCCCAGCTAGAGGCTCGTGCAAGGTCCCTTCTGAAGGAAAAAGCCGGTACACTCGTGGCTCCAGGCTTATCTAACTAGAACATCGTATCAAACAAACCATTTGCTAGATTCCTTGTGAGATTGCAACTGCAAGGCTGCCCATTGCGCTACTGCAGATCTCATCCCGATATCTTTGCTTCCTCACGGCTAGGTCTTTGCTCTCGCGTGTCATGCTGATCGTTCGTTGCGCCCCCAAGACCAGGTTTCGGCTGATTAGGTGATTAGCCTGGCGAAGTTCATTATTCTTTAACACCCCTGGCCTCTGCGATGGCCCCATGCCACTTCAGGGACGTATTACGATTTTTCCTAGGGTTCTTTAGCTGATCGATCCTCTTCGGTTTAGGGGAATAAGCTCCATCTGTCTACGACCGGTGTGCTCCTGCGGATTATTAGCCCAAACCTGACAGGGGACAAATCAAAGAGCTGCGAGGTAATTGCTTGGGTATATGAGGGTGCCGGGGGTGAATCTACTTTGTACAAATTGAAAAATGGTACGTGCTCACACGCACGTGTCGGTGCATCGATTAATCGATAATGCACATCGGGAGTTGAATTATTTACAAAGCTCTACGCTGCAACGATAAATTGCACTTTGAACCTGCACCGAGGCACTCAGCTAAAAAAATTAATAAAACTCTGACCTGACCCATAACTCGTTTTCGATTGTTACACAATAGCTCTGTCAAACTCACTGTCGCATATAAAGGAGGCCACTGTGTTTATACCGGCAATACAAGCTGAATTTTTCGATACAGATGCATTTTTTTTTTTTTTTGGACCAAATTTTCGCATCAGAAAAAGAAAACAAATTTCTGGATCCTCCGGCCTTTTTTATTGCCTAAAAATTCCACATATGTTATATTCCATTATAAAGTTTTAGTTCATAACATAAACTCGATTTCGGTTGAAGTCAACTAGTTTTCGGTCAAACAACGAGAACGATCAAGTGGCACAGGTGACTACCTAGTTTTTTTTACGTATATTAAATTAAATTCGAGTGATAAAATCGTATTATATTAGAGAGCAATTCTGCAATATTTCTCAATTTTTTGTACGAATATTAGTGTCAGTAAGTATTGAAATTCGGTGTGCTGATCATCCTTTCGCTTTTTACAGAAATGGAATAAAGCGAAATATCAAGTAGCTATATACAATCAGTACTGAGGCAGCATAACTCCTTTTTATCCTACGATCAGAGAAATTTGAACGAAAACGAATCGGAATAACTTTTCTCTGCGGTAATTATAAACGTAGGTTACCTATAATTAGAGTAATTATCTTCCGTATGGCAGACTATTTCCGCACGATGCGAATCGCGGGGCTAAAATTAGATCCATCTTTTGCCATAACAAGTATACAAGCTCGTTAAAGTGATTCAATGGCGACCATTAATTACTAACGGTATTATCGAGCTGTAATGTTAGCACCTAAATCAACTAGGTATATTCTTGTTACTGAACCCAGCTCTCATTCTAATCGATACAAATGTGCCATACCTGAAAAATTGGCGATAATGATAACCATGCACCGTGTGATAATTATTATTTTAATTTCAAATTTGAGGAATAGAACGTACAGAAAACTGAGAAAACTTCTCAATAGTGAATCACCTAACTTATGCGAGCGATAGCGAAGGGAAAAACACGTGGCTTTGATTAATGGATTTTTAGGAATTTAGGTGAAAGAAGGGAATTCATCTTCGCATGGCATCTTGACCAGATGTGAGTCTCCCACAGTTTGGTATAATACAGTTTGGTGGCGGCTTAGTCTCATTTCCGCAAAATTTTCTGAATGAGAAGTCTGTTGCCGGAATATATTTTACGGTCAATCGGTTCAGTCGCACGATCATACGGCTCAAATATAAAATATATTCTGTCTCTGTGACTGTGACTGCGCAGAATCAGATCGTATTTTTAAGATATGGAAAAATCAGCCTTACTTAGACAACAATAAATGAACTGTGCCAATTCTTGGGTGGTAA
Organism: Tenthredo mesomela; assembly: GCA_943736025.1. Lineage (NCBI taxonomy): Eukaryota > Metazoa > Arthropoda > Insecta > Hymenoptera > Tenthredinidae > Tenthredo > Tenthredo mesomela. The sequence continues at coordinate 25,817,583 of OX031017.1, read as the reverse complement.
TATGACCCGTGAACTCTTCCTTCGAGACAATTTTGTTTATTTTTTTTTCCTTCTTTTTCCGGTTTTATCCCGTTCAGAAAATGATACAAAACCCATCAGTAATCAAGTTCGCGGATTTTCGGCGGCATCGCTCTTTATCCATTTAATAAACTCTTTGGATGACTGAGAGTATATGAGTCAAGCAATTCAGATACGGAGAAAAGAAAAATGAGATACACATATACCTTGACCATCGTATTGCAGAGCCTTATTTTTTATTTATTTTATTTTCATTCACATCGTGTTACTGTCTGACGCGATATCTTTCACGCTCGAGAATCCCGCTGCGCCGAAATTCACTTTACAAATATTTATGATAATCAGAAGCGTATTTTACCTGGAATTTAAGAGACGAGAAGACTGTTTAATACGAGCAAACTTTACCCGGTTAGTCTCATACCAATCGCTAAAGTTACGTGGTTATAATTACTCTCCGAATAATTATAGGTGATTAGAAATGATTATTAAACGCGTTTATCAACGATCTAAAACCAGCTGGTTAATTCATTATCCATTATTTCTTTAACTGCATAGCTCTAACCCTTTTATATATTATACATATATATGACGATATTATGTACATGTCTTCTTCATTTTGCTATTGAACTAAGGTCTAAACTTGTTCGTGATACCCATAATGCGTTACAAGTAGGAAAACACCATTTGAAATCTAGATTACTCCTCTCGACAGAATGATTTGTTCACCACCTTACATACCCCGTTATCGATAACTGGTATACCACAACTAGGAAGTGGGAATATAATTGATTAGGTGTTCAAGCTATACCAAACACCACTTCACCTATCAACAATAATTTAAATTCGCAGAGATTCAGCTCTCTGTCTCTCGCTCTATCTTATCATTATGAAATTCTAAATATTTCGAAAAATAATCTGTGTACCCACACAGCACCCAATATTGTAGCAATATTGCTCATATTGCTGCAATATTGCAGAATATTGCTGCGATATTGCAGAATATTGCTGCAATGTTGCTACAATATTGCAATATTGCAGAATATTGCTGCAATGTTGCTACAATATTGCTGCAATATTGCAACATTGCAGAATATTGCTGCAATGTTGCTACAATATTGCAGAGTATTGCTGCAATGTTGCTACAATATTGGGTGCTGTGTGGGGTACCAGAAAATAATGTTCTTTCTTCGTTTATTTTGTCCTAATTGACTCTGGATCTCTGGAGCAATCGATGACGATATAGGTCCATCTGTGTTCATCAATGCGTCATTGCCGGACCTAAACTCATGGATGAGAATTTAATATAAACTGATAAATATAATCGGTGACATCATAAGTGGCGAATTCATTGTCGGAAGTTATCCTTCCAATTAGAATCAACAGATTTGCGACGTCTATCGCAATTACCACATGGATGTAGGTATAGGTACCTACGCAGTTTCTTAGAGACGCAGATGATTGTGGCGGCATTTCCGGCGAGATGATATTGACACTCGGGTTCTGCCCCCTTGTCCAGGTTTTCTTGGTAGCTTTTACGTGGTCACGTATACCTACCTATCTCGGACGACCTATCGGATAAGTTTTAATTCTAAGAGACGACGTTTTGCCCCAGGCAATTCATTCGGATGCGGCTATAGAGATAACCTCGCGAACGATTCGTAAAAACTGACCGTTTGACCAGTGCCCAGAGAACTTGTAAACATATATAAATTATATATATATAACATAACATAATATATAGTCGGCAATAATGACGACTACAATTTAAATCAAAAAATTTGAAAAAAATAAACGAATCGTTAATTAAGCCTAACGATCACTTATCTTCCTTAATTAGGTTGAAAACCGATTGAGAAAAAATTTTGATATTGATATGATCTAAACGAATTAAGATTCATTTTGAATATAACCAAAAGGTCAGACATCGCTGATTTTCAGCCATTTATCAATCTTTATTAAATCTTATACGCTCCACTAATTCATAAGGTTGAATATATAATCAGGATTGATTATCGATAAGCAAAAGGTCAAGCGGCTTTTTTTTTTTCCAACGAGTTTATTGCGAGACGGCTGATCTTCTTAATTATTAAAACACCTCGATCTCTTCTCTCGCACATCTTGATCTCTTACAAAATAAATTGCATCAAATTTCGTGAAGAGTCTATGTGACTTCGTATGTGGATTATATTGCAGTAGATTTATTGACTAGGTTTCTATGTGGCAGCTCATATGGTATAAGAGAAAATTGAATTTCTATTTTCTCTTTTTTTTTTTCTTATGGCTAAAATAACCGCGAGAAAATTAATCGACATCTAAATGGAATAAATCTAGGAATGTGTCTAGATTTTGGAAAGAATTTTCGATATTATCACTTATGTTTATGCGATTACTAAACCTTCTGAAAGTGCAGATCTCAGAGTTATAGATATTATATGCATCTATAATCTCCATTGCACAATTTTCTAAAACGAAATTCAACAAACCTGAGGATAATAAAAACCGATAATTATTATGCTTTTAACACACTGCGGTTTTCTCTCTCTCTCTCTCTCTCTCCCTCTCTAACCATACATATATAATATATAGTAATTTGAATATACTATGCGGCTCTTCTTCTATACCGGAGTTATGACATAAGGTTCGATAACTTATGCAATTTATACTAAACATAGGACAAAGTTACATGCATTATGTACATAATACATTTACAAATTGCATTCGATAATTTGCGGTCTATCTTATATATATGCCTTCACCATCATATATATATATATATATATATGCATGTATATGGTATATGTAAATCAGCGAAGCTTGACTGCGGTCAGTGCTACTGCATTCCATGGTAATATCCGTCAACGTAGTAGGTAGGTACTGCGGGTAATATATTAAGTGCCTACTTGCGATTATAATTCCGTACCAATTATAATACGTACGCGTGTTACGACGTTTCCGTTGATTAGTTATTACCGCTAATTGACGCGGTTAGTTTTGCAGCTTGTATCACCGGTGATAATCATCATGTGTGTCTCATATACATCCCTATAGCAACATATTCTGCTAATTGTGCAATGCCAATTTTTATTCTATTCCATTCCTTTCTTATTCTTATCCGATTATATGTATACGTTTAGAGGTAAATTGATGTCAAAGGGACGCTACGTCATACGAACGCACGTGATAAAATCAATTTTGCTATTTAATTAGTGTCATTAATCATATACGTACAGCAAATATTGAACATCCTTCGTTTCCAACATCAAGACAGTTATAATATCCCTAGCATGTGAACATTACGACTTTTTCTTTAGTCGCGCACAACTCAGCTGCATTTCGATGGATTGTTCTCATCCAAGATTTATTTTACAGAGAATTTAGTGTTCTTCAAAAGTGCTTTAGGTAGTTTGGCTGTGGTTTCAACCGCCGCACTTGTGTGAGCCTCCAAAGTCGATTTTATGCATAATTCTTCTTTCTCGCTGTGGGCGAATAAACAGTTGGACTTGGAGAAAAAAGCTTCATAACAATTTTGTAGGAAATTTATTTCTCTACAAAAAAAGTCCAGTACATAAAGTCTCTTAAACCAGTATTTCAAAAGATATAAGGACTTTGATTTATTTAAATATAAAATTCCAACAAAATGTCAAGTTCAATATTTTCAAGTCAGTCAAACTATCTTGGGCACTTTTGAAGAACACTACATTTTCTGTCAAATGAGTCTTGGATGAGAACAATCCATTGAAATGCGGCTGAGTTGTGCGCGACTAAAGAAAAAATCGTAATGTTCACATGCTTATTTAGCATGGAAAAACTTAAAAAGAAGAACGCGAGTACTAGAATCGGAATTAAGAACTAAAAATTGGACAGGATTCCCTTTTCGACGTTTACAACAAGATTTTCAATGTTGAGTTGCAAAAAAAAATAGTTATCGTTTCAAAAAAAGCACCCTAATACGTTTCTTGAAAATAATGACAAACATTTTATTCTTCTTAGATTTTTTTGGATTTCTGAGAAGCTGCTGCATCAAGGGAATTTATAATATTTTTTCCGCCTTGTATATAGCATGTATATAACTATACGCGGCGACACACGATCCGATCATTTCGATAAAAAAAATATGTACTTGTAATTCGCTCGAGACGATCGATCAGATGATGCATACCAAAATCCTGTAAGAGATTACAAATTTATTACATCAATTCTTAGAATCTTACGACGCGGGTGATTTAAGGGTAATTTTGTTACGCGAACCGAACTTCGGTCCCGGGCCCGGGTACTACCACCCAAGTTAGCTGTAGTATCAAAAGTTTCCACGATGCACGTTGAATATTGATGAGGAAATATTGCGCGGAGCGCGTGAAATCCGGGATAAAATATGCTATAAAAATGCAATAAACTATATAAGTTAATTTTCGGGATCAAAGCCCGAGAGCTACGCGCCCCAGTCTTATCAGATTTCAAGATTGAATATTCCTTTTGCCAGGATACTGCTAGGCACCCTTTTTTCAAAGTGCACCGCCGTCTTATTAAATTCGTTAAGAAACTTCAGCCAGGATCAACAGCCTGAAAATCAATCCTTTGCGAGCTCGCAGCTATATCTTCTAAATTTATCAATATATCTTCAAATGTTAGATTATAATCCTTCGCAGACAAACTTTTCTATGTGCAGATTTCAATCTATCGATATTCTCTAGTCGACGCCATATGGAATACAGACTCTCTCATTATACCTACTATATACCGGAGATTAAATAAGCGGCGATTGAATTATGCCAAACAGGATGATTCACACAATTCGCATTATCGGTGTGCGTAGTACAAACGCTAAGAAGAATAGCCTAGGCTATCATCACCTATAAATAGATTGCCTCGGGCAAGGACGTTTCTTCCTGTTATAAGAAGCTCTTAGATATATATATATTCCGGGATGACCTCCCGACATATAGGTATATATGTGACGTCGATCAGCGAACATTTAAACAGTCAATAATTATCGCCAGTTATTAATTGCTCATTGATTACCACATGGGTTTTACATTTTTTCATTAGGGGGATGCATGTATTTTTCAAGTTTCAATAAATATAGTAGTTCGCCAATTTATTTCAAGCATTATCAAGTAAAAGTACGAAAATTCGAGTCACCGGAACTCAGAGTAAGATGCAGTTCGATTTTAGATATTCGAATCTATGATCGTTCAGAAAAGAAGCCTCTAACCGATGAACATAGACACATTTTTGATGGTCTGATTCTCGTTGTAGAAAAAAAAAAAAAAAAAAGAAGAGTTTCTAAACTTGAAAATTTGGCTGCAGTAAGAAATTAATCACCCAAATATTTAACTTTCAGATCACCAGATGAATAGAATTAGAAAATTTCCGATGAAACGAAATCATTTTTGCACTTGTCGCATTGTAATTTAAATAATTATATGAAGATAGGGTTCCTCTGATTTTTGACTCGACATAGAAAAAAACTCGAAATTTGAAACACTTTGTTTGACCTGATTTGAATAATCTTTAACGGTCAGTAACACGTTTCCACATATGTAGGTATATATTATATTTCAAACGTAAAACGTGTGTATATATATATATATATATATATATATAGATATAAACTTATATACTATATGGCCGAGTAAGTATATGAGACAAGACTGCAGCAGCTAGTTAACCCAAAAATTAAAGTAACTTGGGCATCAAACCGTACTTACCAGTTTAGCACTTGCTAATCGAGGTATATACCGGTGGTTTTTTTTTTTTTTACGCAAAATAATTTGCTCGTAACTTTGAAATGGTAACAAGGGGGCATTAAATTTGTGAGTCAAATGATAGCAAACTGGGGAGCTGCCGCACAGAACTCCGTTTAGCCAGTCTGGCATAAATCGTCAATCGAACGAACGTACCCAACGAATGGACGTACAAACTGAACTTACGGACGAACGAACCCGCGGTATAGAAACGGCAAATGGCAAGAACCAAAATGCGCTCTGGCCATAATGGATGGCCACTTAAATAAATAGCACCCACCGCGCGCACCATCGCAAAATTGCCACAAACGATTCAAGAGGAACAACTTGTCCAGGACGGACCTTAGTTTTCCGCAGGTATTTTCAACCGCCTTTTGCGCAGAACTCCTGCTGATATCGCGATTTTGAAGAAAAAAAAACCGCAAAATTTTCATCCCTAACTATATCTGGCCGGGATGATGCTGCAGCTACGTAATATTTCTTTTCGAATAATCAATTTTTGGCATATTTGGCAAAGTATAAAAATGTAATAAAAATGAGGAGAATTGGAGAAAAGGGAAAAGATAAAAGTTTTTTCTGAACGCCGGCAGAGTTTCATGAAAGAATGGACCAGCTTTGAATGTCTGGTAGAGTTCTGGATCCCGCTGTTTCTTTCGGTTAAATAATTCCCTTGATTTATGCAAGTTTAACGACTCCTCCGAGGCCAGGTCTCCGCACCGGCGGTATATTCCGCAGTATCAGTTTGAACAGCCCTTGGAGCTGTTCTGATGTATATCCGACGCAGACTAGACCGACGCGCCGGCATATTAAAAAGTGAGCAAATCTTGGAAGGACCGTTTCAGCGTAATTTTTTTTACGACCGGATTTCTGAAAATATTATCTTACTCGCGCGGTGCGCGCTTTCAAGAAAAATTAACAACCGTCTATATACGCAACCCGCAGTCGATTCCGCGTGCGGAAAAATAAAATTCTGTTATCGTCATAAGGGAAACCTCTCACATCGCAGATAGATATCGCCTCGCTTTTTACGATTTCGCAATATCAATATAGCTATAGACGCAATTTATTATGAAAATTAATACTCAAAGACGCGAAGATCGGTCTAGCTCTAGCTGTTGGTCGAGAGGAAGGTTTCACCCGTCTTCGAAGGCTACCGCTTTCATAATAGCCGAGGTCCTTCCGCTAATTACATTATATGAAAAACACTAAATTAGGAAGCTGATTGACGTTGCCTATGTAAAACGGTTGGTGGAACTGGAGGAATTCAACCTCGGTATACTCGCGTCCTTTTTAACAATATAAATTTAATTAATCTTCATGTAAAATGTTAATACCTACGTCAATTTGACTTTGGACTATATTGCAGAGCAGAACATTTCGCAACTACAGAGAAACTTATTAAATATCATATTGTAAATTGTTCATGTTATTCATAACTGTAACTATATAGATTGAAAAAAAACTTTACGTATGGTTATTTAACTAGGGTCCACTTTTTCTGTATTTCCATTTAACGAGAACTCGTGCAGTATACATAGTATGTAGAAGGGCTTTAACAAATCCGTTAGCTTGTGAGAATCTCTCGAGAGGCAATGGCGCACGTGTTTGTAACATAATTCCCTTCACCGTTGTCTTAATAGAGGTCGAATATGAGAATATCATATATCGAAATAATAATTTTAGCTAGGTACCTCATATGAACGTTTATTTATGCACGAGTGACCAGCCCAGAGAAAAAGCCTGATTGGAAGGTATACGTATACCGTGCGTTCACTTCGTTCCGATATTCACACACATCATGGCATACCGTATATTTCTGCATCGATCATCACCTGGCTGTTGGGATTTTCCTTGTATAATTTGCGCATGATACTCCCAGTCGAAAACCCGAATGGCCAGATCATGACGCAGGTTTGTGGGCTGCAATATATTTCGTCATTTACTTCCTCGATCGTTTGCTGTAAAGATCGGATGAACTAATCCCACTAGTTTATAGAGGAAAAGAATTGATTTATGCAAGAAATTTAGCTTCTAAGATTATTGGTCTGCACACAATGACGAAGAGTGTTGATATTTTTGAGGAAATTTTTGAGGAAATTTGTTTAAATTGTTGTGTAAGTTACAGCTTCCAGAATTAATAAACCTGCAGGAGCAGTGACCCTTTCTACAAGCTGAAGAATGAAGCAATATATATACCATATACTAATACGTACGTAGCGCTTGTTTCGTATTAGTAGGTATTCATTCGATGCCTTGGTTACAAGGAGTTTGGACGGGTTTGATGCTCTTTGCAGAGACCAAAACTAGCTAAGTCCCGTTACGATCGATGCCCTGGTAATTGAATCAATCGATCGATCTATTGACGTTTAAGGAATCGGGTTCCCCTTCGGCACGCTTTGGCTCCGGGTTGAAAATTGGTCATTTTACGTGACACTGAAACGCCGTTGTTCGTACAAACCCAATCCACTATGGAACTTCGAAATCCTCAATTCTAAAGCCCATTCAAAACTATAACAGACGACTCTCACTCTTGCCTTAGTTTAGGAGTGTGTAGCCCATGACGTTTTTTTCTTCATCGTCTTCTTCTTCTTCTTCTTCTCCTTGTTCTATCACATCACTTCTGATGTGATTCATAAGCCAGTTTACGAAGAAAGAAATAATTGAAAATAGTAATATGATAATGTAAAATAGTTACGAAAATTTATTCGATTACTTTTATTCATACAGTAAACTAACTGGGCAGTGGGCACGTGACAATGGCAGAACACGTGTCTTCAGAGGCACTGCACTGCTGGAGGTTTTCATTACAGAGAATGAAAAACGATTTATCACCGAATTTCGGACCATAAGAAATGCGTGTGTTTGTCTAGTTGAAATTCATGCGCGTTTAAATAATGTGGGAATAGCTGGAATAGTATTCTGCTGTTGCATGATCATGCGTGGGCTGATCTCTGTTATACAGTCAAAAAGCGAAACGTTTAAAGGTGTACAGGTGTAGCTGCATGACATCAACGAATAGCCCAACAGAATCCCTGAGTCTGAATAAAAATTCTACTTTAATCATTTAGACTTCAACTTCATGAATGAAATGAAAATTTCATTGCATGCGCACAAAATCCTACCCTAAAGTTCAAGTTTGCAGTGTGAACTTGTGTAGAAGAAAATTAAAATATTTATTACGACTCGGGTGAACAGCCTACGACCACAATGACACTGGAAATACTTAGAAACAAGCACATCCATGTAGGGTATATATAATATTATGTACACGCGGGTATTTTATTTCAAACAATATCTACAAGTTACTGACTTTGCAGCCAATTTGCCAACGCCCCGTCATAAATGAACCAGAAATATTCCGATCCTTACTGCAATGAATTTGCATACATTGTCGCGTATGTGCACAGTGTTTGTTTGACGTCAAGTTAGTTAGCTCTTCTTAGTGCGGAAGTATCGTTAATTCCATATACTCGCAGCAGGCAAACTACCGCACTGTTTGACTTCAGGAATCTTGGACTGACGTTATAGTCACCGTCTTTTCCACGTTTGAAGACGCACGGTATTCGCGTGGGACGTAGACGAGGATGAACAGCGCTGTAAGAACGGGTCGAGAGTCAAGAAGCCCGGGTCTTTCCACCTGGCTGTTAACGGAAACTTGGATAATTGCGAGAGGATGGTCGCCGGTCTTGTGGCTATGACCTCGCCCCATCAAATGGAAACCCAAGAAGTGCAGTCAGAGCTCAATTCAATTTCAATGGAGCACGATGGGCGGTGAGCTATGTACTTTTGATAAAAATGAAAATTTGAACAATTTTTTGACGTCACGGGACCTTCTGATGAGAAATTATAACGAATAAGAAACATTATTACAGCGTCTCTTTGGTCAGTCGTATACATATATAGCTGAGACTTAAACTTGCGCGTCTTGCGATCGTTGAAGAAGTCACGCGTCGTTTTATCCTCATCTTGACGCGTCTACATAAGAAAGCTATTATCTCCGCCACTCGAGTTGACCGCCACGCGCTGCACTGCTGGAAGAGCACCTTACTGGTGAGAAGGCATTTCACTATGTGGTAATAAGTTATAACCACGAGCTATTACCGCAAGCCAAAGCGATTTAAAATTCCCATAATAGTATATCCCAACGGCATATATATATAGTAGGTACCAAAAAACACTACTCATCATACTCACGATCAGTTTAGTATTCGAAATCAAGCACAAAGCTATATGGTAGACAAATTTGTATATATACCTTAAGGCGGTTCAAAAAAGACCTAATTTCTCAGATGTTGCTGCTCATTCGTGAATATGTTGTTTGTGATTTAGAAAAATTATTTCATTTTTTTTTAGCTCTATAGGACAATATTCACTACTGCCTCAGTGAAGTTGAAATTTCGAAATTTTGCAATTTTTGGCAATTTCAAAGTTCTCAGATCAAAGTCCTCATCTGGCTACCTCTAGGTTCTTATTCAATGAGGATGTTGGTTCAAGATGAGACTCGTACGATAATATTTAGTACTGCTTCAGAGACATTGAAGTTTTTTCACTATTTAGGGATTGGATCGCCAGGTGTTGCTCATGAGACAGTCTTTTCTTACCATTTTAAGGAAGAAGTACACGAAGTCTGCAGTCTGTGGGACCATTTTTACTACTGCCTCATGTTGCTAATTTTACTTGAAGGAAAGTCGGCCTCAATGAGGCAGTAGTAAAAATGGTCCCGCAGACTGCAAACTGCTTGGATTTCTTCCTTATATTGGTAAGATGAAACTGTCTCATGAGCAGCACCTGGCAATCGAATCTCCGAAAAAACGCAAAATATTGAAAAAAACTCCGATGTCTCCGAGGCAGTACTAAATATTATCGTACGAGTCTCATCTTGAACCAACATGCTCATTGACTGAGAATCTCGAGGTAGCCAGATGAGCGCTTTGATCTGAGAACTTTGAAATTGCCAAAAATGGCAAAATTTCGAAATTTCAACTTCACTGAGGCAGTAGTAAATATTGTCTAATAGAGCTCAAAAAAATGGAATAATTTTTAAAAATCACAAACAACATATTCACGGATGAGCAGCAACATCTGAGAAATTAGGTCTTTTTTGAACCACCCTAATATACCTACGTTAATGCGATATCCTAATCGTGATCGACTGTGGTAGTCAGTAACTAAATATGATATCTATAGTTATTGAACAGGTGAGTATGAGGTACGGAGTATAAGCTCCTAGTTGGGTTTACGACCCAGATACCTGAGAACTGTTAACGACGTCATTTTGTCGACGTTGTATCGCGCTAACGGGCGGAACATGTCCATCAGGTTGTTATATATATATATATATATATATATATCTGAACGACTGAACAACACACATTCACGATCGGTCAGCATCTTGCCACTCGCTGACCACTTCTTTGCGATCTATTCTATCATTTTTCTTTCGTTTCCGCTACCACCATATGCTGTATACCTATCCCGACATGAATGGACGATGTGTACTTTCTACAGTACTACAACATCTCGATTCATATTCCCTTGGGAGATCGAGCTGCATATATATATATACTATGTATTCAACGTTCAACGGATAGTGAAACCGCACATCGAAAATTTCATCAGGAAATTAAGAAAGACCTTCTTCCTCTACTTCCTGTTCTATAATAAATTTCCTTGGAAAGGGTGGACCTATTCGTTCGAACTAGGACTTCGATAGGGACCTGCAGCTTGCATGGTTCCGAATTTCGGAAAGCGTGCTAACGTGCGGACGATGCCGGTTTTGCTGGTTCGCGAAATAGTAATCAGTGTCATGTTACCCCTTTGATGATTCGGCGCCAGATTTTCAAGTGGTCGTAAACGGGAGTAAGCGCTAATAAAGGCAAGCGTGAAGCGGCGCGACACACGCAGTCAAGGTCTACCGACATTTGAAGACTTCTTCCACTCACCCACGCCATGATACTGTGGACCTCACCCGGAGATAGTACCGCACGTTTATTTCGTACGGATTTCTGCTAAGGTCTGAAAGCATTAAATGGCATTGACCCTGTTGATGCGGATAATGATTAAGATCGTATCGTAAGCGCAAGAGAATTTATACTGCATCCAAACTGTGAAGTGAAACTTCATTTACTACCAGTTGAAACTTACCAGTTGCAGTAAAAGCAAGTTTGAACTTCCTATGTGATTTTATCCCTTGTCAAATGAAAAAAAAGCGAAATTCTGTAACGTTGGAATAGTCAAGCACACCATAGGATATTAAATAACCGTGAATAAACGCACCGCGAGGAACAACAAGTTTTAAGCGTGGGTATATAGCAATAGAAGGTGTATATATATATATATATATATATTTAAAAACTTTAAGACCTTTTACCGCACCGTGACGATTAGTCTACACGTTCACCACCACATAATTTACCCATTCTAACGGTTTATCTCTATGCAGTGTTTGAATAAAGTTTCTTAGCTAATGGGATGAAAATTCGCTACACTTTGACCCGATGGTTCATATAGGAAGTTGGAGTAGGTACCTACATACATATATACCTAGTCCCTCAATTTTAGCACAATGCAATTCAGTCAGTCTCGAGTATATTTATATGTGACCTTTATAGATGCATTCTCTTGCGCTTTGTAACGGACGTTATGTAGCTATCAATGGCAATATGGTCGCAGTGTATAAGAAATCCCGTCAGAATACCGATGCGTTTAGTATATACAAGCAAAGAATAAGGGATATTTCATTGAATCGAAGTATATGTTAGGTCTGAGGCAAACCTGTGCACCTGTACCTACCTACCTACTGCTATACAGTTTGACGAATTAATGACTAGACTCTGGTTTAAATCGATCGAGACAATCGCTGCTCACAGCATAGCATACCAAGAATTCATCTTATACCGAGTATATTTAATCGAATCTAACGGGATCGATGGATTTTCAGATATGGGTATCCCAGTTGAATTTTTATCCTATATATCCTTGACCCGACACGTGCTAGACCCAAGACCCGTAACATTTGACAAATTAATGACCGTGTTTTAAATCCAGCGTGACAATCGATCTCACCGATACGTTGCGATAATTTTGTGGTTAACTGTGAAAGTCGATTTGGTTGACCACGTTTTATACCGTCAATAAAACCCTAGCTAGCGATATCGAAGCGGATAAAAGAAGTCATATATGCGAGCTTGTTCAACTTACTTATAGTTTCGTCTTCGTACTATACAATCCTAAGCTCTCATAAATTTGCAAAATGACTTGCTCCCAGTTCCTTAGGTGACTAATTGGTCATTATAATTCAATTTCCTGATCGGATCAAAGGACTCCAAGTCTCCCTTTCTCGAAATAGATTTTCAGTGATTAGATTTTCACACTAACTTTCAGATCTACTATAGCTGGACGCGCACACAGCATATCTATATAAATCTGTTGATGTTTACGCCGGTTCTTGAAATAAGTGTGGGCAGACCATGTAGTTTGACCCTTAACGCTTCAGGGTACGGAGCCAAATATAGAGTCTCATGTACTAATGACAAACCCTTGATTAGGAAATCACCGAAGATTCTATGCCCACGCAAATCGGGTCGTAATTTAAAGCGTTCAGCTTCTTTGAGGTTTTCTTCACTCGGAGCTTCCGGTTTCGACTCTATAGTCTTCTTCTTCTTCTTTCTTCTTTCTTCTTTCTTCTTTCTTCTTTCTTGTTCTTAATTGTACATTACATTCTACAGCCGGTTATTATACACCAGCGCAAGATTGATTATCCTAACCGTTCGATTTTGCTGCTATATAGAAATATTCCCCCCTAAGGCCTGAGGCCGCAAAGTCCGAAGGTGCGTCAGTCCCACTCTCGCTATGGAAAGAAAAACCCGAACTATACGTAGTATATCTAAAAATGATATTCATATTAATTAACATAACTGTATAATGTAAATTCTTGACCGTCAAATGAATGTAACCGCGAGTTCTATTTATAATTGGCACTTGATATAGGCGTGGGTACGTACTACGGTTTTCCAAAAAAAAAAAAAAAAAAAAAAAAAAAAAAAATGAACAACTAGCTGTGTGACTGGAATCGGTTAAGCGGATTATCCTAGACATCTAGAGAACTTAACAGATTGGCTGATCGCCAGGTGTCGTCGAACGACACCTATGTATTTTCTACGCGAATAATTTTAACCCGATGGTGTCGCGTCGTTGCATATCAAATTTTCATCCTTAATATTTATCTGGGCCTAATCGCAAAAGTTTCGGATAAACGAGGATCGAGGTTATTAGCAATTTTGTTAAATCACACTACGTACGACTGCACACATGTTCAGTAGGTATCCTTCGACGACCATTTGACACATTGATTAATGTAATAAATCGTTACAAGCGTAGGATGAAGCTTTATATTATAGTATATACTATATTTGCGAGTGACTAACAACATGTAAAACTGACCGTAAAAATTCTCATCCCAGTATCCTGCACAAAGGACGCAAATAGGTATGACTAGACTTTAGTAACGGTGGCTGCGGTGCCGTCATTAGGTAAAAAAAAAAAAAAAAAAAAAAAGTAGATAAAAAAAACCGGAAAAAGGAGAAGAAGGAAGAGGAGGAGGAGGAACTGGGAGACGGAGAAGAAGAACAAGAAGAATAAGGAGGAGGAACGCAAAACAAGAATAACAAGAATAAGAAGAAGAAGAAGAAGAAGAAATGCCGTGGTCTTCGTCATCGCGAAGGTCGCCGCCACCTGAAAGTCTTTGACTCACTCGTCGATTTGCCACAAGATTTCCATACGTCGTAAACCTACTATAACCATCCGACGTAATAATTAAACGATGATTGTTTTGCCTGGATATATGTATAAGCAGCTGGGTACTACATTCCTACATACACGACAGGCATAAAGATATTTGCTTTCAAATGTGTACATATAGTCGTGTGTCAGTGCGGAAAGTAATGTCTGTCTATACTAATGTATTCAGCTAATCACTTCACAGTCATATTATAATCATAACTTTCGATTAAACTTCAATATTGAATTATCTTTTTTAATAACGACAAAGGATCCTGATGGGATATCGAGTAGGTAGGTAATGTAATGAATAATGATCAATCTCTCGTCCGGACAATGCGATTCGATATGGTGACAGCGAAATGCAAACTCTCATGATGGTATTTATTGACTAAACGAGAACCGATTAACGCAGTCTGATTAATTTATTCATTAGCAATTGCTACCGCTGTAAATTGCGTTAACCATAAGACAAATTGCGATATGTCGTTCTTCTATATTCCCGACAATTTGTATACGTTTAAATATCGCCGGTACACTATAATGCTGCTGTGCAGTTAACCGGTGCAATAACTCGATGTGACCGTAGGTATTTATCAGTGTTTCTGTCTCTCGACGATTTTAAGGATCCATCATACGACTCGTTACTTTTTATACTGTAACATTAAGAATCGCCAGATGTACCCATATATATACCTACCGTCCATCCGTTTCTCGTTGCACTGAACGATCGGGCATATTTTAATCGGCCGTTGCCTTTAGCCGAGTCAAAAGTTAATGGGGCATGCTAATTCCGATTTTGCCTTTACTTTACCATACTTCTTGATCTTCTCATCTCGTTCAACGTCTTATACTACTACGATCTGGTATAGAATCGGAGTGTTTTCCCTCGGTCACTAATCGACAAAAAGTTTGTTTGTTATTGACGTGAGTCGGCTACGGTGCGGTGATCACGCTCTACGGATGTTACTCGTTCAAACTACAAGGTCGATATCTATAGATACACAAGACAGAATCCCAAATCTTAGGTATCATCATTTAAGCCGATTACTGAAGGGCTTATGCACGCTGTTTTCGCACGGAGAGAAATAAAATTGCTGTATTAGCTATCGATGCTTTGCTGACACTTGATTTGTCAATAGAGCAACCCTTTGTGTTGATGCAACACTTCATCTTGCTCCATTAGCTGGGGTACGATTGTTAGAATCACCAGTGTTTCTTGCTAACTCAAAATTGCTGTCCTAGAAAACTACTATGTCTTTGTAACAAGCAGTTGCCAGGTCTCGTCATAAGAGCAAGTTACGTCGGTAGCCGAGCGAGCGCGCTAGCTGACAACGTCTGGGACTTGTTGCGCGCGCCGGCGGCGTCATAGTCGTAGCATCATAGCGTTATAGCGTTAGCGTCGTTAACTGTTTAGTACCAAAGTGCAGTGCATAATTCATGAAAGTGGAAAAATATATACAATGGAAAAGATGAGGATATTGGAGGAATGGGGGATGAAACTGGACGTCATCCACAGGTTAGAATGTAAGAATCAAGCACTGAACTAAGGGTGGTGTTGAAGAAGTGCCATCGCGTGTGTAACATAACCTCTTACACTGCACATGGTTTAATAGTGTTTTAATTGCAGAATACACTTCTAATATATCTGTGCAATAATGATATGTATATTGTAATACTATACTTGTTGAATGTATGATGACAATAAATGTGAAAGAATTTATTCTCAATTAAATGTCATCTATTCATTCTGAATCTGTGTATCTGGATGCAACATTCTCGCAGGATTAGAAAAGTGATTGCTGCTTCAGCAAGTTACTTGCTGAACATTTTTCCTGCGCTGCAGCTAGATATTAGATGAATTAACAAGCGATTTGCCATGCCAGCATGCAAACTGCTCACCGCAGCATCACATACCTGCTGCATGAGCTAGGCTGGGTGGTATAACCAGCAAGACAATTTCAGCAATCGAAAATGGTAGTTCCAGCATGCTGGTTTGCAAGCTGTATGTTTACAACTGAAAATTGCTAAAGTAGCAATAATCTAGCAGAGACAGCAATTTATTTCTCTCCGTGCGCTACCACTTCCATATACACTCAGAAAAAGGTCTTGTTGACACAGCCAAAATTTGGGTTACTATATGCACAATCACATTTTTTGTTCAGTCAACCAAAAATTTTGTTGGAATAGCCAAAATTTTGGTTGTTCCAACAAAATTTGATTTTCCCAACAAAATTTTGGTTATCCGAACGAAATTTTTGGTTGAATGAACAAAAAATGTGATTGTGCATATATAATAACCAAATTTTGGTTGTGTCAACGCAAGACCTTTTTCTGAGTGTAGGCTGAAGAGTTTCTTCTAACGAACTGATCGCGCGACTGATTAATTATATTGGTGTGGTTATCTTCCATCACGTGAAACAAAGCGCTATTATGACCTTGAGCTGAGATCAGTACTCCGTATCTTATATAGTTGTTGCCTAGGAAGTTGACGGGAAATTCTCGGTTCTTTGTGTCCTCACTGATTCTTATCGAACAATTAGTCTGTTTCTCATCCACTCTCACATCGCATTACCGCATCAACATTGTCTTGCTGTTTAATTATTTATATACATAGGTACACACACATGTTTACATACGTTCATTGTTTCCTGTTGCTATATTTAATTACATATTATCTTATCATTTGACCACTAGTTTTTTGTCTTTCAATTATATACTATGCAATTCGCTGGATTAGTCACCACACTTTGAAAATTCTGCAATTATGAATATCCCGCGTATCCGCAAAGGAAGACCTTTTTTTTTTTTTTTTCTTTCCGCATGACGTGTGTCCATCGATATTCTGAGATTATACTGGTGGGTATCTTGAACCCATGTGATATTTTTCATATTACTGCGATGATGAAAATACGAGTCGAGTTCGAAACTGCGTTAACGGTAAGGAATGAGGTAGGTAGGTACCTAGCCTAGGTACCTAGAGAACTTGTCTGTTAATAATTTTCTCCACTCCTAACGACCCTGCCACGCGCAAGGAGGTATCATGCCGTAATTGCCTCATAGTCCATTAATCATGATACTTCTACTCGTACTTGGCCCCCGCGGATCTATACATAGCTGCAGGTAATTGTATCGCGAGGTCTCAAACCCGTTACTCGAAGCGGGCGCCTGTAGTGCCGCCTGCAGCTGGTTGGACCAGAAAAACGAAAAAAAAAAAAAAGATAAGAAATACAACAAATAAGTAAATAACTAAAAAAATGGAACTCTTTCATCGTCAAACTTTTCGCTAATAAGAATAATCAGTTCTATGTCACTGTTCCTTCCTTCCGCTAAGATGGACCAGGCGAAGATGATACATACTTATAAGTACACTCAGAAAAAGTTCTTGTTGACACAACCAAAATTTGGGTTATTACATGCACAATCAAATTTTTTGTTCAGTCAACCAAAAATTTTGTTGGAATAGCCAAAATTTTGGTTGTCCCAACAAAATTTTGGTTATCCGAACGAAATTTTTGGTTTACTGAAGAAAAAATTTGATTGACTGAACAAAAAATGTGATTGTGCATATAATAACCAAATTTTGGTTGTGCCAACAAGACCTTTTTCTGAGTGTATAGGTCTGCATATTATACTATAAGCGCGAAGAGGACTCATGGTCTCCATGTCAATGTGCCAATCGTTTCAATCGGTGTAATCCATTTGAAACGGAAACCGCATAAGATCAAGGTGTCGTAAATCGAAAGCAAGTGATCAACGACTTGCTTACAAGTAACAACGTCTTATTAGGCGCGGCATATGGTAGGGTAAGTACGAGGTGACATTTACTTGGCGTAACACGTCCGACGTACCTACAAGTTTCTGCGTACGGGCTTTGGAAGTAGGCAGATTCTACACATATTTGCCATATATATACCTGCAGCAGCTCTTGCGGCCATGGCAAGTTCTCTCTAACACATATTTATATACCTATACCTATTCGACTGCATGAGATTTGCCTCCACCGCGAACCGCTTCATATATATGCGGGTTGCTTCGTATACACCTACGCTTAATCCTGCAGGACCCAGGCGAGATCTCCGGCACGATGCTCCTTCATATATAGCTTACCTTGCGACTATATATATATATTATGTTCGTGTCTTCGATCTTTACGCGAGCGATTTGCGAGAGCTATATTTAGATAGCATATACCCACATGTATGTAACATGTATTTGCGTGTAAAACATACATGTGATACCCCTGGGTTGGTGGCTCGCTCCGTTCCTCCATAAGCCATCCCGAAACTGGTTCTATTTCTCTGTCTCGCTGCCCCTCGACTTTATTTCATCCTTTTTCTCCCCACTTTAACGAGTCCCATTCTAAAGTCGATATGATAAGCGTCATTTTACGGGGAATTAAGTAAAAAATGATTTATTCGTCATATCGTTAAGATCGAAGGACACAAACGATTCCGCGCACTTTGTTACGCCGAATATCGTGCCGCAGACTATAGCTTCTTCTTCTTTATGCACGTATTTCACCGGATTGTTGATCGTCGGCTTCGGGCAGCACCTCTAAAACCCATAAAACTAGTTAGGGAGAACTCTGGAGCTAATTCCATGGAATGACAAAAAGAAGGAAGGCGAATATCTGACGTGGAATGACCGTAAAGGGAATAATAGAAGGGTAGAAGATTAGAGGGCATCGCGTCCTTGTGCAACCTTAGACTACCAGGATCAAGTCTCTTCACAAAATATGGCTAATTACCCACTCCTGAAGGATCACGTTCAAGTATAACTTCGGTGTCCACCTACGTGAGGGAGAGTAAGGTCTGCGGTCTATAGATCAGTTCGTGGAACAAAGATCGAAAATTTAATAGATGCGAGGGTCAGTCAGTCAGTCGACTGCTAGAGGTTGCCTGCAAAACCGTGAGCAAACGTAGACCGCAGCAAAAATGCAGTTCTTCCATTTGATCATCGCGAATTTAATTAGGATAAATTCCAGACGACACATCGTTTAGGATTCCAAACACGATTTCTAGCTGCTCCGAAAACTAAAGGCTTTCTAGTCAGCTCAGCCTGTCCAGGACAAGGGTATGTCGCGAAAGATTCCAGCCTAATTAATCTCTTCACTATTATAATATTGATTTATACCGGACTCGAACGAATTAATGGCAAAGGAGAATCGAATGTCATTTGAAGAAAAAAATTTGCACTAAAATTTACCATCAGAATCCTGATGCGCGAACAGCATCATATCGACACCTTGATAAAACGTGCAGTGGGTCAGGTGCCATGGCGAATCGATTTAATCCATCCGATTTCGATCGGACTTCTTGGACATATTTTTCCAGTTTCTTACCGAGGTCGCGAGGGTTCTGGGCTCTGGGTTCTGGGTGACCCATATAGACATTCAATGGCCCGTTAGACGTGGCTCTATTCGTTATGTCCACCAGAAGCTGACACCGGTCGGGCCGTTATGTTAAATCCAGGACGACCCGCGTGGACGCCTGTGGCACGCATACTTTTCTGCATAGCAAAACTCCTTTTTCGCGTTTTTAAAGCGCATTTATTATACGCGGTATCTAGGCAACACATAGTAGGTACCTACGCGGACACTTACGATTCACCGACACGTTACATTTCCGTAATACGAACGGTACCTACCGTCGTTGGTTCCAACATCTACGTTTATAATATTATATAGGTACATGTCTATCTTCACCATATACCATGCGAATGTTACGATCCATGAATCATTTCACTTCAATAAAGATAAGGAAGTTATCAGGCAGGTTTCGTTTCTCTTGTGATCACAAAAGGCGCACAAGCCGCATTTCCAACTTCTCAATTAGCAGTTAGAATGAACTTTAAGATTACATATCTACTATATGTTTGTACAGTAAATATAATTATTTTCAATCATCCTAGGCGTTAATTGATTATTAATTAGGGTTCAACGTACTTAAAGCTAATCGTAAATTAAAAAATTAATGAATTTTATTTGGAAATACAACATTCCAATTATTCGAACACCCAATGGCATCGGCAAGCAAGTCCGATTAGGCCCATATAGGTATATTGTATACTATGCAGTATTGGGGAACGGGTCTTTGTTACATAATAAGAATTTCTGACCCTGAATGAAGAGAGATTATCGCAGAAGCCTCGAGGCATAAGAGGCGGTAACTATTGTGGCTCGTAGAGTTGAGTTAATTCTGTTTACTCGGTAAATATTGTTTATTTACGTGCCAAGTATAGCCGCACCGTTCCGGTAATATATCGCGAATCGTTGCACTTGCGATTGGGTCGTCAATCACTTTGCGACGCTCGGAAACTAACAACCAGTCAGGCGTCGGTCGTGCCAAAGAACTCGTATATAATGACTATAATGTTATACCTTACCCACCACCAGGTAGGTAGGTAGGTAGGTAGGTAGGTACCTACGCGTGCGTCTAGCTTCGCTAAGTTTAGGATCAGCTAAGCGTGCAGAAAACGCCTCGTTGTTAAATTGTTAATATTAAATAATAAAATGGGAAGACAGGATCAGCCAGACCGGAACAATCGAAAGTTTTGCAGACTCAATACCGCATGTTATATTCTTATTTCGGATGAAGATCCTGATTTCACTTATAGCAACGATAGGAGATTCCTACACTCGGGAAAGGTCTTGTTGACACAACCAAAATTTGGTTATTATATGCACAATCACATTTTTTGTTCAGTCAATCAAATTTTTTGTTCAGTCAACCAAAAATTTCGTTCGGATAGCCAAAATTTTGTTGGGAAAACCAAATTTTGTTGGGACAACCTCAAATTTTTGGTTGAGTGAACAAAAAATTTGATTGTGCATATAATAACTCAAATTTTGGTTGTGTCAACAAGACCTTTTTCTGAGTGTATATCGACCCCTTAGTGGTAAAACATGCTACCCGAGAATATGCTGGGAAAACATGCTACCCGAGAATAAGCTGGGAAAACATGCTACCCGAAAATAAGCTGGGAAAACATGCTATCCCAGAATAAGCTGGGAAAACATGCTACCCGAGAATAGGCTGGGGAAACATGCTACCCGAGAATAGGCTGGGAAAACATGCTAGCCGAGAATGAGTTTCAAGAACATACTATCTCACGTCAGAAATTTTTTGGAGCAAAATTTGGTTGGTAACACTGCTGCTCGTATAAAGACGAACAAAACGATCTTCATTCCAATTTTTATACAGAAAGTCTACACAGTCTAACTATTAACATTTGTTGACATACTCGAGTACTTTTTTTTTCTCATGTCATATTTATTTGAAAGATCGTGAAGAATATAAAATGTTATTAACTTCATGTAGATATATCAGAAATTGAAGTATATGGGCCATTCCTTCCAAAAATTCCATTCATGGGATTTCTTCTCACGAATAATATATCTCCAAATACATGTCTGCCTGAAAATAAGTCAACTTTTGAACCGGGAATTCAAAAAATCTGAAAAAATTGAGACGTTTATTTTTTGCCTTCCCTTCCATCATGCTCGAAGAAAAAGGAAATCATAAAGGGTGAGGGTCCACGCCAGGTCGAGTTGGCGTGGAATGGCCCATATACTATATACTTCAATTTCTGACATATCTACATAAAGTTAATAACATTTTATATTCTTCACGATCTTTCAAATAAATATGACATGAGAAAAAAAAAAGTACTCGAGTATGTCAACAAATGTTAATAGTTAGACTGTGTAGACTTTCTGTATAAAAATTGGAATGAAGATCCTTTGGTTCGTCTTTATGCGAGCAGCAGTGTTACCAACCAAATTTTGCTCCAAAAAATTTCTGACGTGAGATAGTATGTTCTTGAAACTCATTCTCGGGTAGCAT
The DNA here is from genome assembly GCA_943736025.1 of Tenthredo mesomela. Lineage (NCBI taxonomy): Eukaryota > Metazoa > Arthropoda > Insecta > Hymenoptera > Tenthredinidae > Tenthredo > Tenthredo mesomela. Next base: position 25,795,196 of record OX031017.1, on the reverse strand, counting down.
GTTTTCCCAGCCTATTCTCGGCTAGCATGTTTTCCCAGCTTATTCTGGGGTAGCATGTTTTCCCAGCTTATTTTCGGGTAGCATGTTTTCCCAGCTTATTTTCGGGTAGCATGTTTTCCCAGCTTATTCTCGGGTAGCATGTTTTCCCAGCATATTCTCGGGTAGCATGTTTTTCCACTAAGGGGTCGATATGAGGATGTGTTTCGACTTCTGGTATAATCCAGTTAGACTCAAAGGAAGTTCGATACACTATGTGGAAAAGTAAAAAAAAAAAAAAAAAAAAAAGACATCGAACGAGGCCGGTGCGGTAGAGTTATCGATTTAATAGGAGTTCTATTTCAGAAGAAGCCGGCCGCTTCTTCCTGACCAATAGATTCTCTCTCGCCTATATATACCAAGTCTCTATTGTATCACAGCTCACATCGCGTTGCGCCCAGCCCCGTTATCATTCATCTGGCTAACAGTATATACCTACCTTGGCGTAAGCTCGCGGGTAATCCCCGGTAAGTCCTGCGGTAAGCTCTGTTCCTACCTGTCTCGATCGTATCGCAAGGATAGCGCGAGTACCAAAGACTATAGTGAGCAGTACGTACCTGCGCTGATATTTTACTGTCAACCAATGTTACCGAACGGTTGTCCAAGAGATCAGATTACACTTGCCTATGGCTACTGGACCTTCCGAAGGTCTTTGCCGCCTCTAACTTCAACACTGTGCAACCCTTCGGGTCGTTTGGTTCTATCCTCTTTCTTTCAGGCTGCGTGAAAATATTGATGCATCTATACTAAAACGACATTAAGGGGAACAGTACAGCGACTTTTCGAGAAATTATCATAGTCCGGAATGAATTTATTGCATAACCAAAGTTCATTTCACATCAAAATATTTTTCTTTCTCAAAATCATGTGTCGTAAGGATTTTAGAGCACCATTGGACCGATTCAGGTCATCTTGGATTAATTTTCTTCAGAAAACAAATCCTCATCATGTGAATGTAGGAATTTTAAAATAAAGAATTATGTCATAAGTTATGATCAATTTACCAAATTAGCAAAAATTATTATCACTCATTTCTTAAATAACTTGGCCAAAACGAAAATTTTTCAAAATTCCTGCATTCACATGATGAGGATTTGTTTTCTGAAGAAAATGAATCCAAGATGACCTGAATCGGTCCAACGGTGCTCTGAAATCCTTACGACACATGATTTTGAAAAAGAAAAATATTTTGATGTGAAGTGAACTTTGGTTATGAAATAAATTGATTTCGGACTATGATAATTTCTCAAAAAGTCGCAGTACTTGGTCCCCTTAACGCATATCGTCCATAAAATCTATGCAGATTATAAAACGTCCCACAAGATTTGGTCTCTGAATTTTTTGGACCGAAAATTTCACCACTCTGAGAAAAAAGAGTGAAATTTCACTTTGAACGGAATGAATTTCACTCCAAGCATGCAGAGTGAATTTTCACTTCCTTGAATTGAAAATAGCACCAGTCCAAGAAAAAGAGTGAAATTTTCACTCCAAGAAATTTAGAGAGTGTATTTTTCTATCCTTCAGGGTAAAACGTTTCTCCCGATTCCCCAAAGTCTCTAATAAATAGTAAACGACATTTACGATGATTACGATGAGAGCTGTGGCCTTCGTGCCGTCCATATCCGGATATTTTATACAAAAGTCAAGATCTTCGTCTCATAGCGTCATCGCGTCGCGTGGCAAAGACTTTCAAGTTCATTGTCACACTAGTGTGAGAAACTGAGAACTACCTTTGTTTACTTATATGGTTGGCCCTCGGGAGCTGCGCTTATCTTGCGATCTCTGTATTCTCATCTTTCTAGCTAACGAACTTTTCACTGCAGTATATAGCTTAAGCAGGTAGTCCAACGCGACGTACGTGGCCTCGACGACATATCCACCATGAGATATGTACCTACGTACCTCTGCAGTAGTAGGTAGTAGGTACTTGTAATTAGAATCTCTGACATTATATACGTAGCTGTACATACATGTACACATAAATATAGGTATACATCAACTTGCACAATATTTTCTATACCTACCTGTAAACGGTATGTGCTTTTCTTTATTTCCAATTCAATTATCATCTTCCAATTTTAACTAGCTTCCATTTCTAATATTGAAACAGTATTTTCATATCTAACTACTAGAAATTATTTCAAATTTTACGCTCTCTCGATTTCATCACACGGATTCATTGCACCGAAAAAAAAAGGCTGCTGCATCGTTGATCCGAAACATTCGCCAAATTTCGATGGAACATTCTACACCGATGTATAATTCTGGGGCAAAATGAGCATGGCGTAAAATTTCATATAACCGGAAGTGAAAACTTTGGCCTCTGCGTTTGATCCATTTAAAGTTGTTCAAACGACGCAAGCATACACTCGATTATTATTATATTACTCGTTAGGTTTTTGATGGACGCGATAGATCTGTATTGTGTATATATATACTATATATATGGTATGTGATACTACGCGAGATGCGAAGAAACTCGTCGTCATCGAGTTTAATATCTTATGGCCGATATTTCAATCGAGATAGATTCATTTGTTGCAATGACCTCGCGGTCTTTGACACTGCAGTACATCTACGCGTTTCCTCAATGCAATTTCAATCTTCAACCAACTAACAGATATAAGGTACGAAATGGTGATCGTGCAGCTTATACTATACCATCTAGCCTTTTGAATATCCGTATCAAGTTACGGAATTCTTGGGCGTCGGGACGCGGCGCGTCGGATTTATCGTACCTCCTATTATTTGAAAATTATTACGCTGTTAACCGCGAAGTTCACCGATTTTACGCGTTCATATTATATTCACTTCCGGAATCACCGGAGAACGCCACGCCACGTTATCTTGCGACAATAAACAGCCGATATAATTGAAGTATATAAAAAAAACTTCAATGTGTCGATAAAGTACTACGTGTTATACATGTACAGAAGATAAGGATCCCTAATCGCATAATTTATTATTCATGTACATTCGCTCCTTTCCTTGTCTTTACCCCCATTTTAATTTACCTATACAAGTTTCGTCAACGAAACTTAGAACTTGTTCTGATATAGTAGTCATTTAACGGCCAGGTTTAACTGCGATGGTCATGAAGTAAAGCGGTTTTAACGACTTCATAGTCTCAACCAACCGACACCCTAGAATAATAATGTTGTCGCATGACTTGGACATGTAGGGACTCTTGATTTCCTATGCAGGGATTAAGCTTGGTTCACTCTCAACGATGTCCAAATAATTGTTCAACATTACCAAAATAAGACGTGATCAAAATTAAGAACGAAACATTTTGCTAAACGACAAATCTTGCGATTATCATCGATAATCTTCCATTCATAATCCCTCGATCTGTTCGACGATTCAAAGTTACGTCTTTGATTCTTCCAAAGAAATTTCTAGGTGTGGATTAACCTTCAGATTGAGTGGGATGCAGATTCAGTGGCGAGACATGGTCGCAAGGCGTATAGGGCAAACGCTATTCGAAAAATACGTCATGGACCTCCTACCTCGCGAGTGCAGGATGCTGATTCTACGCGGAGGTCTGTCCAGTCCTGGACCACGCGTTGATTCTAGGACGTTTAGATTAATCGTTTCGATTTCCGGCTTCATGATATTTACCCCACGTTGAAAGAATATTCTTTATTTCAAATTGTTTAGGTATATTTGAGAAGAGATTTTGTACGGTTTTTCGAAAAAAACGTTTCGGTACGAGAATTCTAGGATCTGAAAAAAAAAAAAAAAACTACTCAGAATTCACTTTTAGGTGCAAATTGGAATTTCATTACATGCACAATAGGGTGGTTAAAAAAAGACCTAATTTCTCATATGTTGCTGCTCATTCGTGAATATGTTGTTTGTGATTTTGAAAAATTATTCCATTTTTTTTTTTTTAGCTCTATTGGACAATATTTAATACTGCCTCAGTGAAGTTGAAATTTCGAAATTTTGCCATTTTCGGCAATTTCAAAGTTCTCAGATCAAAGTCCTCATCTGGCTGCCTCTAGGTTCTCATTCAATGAGGATGTTGGTTCAAGATGAGACTTGTACAATAATATTTAATACTGCTTCAGAGACATTGAAGTTTTTTCACTATTTAGGGGTTTTCTTAGAGATTGGATCGCCAGGTGTTGCTCATGAGACAGTCTTTTTCGAACGAAAATTTCGAAATTTCAACTTCACTGAGGCAGTAGTAAATATTGTACTATAGAGCTAAAAAAAAAATGGGATAGTTTTTAAAAATCACAAACAACATATTCACGGATGAGCAGCGCAACATCTGAGAAATTAGGTCTTTTTTGAAGTACCCTAATGCACAATCCTGACATAGAATTCTAATGATAAAACTATAGAATTTTTATTCCGTCGCAGGACAACTTTTGTGTAAATTCTAACGCTATTTCGATCTACAGTCATCGCGGACATATGGATGAGCGCTGTTTTTCCGCATAGATTAATCTTTGTATAGGTGTATAGTATATAGTATATATGCAATAATTATTTTATTAATTCGGAGTTCCTTGAAGCGTGATTATAACCGAGTGAGCAGAGTGACTATGAGGATTGTTGACCTTCGTTATAGTAAAAATAAATTAAATAAAAACTTTCTGCCTAGAATTACGAGAAGATTGTTAGCGGTAATTACAACGAACAAGCTTCGTGGACTGGGGAGGCTCGCGTAGGTATAATGTACAAGAGCCAAGTGCCCTTGTCAGATCAATAAAGCTTTTATCTTGGTACACTGCAACGGAAACTGCAGTTCAATTTTCTACTCAATAAGATAGCATATCTTAGTTTAAATGTAGGTGATCTTTACTGCGCGTCTTATTCTCCTTTATTTGTTTATTTATTTTATCTTGATTCTAAACAGGACATTGCACAATGCACATTGCGGTCCAATTAGCCAACGCACTGCAGCGGAACAATTTTTTCAGAATATTAATACCAACGAATTTCACTTTCGATTAATATAATGAATTATTATAAATAATTACGTATACGTATCTTAAAAATCCGAAGAATTTTACTTGTGTAAAACGAAATTTCCACATCGAAACCCGAGGTATCCACATTTCGAGAGATTAAAGCCTCGTAATGCACTGAGCGCAGGTGAACCGCCCGAACTAAACCTCTTAATGTCAATGGCCTGTTTCCACATAATATTCACGGGCGTTAAACCTCGTAATTTGTGGCATGCATCTATCATCAGAATATGCACGCAACGTAAAATATCATAGCCGGATAATGACGATATATATGAAGATGGAGGGATTTACCTACGATGGTGCGATGTGCTTGATGGAAAAGGTCAAAGAACCTAATTATTTCCATATTGATATTTAGCGAGGAATGATATTTAGATGATTAATATAACATTATATCGTACCGTGTAGAGAGTCTCGTAAACCGGAAGTTTGATATTTTGTTTAATATTATTTTTAAGAGCAACGGATCAATGGCGAGGCGAAATTTTTCTACGATACCACTTGACTGGTTTTTTGGCTTATAGTTGAGTATACTAAATTGTAGTGGATCACTTTAATCGAGCTTTTACACAGATACGGGTCGTTTGATATTAATTGGTATACGGTAAGCGAAGAGGTAGCTAGAACCCTGTGATTAATAGACGGATATGATAAACTGGTTGGCAAAAAAGTTTTAATTGGAAATTTACCGGCAAGTAGTCAACTACTGTACGTATACATATATCACCCGACACGCCTCGTCGGCCGGAAAGTGAGATTGCACGAATAGATGGGTACCGATAAAAATGACGAGGCTTTTTTAGGGCCACGGATATAGAGGAAAGGAAAAATACAACATCTGACAAATTACCTCAGACACTGCTTACCTCCAGTCCGTTAACCCTCCGAACTGATTATCTGCATGAAAAAATTCATACCATTCATGCACCCGCCAAAAGTGCGTCAACGACTACTGACTTCCGTTCTTTTTCTTTTTTTTTTTTTTTTTAAGTTCATCGTGAATACTTGGCACTGTATTGTTCACGGATCATTCGACCATGGCACTTAAGTTCTTAGAGTATAGTAAGTAGGTATACGTCATCATCTTTTATTATTTCATTCCATGGATGACTCGCGTGGATCCTGTAGTACCGTCGATTTATGCTTGATTGTTTTATAATTGAATGACGTAATAAGGCATGAAAGTTATTTGAACAAATATGCAGATAAATATGGAGAAGCGATCGACCTTCCGACTGAATATCACATATTAGCAAAGTTTCTATATAATATACTATATGAATCTTGTTAGCTAACGGAAAAATCGATCTTACACAACTGATCTGCTCGGTGGAGGAAAAAGAAGAAAGAAAAAGAAAAAAAAAAAGAGAAAAAATAACCGAGTCCCCTCTAGGGAGCAGACTAGGTTCCACATCAATGATTCTGCTAATCACCGTTGACCACGCGGTACATTTAACTTCCAAGCTGACCGAACCGAGCCTCGCATCACCAACTTCCTTCTTATTGTCGCGTTCCTTTCAGACTTTTCTCCGATAATCTATGTCCTCCCAGGTTTCCAACACTAAATCTTTCACTGGATGTTACGTTAGCCCCAAAAATTGCACCACTGCAAAAGGCAGCAAGAAATATACGACGACATCCCGCAGGGGCTTTTAGAACCGATAAATAGTCACAAGCTCGATTGAACTGCTTGAACTTTATCCTCCGTCAATTTTTGTTCGGTTTCGTTCATATTTGTTGATAGTTTATAATTTATCAACAAATTTTTCTTTATTTTGAAGAAATTATTCTTTGGTCCTTAATCGAAGATGTGGTTAAAGTCTGGCTTAAGTTTCGTGGGCGTCTCTCTTTCAAAGGTTGTTTAAGAACGCATCTGGGCCAGGGTCCGGCAAAGTCTCTGTTTGAGTCAAACATTTGCAGGACATATGCGACGAGTATTTGTGTCAAGGGGTGTAAGCACCTCTACTTATATTTGAGACTGCAGCTAATCACTCAGGATCTTTGGTCCTATTTATTCGATGTGCGCAAAAGAAGAAGAAAGAAGAAAAAAAAATCAATAAGAATCACTTTCTTGCAGAAGCGAAGCACCGTCACAGCTATAACAATGTTCAGACTTCGGATCATTCATTGAATAATAATTATCTGAAGCAGAACCTGAATCACAAATCCCTGAATTGCAATTTCGATAGAAAAGCTTGTTACCATATGGAATGAAAAAAAAAGGTACATCATGTACGAAAGTTATAGCTAACTACTTGATAATCTATTATGGATTCGATATATCTGGTCTTACCAGGTGACGCCATTCTTTATGTAGATATTTACAGCCCGGTGTAACTAATGAAATTGGACATGCATTGGAACCGATTTTCTCTGCATAAAATAAACGCTAATAGGTTTCAGCCGATTTGTGATTAGCACTAGTGCAATATTGACAATTGTAATTACCTCTAAAGTGAATATAAATTAAAACCCAAGGTCTAATCAGCTCATCTTAATGCTGCGAGGTTGGTTTAGATATGGAATCTGTAAACTAGAAAGCTAAAATGTCGAGCCATTTTAAAATCGCAAATTTTTTTTCTTTCTTCAAATGTCACGTTATCTAGAGTTTCTTAGCTTGTCGCAAACTCCACGATAGTATACGTACGTAGTATGTACATACGTATGTATACTATGTACATATAGATAGAAATTCTCGTTCGTTCCACCGCCTACAGACGCGACGTTGCATCGATTTCTCGAGATAAAAGAAATAAAATGAACAAAAAAAAAAACAAAAAACAAAAAAAAAAAAAAAAAAACCTTTTGAAGTAATGAGATAAAGAAGACGCCAAGATCCGGCGTGACCGTTGCACAACGCCAACTCGTGCCAATGACCTCTCTTCTTCTTCTTCTTCTTCTTCTTTGATAACGACCTTGTAAGTACGCTATACGCTCGAATGAGAAAGAACAAGAACGTTGTTGCACTGATGCAGCCCAACGATTCACTGCATCATCCCTAAGTGTAATTCTACTAGGTACTTGGCTAGAATTACATATCAGCGATATTCGTAAACCTAGGTGTTTGCTTTAACCCGTGATGGCGTATATCTATGGCGGTTGAACAAAATACAAAAAAAAAAAACAAAAGAAAAAAAAAAACCACGAAGGATACATAACATCCTGTGATTAAAATCTCGCGGCGTGATCAAAACGAAGGTCGTACACCGGTTCAAGGTCGATCGTTTCAGAATCCTCGGATCTCCAGATTGATTACCACTACCGACTCTCTACGCTCTATAGTATAGTAGGTGTTTCTCTAAAATCACCGTAAAAGATGATCCCCAGCTATAAGTCCGTCCGAAAAGGCGAACTGTCCAGGTCTGCTGCAGCTTCTAGCAGATTTTGCCACCGCAAGTTGGGATTTTTATTTTCCCCTGATCCTTTGCAGATAAAAAGTATGAAACAGCATACGAGCCTTCTTGGAATCCCCGCGGCATTAATTTATGGCATAAGTACTTTATCACCAGATTTTAGCTGTTATAATATCGAGGGGAAATAGCTTTGTCCATTTTTATTCCTACCATATCCCATCGCCATTTCATCCATATACCTACCCAGTTCACCGCAGGTCCCTCTTCATTCTCCGAGTTCCTCGGACCTAATTTATTTTCTATCATACACATAGATCGGAAGGTTTCCACGGCCCTACCACGTCGTAGGCGTTCCATGAATGCCTCGCTAATTGCTCGAGAATCTGAAATACTTTGCTTATACAGTACCTACGTACCTATCCACCGGCTACTGCGTCTTTGAAGAAGACTAGTACGTGCAACGATCGCGTTCCACAGCCGTGTCTAATTTCATTCTATATTACCAGGTCGGTTAGCAAATATCTAACATATGATCTACATGAAAAAACACACACATCCACATTCTTCAGGGATGGTTTGTCGAGCTCATATTTTCAGCTCAAATTTTTCTACACACTACTTCTCTAATACGACTCGGAGACTCGCGAGCGGATTGATGAGCAGCTAGAGGAAACGCTGCATATATGCTCTCCAGGGTTCCTCGAAAACGTGAAAAAATGTTCTTATTTTATACTTGGAGGTGAATTCACAATCATAAAGGTCTTTGTTAAAATTTAAACGAGAAAATTATTCACACTACTAGTCTCTCGTAAAGACTGGCTTACGAAATTTTTACGACATGACTGCAGTTTGCGGGGCCACCCTGAAGTCGAATAAGGCAAAAGGCAAAAGGTTCCAATAAATAATAGCGGCGATCAAAACGGTCGTTATTCAGAGAAATTTTGACTTTTCGTAATGGTCGATTGTCGCATGCTTAGATTAGGTATACCACCCAAGAACGTGGCCCTTTTTGATTCTACGGAATCATCTCAACTTGATTTTCATCATGTTTTCATGATTTTCATCAAATATTCAATACGTAGCTACACTCAGAAAAAGGTATTGTTGACACAACCAAAATTTAGGTTATTATATGCACAATCAGATTTTTTGTTCAGTCAACCAAAAATTTTGTTGGAATAGCCAAAATTTTGGTTGTCCCAAAAAATGTGACTTTGGAAAGTCACATTTTTTTTCTCTATTTTTTTTTTTTTTTTTGTTGTGGTTGTTGGTCACCGTTGCCGTTGCCGTTAGGGCAACAAATCTGGACGACACCATGGTGCCATTGCGCGAGGGACGACTTTTTCCACCATATGTTTGAGGCCGCGTACACCGTGCGCCTTGAAGAAGATCCTGGCATGGGATAGTGGCTCGTTGTAACTGCTAATTGATACAAGTTTCAGGGGTAAAAAAAAGTTCCGTGAATTCACCCGAAATACTCACTGGTCCATGCCGTAAATCTTCCGTCCAAAACTTAAGCTGTTACACGCTGGTTCCTCAAACTAACTTCAGCTTCTGCAGGATCTGAGCTTTACACTATGCAGTTGCAACTTTGCGGCAGAGTTTCGCTTCAACAGCTCCTGCAGATAATGGCGCCTGGTTTTTCGCCTGGCGTTCATTCCTCACCAAGAATCCTGGCAAAAGCTTATTTATTCTTGCAGAAGTATTCCGCGTACAAAGTTTATACCTGGCGCCAGGCGAACCTCAATATAATATATTAGCCAGCAATTCGTGTTCAATTAAATGGCGAAAAATTCCAGAGTCATTATATAAGGGCGAATAGAATACCTCGGCACCTCGATCGATCATACTCGTAATTAGGTGCAAAGTGGACGTATCCGAGTTTGACCACGGAACGAAACCTATGGTTGAAAAATTGTAACGCGGAATTACTTCGGGGCTGGGTGACTCTGGTGAAGTAAAGTAATGCGAAGTAAGGTGAAGTGAAGTGAAGTGAATGGTAGCAATACGTAGGACGGATAGAAACACGGACAGAGGGACATACGATCGTCGACTGCACATTCCAAAGTGAATCCTATAGCTACTGATGTAAAGCCGGGTTCCACCGCTCGCTAGCTGCGGTGGTTCTTCTTTCTTTATTTCATTCTTTCTTTCTTTCTTTCTTTCTCAACTCGGCGTTGAAGCAAAGCTCCTCCTTCGATCTTTTCTCTAACCCAACCACCCGGAGGAGAGACCAGAAGGAGAGACCCGAAGGAGAGACCAGATCGTAGATAGAGGCGATATACAGCCTAGCCAAACAGTAAACCCAGCTACGATTCGCCTTACTCGCCGATCCCACTGCGCACCGATCTCGCATACTGATGAGTGATGAGAAATATTATTGCGTATCGAAAGACGCGCACAGCCTTGGCATATCAGTTCTTACATATAGATTCCACAACTTTTCTTCATGGCTTATTAGTCATTTGTCTGACGATTTTAAAGCCAAACTCTTTCATTGATCATCGACACCATTAATATGTCGACAGCTTCTCTTCAAGGTAGATTATACCAGCTACGTCCTATACATCGACATTATCCGCAGATGAAGGATTCTGCACCTTTTTTTTTGCACACCATTAATACTAGTTTCTTCAAAATCTAATCCAGAAATTGTTCAAGGGAGTACATAGATCTCGAATACCTATGGTGGTATTTTTTGTAAGATTGGCGACAGAGCTTTCATCTGTTTTCTGAACACTCAGAGATCGAAATATCGAAAATTGAATCATCGGTTGATCCAAGTTCTGGAATTGGGTGGTTTTACTCTGACTGCATCTGACCCCGAGGAAACTTCTAACTTTTCCTTGATTATGGTTCCATTCAAATAAAACTGGTAGATCAAAGTCAGGATTTGAACGCATATACCAGTTCTCGAAAAAATACTCCTGTCTCCTAAATGAAGGGTGGATGGATGAAGAGATGTCTTCATGGGTGGATAAAAAAAAGCCGCGACGATAGTTTGTAAAGTTGTCAATATAAACGTGACGTCCAAATCGTCTGCCCTTACTGTCTATACAGACCGAATAGTAAAGAAAGTGTTTTCTTCTTTGTCCGGACATTGATTGATCGTGCCATACTCAAAAAGTGAAGTACAAAAGCTGTACGAAACCTATAAATGATTGAAAATTTCGTTTTAAAGATCTTTCTACGTAATCGCGTTACTTATTCCTGACCTAGGATTACGCAGACGCACCTAAGCATCTTATGTTAGCCACGATTCCAACAGGTTTATATATATATATATATATATAGGTACACTTACGATTAACGGGTCTCAACTTGGTATAGAAATTGTTTTATACTCGTCCACAGTGCCCCGTGATAAAGCCATGTAATTAAAAGGTATAAAATTCCACTTTACATTGGTGTAACTATCATACATACACAAGTATATACAATGTACATATACATATTATATGGGCAGGTATAGGTATATACTATGGGAAAATAAACTAGCTAGCCTGCAACGAACTGCGGAAGATAAAATTTCTCATGCTAATTTCGTTCAGGTCTTAGTATAATGCTGAAGAGTTGTTTCAAACTTTCCTGCAGCACAGATGCGTCGTTGCAGATGTAGTGCAGATCGCGTGCGTCGACCGCAGATAGCCGTAAGGCCTGTCCGTGCGCGAGAGCTCGAGGGATCATCGGCTGTACAACACCCTGCTATCAAAGGCTCAGCTCTAGACAGGATCACCAGCTCTATACTGGTATAGGTACTGTAGGTACATGAGGAGATTATATAGCGGACAAAAATTTGCTGGCAAATTGAATCTGGAGCTCCGGTTATTCAGCGCCTTCGTCTTGCCTATTCCGCTGACATGCCACTCGACGAGATGGTCTACGTCAATTGAGGTACTCGAAACGCCCTCGGGTCGGGGTTCCACAAATTCCTTGTCGAGGGGATCTCATAAGAATCCAATCAGAGTTGGGAATGTTGACACTCGGCGATTTCCTGAACGTGCAGGGGGTCAACCTGTTAATCAAATTTCTTAGATTATTATAGAACCCATTTATCTTAGGGAGGAACGAAGTCTGATCACTAAATTATTTCACCATGTACATCGTTGTGATGGGGTTCAAGAAATTCGATAATCTTTTCAGGAATCGTTAATCATTCGTTGGATAAAGGTTTGGTTTTTCAACAATTAGAAACCCAAATATCAAAAATTGATGCATCGGTTGATCCAAGTCCATCCATCGAGTGCATATCTAACTCTGATACCCGATGATTGATGCAACTTCGAACTCTTACATGATCATGCTTGAAAAGATAAGCAAAGTTGCAAAATTCGAAGAATATATGAAGGGCTTCTTCTTCTTCTTCTTCTTATTTCCAAAGTAAGCAGTGTGAAAAAGACCTTGTTGCAGTTTGAATAATTGAGACTGCGCGCAGAGTCGTAAAGGTGAAATTGATGGACATGTTATGCCTACGCTTAGCTGAAGATTCAGGAAGTGAACGTGAAAATATAATAAATACAGGGTTGTTTTAAGTGAGGCCCTTAAATTTGCTTCAAAATTGGCCGGACCGAGATGTTGCCTTAATAAGTAAGCGTTGCCGCAAGGATGTTTTTCCCTGCGGCTTCATTCGACGTCGATATATTTTCCTGTGGCTCTCTCTCTCTCTCTCTCTCTCTTTTTCTTTTTTATTCGTATTTGCACATTAATTTCGGATAAAAATTACAGGCCTAATTACTTGGCTTGATAAACCTGCAACGAGATATATACTATGATTATATTTTCTGTATTCGATCATCATCCTTGTGCCTAATGTCTCAATTAATGTATAGTTGGATTAACGCGAAGTTAATATCGCTTGCCGAAAGTGTGAAGCAACAAACAGCCTTTTTAACAAATAATAAATCAACAACGATTCTTTAGCATATACTATTTCTTGTTTCATTTATCTTTCAGTTAAAAAGTGAATTTCAAGGTCTTTCTTTCCTTTCTTCACACGTACATCTCATTATCTTACGATCAATTATTATTAACACTATAATACCTACGTCATTGGTATACCTATCGCTAACGCAAATATCGTTTAAATAATTCGAATAAAAAATAAAATCCTGCGCTACTCCTGGTCACGATCTATAAATAAATGTTCGCTTATTCATTACAGAATAATCTACGTACCATCGCCACCTGATGCAGAAAGCATTTTGGCATAGGAAATGTAAATTGATATAAAAATTGTACATACCTATATGCAAATGCAAATGCATTCTGCACAAACACTCTTGGTTACAAATTAGCAAATTAAGATGCTGCTGGTTTTCAAGGCTAGTTCTTCATCTTCAATTTCAGAAGTAAGAAGACTTGACCTTCGGTCTGGTTGGGACTGCAGTGGTAGAAGCATTTCTCTTTCTTGTAATAAGTTATTGTTACGGTACTGCATGATCATTCATTTTTACCTCCTATACGTGGCTTTTACCCGTCTCACATTGCATGTCCGCGAACACTTTAGGATCTCATAATTTGCGGGGGATATACCCTCGGAGATTCACGGAAGATTCACAACGCTCCGCGTGACCCTACAAGCCAGCATCCCGTTGCACTAGCTAAAGGAATGACGAAGACCTGCGCTGTATGATCATGAATTTTGCCGAGATTTACCTGGCAGAAATAAGGAATTATTCTTATTTCAAGCTACCGTAGTACTTACTCCTGAATTTGCACTGTTGTTTCTCTTACTTTGACTACTAGACCTCGCTCAAGATCACGAGCGATTCCTTATAGGTGAGTAGTAATGAGCGGGTGTGATTTCAAGATTGGTTCACATAACGTGTCGTAAAGTAAAGAATAACAAACGCATAGATTTCATCTATGATACGAAATAGGTACACTAATAAATTTTCTTAAGTTCTTATATCCAGTCTATTAACATATACCCTAATCTAGTTATACCAGTAGCACAGAAATTGCCAAAATTAATACGCAGCATTTTACCGTATCAGATATTGAACGACGAATGACTGACAAAGATCTCATAATTTCTTATGTGGCTTAATGATTTCCTTATAGGAATTGAAAAATTGAATAAATTTCAGCACGATATTTCTTGCCAGAATTAATGGCAAAATTTAAAGCCAGTGTTTTTCACCATTAGCGTATACATCCTTGAGCCGAGAATAATCGTTTGCAAATTATTTATCAATTTGTGAATTTACTTATACGTTCGCAACACAGTAGTACTACCTTACCTACATATTATTATACTGTAAGCGGTAATGGCTATAGCTGACGTTTTTTCGCTTCGAACGTACAGAGTAGGAACGGCTTTGACCAGTAGGTAAATCACCTGCACCGATCTCGCGTTATTCATATGATGTGCATTAAATCTCCGGGTAATTTCTTAGCTGCATCTAATGAGGTTCGGGGTAACCTGGGCGTGCCGATTGGATAACTAATTACAAGTGTATCGAGAAAAGTGTGACAAACCGCTTCAGTAACTAACCGGAAACGGTGTATGAAGTTAGAACGCTGCAAATACGTAATAAAACCAATATTGATATTGCCCTATCTATAGTGCTGGCCATTCGAGCCATATATATGAGAGACCAGTACTCAGAGTAAGCCAATTAGGAACAAACTACCTCACCATCTATTCACCATGATATATCTTTCTAACGAGTGATAATTGTCTCTTATTTTCTGAGTCGATGAGACGGTATACCTATAGGGAGAGAAAAAAAGAGAAGGTATAAAATTTAACTACTAAGTTAAACAAATGAACATGTTGACACGTGCTTTATTTATCCGGGATAATTATCGATCCGGTGAACACGTAGTTATAATGAGCTAATGATTTCAACTGCAGAAGTCGTTTCTGTGATCGACGATCAAATAACAGCGGCGCGATGGTTCCTAGTGGTTTTTTAATTAGGTTCTTTTTTCTCCTATCTCTCTCTCTATTCAAATCTTTTTAATCAAATTTATCATCGATTGGATGCAAAATGTTAGCAAAATTTAATGATGTGCACATCATTGCGACCTTCCCCGAGGCTAACTGAAGAGATTTATTATTTTATACACTACCTTCTTCACAATCTTTGCTTTCCATTTCAATTTGAACCATCGGCTAATTATTGGGACCGTAAGAGTGTTTAGACAATCAATTACAAGTTCGAAAATATTCATGCATGACCGTCGAGGGTCGATGTTGATAGCCCGGAGGGATTAACGTCGTAATCCATCATAGCTCGTGGCATTATTTGACTCGAGTGAGAAGCATATTAGGGAAGTAGGAAGAGGCTGATCTCACTTTTTAAAGAAACTGAGAGTTTCTGATACTCGGAACTGCTATTAAAATTGTTAGATCATCCACAGCATATATATCGAACGACCCGAAGATTTAATCTCAAAGAAAATGATGAGTTGGTACCGTATAACCTAAGGTTACAGCCTCCACCCGGAAACCCGATTCAACCTTCGTGTTTCTTCTAATCGTAAGGTTCATGCATGCGAAATAACTATACAGGTGCAACAATTCAAACTGCCGACCATAGTATGGATCGGTATTATACTTTCAACAACCCACAACTCACCATGGGGGGTAAAATTGAACCGGAAATTGTTGGGAATTAATGCGGGATTAAATCAAGTTCGATGATAAATTTTTATCATAATTCGTTACAGATCTGATTTAAATCGATCCACAATTCAAATCAAGACTCACAAAGGCTGAGTGAGGGCAACCATGCGTGGTCACCGGGCAAGAAGGTGCCTTTAGAAAACACCGGACAGCTTTCTGCGCACAGTCCGGTCGGCGATCGAGTGTTGCCTAGTTAGTTAGGGGCACGTTTATTTGCGATGAATTAGCTGGTACGGTTCGACTTATAAGGAAGGACAGGTCGCCCACGCTGGTGGGTCGTAGCAGCTGGTCTAACTCGTACCTCCGCGTTTGTTCGACTCTTCTCAAGCATCGGCTTGCAACGATCTTAACCAGTGCGCCTCTTCCGGGCACGACTGCATTACTGCATGGGGATACTCGCCGTGACCATCGTAAGCCGATTAAACAGCAACACCTTTCCATAAGTGGTCATTTCAAAACGATCCGAGGTTAATGGGGGCCGTATAATCGAAAAGCTTCCCACCCATGATCGTGGCTTATTATCGAAAACACAGGAGCTTCATTGGCCTCATGGGAACCAAGAGTGCTTTCTGATTGTTCATTGTAAGAATAAGTCCAGCTGATCGGTTAGTAGGACTGCCTTTCGACATTGTTCAGTTCTGGGTGGAAATATGCGTAAACTGATCCCAAATGATAATCAGCGATGAAGAAGTGATTCACAACTAATCACGTCATGAATCTGATTATTCTTTCTTCAGCTATCCAAGCTTGGTCTTATTTAGGAACAAGACACGATTCATTTCGATTAACATCTGATCAATCGGTTTGAATCGATTTTCTTCAGTAGGGTTGGATGGGTCAAAGGTATTTTCTTGTTTTTCTCATTAGCTGAGGCATGCATACCTCGGCGCCTTAGGTCAGAACGTATCAATAATTAACATGCGTTAATGACACAGATATACACGTTATCGCTCCTGCCTCGTTGTAGCATCTTTACGTTACCTACTTGCGATGGAAGAAGTAGGAAAAAAAGACTGAAATTGAAAGTGCTTATCCAAGTCCATAATGTCTATAAATAGCAACGGCATAACAGGCGAATGCTTAAAGTTTGATTCTACAATATGTTTTCTATTATAAACGTCGAGTCGTAAGTGAGAGGGTCTCTTTGGTACATTCCAAGAGTTATCAGAGACTATAGGTACGAATGTGTGCAGTAAATAATGAAAAATAACACTTCCATAACGTCGAACATTTCTGTTAAATCTTATATATGTTACAAAAAAATTCACGTCGACAACCAGGTAATTATTGAAATTAATCAATAATCTATCCGAACCCTGACGCACAGGCACACCAGCTCTAAACGTGCGAAGGTCTGATCCGAAGTTTACATTGGCATCAGAATCGCGATGACATCACTAACCGTGAACCCTGAACCCATCTACAGCATGGGATCTCAGGTTGTAATTCCGTTTCCAATGAAATACCATCGTCTCGCCTACCTCACCTCATCCTTTTTTTACCTTTTTCTATATAGTTTTTTAACTCGCCGAACTATTCGCCGAAGAACATCTACAAACCCTAACATACTCATACAAACATCCCGAATTGCTTCCGCGTTTGATCCTTGCGTCCGAACACACATCTGGTGTTCAGGGTTGTCCATTTCGTCAGGGTCCAAATACTGCAGCAGCTTCACAGGTGGAAAATAGGTGGACTGACAGTTATTGATGACCACAAGTGCCTTCGATTCGTCACTAGGATTCCGTTTCACAATTTATGTATTGATAAAAAATGATCGTGTTTGCAGGTGGTTTTCAAGACTATCGGAGATTGAATCGTTACCCGGATCCGAAGTCATTGCTATAATAACCGCCGAGTTGTACCTATACAGTCAGCATTAGTTAACGCGGGGATAAGTCATCGATGAACGATAAATAACAGTGCGATTGAATTTTTACATCGATGCAAAATATATTTCAAACTGTCAAGAACATGCGCATTGATAAACTATGATTCAATTTACATTTTTCACGTCATCGGACAATGATTCCTGCACCTGGTCATCTCCTTGTTTGCATCCTTGCAAGGTTAATGAAATTCAACAGCCTGAGCTGGTCGGACATCTCTGTCTATATCTGCAACTATAACCGCGCACGCTTTTAATTGCCCGCGATTTATAACTGCTGGTTTTATACATACGCGCGATTTACCATGTCATGAGAAAGATATTCAATTAGCTTTACTTTGTAGTACCTATTTTAGCGGAAAATTTCATTCGCTTCGAACCGAATTATAAACGATATTGAATCACCCCCACATATCAGGGATGGTATATGCTGACAAAGCTACCTAACGATCTCCGTTTTCGGTCGATTTTTTCATCCATATGTCAATATATATAAAACCGAGGTTTTATCATCTTTTGCCCGTTGAGTAAAACTAGGGATAGATAATGACCATTTTGTTACACTCAGAAAAAGGTCTTGTTGACACATCCAAAATTTGGGTTATTATATGCACAATCACATTTTTTGTTCAGTCAACCAAAAATTTTGGTTGTCCCAACAAAATTTTGGCTATCGGAACGAAATTTTTGGT
This sequence comes from Tenthredo mesomela, assembly GCA_943736025.1. NCBI lineage: Eukaryota > Metazoa > Arthropoda > Insecta > Hymenoptera > Tenthredinidae > Tenthredo > Tenthredo mesomela. The sequence goes on along the minus strand of OX031017.1, from coordinate 25,776,609 downwards.
TGACTGAACAAAAAATTTGATTGACTGAACAAAAAATGTGATTGTGCGTATAATAACCAAATTTTGGTTGTGCCAACAAGACCTTTTTCTGAGTGTAGATGTGGAAAGAATCTGGCGAATTGCAGCCTCAGCGTTGAAACGTTAACGCATTGTCCAGCCCAATCGTGATCTCAAAGATGAGATTTTTCAAGGTGGTGTACGTAACCGATTATTTCGTTGCGGCTTAATATACCCGGTCAATAGCAAACAGGAATGAATTATACAGAATAGTGCGGCTAATAAGCTTGGATTCAGTAATTTGCACTATGCGCTGTGTTTGGCCCAATCGAGTGTTAGCAAACAGACCGTGGCACGTGCGCAAATAATTATAGCTTATTAAAACCAGGAACAAACAGAAAAATTTTTATCCATCTGGAATTGGTGGTAACCTTCTTCTTATATATTGCCAAATAGTGAGCGTTGGTCAACACACGAATTCTGAGGTGTCACGAACTCTCCGATTATCTATTACCCATACGATCTTTGACACATATATTATATATGATGATGTATTCTTCTTTTCAACCGATAACTTGTAGCCAATATGTTTGAAAAAAAAAAGATATATACTAGGTATATATCCGTTTGCATTATATGCTGAATAAACAACGTGGCATAGCTTCTTCGTATTCAAATCTCTTGAAATAATTCTTATATTTGGTAATAGGTAGGTAGGTATATGACTATATCAACGACACGTTAATTACTGTTTGCACCGCTTATGCACGGTCGGAAAAAATTATACTAGGATGTTTTTTTTTTTTTTTTTTTTTTCTTTTTTTTTCTTCTACTTAGTTACATATCTTATCACCTCGATCTAATAAACATATTCAATGAGATACGGAGCTAAAATTGACATGCAAACATCCCTGTTATTAAAATATCGTATGAGGGCCCAAAAATTCAATTCATTTATCATAATTATTGATATTGTGGTGATGGACACTGAATGCGTCATATCTTTCCGACTGTATTTCGCTCTGATATTATTCCGTAAGAACTGGAGCCTGCCGATTTTTCATTTTTCATTTTTCATTTTTCATTTTTCATCAATGAGATCGTTTCGGCGACGAATATTCTCGGTGTGATACTCTGGGTGTCGTGACCGAGATGAATCGAGTTTTAGGAACCTTTGAGAACGTTATAGTACCTATGGTACGTTCTCTTATATGGGCCTGAATCTATTTTGAGAATTTATTAGTGATCGACGATGTTATCGCTCTATGATACCGTTGTTCGATGAGTTACAGTGCCACGGGCTATATATACAGAGATAAAAATGTTACGTCTTCTTGTCACATTTCTTCATTATTCACTTGACATTCAGCACTTAGGACAATTAGTTGTACTACAAAATCGGAATCTAAATCAACCGAATTTAATTCCGATTGATTTGCTTCATACAGTTCATAAAAATTCGCCCAATGGCAGATTCCATTCTCTTCATACTAACCATATACCCCCTTAAAATCGTTGATCGGTATCAAATACCTATCGCTTCGTCTCTGATCAGCGAAGAATTCGCTCTGGTATACCTACATCTAATTGTCGAAATAGCTGTTTTTGCGGGCGAAAAATCTTCGGCAATAAACCGCAGCCCGAGTTTGTATCAAGAACAGACTTGGACGGGCGTGAAATCTATTAATTGTGGATTTCAACCGATGTTTAGGAGATTGTTGAACCTCGGTACTATTTAGGCACAAGTGATCACCGCAGTCTTCGACTTCGATACGATATAAACGCGGTGGCCGTGTAAGAAGTGGTTAATGACCCGAATACACTTCTCAAAAAGTTGTTACTATTACCTTTGGTTCAAATTTATCGAATTTATCGGATCGATTTCCATCTCGAGATCGGTATAATACATATGTTACACATAATATATACTATATTATATGCTTTCGGCGATCTATCCCGATCTCTTCAATCCCGCAGAATTATTATTAGACTTTGTGGAGGAAGTATATAATACGCGCAAATATTGGCTCGCAAATTATCACCGGCCATTCATCAACCGGCCGTGACGATGAAGATGAAGATGGCTAAGAAAAATAGAAAAGTAAGTACCTAAGACCGAGTATCGTTTCCGTTTTCGCTTCATCGAGTCTCAATAATTGCGGCTACTCATTTGGAGAACGATTGCTCGGTCACGGATAGATCTAGACGGATACGCATGGTTCGTGAATGCGGAATCAAATTTTAAACAATCTTTTCTCCTATAGTATAGAATATTTCGCGATTTACCTTAATCTCAATTACAATTGTCTCTCTTTATTACATTTTTTTTTTTTTTTTTTTTTTTTTTCACCACAATTATATTATGAACTTGCGATATTATAACGAAGGACATATATATAACGCGTATAATTGAAAATTAAAAGACCAACGAATCTCGGCCGGAAACTGACTAAGACGAGTATAAGAGGTATGAAATTCTCTTGAATTCTTCTTCGGTATAATCGTGTGAATTAGTAAAAATCTCCCGTTACAGTTGGGCATACAGCTGACGACCGGATGGCTGGGGCGAACCGGAAATGACGAGTGCTAAGCCCAGGATAAATAACGAGAAATTAAATAAATGAAAGACATCTGATCCGGTCAGAGTAAGAGCTGGTATTTTTTGGTGTCCTCGCAGTTTCTTCCGTTGATAAATGCACGGTGCGTTTTTATTTCTATGGGTACACGCGGCGGATATGTCTTCATGGATTATAAATATAGTAACGGTTAATTATGGATATAGTTCATAATTATTATGCAAAGGATATATGTGTCCCAACCAGAATAGGAAGCATAAGCAGATCAAGATCAAATTCCTTCAAGATTCTCTTCGTATTAATAGCATGCACCGTTGATTTTAAAACAGCCGCGGGACGCGTCATGTCATATGCCTTGATAAATTCAAACCGAATCTCTTAGGTGATAGGTACTATAACAAATATAACGTTATGTATGTTATGTACCTTTCTGTTCACCGGTCTGGAATATTCTTTGAAAGGGTACAATTTTCTATATCCAATGAAGAGCAAGTATCGATCACCATATTCTGTTCTTAACGATTCCTGCGGGTTTTATATATATATAAGGTGTAGGTATATATGTGACTAGAACCTATATGAAGTAACGTTAAATTCTTAGGATCAACGAGCCCTATTCTATTATCATATATTTTTCACCCGTTCGTAAAGGTACAGAATGTTACTTAATTAGCTCTACGTAGGTGCCTACTACGTGTGTGAGGCATATATGTGGGAGAAAGAGGGCCGCGACGTTTATACTATCTTTTGAATGTTTCCTCGACAATTAGCGTCACTCGGCACCTACCATCGAACAACCCATCACACAAGAGTCTAGACCATGAAAGTAATAAGAAAGAACGATGTAAGTGTGATGTTAGATAAACGAAAATTGGAGAAAATCAAATCGGAGCTCTGCGGTATCTTCTATCTCGGAAAATGAGCATATCGTCGATGTTCTTTATGCTAGGGAACGACGCGATTTACCGCGAATAAATCGGATATGGTGATAGACTAGTTATCCCAGAATGGCAACTATACTAAACGGTTCACAAAGTGAATACGAAGCGCCAGAGGTCGTTTTCCCGTTAAAGAGACCCATAGTACGGAAAGGTGATTCTCTGGGTGTCAACATCTGGTCTCTGGTGACAAGATTCTAGCCTAGACGTCTCTCCATCGGTTGCAAAGGATCGACGCCTTGGTCCGATTTCCAGCTCTGATCAAGGCCGTTCAGATTTATTACCGATTAAATAGGATTCTGAACGGCTGCTGTCTTACCTATACGCATGCATACTAGACTAAATTTATTACAGCTGTGATTGTCCCGGCCAACAAAGTAGGTGATAGGTACCTAATACTTTTGCAGGATAATGCATTGACCGTGATCACCATAAGCATTAGGGTGGTTAAAGAAAAACCTAATTTCTCAGACGTTGCTGCTAATTCGTGAATATGTTGTTTGTGATTTTGAAAAATTATTCCATTTTTTTTTAGCTCTATAGAACAATAAAAAAACAAATTCAGTGAAGTTGAAATTTCGAAATTTTGCCATTTTTGGCAATTTCAAAGTTCTCAGATCAAACTCCTCATCTGGCTACCTGTAGGTTCTCATTCAATGAGGATGTTGGTTCAAGATGAGACTCGTACGATAATATTTAGTACTGCTTCAGAGACATTGAAGTTTTTTCACTATTTAGGGGTTTTCTTAGAGATTGGATCGCCAGGTGTTGCTCATGAGACAGTCTTTTCTTACCATTTTAAGGAAGAAGTACACGAAGTCTGCAGTCTGTGGGACCATTTTTACTACTGCCTCATGTTGCTAATTTTACTTGAAGGAAAGTCGCCCTCAATGAGGCAGTAGTAAAAATGGTCCCGCAGACTGCAAACTTCTTAGATTTCTTCCTTATATTGCTAAGATGAAACTGTCTCATGAGCAGCACCTGGCAATCGAATCTCCGAAAAAATGCAAAATATTGAGAAAAAAAACTCCAATGTCTCCGAGGCAGTACTAAATATTATCGTACGAGTCGCATCTTGAACCAACATGCTCATTGAATGAGAATCTCGAGGTAGCCAGATGAGCGCTTTGATCTGAAAACTTTGAAATTGCCAAAAATGGCAAAATTTCTAAATTTCAACTTCACTGAGGCAGTAGTAAATATTGTCCAATAGAGCTCAAAGAAAAGGAATAATTTTTAAAAATCACAAACAACATATTCACAGATGAGCAGCAACATTTGAGAAATTAGGTCTTTTTTTAACCACCCTAATGAGCATAAATGGAAAATTTTCATCATCAACTGACGTTATCGCTAATTCGAGCGAGAGATCAAAGATATGGATAATTCTGCAAGTTTTGTATGAATAATAATCCGACGTGGTAGTAGGTAGGTACTACGAGGCAATCGATTCATTTTGTATGCTCACATCGTAGTTGGTAATCTTTACACGTACCATGACACATCTTCATATTACAATTTGTATGGCCGCTTATAATTTCAACCAATGACAAAACAAATCAATTTATTTATTTAATTTTATACGCAGATAGAGTTGGTAGGTATTTATAATAATCAAGCCGATCCGTGTAATCGCTATATATATAGTAAAGAGGAAGACCTAGACCCATATATTTAGAGGCAAGGTTGATTAAAATTTGACGCAGATGGACTAATTTTCCACAATTTTTTTTCTTTTTTATTTATCTTTCCATCATTTCGTCAGATCATCACGACTGAAATTATATTGACGAAGCGAATAGATCTCATTGGCATCAAGTTTGAATTAAAAAAAAAAAAAAAAAATCTTGATCTTATGATGAATTTTGTGACGGAAAGTGTACGTATTTCCGTAAAGCCCCACGGACACCAGGATTTTTATCTCATGTTAAGAATCAGAGAGAATTCTAAAAGCCTTGAAGATGAGGTTCGATAACCTTGTAAGTGTTCTTGCAATGATGAATTGCATTTCCTAACTCTATATCTATATAAACTCGTGGTAGGTACTACTTATTACATAATTTCAACATAAAAATTTCAAATACATATACCTTTCGGCAAATACACTAAACGGTTCACCGCGCACTATCGAAACTACACCTATACCTGCACCAGAGCTCAAACTGATGGCTTCTACTCAAATATAAGCTTAATAACATTGCACGTACTGGGTATAACCATATCCTCATTTATTTCCCTTCATGTTTTACTTACAATTAATCAACCATTCTGAGCACGTACTCACTTACTTATACTATATACATAGGTACGCTATACTTACAGAAGCAGTTCTCATACATACGTGCATATTATACTTCAATATACCAAAATATCCTACATTTGTTTATACCTACTCGATATATGTTGATTACCTAATTCGAATGAACATTCATCGATCAACAGGCATAATTAGAGGAGCTCGTTTATAATGTATATGAATAAATTTCAGCGCAGTTTCTGTCGAATCGATGGATATACCTATATCACGTAACGAGCTGCAGCTTCGGCGATTATTCCAAAAGAAAGAGAAAAAATAAATTATCGTTTTATCTGTATAAGCTATGATCATTGTCTCGACAGTTTAATAATAATTTATGAATTTTTTAAATCATCAGAGTATCGGAAATTAATTAATTATAATAAAAATCATTCGTATAAGACGATAAATATAATTTCCGCAATAAATTCCAAAAATTATTTACAATTATTTACTTTATAATATATATTATCTCCGCAAAATAACCTAAGGTAATAATATTTCTCTCATACGAGTCGTGGCTGCAGGTCAAACGTGTTTTTCAATTTAATCACCAGAATTTATCACTAGCTGTTGTAAATTTTATTTCAGGTCTCATTTTTCTTTTTAATCATATTTTCCTCAAAATTTTCCCTAATTGAGGTTTTAGTAACTCATTTCCGTATAATTAATCGCCAGTCACATAATTCCAGCTTGCGGTCAGTTAGCTGAATCATTGATTATGTTTTAATGATAAAATAACTTGGTCAAATCGGTTCTAACATCATTTTATATACCGGCATAGGTGCTGCGGCCCGGGCTAATTGCGAAAATATCTCTAGATTTTACACGGGTCTAATTGAAATAGCTTAAACCGCCGCGCTCCGGATACTATAGAAATAAGACATTGACGCATGACTGATGATTTACGTGCGAATTGAAAAAAGGATGCGAAATCTTTCGCCAATTTATCAACAACAGGACTTTTTGGGCGTGTATACCGAGGTGGCCAGTTGTCCATGTGTAAATTTTTTTATAAGAATAGCTTCTACCCAGTTTACGACTCGACATTTTTAAATCTCATTAACACACCTACCGCTACTTTGGAGCAGGTGCCTATAAGCGCGTAGGCAGCAAAAACGACAAACTCGAAGACGGCTCCATACACCGTTATCAAAGATAAATTTTTAGCCTTCCCTCCCTCCCACCCTGAGAACATTGCTATTATCCGAGCTACACCCGGTCTCTGAAAATTCATGGTACACGATATTTCCGGTGATACTAAAATTAACACTAAAGCCCGTATATACCCGTCCCGGTCATACAATATAATCTTGAGGTAAATCTGATTTAATTAGCGGTTAAACAAAGATTTAACGGTCAACGTCTTAATTCCTGACACACGTATTCTCCGTAGCTATACTTATACGTTATATGCTTTACGGATGTTCAAATTCTTCCTCTCGATTCTTTGACAATATCGCGTGAAATTTTCAAAACACGCGTTACGTCTCAGTTTCAGATATTTGTATGTATACTAGGGTGCTTTTTTTGAAATGACTATTTTTTTTTTTTTTTTTTTTTTGCAACTTCCCATTGAAAATCTTGTTGTAGACGTCGAAAGGGGAATCCTGTCCGATTTTTAGCTCTTAATTCCGATTCTAGTACTCGCGATTTTCGTTTTAAGTTTTTCCATGCTAAAAGCATGTGAACATTACGACTTTTTCTTTAGTCGCGCACAACTCAGCCGCATTTCAATGGATTGTTCTCATCCAAGACTCATTTGACAGAGAATTTAGTGTTCTTAAAAAGTGCCCAAGATAGTTTGACTGACTTGAAAATATTGAACTTGACAATTTGTTGGAATTTTATATTTAAAAAAAATCAAAGTCCTTATATCTTTTGAAATACTGGTTTGAGAGACTTTATGTACTGGACTTTTTTTGTAGAGAAATAAATTTCCTACAAAATTGTTCGAAATTTTTTTTCTCCACGTCCAACAGTTTATTCGCCCACAGCGAGAAAGAAGAATTACGCATAAAATCGACTTTGGAGGCTCACACAAGTGCGGCGGTTGAAACCACAGCCAAACTACCAATGGCACTTTTGAAGAACACTAAATTCGCTGTAAAATGAATCTTGGATGAGAATAATCCATTGAAATGCGGCTAACAAGTAACGTTACCCAAGTGTCACTCTCCGATTTTAATCAAACTAGGAAAAACTTGTAGAACGGTCAAAAATAATCGACACGTATTTTTTTATATGTGCAAAGGCAGCATTCCAAGGGTGGTAACAACCCGATGCATTTTTAGCCACTTCAAGAAACGGCGAGTCACAACTTCAATACAAGACATTTCGGAAGGAAATGTTCATAAGAAAAGTAGTAGAGTTTCAAAATACGCATTCGTTTTCACCGTTTTTGACGTCATCAATGATTGTTACCTCACAATTAACGAGCGTTGAAAAAATTGACAAAAATTTCAATCCTATTAATTGGAGGATTAATTGGAATTAACTGTTTACCTCCATGACTCATTTACGAAATTAGGTAATTAGACAATTTTCTTAATAATTTTGTGATCGTTGTAAATCGATATAGGACGGGGGTGCCCTAGATGGGAGAATCTCAGCTGATGGCTCGGAGATAAAGATTTATAGATATATTCTATAGCGAATCGAATTTCCGATCGCGTGAAATAATGTGCCAATGAAAAGACACAGGATTTCTCGGATGAACGAACACATTAATTGATATAACGGCCTGCATGGACTTCTGTTTCGAGAATTGAGGTTAACGGTTTTCACCAAATTCACCAATCACACGTCGTTTATTATATCCTCTTAGCGATTGGTCAATCGAGGCGACTCGTTGTCTATAACTTTTCAATTAATCTATAATCACGTGAGTATTGACCAGTCGGAGTAACGTCGAGGCTATATACTATATCATCAGCTATACCAAAAATTCCGCACAGGTGACCCTAATCCAAAAATAATTGACATTACTATTACACTATACCTACGTTATGGTATACAATTACGAGTATATATATCTTCTCACGCAGAAACGCGTACACATACCTACCTACTTACCTACCTGTTCAAATATACCTTAATAATCGTCTCGCAGTTCGTCAGACGCGAGGAAAGGATCCTAACTCATTAAACTAGCTCCTGTAAAACGTATACCTATACATCAGTCTGAGCACATATTGGCTTATCCGTCGTTATGGAACCCTGAGTAATTTCTGCAATTGAATAAGTTTGCGAATAGTAATTCACGGTATTTGCGAAAATAGTTTTATTCTAATGAATTTAGTCCGGAAATCGCACGTGTCCTGTATAGATGTAAGGATAAAATAATGATTTTAAAGTATAATGACCAACTTTGTAGACTGTTAGGAGCCAGCGATCAGATTTGTAGCGTTTTTAGTATACTACGAACCGTTACTTTTTTCTCACTAGTTTGAAACAGAACTATACGAAATTTTAGGAGATGAAGAGAGTGCAGACGAGACGATTGAGTCGAGTTTAAAGTTTAGACACGAGAGTTGTGGAATTGCCAGTTCTTGACCTCATAGTGGGCCTTGACCCTACCGTCGACACGGTGACACGCTCGAATATTCACCGAATTAAATTTCCTATACTTTGAACTAACAGGTGGATTTATGGAGATGAGTTTTTTTTTTTCACCAACTCGATCATCGACTATTATAAACGCAAATTATTATTCATTCGATTTCGCAGGTCTGTTGGCTTAGTTTTCGTCGCTGCAATTTTTTTTACGATTATTTCCTCCATCACGATTTCAGCCAATTATAGAGTACATCATTTTCGCACGGAGAAAAATTTATAGTAAATTTTCTCATACTCATATAGTAGTTGTGTCATATACTTTCAATATGACGATTGTTCCTATACTTTATACCTAATGTCACCATGAATATAGGAATGTCTTTCTCACATTCATGGAACATTGAGTATAATGTATCGGAACGATCGTCATATTGGAAGTATATGACACAACTACTATATGAGTATGAGAAAATTTACTATAAATTTTTCTCCGTGCGATCACGTGGCCTGTCTCAATCTGATAAAATCACTTTTATTTTACTGCGGGGATTTTACATACAAAATTGATCCCGATCGTTGATATGCAGGAAAACATGATATGAGGAAAATATCCGATAATTTTTTAAGGTCAGGAAAGGGTATTGTGGCTGAAAAAAGTGCGCATCGCATTTGGTTATACGAAAAGATGATGAAATTTGATTTCGCATGACCGATTCCCCACGGTCTGGAAATGTTCTGCATTCTCGATACTCGATTTTTCCCTTATTTGTTTTTCTTATTCGCTCTCGCTTAATACATATACGTCGTCGCATTTTCATACCGGTTAAGGATGTTCTGGAGGTACAATCGGCTTCAAAACACTAAGACAGACAAAAACCGAATTTGCTAATTTTTGATGATATTGATGCGAAAAATGATTGAATAATATCGAGGAGCGGATATTCCCACAAACTCAGAAAATGAAAAAACTCTCAATTTAGTGATAGAATTTCGAAAATACCAACAATCGTGAAAAGTTGTAAAAACATTTTACAAGTATGTGCTGAAAATTGTGAAAATTGTTCATTTTTGATCCGATTTCAAAATTTCAGGGTTTGTTATACTCAGTGATAAAATCTCTACGAACTCACTGAAAAAAGTTTTGCATAAAACACTCATATTCAAGTCAAAAATGTAACAATATATGTATCATATGAATCTCAGAATGTATCGGATTGTGAACAACTGAATTCTTACTCAAATATAAGTGTTGTATGCAAAACTTTTTTCAGTGAGTTCGTAGAGATTTTATCACTGAGTATAACAAACCCGGAAATTTTGAAATCGGATCAAAAATGAACAATTTTCACCATTTTCAGCACATACTTGTAAAATGTTTTTAAAACTTTTCATGATTGTTGGTATTTTCGAAATTCTGTCACTAAATTGAGAGTTTTTTTCATTTTCTGAGGTTGTGGGAATATCCGCTCCTCGATATTATTCAATCATTTTCCGCACCAATATCATCCAAAATTAGCTAATTCGGTTTTTGTCTGTCTTATTGTTTTGATGCCGATTGTACCTCCAGAACATCCTTAAGGTCAACGCGCGTTATGCCGAAGCGATGCAAAACGAAGCAAAGATATCGAAGAAAAAAAAGAACGTATCGGAAGGTGTCGGAAGCAAAACTAATAGCATTTTCGACTATATGGGGCTACACCGCACTGAAAAAAATATTCAGGGACATTAGCAATACGTATGGCTGAAATAGTAACATCAAGAAAATATGGCTACTTTGGCCATACGCATGGCTGTTTCAATAAAGTGCTACTTTAGAACAGTCAAATGTTTGCCTAAGATAGACAAAACATGATCTCAAAACAGCCATATTTTCTAGGAGTCACCAGTATGGCTAATATCCCTATATTTTTTGTTTCAGTGCGAGCTACACTGGTGCAGTGAAGCCATCTTTGTCTCTCTCATCCTCATAAAAAAGAAAGAGAACTACACCAGTGTAGCTCGGTGTGGCCCAGTCGAAAATGCTAATAATTTTTATATATCGATACCTTGGCATATAGTGCGCGTTGACCTTAACCGGTGGAAAAATGACGACGAATTAAACGAGAGCTGATAAGAAAAACAAATAATGGAAACATCGAGCATCGGGAATGCGGAACATTTCCAGACCGTGTGGAATCAGTCATGCAAAATCAAATTTCATCATCTTTTCGTATAACCAGCTGTTGCGCACTTTTTTCATCGACGAAAACTAAGTCAACATATCTGCGAAATCGAATGAATAATTTACGCTTATATAATAGTCGACGATGATCGAGTTGGTGCAAAAACTCATCTCCATATAAATCATCTGTTAGTTTAAAAAGAGGAAATCGCGTTGATATCTTAACCGGTCGAAAAATGACGACGAATTAAACGATCACGAATAAGCGCTATATAGTGGGAAACGATCAGAATTTCGTGTATATCGGAGTGAGGTTGAAAATTATTTCTAAAGTTTTGCCAATTTTTTTACCGTTACAAAAATTCACAACCGTACCTATTTACCGTTAGAGGGTTTTATTTACAAAGGCCAACAAAAATTCCCAAAGATTTAGTTGACCCGTGGAATAATATATACCTATATATTCAACAGTCTCATCGTGTACCCATTTCTTGATCTGTATAAATACACGCAGATACAATGCTTCAACACGTTTCGTATAGTAGCTTACCAGTCATACCCATGACATCATGATACTTACCTCTTGCTGATTGTAAGATAAAGTACATACATACATACGCGTGGGTACCTAATATGTTGTAAATTAAGAAAGCATTTAAATTTTAATAAAATTCATTTCGATCAGTGATCTAACGACGATCCTGCGTTAAACATATATAAACATATAGTATGTATATGAGCAGTTTAAAGCCTCACGCAGAGTACCACTGACTATGAGGTAATCGAAATATTAATATTAATAACTTAATGATAACGTCATCGTTAGTCGCAACTAAATATTTTACACCAACAATGCCAAATCATGATGGGCTTTGATCTCACCGGTTACAAACTGTACCAATGATCTCTTTTCACAAGTCAACTTAGATTTATATACTTTATGATCCAGCTATAAGTAATTTTCTACTTGTTTGGTCAGAGGCTGATAAAATTATAATAGACTTTAAATTAAATTTGACATTTCCGGATTAGCATTATATTAAACCTAATAAATCAACCCTACTTTACCTGGATGCGGATCATCTTTTGTAAAATTTCAATCAATGTCGATGATACAATAATACTACAACTAAGTCCTTGATACTGACGAGTTCCGTTTGTTGTATAGCCTGCGTGGTAAAATGTTAATTTTGTTTTATTTCACGGTCAAACAATGGGATTTTAGAACCTTCGCGAATTAGTCAAAATGCGGTAATTAACAAATGTTTAGGAAACGTAACGATAGGTCAATGGCTCAGGTGCTAAGGAGAATACAAACTCCTTTCGAAGTACTACTTGGTCTTTGAACGGCGTCATTTCCGTTTACCACGTTCTCGTCTTCTTTATCATTACATTAGAATCTTGAATTATTTAGATTCCAGACCGAATGACATGGGTTCTATTCTTATTATTAGACTGATTAATTCTACGCTATACGATAATAATTAATTCGTGAAATGTAGTTGTACGAATAGCTAGGAATGAATGTTTATCACATCGTAAAAAGAATGGGGAAAAAAAAAGTAATGATTAAGATGAGAGGGCTGACAGGCAATCAAATCAATGACGTCGTGCTGCCTTGAATTCTTCTTGTTTTTAACCCCGGGTATGAGTCAGGTGTACTGTTATACGAACACAATGTAATCACGTTTAATAATAATTGCATCGCAATAATGGCTGCGTATCGCTTTGACGAATCTTTGGATCTTGATGGTAGGCCATTGGAACCGGGCACCAACCTGTTCTCTCGATTGGCACGAGCTCTCAGGTTGTAGGGTACTAAGGTAGGTGAGGTATAGAGACCCATGATGATCACAGCGAGTCTTAAATTGCCGAAATTACATACCGTTCCAGTCAAATGGTCATCCCATCCCTGGGGGTTTAGACTCTACTCTCGATTGCTCAAGATTTTTAATACGTTGCTCAATTATACCTAGAGCCGTGTATGAATGTGTCATACTATCGTTATTACTAAGAAATATGAAAAATCCCGTCAGTGGTCAGTTAGCAATTAGTATACCGAACGGTAAAAATTCCGAAATTCAATATTAACGACTCACTGCAGTTTTCAGAAAGGGAAATAAGGGGATTCTTCACAAAAAATGAAGAATACCTCCAACTTCGAAAAGGAAATCCTGTCCAATTTTTAGATCTTCATTCCGATTCCAGCACTCGCTCTTTTCTTTTTAAGTTTTTCCATGCTAAAAGCATGTAAACATTACGACTTTTTCTTTCGCCGCGCAAAACTCAGCCGCATTTCAATGGATTGTTCTCATCCAAGATTCATTTTACAGCGAATTTAGTGTTCTTCAAAAGTGCCATTGGTAGTTTGGCTATGGTTTCAACCGCCGCACTTGTGTGAGCCTCCAAAGTCGATTTTATGCATAATTTTTCTTTCTCACTGTGGGCGAATAAACAGTTGGACTTGGAGAAAAAAACTTCCAAACAATTTTGTAGGAAATTTATTTCTCTACAAAAAAAGTCCAGTACATAAAGTCTCTCAAACCAGTATTTAAAAAGATATAAGGACTTTGATTTTTTTTTAATATAAAATTCCAACAAAATGTCAAGTTCAATATTTTCAAGTCAGTCAAACTATCTTGGGCACTTTTGAATAACACTAAATTCTCTGTCAAATGAGTCTTGGATGAGAACAATCCATTGAAATGCGGCTGAGTTGTGCGCGACTAAAGGAAAAGTCGTAATGTTCACATGCTTTTAGCATGGAAAAACTTAAAACCAAAAGCGCGGGTACTAGAATCGGAATTAAGAGCTGAAAATTGGACAGGATTGCCCTTTTGACGTCTACAACAAGATCTTCAATGGAGAGTTGCAAAAAAAAAAAAAAAAAATAGTCGTTTCAAAAAAAGCACCCTAATATGTATGCGACCATGAATTTTACCTCTGGATTAATTCGCGATAAAATGATGATAAACGTAAAGTGATACGTGCGTCAAATACTGGCGAAAATGTTAATCGATATGATAAGCGAGAATGTGGAAGCAATAAGTATCAAATTTTTCCGTAAAGGCAGTCCCATGTAGGTATTCTGCGAAAACTACCTAATCCTATGTTACCTGTCTTCGTTCTTTAACCGCGAATGACGTAATTATGCTTTCTGCTAATATTCGCGCGAGGATGAGTATATACAGATGATGTGGTCAAGAAGAGCAGGTATACAGCTATACCTACAAATTCGCCATAAGATATGGTTAACTAATTATTCGAAAGATCAGTGTTATACCCAACGACACCTGTGGCTATTGGGGAAACCGTACTAGGTAGGTATACCATATTTCTTTATTGCTGATAAATTAGTCGTAAATTAAGCAGCGGCTAGTATACATATACGCTAAAGAAAAAGAAAAAAAAAGAAAGAAAAAAACAACAATTATGTTAATTTCGAATGGATCTGTAAATATTATTACTACGGAATCACTGTTATATACCTTACATACATATATATTGCATATATATATATGTATAGTTCAATATTAACCGTGGGAATTAATTTTTCAAACTATGTACTATATATGTATCCGACTGTTGAAACGATTATTTAATGGAGTTGTGCGATTCTCGAACCGAATCAATTACGCGTTAAATATTGATTTAGCGTATGTTTTGCTAAAACATTTACTCAGTCACAAATTTATACGTAGGCATATACTATATGGATACAAATTGACATTTGCAGAATTAGATTGGAGTTTTATAATATGTATACTAAGACATATAATTTGCATAACGAACGTTGTAAATTTGATTAGATTATATTATAGTATTCATAGCTGTGGCTTTAGTATTATCTTAGATGTGAATTTCGGTATTTAAAAACAACGGTACTATATAATAAGAAAGCCGATAAGCAATGAAATAACAAACTAATATGATTGAACTTGGTTTAACACTCTAAATTCCATCGATGTTTTGATGAAATTCCACTTTTTTTTTTTTTTTTTTTTCTCCTACGTTTTTCGCGATAATTATATTGCTTCGTATAGATTATTCGTACATATATGGAACTCAGGTCAGTTTATACCTCGTTATTTAATTAATTTTTTTAGTTTTTTTTTTTTTATCTTCTCCGAAAATCTGAACAGATTTATTTAATCGTATAAACGTCTGATCGTATAGAATAACCGTAAGAAAAAAATAGTTTCGAAGACGTGTATATTTTAATATCGAATATGGAATCTGGAGTTATGTATACACAGAAAGAAAGGTTTTTGACTTGATTCAAGATAATTTTGCGGTCGAAAAATGAAAACCGAAATTTTCTCGGATAAAATCAAAAATTTTTGCTCGAACCAAGAAAATTTGGAAAATTTCGACTTGATTGAAGATAATTTTTCGGTCCAAAAATGAAGACCGAAATTTTCTCGGATCAAATCAAAAATTTTTCTCGAACCAAGAAAATTTGGAAAATTTTCTTGGTTCGAGAAAAATTTTTGATTTGATCCGAGAAAATTTCGGTCTTCATTTTTGTACCGAAAAATTATCTTGAATCAAGAATAATTTTCTTGGCTCAAGTTAACCTTTTTTTTTTTTTTCTGTGTAGGTATGTTGTGCCTACAAGAAATCTTAGAATCCGACGACCTTGCCCGCGTAATCACAGACTACCTTGTATCAGTTTAACATCGTTAATGGACTTTTTCTAAGCGTTATTACATCAACGTAAGTTAATCCGCATATATATAGATATATATATATATGTATACTGTCTCATAGCTGCTCAATGTAATAAGGCAATTAAAAATAACCGCACGCTATGTAACGTAGTTGATGCATTAATTGCACGTAACTCAGGTGAACGGCGTATATTCACATAACTTTTGTTTTCTTTTTATATCTCTATTCTCTTTACGCTTTATTCTGAAATCATCAAATGACGAATTATTAAAGATCCGTGTATACTGATCTGAGATTAGATGAAGTTCCTGGTCGGCGCCCCCGCCCGACCCCTGCAATGAAATATACGACATATACGCTGTTTATCTCTTTACGTATAGATTTATGAGACAAGATGACAAACAATCGTCGTTGTTTTATTTATTTCTAAAGATTTTTTTTTTCTATTTTCAATCAATTAATCGCATTTTTCTATAACGTATACAGCTATTAATGGATTATTACAAATACACTATAAGCGCCAATGTCGATTTTATTAAGAAATCGGAATGAGTCAATATATATATTGCTTATGCGCGTTTATCTAATAGCTCGAGTATCGGTTGTTGTAGTATATTATATTATTATTTTTTATTTATACAGAAGAAAAACGTCGATACACTCATATAATATACCGGTTTTTATATAGAACGTAACATAAACTGTATATATAATTTTTTTTTTTTTTTTTTTTTTTATTAGTACGATTACATACCTATATATGGCTGTAGGTAATTGTGTAGAAGATTTTTTTCATAAATTAATACCATTCCCATATGTGCGAGGATGCGAAAGAAAAAGAAAAATATCAAAAGTTGATCGTGAAAACAATGTGAACTATTTAATTGAAATATATAGGTAGGATATAGGTAGGTAGTACGTAGTAGATATACCATTCCGTCGAGCACACATCCAGGTCCTGTTACCTTTACGTGGTTCATTGTTCGACCCATGTAGACTTCAGATTCTAGACTAACTCGAGAACCACTAGATAGAACACGCTTTCTTAGTAGAAAAAAGGTTAACGGCCAGGCGATGAATTAGGAGAACTATCGCGACGGACGTGACGTTTATGAAAGAAAACGAGAAGGATGAGTATCAGGAATAGAAGAAGAAGAAGAAGAAAAAAATAAACTATAAGAAAAGAATAGAAAATTAGAGACACAAAAAAAAAAAAAAAAAAAAAAAAAAAAAAACAAATTCAATGAATCTTTCCGCCGCAGATAAATCGCGGAAAATAAATGTATAATATCTACCGAATGCCACGAAGATGCAATTTTTATGCGAAGAAAGTCGTACAACGTTTTGTTGATTTTTCTAATCCACATCAATAATTTGAATTCTGAAGTTTTCAAAGTCAGAAACAAGAGAGACTCCGATCCATCGATTATTTAATTTTTGTATCCTCTGGATGGATATAACACTCAGAAAAAAAAAGGTCAACTTGAGCCAAGAAAAGTATTCTTGATTCAAGATAATTTGGCGATCCAAAAATGAAGACCGAAATTTTGATTTGATCCGAGAAAATTTCGGTCTTCATTTTTGGACCTCAAAATTATTTTGAATCAAGTGGACCTTTCTTTCTGTGCAGAACTCGAATTCGAAAAATTCTCGATATCATAGCGGATGATCAATCCGACGGTGATATTTTGTGAACGCTTAAAATTTAGGCAAAAGGGGGTAACAACCTCAGAGTATCTTGAAATAATTTGACTGCCGTGAAATTCGGTGACAATGAGTTAGATCGGCGTGTCAAATCGGACCAGTGTTACACTGACAATACTTTATCGATAAACCAAGCCACAGTCTAGCAAGGTAGAGGTATCAGCTGAGAGAAGTAAAGAACCACCTTGTTGGCTACTGTCCTTAAATTCATGGGTACGATACTGAAATAGTTTACACCGGTTCATTGCACCGTATAAAACCCATTGGGTCTATAGGTGCATAGGCCCTCAGTATACTATATACGATACTGTTACAAGATTATTGAATTATAATTATTTCAAGATCGTGCCGAAGAAGCATTGTTCATCAAGAACTAGCTCGGTGCTTCAGGATGACCATATATATACGCGTAATTGGACCATGGGATATGATGAGCGTCGTTGTAAAGTTGTACGGAGTGAATCGTGGGTCATTAATTCCACCCGTGTGTTACTCTTATAGTCGCGATTCCCCTGCACCCCGAAGTAGGTTAGTCTTGCTTGTATCTTATCCATACCTAAAGCTGTAGGTAAGATGCACTGCACTATGCAGCATCGCGGATCTCTGCATCCGAAAGTGAGTTATTCCGATCATGATCCTGAACTCGTGCTCTCAATCACCATTACATGATCAACGGTGTGTATTACCACCTCAGGTTAATACCGAACGCCTAAATACCCGCGTGCTCATGGTGAACTCCCTCGCGGTCATCTTTCATGGGATCCAATTTAGAACCAACCAACCTCCTCCTGCAAGTCCACCGTCATTATACCTACAGGGATGAGGCTGCACGGGAAGAGATTTTTACACTCGCCAATTATTCGGAGGATAAGATGAAAGGGAAGGGAAGGGAAAGGGGGGAGGGGGTTAACCCGTGCCCCGTGCCCCCAACCTTACAGGAATCCTTCGAATATTCGATGGTGCACCGAACGCTGCAATTCTGCCATACATCATACTCCCGCAATTCTGTTTCAGCTGTAGTCAGGGTTACTTCTCACGGTCCCTCGATAACTACCAGTTGCCAAATATCCCTTTTCATTTTGTTCTTCGCTCCTTATACGTTCGCCCCGGCGAGATTAGCGAGGAATTTTTTAATTTACTTCAGGCTCGGTGAGCCGGGTATAGAAGACGCGCTGCATTGTTAACAGAAAAGAGATACTCTCTCTCCCTGCTTGAGGTTTAATTAACCGCACGAAATATATGGATAAGGAATTATACCTAAAAGCATATAATGTACACTCAGAAAAAGGTCTTGTTGCCACAACCAAAATTTGGGTTATTATATGGACAATCACATTTTTTGTTCAGTCAACCAAAAATTTTTGCTGGAATAGCCAAAATTTTGGTTGTTCCAACAAAATTTGGTTTTCCCAATAAAATTTTGGTTTCCCAACGAAATTTTTGGTTGACTGAACAAAAAATGTGATTGTCCATATAATAACCAAATTTTGGTTGTGTCAACAAGACCTTTTTCTGAGTGTAGGTACCTATATGGTCGGTGGCTGGGATCATTATTGTCAGAGAAGCCGATCCCAAAAATAGTTGGACTTCTATCGTCAAAACTATAAGATAAATGGACATTAAAATTCCCTGAGCCACTTGTCGAGGCATTCCACTGATTCGAAGATGTACAACGCGCGTGCCTCGCGAGCAAATTTTCTCCTCTACGTCTCCGTGTCTCATGTAATCCTCGTGTGCAGGTTTTGGTACCTACCTTCCTCATCTTATGCCAACCAGCTCTAATACCACATCGCATCACTTTTACATAGACGCCCCCGCGCCGTACCCCCAGGTGCGTTAGATATTCTTAATCCGTCATTCTGCACCTACGCATGGCATGCCTGTCCGCGCATGACGTCAAAGTTCAAACGGGCGAATAATTTCATTGCCAAATTATGCGCCGATCAACGATAATATGTGACGTGAGCCATTTTAGTATCAAATTTTCAATCTGCGAACGCCCATAAATCCTATCGAATTAACAGCCCTTACCAAAAAAAGTACTGGATTTCAGTACTTTGTACACAGGATCTGAGTACTTAGTACACAATTTGCAATACTTAGTACACAGGATCCGATTACTTAGTACACAATCTGCAGTACTGCGTGAACTCAGTACTAGTACTGTGTGTACTTAGTGGTAGTACTGCGTGTACTTAGTACTCGTACCGCGTGTACTCAGTACTATTACCGCGTGTACTCAGTACTAGAATTAGTAGTGATGCTAAGTACTAGTACTAGTAGTGATGCTAAGTACTACGAGAACTGCAAGTACTGTACCGTACTGACAGTACTGCCCTGTACTTACAATATTGCGCAGTACTCGCGAAATAAGTACAGCAGTACTTTAAGTACTTTAAGTACTGCTGTACTAGCAGTACTTTTCAGTACTTTTTTTCGGTAAGGGAGATTACAAATATGCGACGATTAGCGTCCCGAAGATACGAGACATGGGTGTGGAAAGGATGATGTTTGCACCCCATCCAGACTATGTGCAGGGAATTATCTCTTGTTTCTAACTGCAAGTTTACGAAGGAACTAGCAGCCGGTTTGTTGGTCCTGCAGTACAAGGAGGTCGTGGCCGGTAGATAGACTGGGTGTATATTTGAACTGCGGGTATCCAATTTCCTGCGGCCGTCAATGCGTCTTAGTATTATATGTACATGTATTCCAAGTCGCTACAGACTATCGGACGACCCGCGTCCCTAAGTTACGACTAGCTCGGGGCGGGTAAATTGATATCCGGACGTTATCTCACGAAAGGTATATATCCTCCACTTCTATATAGTTGTCGATAAGGCGATAATATTGCTTCTTAAATTGTTGAGTAGGTAGGTATGTATATAGGTATAGTATACCGCAGGAGAAACAATAGTATGAAGAAAAAGAAAAATAAAAAGTAAAAAGAAAAAGGTTTTTTGGCGAGGGACCAGCCACCTGTCAGACTGCTACTGGACAGCTTTACAATGTCATTCTTTCGACAGTTCCATTTAACGCCAATTTATTTTATATTCACACCACGGTGGGTCAAATCGAGAACCTACGCCCATTACGTAGCAGATTCAAGGCTCAGTCTTTATTTCTTATTTTCAATTCGGTATGCGGATCGAAGGAACCAATGGAATATTTGAATCTGCAATAGGTAGGTATCGAATGCGGGTTTAACGGAGTAGGTATAGGTATAGGTGTGTACATCTGTGACACGAGGACGTTCGGTGACATCGTTCTATCCGTAAATCGTATAATTTTAACGTATTTGCGATTCGTACGTATAGCCAAGTGTTAGTTTTTTTTCATGAAAAATAGAAATAGAAATCCCGTTTGAGCTCCACGTCAGTATATATATCGTTTAGAGTATCAGAAGCGAAAAGAAATAAAGAAGAAGAGTCCATTTTCGACACACCCTAATACGTATAGAGCAGACCTAGACAGATTGAACGAACCGTAATTCGCACATACCTCCCCTGGTGAGGTGAGCACTTTCGTGGCCTGGATGTCCATTTCCTGTTTCATCAAACTGTCAGAAACACTCTTAGAAGTGTATATAGCTTTAGCAATTTCTATTAACAACGTTTATATACACTCTAACTCTTACCGCAGTAATGTGTGTAAGGGAGTGGAAGTGGAAGTGTCATCATCACCCCACTCATACCTGACACTCGAAATACCGAATATATATATGCATTGATATTGTGCCTGGTGGAGTTCAATATCGACGCCCGATACGAATAACAGCACATTTCAGATTCCGGGTGAAAAAGAGCACGTTTCAAATTCCGGGTGGTAAAGAGCACATTTCAGATTCCGGGTGAAAAAGAGCACATTTCAGATTCCGAGTGAAAAAGAGCATGTTTCGGTTTCCGGATGGAAAAGAACACGTTTCAGATTGAGAATGAAAAATCGCACGTTTCAGATTCACTCGAAAACTAGCACAATTCAGGCGGAGCGAATATTACTCATTAGTAAGTGTCAGGTAGGTTTACTATGAAATTAGAAATGCACAATTATGCACAAAAACTCGATTCAATTTTATCATTGAATGATTAATTCAATCTTATAATAAACCTACCTGACACTTGCTAATAAGTAATATTCGGTTCAACCTGAATTGTGATAGTTTTCGAGTGAATCTGAAACGTGCTATTTTTCATTCTCAATCTGAAACGTGTTTTTTTCCATCCGGAATCTGAAACATGCTCTTTTCCACTCGGAATCTGAAACGTGCTCTTTTCCACCCGGAATTTGAAATGTGCTGTTATTCGTATCGGGCGTCGATATTAGGTATGTCCGTGATTTTGTTTGCGCTGATTTTAAAGATTGGTTACACGTATTCGAACATGTTTTACTAGTTATTTGGAAGACGTTTGAACTGATGAGAGAGGCGGAGATTGAAGGTGTACGCGTTGTGGTTACAATTCCAATCTTATGGAATTCTATTGGCAGTCGAAACGGTGATGTTGGGTTCGTTGGTACGCAGTAGACGGTGTGTCTGCGTTCATTGAGCTAAGAGAGCGTCGCGACGCAGACTCCGTCGTAATTCGTTGCTGGGCAAGGGATTCCAAGGAAGCATTTAATTAGCCTGCAAGTTCGTCTCGCGCGATCGTCTGCACGTTTCAACTTCGGCTCACGATCAGCCAGGACGCACTTAGTCCTGTGCCAAGAAATCCCCTGCGTCTTTCATTTCATATATACAGCTACGAGGGAAATCTCCCTCACGTATTTCACCAGCCGCCCCGATATATGCCATGCGGCACCTCATCCACGTAGACGTTACAGCACAGACTTAAGCCTCTCCGCATCGACAGGGCTAGTCAATTAATTATTGGAGACGAATACTACACTCTTATCGCATTAGAATCAACGAGAGAAATTAGCCTGCATTGTCGCGATGAGCTTTTAGCGAAAAACTACACATCACCATATATCTTACCTACGTCGAATGATTCCGCATACGATCGCATTACTGAGAAGCTGTAAGGTAGTCGTTGAAAGAGATTTAGATGAATGAACTAACGTGATTCACAGAAACCTTCTACGACGTCACCCTCTGAAGGTTCATATCGCATATGTGCTGAGCATGCAATGGCATATCTTATTTGTCTCTACGGATCGCAGATTTGTTCAATTTGGGTTTAACTCTCTGAAAATTGTAAGAAAGATTAAAGATTTGGAGATTTTATTAGCCATGATGAATACAGAAAGGGTCAACCTGCGATCCCTTGACCCTGAGACTTTCGGACATACAATGCATGTAGTTCTTCGGTTGCCGCCTTAAATTGTAATGCGAATTCGATGGTCCTATCTGAATCGGTTTAGTCCTTAACGCAGGAGGTTTCTGCGCGTTCGTTGGCATCGCCATGACACTTGACACTTGACATGCGGATCGCATGAGTCCGTGCCTTCACGCGTGACTGCCGCGTGGCCCCCCACTACATACTGTCGTCGCACGCACTGCCGTGAGAACCATCGCCGTGCGGGCGACCTCCTGCCGCGTCTTGGCGCCATCGTTTGCGAACTAGAAAACCGGTGCAAAAATCTTATTCTTAGATATACACTTTATCGAACTCGTATATACCTACCAAGGCGCCGTGCCGCGTCGCGACGTGGTCGGGGCGTCTCGAGTTGCATATAGCATATAATATATACCATGAAAGGAAATTAGTCTACTGCACCGATAATCCCATATATTCTAAGTAGAGATTATCTTTCGTACACGTACTATGTACATACATTCATTAATATATCAATATATACTGGTCCAACCTGCCCCGGGTGTTACGCTATAAAACCGGTAGAAATCGACCGTAAACAATTTATCAGAAATTCTCATTTCTTTCATGAAGAATATCGTATTTATCAGGTGACGTTGATTCGTGAGATTTTTTTTATTCCAAATTTTAATAACTTTCAATACGCAAATTTTCGCCCATTTTTCATACCTATAGGATGTATATATGTATGTAAATAATATATATATATATACGACCTGGATAAATGGAATGTCTTTGATTCTCTGGGAGCTATTCCAGCAATAGAAGTTAGAACTACGGGGCAATTCCGTCACGTATATGGACGAATTGACCACCTGGATAATATAAATAAATAGGAGTCGTTGGTACGCATGACCGCCTACCCGTTACGTGATCGATTGCTCGATATGATCGTCTTTATTGATAGTAGGCGTTTCAAATCGACTAGTCTTCGCGTATCCCGTGGGAATTGGGATTATTCACTATGGCGAACATCGGGGTAACATCCTTGTTCTATCGATATGCCAATTCTATATTTAGATTTAACTAAACACGAGTACAGATAGCAGCTAAGACACGATTTTATTTACCGATCATTTTTACATACGTAAGGTCTCCATATAGTGGTTGAAACTTTAATTCTTCAGCTGAGTCAAGGCTATCATCACAAGTATTTCGGTAAAATGTCCTTCCTAAAAACTCTGATATACAACACAAACCCAGAATCCAGAGCATAAATGATGTGTCATTAACGCTCGCGATAAAACTCCTAGAGGCGAATATCTGAATTTGGAATACTAGGCCAGTCGGTGAGATCTGGGAAAGATCGAGTGACGTATGGGTAAAGTTTTTCCCCGTCATCGTTGGCTCACTAAAATTAACCAAGATTCATTTATCCAGTCGACGTCATTTATGATCGCCTCTGGGTTTATGTAGGATTAAAATCGAGTCAGTTTAGCGCTATAGTAATAAATAATTGTGACTCAGAATATTTAGCGGAAAAATAAAGATTATACTACATATGGCCGAAATGGTACCCATTCTGGGATTCCCCACCTCTCAAGTATCTTACATATAGGTATAGTATGATTCACTGAGGTATTGTCTCTCGGTTTTACGATACGCATACAATGGCGTATGTCAGATCTAAAAAGATCCAGAGCTGATCTATGACTAAGGATCACCACTGGCCGCTGGTTATTTCAATGAACAATAGTAGCCTGAGCTGTTTTAGTTATTCTGGACTGTAGGTTGAATTCAGACAATCGACTGGGTGCTGGGGATTCAAATTTTTTAATAAATGCATAAAAAGCTCCAAGGATGATGAGATTAAAAATGAAAATGATCAAGGACTATGGGATGAAGTCAACGTCAGTAAATATGCACAAGGTTTATGTTGACATAGAAATCATGTAACTTACCGATACCGTATAGACTATACCTAGAGTGGCCTTGATGATTGCAGGAGATCCTCCTCTGCAGATGGTTATCTATTTAGGAAGAAGTCCTCTCCGTGTATATACGATCTATAGATTTTACTCAATGCCAATTCGTTGGGTAATATTCTTCCTCGTCCGTGAAGAAGTCATTGGTGAACAGGAATGACAATATGGTTCGACAAACAACGATGTCTTGTTAAATGAAGATGTATAGAAAAAGAGGCGATCGCAAATTGCGAATGAACCTTTCTAAAAGGTCAGCAAACTCCGAGTTCGAGGGTCTTAAGAACGACGAGGGTTAAAAAAAAAATGAGGATACAGTCGTGAGTGAATGGTAGTATGTACAGAAGATCGAAGCGAGAAGATCATGAGAGGAACGGTATAAGGGGCAAAAGAAGAAGTATGAAAAAATGTCGTAAAAAGTCGAAAGTAACAAGCTGCGAAATATAATAGGTCTGAGTTACGACTACGACTGTGTGGTCCAAGTCTGACCTCCGAACCCTCGGTTATATCCATACCTATCTCTGCACATGTGCAGCATGTATACATGCTGGATAGTTAGTAAACGATATCCAGACTCCAGACCAGAACGTTTCGGCGCACGCAAATCGCATCGGGTCTTAAAAACGAAGGCAGTCCATTGTTGGGGCTGCAGTGCCCATCTTAAAACAACCGAAATCATGTTCTACCGAAAAACGCACCCATGTTAACATCCGTTAGGCCCATATTTATTACCATAAACCAGCGCTGCTTTTGCGGAGGTAATTATTTTAAACAAGAGGTCCTTTTTTTTTACTGGGGTTGCTCTCGCTATATATACAACCAACCTTTACCACCCCAGCTATATTTTCACGTCTCGTTAAACCAACCTTTAATAAATATTGGGATTCAGCGGAATACTCATATGCAGTCAAAACAGAAACGCTTTAATGCAACGACTCGCAGCAACTGCTGCTTCGATTTCAGATACACTGTTGGAAAAATTTGAAAAAAATAATGTCCAAGGAGGTCCACTATCATTTTTGTGTCAATTTCAACACTTTTTTTTAGTTAAAACAACATTATTTTCGCTTAAACGACAAATTTTTCTGTTGTTGCAACTGAAAAAAGTGTTGAAATCAACATAAAAATTATAGTGGACCTCCTGGGACATCTTATTTCTAACGGTGTAACAGAGTCTTTTATTGTTCAGAGAATTGATATCCAAAATTGAAGCACTGGTTGATCCAAATCCTTGCATATTAAGTGATTTTACTTTGACTGAATGATGAATCATAACTGGTTGATTAATGAACATTTCGACACATGCCAGTGATCGAAAACTATTCCTATTCAATGTGTATCTACTCCCATAGGATTTTATAAAAATGACTTTATCTTTGCACATTAAAATCGCACGGTCTAGCCTCGTACTGCAGTCTTTTTAGTCTCTCTGCGACTGTTGGTGCATACAGGATGGGTATATGCAACAGAGTTGCTGTATTCGCTTTGCACCGCTGTTTCATAACTTTTAACCGTCTGCAGCATCGTCTCGCATACAAATGTAGCGAAATTACGCCCGCCTGAACAGAGACCAGTGAACTGTGCAGCGGGTCTCCCTCGAAAAATGTTCTCCAAAAATGAACTCAAAGTTTCAACAGTAAAATATCTCCATCTCCAAAGTATGAAAACACCCAAATCTTACGTGAGATACTCTTTTCCTCAAGTTTCGCTCCCGTTTCCTGTTGCAGGATGATTTGTATACCTAAGACACATTTTGGCCCACCGTCAAATGTCTTATAGCTATATTGGAGTATGTCCAAACTTTTTCTGCCTCCAGAAAGACCCTGTGATCTTGAACTTGGCGTATTATCTTTCTGCGAAGGCATCGCCTAACCCCCACGAAGTATTCTCGTATCTCAAAGGGAAATGTGCAGGCTTCGGCGAAACGGTATAAACACAGCGGGGTCATATAACCAGACGACTTTAGCGTCTGGTACTAATTAATAGAACCTTCAATTATAGGATAGCGAGTGCTAATTAACATGGAGAAGGATAAATGAACAGAAGAGAAAATCGCACGATCATATATAAAGAATGCGTAATAATTTCGTCTTCGATCAGTTGGTATTCTTCACTCTGAGACAGGATTCTATACTACTACTACGAGTTCGTTCACCAGAGCTAGGGTAGACACTGGGTATAAGGATCAGATAGTAGGCAAGTTTATGTTATCTGGTTTGGCTACCACATAACTTTGCAAAGAGTTATCACGAATGTCCTGGACTGCTGGGACCCGTGTACCAACCTGTACGTGTAGACATCGTGCGTTTGTGAACATCTTAGAAATACATCCTTGATCCCCCCATGGTGTACCCTTGTAGGTAGGTACTACATACTTAGGTTACCTATAATGCGACCAGCTATAGTTGACTCGCTCGCATATCTTGGTTATATGGAGAAAACTGCTTGAACTAAACTCCCGCGGGAGAAGGTATAGGTATAGGTTTTTCCCAGAATTAGATAACTCCTTTATTGGTGAATGGTGCGGATCGAATCACGTCAGCGCAAGTTCAAGGCTGGTTGGTTAAAAATAGCTACTAACATGTACCGCTATCAACACCATGCTAGTATTATACACTACACACTACAATATCAATGGAAATATATAATATATTGCTCTCTATGAATGATTCGGAACGTAATGCACACACTCAGAAAAAGGTCTTGTTGACACAACCAAAATTTGGTCATTATGTGGACAATCACATTTTTTGTTCAGTCAATCAAATTCTTTGTTCAGTCAACCAAAAATTTCGTTCGGATAACCAAAATTTTGTTGGGAAAACCAAATTTTGTTGGGACAACCAAAATTT
Source organism: Tenthredo mesomela (assembly GCA_943736025.1). Taxonomy (NCBI): domain Eukaryota; kingdom Metazoa; phylum Arthropoda; class Insecta; order Hymenoptera; family Tenthredinidae; genus Tenthredo; species Tenthredo mesomela. The sequence continues at coordinate 25,748,625 of OX031017.1, read as the reverse complement.
TGGCTATTCCAACAAAATTTTTGGTTGACTGAACAAAAAATGTGATTGTCCATATAACAACCCAAATTTTGGTTGCGGCAACACGACCTTTTTCTGAGTGCAGAAAAAAAGGTTAACTTGAGCCAAGAAAATTATTCTTGATCCGAGAAAATTTCGGTCTTCATTTTTGGACCGCAAAATTATCTTGAATCAAGTCAACCTTTCTTACTGTGTGAACGAAAGGACATTTTTCTATACTACTTCACCCTTCAGATTTATAGGGAGGAAATATCTCGATGGACAGACTTATACCAATGGGGAGGAAAGAACGAGATGAAAGGAGAAAATAGAAATGGAAAATAAAAACGAGAAGGTATCACAATGCACTCTGGGTAAAGTCCACGCCCTATCACCCTCTTTTCCTATCTGACGGGTCCAGTTCCTATGACGGCTCTCATGACGTTCTAGACTGGAAGAAATTTTGTATCCTTCAACGGTTCACTTCTTTTTTACTTTTTTTCTTTATCATTCCTTTGATCGCGTTATAGTATACCGTGACATGAGGTGGAACTATCTTAACTATTATATCGAATTTGTCGACTATGATTCGACGTCTGAATGACATTTGTAATTCCTCGATACTCATCAAAGATTCTCAGGACACGTATAAGGATACGTAAAAAAATTCAATTATAGCTACTTCTTATTTTCGGAAAAACGACTCTCTAAATTTTCAGTCCTAACTCAAAGCTATAAGCTGAAAAATGAGTGAAAAAATGAATTCCACAATTCCACTCGAGAAGATATCACCGACTATTCTTTTTTTTTTTCTCTCTGAGGTATGAGGCGCCCGTATGTCTGGTAGTAAGAGGATCCCCCGCATAATGTGAATAACTGATCCACCAAGATTCGAGTATATTCTAGCATACGATACGATACGTCAATGCCTCCTGGGCGCATGTCAACTGCTAACAAGAAATGCGTTCTCAGGCGGTAGTTCTCGACTCTCTGGGAAGAGGACCCAGAAGAGAAGAAAAGAGATGAGAAGAGAAAAGAAGAGAAGAGAAGAGATGAGGACATAACGGTTCGCACGGGCTACGTTTCGGTAAAAAGCATGTATTTCTCTGGCGAGAACGAGCCTCAAGATGCGAGCGAATAAGCGTGTCTCCTCTGTCTCCTATGCGAGGAGAGAAGAGGTCGACAACAATAGTCGATGTAACGGGGTCGAGAGTGTCTTGTATCACCCACACGACAATTCGAGACAACTGCTTAAGAGAGCCTAATGTATGTACAGATGACTTTAATCAGTACTGTTGAATAATTTTACTATGTAAAATGACAAACCAATTTGAAGAAAAGCTGCGTTAATCTCTTCGTATTACACTCAGAAAAATGTCTTGTTGACACAACCAAAATTTGGGTTATCATATGCACAATCACATTTTTTGTTCAGTCAACCAAAAATTTTGTTGGTATAGCCAAAATTTTGGTTGTCCAAACAAAATTTGGTTTTCCCAACAAAATTTTGGCTATCCGAACGAAATTTTTGGCTGACTGAACGAAAAATTTGATTGACTGAACAAAAAATGTGATTGTGCATATGATAACCAAATTTTGGTTGTGTCAACAAGACCTTTTTCTGAGTGTACATCGACAATAATTAATGGGGTAGAAAAGTTTGGATTAATGAATTTGAAATTCGTATCGCCCGGAGCTTTTTGATGCTTCAATATTTAAAACGTAATCAAAATGCTCGTTGCATAACGGTTTTTGAAGTTTTCGATTCTGAATTCTCCGGCTCATTTGTAGACGTGATTAATTAAAGAAATTACACGTAGCTACATATATTTTCGATTCAAAAACTTACCTGGTGGAAATTTCTGCCCCCAAGAATTTCAACGAATTTTTTTGTTCATACAATTTGAAACATTTCACAGTTATTGAGCAAAAATTCGTTGTTTTTGTCAATCAAACTAGAACTAGTGAAGAAAAAACTCAATTTTTGTTTTATCAAAAAACTTTACGAAAAGTACTGATTTCTCTATGACAGAATAATAAATATTCTTATACTAATTATTATCGCCAATCTTTGTACTCAAATAGTAAAAGAATTATTTTGCAAAAATTTGACCCCACGTTACCCAAAAGCTTATAGGTATATTAATGAGATTAGCTTAAATTTAAACTTACTTTATGAGTGACCAATTAATTATTATCGTGAGAACGAATTAAATCGATTTATGTAAATCGTTGATTAATTATTTTTAACACAACTCGTTTCATATAATGAGAGAAAAAAAAAAAAAGAAAATTAAAGAGAAAATCGAAACACAAAATGGACATTTTATTTTAGATGAATAAAAAAGAAACTAAAAAATCCATGTATGTATACTTACGTACGGTTATTGCTGATATCTGAGTTCGTCGTTCTCATATCATGTATGTATACCTATATTATGTGATAATAATTAACACAGAGGATGGGACAAATGTTTATACATAAATCTACATAATTTTTTTAACATCATTCTCGTTATTTTTTTTATTGATAATCAAAGTGGTAACACTACCTATTATAGCAACATGAATTCTAACTAAATTTCTAATTCGTATATCGTATATATATATATATATAAGACTCTGTTCCTGAGTGTAAATGTATACATATATTATAGAAATGAGAGAACAAGATAATTAATTATCTCGCCACATGATCATTACGAGTTTCGTCAAAATTCTATTCCAATAGAACGTAGTAATTTTTTTTCTTTTTTTTTTTTTTCTTTCTTTCTTTTTTCACTTTTTTTTCTTTCAATGATCAATTTCACCGTACTTACTTCATGCATGTCGGTCAATTTTACACATACACAACATATTTGCATATTTATATATATAATATATAGGTCATCATTACCCAGTATTTCAGAAGAATAAAGAAACTACCGTCAATCTTCACATTCAACGTTAATATTATGTTATCAATATAATATATAATGCAATTAATGATTTATTATTATTATTATTACTACTATTCTATTATTTTCTTCTCTATACCCTATAGGCGTATGTGAAACGACTAATCAGCCGTTAATTAATTCATTTATTTATTTATTTATTTATTTATTTATTTATTTATTTATTTATTTATTTATTTAGGACCATATCTATAACTATTGACCTACGTAAAATAGTGAAAACAATCATGGTTGTAGGTATCAATGGTTTCTGGTATAATATTATTTAATAAATAATAATAATATAAGTACCAGTCACTCGACATTATTTATTTAATTTTTCATTATTTCATTATATATATAAATTGATTTTTAAGTTCATTCAATTAGTGTCTTAGTTTTTTTTTTTTTTTTTTTTCTAGCTTGTTATTCTCTGTTTATTTCCTTCTGTGAAAATTGAGCTATGAAGCAAAGAGAGAATATAAGGTGAGCTATTGATTAACACTAATCAATATAGTATAAAAGATGACTCGAAATTTTGCGGATAAAAGAAGAACAAAAAATAAAAGAATAAAAAAAGGAACAAGAACCAATCATCATCATCATCATCATCGTTATCGTAATCGCAATCGTCTTATTGTTATTATTCTTATTTTCATTTCGTTTCATTTCTTTTCATTTTTCATAATTATTTAAAATCTATGTAATTAAATAAAAAATTCGTTCGTGTCATCAATGTATATATAACATTATATATTTATATATATATAATATATATGTATGTCATCGCTCACCTATTCTCTCGATGCTATAATAATTATGTAGTAATATACCTTCATGTGTTGTCATTATCATCATCATCATCATCATCATCATCGTCATCATCGTCATTATTATTATTGTTATTATTATTATTAATATTATAATTACTATGATTAATATTAATATTAATATTATTATTATTAAGTAACTATATGTTCCAAATTGTCAAAAATAGGATATCATCTATAGAGTGTAGATATAAGAAAATTGTTTAAATTGATTAAAATATTACCTATATAATATAATAATATATGATTGTATAATATAATAGAATAGTTATAGTTTTATAGTTTTATTATGTTAGCACGGTGGACAAAAATTTGTACGCTATTATATTTTGTATATATATATATATATATATATATATAAATGAGAAAGGAGAAGAACGAGAAGAGAGCAAACAAAAAAAAAAAAAGGATAAAACACAGAAGAAGAATATCTATATGTATATACAGATGTATGATTATTATTACATCATGTATCATATCACTTTGGATATATACTATACTATATATATATATATAGGTACGTATATAATTATATTTACAATTGATTCGAAACAAGGTACTTACTATGAGAAGATGAGAAAGAAAAAAGAATAAAAGAACAAATTTATACTCACCATTTTAGGAATGTATACATATATATAAACTCTGTACCATTCGCTGTTGTCGTCGTTTCTTTTTTCCTTGTTTTTTTTTTTCTTTTTTGCCTTTTCTTCTCCTTTTCACTTAATTAATAATCTAAACCATATCTATATACGCAAGATGGATTTATACATTCAAATCCTATAAATATGGTTCTAGTAGTACTATAAAATTAATAATAATAATGTATAGCTATATGTATAATAAATTGATTAATCGTGATTAGAAAAATACGAAGAACAATATTATTCATTACATATATAATGTATTTGTCTAGTATTATATTTATGAAAAAATAGTGCGTTATTAAAAATTACTATAACACTTGTCGAAATACGTGAAGATTTAAGTAAAAATGTTGTTTGTTCGTCAATTTTGTTTCATCCATATCTCATATTCTCTCTCTATACATATGTATATCTCTCTTTTTCGGTTTTTTTTTTTTTTTTTTTTTTTGTTTGTTTTTTCAATTTTTGAAATTTTTGAAATTTTTCTTTTTTTTTTTTTTCTTCCTTTTTTTTGGATTAATTCTACAATTTTTGCGACAACAAGAACAACGTGTCAACAACAAGAAAAACGACAAACGACAAACAATAACAACAACGATGACGACGACGACGACGACGACGATGATGATGATGATGATGATGATGATGATGATAATGACCAGAAATGAATTATGATCTTGTTAATTAGACGATATAAATATTACTTATACGGTGATTCATTTATTATATTATATAAAAGTGGTAAAAAATACATTTTTCACCAACGATTGCATATGTAGATATTTCGACTATTGAAAATTTGTTAATCAATCCACATAAAGCGTGTTCATCAATGTATATTTTGTTATATAGTAAATTTTACGTGATACGAATAAAAAAGAAACTGTAGTACTTAATTAATTTAAATCGCAATTATGAAGAAAAAAATAAAAAAAATAAAAAATTGATAAAAATTATTATTCATTTTCAGTGATAATTTACAATTATTATGAGAACTATACGGATGATAATGATTATTATTATTTTATTAGTTTAATATGTATACTTTTATCTAATCTATCTATCTATCTATTTTCATCTCTATCTAGAAATGCGAGTTTAAATTTCGCTTTTGAATAAAGTGATAAAAATTGTCGATTTTTCTTCATTTCCTAATTTTTTTTTTTTTTTTTTTTTTTTTTTTTCATTTTTCTTTCCTTTTCTTTTTCTGTTAATAAATGTTATGTTTTAATTAAGAGACTAAGAGATTGAGCGGTTGCACCGTGATTCTATGATAGTAGTAAAATAAAATAATGAGCAATACTTAGTAGATAAAATAAAATAGAATAAAATAAACTCCTTGATTGCAATCGGTGATCGTTTGAGAAAGATAGAAAAAAACGAAAAAAAAAAAAACAAAAAAAAAAAAAAAAAACGAAAAAAGGAAAAACAGGTAAAAGTCTAAAAAAAAAAAAACTGTAGAAATATATTATAAACATGATTCAAGAATACAATAATGGTCACAATAAATGACCAGCAGGATGAAACAATGTAATTAATTATTTAAAATCAGACAAATTCTAAATCGAGGTTTTTTAAAAAAAAAAAAAAAAAAAAAAAAGTTCGATCTTCTTTGGATTTCCTGATTTCTAGCTTTTCATTGCTTTTTTTTAATCTTGCCATTATTTTCCTCTCACTCTCTCTCACTCTCTTTCCTCCTTCATTACGTCTTAAAATTTGTTTGTCACCGGTTCGACTTTCATTCCACTTCTATCGTGAGTTGGTCTAAATTAAGGAACGGGATACATAGGTACATAAACAGGAACAGATCATTGCATTTATATATATATAATGACTAATAATAATCAGGAAGTCTCGTATAAGAGTGACTTCGTATATATTATAAGTCGTACGCGAATTGAATCACGCGAATCACGTCCTTAAATGATTAAAAAAAAAAAAAAAAAAAAAAAAAAAAAAAAAATAGAATACAATACAAAGAAATAACTAAATCACTAAAAGTCAAATACTCAAATAATTATAATTAAAAAATAAAAAAATAAACGAAAATAAAATAAACTAATTATTAATCAATTAATAAAATATTCAAGAGATGTAATTTTTCTAATTCAATTATTAATTCTTTTAATTTTTTTCACGTCAAGATTAAAAAAATCTCTCTCTTCTTTTTCTTCTTTTTCTTTTTCTTCTTCATCGACGTGAAAATAAAACTGATTGCTTCCTTTATCTATAATTATTATTATAACGCTTATCGCAGCAGCAATAATAATAATAATAATAATAATAATAATAATAATAATAATAATAATAATAATAACAATGATAATAATTACTCTAAGACTTGATGAAAAACTAATCGACAGCAACGTATAAACTCGGCACGATATAATATATCCTATTAAACAATTATAGGTATGTGGTTTACGGTCCCTCTGTACAGAGTTCTACATATACATATACTATAATATATATACCTCTCTACTCGTAGACAGGAAACGCAATGAAACGCGTCCTTGTCAACTTACGTAATCGGAATGGCTGCGTCGTCTGGTGGCTATGAAGATCTGCTGATCTGTCTGGTATGAGATGAGACGAGATGAGATGAGATGAGATAAGATGAGATGAACTGAGCTGAGATGGTTAGGATATTATTTTTTAGAGAGCGAACTTCGCAGTCTTGGCAATCACCCAAGGCCAGACCAGTGCATGAAGTCTGGTACTTCACGGACGGGGACATCTCGTGCCAATGCTTTTACCCGAAGATTTCTATCCTCGGTAAGTAAAACTACCTCACGTCGTAGCCTACGCGGTTGACCTTCCTCTAAACGATTTTCAAAATTCGCCAAAATTATTACCCGGCAAAATTTTATTTATACAATTAAAATTGACTTCATGATCAAAAAGTCTTCGTATTAAAGAAAACTTACCAACGCTGTTATGCTCCTTGCTGTTTGTACGACATAGGCTTAAGCAGGTTGCTAAAATTCTGTCATCGTTCCTCGTAAGACCGTCCTGAAACAGAGGATGTGCGGATTTTTTTTTTTTTTCAACATTTTCTGTATCAAAATATTTTCCGCAACTCTAAATACGATACGAATTATTGTTTTCAAAGGACTGCCACAATAGGGTGGTTCAAAAAAGACCTAATTTCTCAGATGTTGCTGCTCATTCGTGAATATGTTGTTTGTGATTTTGAAAAATTATTCCATTTTTTTTTTTAGCTCTATAGGACAATATTTACTTCTGCCTCGGTGAATTTGAAATTTCGAAATTTTGCCATTTTTGGCAATTTCAAAGTTCTCAGATCAAAGTCCTTATCTGGCTGTCTCTAGGTTCTCATTCAATGAGGATGTTGGTTCAAGATGAAACTCGTATGACAATATTTAGTACTGCCTCAGAGACATTGAAGTTTTTTCACTATTTAGGGGTTTTCTTAGAGATTGGATCGCCAGGTGTTACTCAAGAGACAGTCTTTTCTTACCATTTTAAGGAAGAAGTACACGAAGTTTGCAGTCTGTGGGACCATTTTTACTACTGCCTCATGTTGCTAATTTCACTTGAAGGAAAGTCGCCCTCAATGAGGCAGTAGTAAAAATGGTCCCGCAGACTGCAAACTGCTTGGAATTCTTCCTTATATTGGTAAGATGAAACTGTCTCATGAGCAGCACCTGGCGATCGAATCTCCGAAAAAACGCAAAATATTGAAAAAAAACTCCAATGTCTCCGAGGCAGTACTAAATATTATCGTGCGAGTCTCATCTTTAACCAACATGCTCATTGAATGAGAATCTCGAGGTAGCCAGATGAGCGCTTTGATCTGAGAACTTTGAAATTGCCAAAAATTTGCAAAATTTCGACATTTCAACTTCACTGAGGCAGTAGTAAATATTGTCCAATAGAGCTAAAAAAAAAAAAAAAAAAAAATGGAATGATTTTAAAAAATCACAAACAACATATTCACGGATGAGCAGCAACATCTGAGAAATTAGGTCTTTTTTGAACCACCCTACTGCCACAAGTTTCAATTTTTATCGTTCTTTCGGGTCTGAGAGTTAGACGTCAAAATCAAACCACCCAATGCTAGGATTTGAATCAACCGATGCTGGGATTTCAGATATTATTTACTGAAATCGATGCAGCGGTTGATCGAAGTCGTTGCATGATATTGATTGCTTTTACTTTGATACCAGACGACTCACGACACTCGATTTTAACTTTATCAAGCTTTGAAATACTAGCGAGTTTTCGTAATTGAACTAATTAATTATTTGAAAGAAATAAGAGAAAAGAGAAGTCGATACACGCCAATCCATTCATGAATATCCACATTATGTACAACGCCCTCGAAACTTTCATAGGTAAAATGTCGTAGATATATAACCGAATGAGATAATGCCCACGATCCCGATTCTAATTTCCTCTAATTCGGACCTCGCGGTCGTTTGACTTGTCAATTAAGCTGTAATTGGCATTAAATATGGGCAGAGTTCAGTCTGCTGCAAGCAGGTCAAACGTCGAATATCATTATACGAGATGGACGCTAATAACCCGGACGAAATTATCCTCTGTGTACTTTCCTCGGATTTATTTTTTTCTTATCGTCGTTTCCTCCTTATCCTATAACTCGGTATTTAAGCCCAGTCAGACCTGGCCTCCAAGAGCCGATCTCCCATAAAGGATTCATCAGTCTCAACTGCCAATTTCCACGTGGGGAATATTATATTATTTCATCGATTAAAGTTCGTATCTGTATCCACCCCTGAACCGATTAAGTTTAAATCAAGTCTCATATACGTAGGTTTAAGTTTAGATAACGAAAAACCAGTTGTACGAGTTCCTCGATCAGTAAGCCTCCCGGTGAACCGATCCTTTCCAGAGCACATACACACCCTAGGATAACAGAGCATCTTCTCGCATCCTAAGAACCCCCACGTAGAACATGAATAGACTAGAGACTCACGGCTCCTAGGAAGGCGAGGCGATACTTTAGCACCTAGCTGTGTAAGTGCAACTTGTAGCAAAAGATCGTATTTGCATCGCAGCTCGTTATCTGGCTCGAGTAAACATCGGTTTGCGTTGATCTAAGCACATCTTTGAATAATCTCACACAGATATCAGAGAACTGGTTCCCTTTCTTTTGCGACGAGTTGTTACACATTGGCGATAAAGAAAAGTTGTGCACAAAAAATCAGAAGGACAGTTCCTATCAGCTCTAACTTACCTGAGCTACGTCTTCTTCTACTGTAAATGTGCTCGAACTCAGGACCGTTCCACGTGTCGTTAAACATCGTACAGCTGGGTTTCTACTTCTAGCAAACGCCAGGGCCACCCTTGAGCTCTCAGCTACTCGTGCGACGTGTTCAGGGTCCAGAAAAGCCCTGGAAGCTGGTGGACAATCGCGAGCATCTCCTCCACGAGCGAGACCCTCCAGTTCGTTGAGTACTGAAAAATTTGTAAACAGAAAGAGGTTCATTTTTATCCTATATATGGTAAATTAGAAACGAAGCTATGTTTGTGTTATCTGGTTATTTTTTAGCTTGAGAATTCCTTCCGGTTCTTTACTAGCCATAACTATATAACCTAGAGCTGACTGGTCACAGCCCTTGGTAAGTTGGGACTCGCGTTATAGCCTCTGGCAGTTCAAACAGTCGGTTGGAAAGAAATTGAAGAAAAGTATTTGCTCAAAGCGGTCCCTCTTTGTTTGTGAAGCAGACAGGCATACCCGTTCACCATCTTGGTGATGGTTGAATGCCGCCCAGGGATCGAAAGGGAATGAAAAATGGCGGTGTTGATATAAATAACAAACAGAAAAGAGCAAACATCAGACCTAGAGGGCGTTAAGAAAGACAAGGAAGAAGGCATGCAAAGAAACAAGGAAATATTACGGCAGTCAGTGGTGTGTGAGACTACCAGAGTAAAAGAGTAAAAGAGTCAAAGAGTCAAAGAGTGAAATAGTGAAAGAGTGAAAGAGTGAAAGAGGTGAGAGGTGAAGCGACTGCGTTGGCGCTATTCAAACAGTCGTGGGGTCCGGACTGTTAGACCCTAACCTAGAACAAGCGTTACCATATCTATGAGTGTCTAGCGAGAGTGTTAAAAGAAGCCGTTGGCTATTCGTCAACGGTTCGAGTTCATTACTACATCCAAACGAAATGTAAATTGAATAGATATATCGTTCTTCCCCAGTGGCTAGGAACGGTCTCTGATACCGTTAGGTCGAGTAGACCATGTGATAGGTATATCAGATGATGGAATCCTTGATGATGGAAATGAGTCAGGACGCAGAATCCCCCTCGATATATGTCCCCATGTGATTTCCGGAAATCCAATGTCCGCCTCAATCCCCTAGTCTGGTAACTGGCTTAGGAAGGGTTTCCCAGTCCATTACGAAGAGTATAAACGCGATTCGTCAGTTGTCAGAGGTAGTTCAAGAGAGGAATAAACCCTAAGAGGATTTACGAGACCTGCTCAAGTTTCGGTCCGTTATTCGCTCGACTCGCAAACGTGCGGAATTATTTATGACCCGCAACAAGATTCGTTGTTGTTTCGGCCCATAAAGCTTTCATCAATTCGTAAAAGAAGAAAAAAAAAAAAAATTCACGAACACCTGCTGCAGCCTGATTCTCCAGAAGTTTTTCTTTGGTAAGGGAAAAGGACAAGACTTAAAGTCGATATCCCCTCAAAGACTGACCCTTACCATACGGCGTAAAGCGTAAAGTAACGCGTGTGAGTACGAATAGCTGTGTGTGTAGCTTCTCTGAACCTCCCATGCAACTCGAGGGGCGAATACCGCGAGCTGCATGCATGCATGCAGCAGGACGGTAGAGGTATGGAATGAAAAAGTCTGGATCGCGACTTGGACACGTTCGGGCACCGCTATATTTCACCGGGCGATGCGGCCTCATCCTCGACGACCGAGCGAGTGCCGCACTGCACCGCCCACGCCCGAGTCTCAGTCTCAGTCTGAGTCTCAGTCTGAGTCTGAGTCTGAATCTGAGTCTAAACCGGCCAGCGCATAAACCGACATGCATTCATGTATGAACCGTGAGAGCGTAACTGTGAACACTGAACTCTGCCTATGCCCGTTGGGCAGAGACAGACCACGCTACACGGGCCAAAGGGCGTTCGTTCATTTCTGCATAAAAATACACTTTCGATTTTCGGATAGGACCGAAGGAGGAAAAGAATTTCGCAGCCGAAATATCGCGAATATCGCTCGTACGAATTCTGCGAAAAGATGCACTTTCAAGCTTATCCACAGATTTTGGGGGTGCCGAAAGTTTCAGCTTGACCTTTGGATCCCAAACTTCGGACTATTCATGTCATTCCCTTTGGCCTGTGCAACTAAATGTTTGACCTTGGTGCTGAGGTAGGCAACGGGCTTAATGGGCCGTGTATGGCCACGGCACTGCACCTACATAGACGTGGTGTAGAACAGACTACACATAGAACGCCAAAGGCCATGCAGTGCAGCAGTGCGTTGCCCTTGTCCGCGCAAGAACCTACCCCGCGGGTTTTCCTGGTCTCTGGTCTCTCTGTAGCGCCCTGGCACTAGCGTGCAGTTGAAATGAATGATGGAAGAACTGGACAAAGCACGATGGAATTGAGTTAATTTTGATAAAAGTGAGAAAAAAATAAGGTTTTTATCAACTACTATACGTTAGTCGGTTACTTTTGAAATGAATTATAGGAAGCAGTGAAGCGAGCTTTCCCAAGGGGACGGATGTTTATTTAGATAGAATTCAGCTGACTTGATGAAAAACGTATGGGAGGCGAAAGCGAAGGCGGAGGCGTCAGAGGAAATAAAGTGAGCCTTGGCACAGGGATTTTGAACGTTATCGGAAATATTTTCAATTGAATTTGTTCTCGGTATAAAACTCTCCGATGAAGAAGAGGATGAGGAGAAACGGTTGCCAGGGAATCTCAATAACATTTGGTATGCATTAACCGGCCCGACCATATGGCCACCTCTTCTACTCCCTCGCTTCGGTCTGATGAAAATGTCAAATATCAAATAAATCAGAAATAACGTGTATTGGTATAGGCAATCGATGGAACGAAAATTAGATTTATTAACCAGGTCATGAATATGAAATGTCAAAAAATGTTCAACCCATTTTTTTTGTCGAGTCTGCAGTACACGGAAAAAACAGTGCTGTCAAATTTACTCTGGAGCAGTAAATGTAGGGACAGCATTTTTTTTGCAGTAGAAATTATCACAATTTTATTGTGGTAACATTCACTCATGTAGACATTGAAGGCCACTTGCTCTATAATGTACCCAATACTAGAATTGTGATAATTTCTAGTGCAAAAAAATGCTGTCCGTATATATATTTACTGCACCAGAGTAAATTCGACAGCACTATTTTTTCCGTGTAGCTCATTTTTGTTCTTGTGTAAAATAGAAAGAAAAAATGACTTAAACTTTTTTGTACTGAAATCGCAGGCCTTTTTTTTTTATCTCTAATTGTCGAACAGTCCTGCGCGGTGCATTTTGATATGAGAATTAATTATCTTCACCCCCGTATCGGAGAGCGCCATATAGCCAATGAATACAACCGAGTGATAAAATCAAGAGTCTGGAGAGAGAGAGCAAAGCGGGGGCGGATTCAATCGCAGATATCGCAACGCGAGTTAAAATACGACTAAACAGGACGAGAACTGCACACTCCGGGCGTTGGAGGATTAATTTATCAACTGTATCTTCCTAGCGGTTGATTCAATTCGAAATTAAAGGAAACATATTGCTGTTATATTTCAAATGATAAATATCTCACTCACCACTCCTACGCATGTATAGGTATAGGTATTGGTATAAGCAAATTTCGGAGAAACCGACATGACGCAATGTACAAGTCAAAGATATACCATAAGACTTCGTTGATAGAAATGACTTTTTGAGTTGTGATCAGAATGAAAGACAGTTGAATTAAATTTTGGAAGAGAGAGGTCAAGGATTTTGAAGCTCGTCAAGAAATCGGTCCTGCCGGGTATGTAATCGGTCAGTTTAATCTGTATACGTGGAAGGGCCTGCATTCGGACAGGGTATACCTATAAGACCGGTGTACCATATAAGAAATAAAAAGAATATGACGTTGGGTGATGGTAGTTCGTATCGCCCTTCATTTCAATCACAACCCTTATCCGATTCGAATCGTCGGATTCCTCTGGTATACCCGGAGAAGACCTGCGCGCTATATCCTCCGTACCGAAGCGGCTGGCTTTCGATTTCATCAGAATGACCCTTAGCCCCAAAGACGAGGGTCTTTTCTCTCTTTCTCTCGCTTCAAGACGAGAGAACTTATCACTCTCTCCCACCACGGTCCATTCATTCTCTTTCTCTCTCTATCTCTCTCTCTTTTATCGCGGCGATTCTCTCGCGAAGTCTGCACAAGCGGTACGAAAAAGCAACAAGCTAGCATGGCACTGTCTTTCCTCGTTAAAACCACAGCGGGATATTCGTCTACCTGCAATGTACAGTGCGCATGGAAGATCACTTTTATTTATGAAAATTTTTCGACGACCCGAAGAACGTCGGTGTACCCTGTACACCTTGCCCTGGGACAACTGGGGGCAAGTTGTGCGTTTGTGCAGTTATAGTAGGCTGCACGGGTCCGTAAGGAATTATACGCGTCCTTAACTAGCTCAAGACTCGTACCGTATCCAAGCCAGATGGATTGGTTCGGAGAGGATGATGTACGACCGGTAATCAGGATGCTGTATATCATCGATGAGATCTGACAGTCACTCTTACTACGAAATTTATTACAAAGATTAGTCGACTCCGGCGCGATACCTGACTCCTAGAGGTGTCCTAGGGCATGACTGCATCGAAATTTCTAGTAGGTATGTAAGCGCATATCGCTCTAAAATACCCTGAACTATTAACCTTTGAAATTAACGTATGTTTCCTCATTCATAATTCAGACGATGAAAGAAGAAAATTCACTGCATCGAATAGCACTGACTAATTTCAATTGTTGATAGCCTTCGATTTCATGATTTTAATCTTTCGCGAAAGCGCACCTATCCGCGCAATAAGATGACTCATATAATTCGCTGATTGATAACTCTCGGTTTTTATTTATGATCATCGGATTTATTTTTTTCTGACACCAGAATATTTCACCAAGTATAAGAACTATACGCTTCTGCTGCAGCAGATGCTGAGATTATCGCACAAGGCAGCATGGTGACACACTAACGGAATTATAACCATTCAGGAATTATCTATGAATAGGTAAATCGATCATTAAGTCTGGATATATATGGAGATACGTGCGTGAATGCCATAGACTTGATTTTGTCTTATTACCTTTTTAAACTCCGACTATAATGATCTAAGTAATTTCTTAGCACATTTGAACTAAGAATGGAATTTAATGACCCTGGTTTACTTATCCCCGCGTAACGTAGACGGTCGCTCATTAAAAGGAAAAAAGAACCGTCCGCCGCATCTTTGACTAATTCATCGTTTATAGTCTGGGTATGATCGATCGATCGGAAGCCTTGTTCAAATTTTGAATTTCTTTTTTTTTTTTTCACCTATGTATTTTATTCCCCGTCAATCTGACGCAGTGCCCTAGCTGCAGATGCAGCAATATAGTTGTATATATATTTTATAAAAATGAAAGATGACAAAATACAAACCAAACTATATATTCGATGGAGGTATATAGGTAAGTTTCACGCGGCATTGATCGATTGAGTTTCTTTGTAGGTCATGAAATTCTAGGAATGTCAATGGAGATGGATAGCACACGATGTATTAGGTAAACCTCAAACGCGTGCATTCAGATGGAAGTAGTTAGTCAGCTAATAGTTAATAGCACCCAATGATTCAAGGCTGTTTCCACAGGTGCCTCTATAATCGCGTCTTTCATTGTCACTCAAAACAATTATTAATTCAGTTAATTAAAAATCGGTGAAATAATTGTGTAGGTAGATAGGCAGGTACTACGAAAATAAAGGTATAACAATTACGTACTAGTACATGTAACCTAGTAGATGTAATTAATATATGTATGTAAGTAAGTAATTTTCGTTGTGCAATATACGACACAGCCGTCGTCAAATGGCGAATGTCTACTAAAATTAGTAATAGGTAATATTTCAAAACCCGTCCTTGGCGTGAATTACAACGGCGTGAAGATGGAATCCTGATCCTTGTCTTACAGAATTGTGTTACTTAGTCAACACCGTTGTATAAATTCGCGAATAAATACTAAGTAAAGAAAAGATTATTGAACAGGTTCAAAGGTCACGGTGCAGTTAAATCGCATAGCATATAGATCGTGGAAGCGATTATATGCAGCGCAAGGAATATCAATCAGGTGAACGCAATCAGTATCTTACGTGAAATTGTGTCATTTAATAAAAGAAAAGAAAAAAAAAAAAAACAAGGCTCGAATATACGGCGATTAGTATACTTGAATTAATATTTAAAAGAAATTCATTACCGATGCATAAACCTCGGTTTTTCATACGTACTATAAGTTAATAATCTTTAATGCAAACGCTATAATACGACGTCATACCATCGATTAGGTATTAAAAAATCATTTAATTAACACCGGTGTTAATAGCCTGAAATATAAATTGAGGCCGTAGGGTTAATGGAAGCTTTAACGTATGTTCGAAGGCAGTAGGTACACCTAGTCATCCATTGGCACATGCTTCGAAGCATATTAGACATAGATATTATTTGGTCCTTGAGGTATTTTACTTGCTTCTTTTTTTTCTTTTTATAGTTCAAATCGATTGAACCGTAAGCGTGTATTAATAATCTAAGCAAAGAAAACGAAAATTTTTATAGACAGAGACAAAGATACAAAAAAAATAAAGAATTTATTGTGCCGCGAACGAAGCCGCGATATTTGTGCAGTATTTTTTATTTTTTTCTTCTTCTTCTTCTTCTTCTTTTTCTGCATCTAACAAGATTGCAGCTTCTGTCGGGCTATAGGTTATTGGGTCATAGCTATTACGCGATATCTTCGTGAGAATTAGTCCCTCCAGGAGATCCGCGGGCTGAAGGAGCCTCTTTGGCCAGGAGCGAATCCTCTCTCGCTCTTACATCGACCCGTTATTATCATTGACTATTCGTTCGTTAATTCAACGGCTGATCGATTACCTCAACATCGTAGAGCCGAGTAGATAAAAGATTAGAAAAATACTGAGCGATGAGAAGTAGTGGTTTTTATGAGATACACACACCTCAAATAGTTTTTTTTATTTTATTTTTTTCTTAATTTATTGCTTTTTCAAGGACTGGCCTGTCTGTGTCCAAATTGTCATTTAATCAAACAGTAGCTCGCTAATCAAGCACAAGTATGGAATTTTCAGTCATCAGAGTAATGCAGTCAAAGTAAAACCACCTAATGCCAGGATTTGGATCGACCGATGCTTCGATTTCAGATAGGTACCTACTCGGGTCTCTAATTTGTTCAGAAAGCAAATGATGAATGAAGAAATAACTCTTTGCACCTCACCTGCTCCGAAAGTTTGATTTTCGAGAGCTGACTAGCGTGCGTAAAGTAGCTTATTTCCGAAGAGTGTAAAAAAGAAGAGTCAGCGCATGCGAACATCGCACATACTACTCTACTTCACGCACTAGTGCAGATTTTTTCGCGCAATGTGTCATAGGAAATGCAAGAAAATAATTCATGCTACGTTGAACGTTGCAACGAGGACCTTGAGAGCAATATTAGTATATGTGTCGTAAGAATTTTCTTGACTATATAAGCAAGTAATAGGTAGTCGAGATGAATCCTGCGTTTTTATCAATTTCTCAAGCGAATCAAGTCAAGGTAAAATTTGACAAGTTGAGACCCACCGAAGGATAAATTAATTTTACACACGTTGGAGATCAGTTTTATATAGGGAACCTTGAAGATGAGGTTTCATATACGTATCTAATAGGCGAATCGCAATATTATTTGAAAAAAAAAAATAAAGAAATTATAAAGTTATAAAAAAAACAAAAAAGGAGTAAAGTAATTATTTTAGACACTCACCGACCAGGGGTACCATCAAAGTGTAGATAGGTTGGGTACCGGAAGTCGCCTTAGCGATCGCCTGAAGTTGAGGTAAGTAATCGATGAAGCAGTTAGTGTCTGGGACCAGTTGTCTTGGTTTTACTTCGATTTCAACGGATACTGTGGACTTCTGTAAAATAGCCTGAAACACGATAATGACACGTAAGTTGTATTGATCAAAATCGATTTTCAAAACACACACAAAAAAAAAAGGAAGTGACGCCTTTGAGAATTTTATAGAATTTCTCGAACTCAGAGAAACTTCTACATGAAACTTCTCGCAGTCTATATAAACCTAAAGCCGAACTTCTTCTTCTTCTTCTACTTCTACTTCTACTTCTACTTCCTGCCAGAAAATGACTTGTTACTATTTTATTTATTCTTTTGTTTCCTTAAGCAAACTGTAAGAAGGTATTATACTGGCGGCAAGATAGACAACTCGTTAGCACGTCTGAGTAATAATTAGAACCATTAAATCTCGCGAGGTAAATTATCACGGATTTAGTTCACTAGGTACGAAGTGGCAGCGGCATATATGTAGATATGTGTTACATACCTATATATAACCACGCATATTAAAAATACCAAAATTTCAATAATTACAAAGAGAGTACCGTTCGATCAATCAGTTCAAATCTTTGAGGGCTTCTCATTTTATTCCATTCTCATTTTATGAGACAAAAATACAAAGAAAAAACGAAAAAACTATGAAGTATATTGCTTCGTGAAGAAAAGCAGCCTTCAATCAATGAAATCGGAGCATCAATACTGGTATAGAATCCTGCGCTCAAATTGACTGGGGAGAAAATCCCTTCAGTGCAGTGATTCACCGGAAGTTGAATGAAGCGACTTTTATAAGGGTGGGAATTTATCGTTGGAAGACACGCTTTTACGTGCCTTTGATTACTAATTTCGTAACTTTTTGTAGATGAAAAGACCTCTCAGAAATCACTTGAAAGAAGCACTTTCAGTTCTTTTGAAAAGCAACCCTATACCTTTGAAGTGATGAACCCTAATGAGATGATTATTAGAGGTGTATCATATAGCAAATATCACATCTAGTAGATAACGGCTCTGGTTTCATATACTGTAGTAATAATCATGGAGTATAATAGCACCTGTCGAAAAATCACAATCGTAGACAAAGCCTGACCGAATATCCGTTACCCAAAAGGCTTTTGTCTATGGGAAATATGCTACTTGATATTCGTACACCGTGTTCCCAATTAATATTGTTATTTCTCTATTACTTAATTAAACACGCTTCGGCTAATTGACATTAGCATGATAATAATGTTTACTGTTAACAACTCACTCGAACAGTAGTATAGGTACCTATACCTGTCTTCGCATATTGTTTTAAAATAACATCTTTTTCGGTTTTAAAAACCATCCAGTTGTCCAAATTTTTTTTTTTTTGTTCTTTCTTTTTTCTTCATTTTATAACTGTTCTTGAAAATTATTCTATATATTCACGAATATAAAGAGACATTGAGGGAGATGTTTAACCGATGACCTTCGTTTAAATTCAGAATGGAATTTGCGTATGTAGAAATAATTACGTAAGGCATAGATCAGCGCACGGTATGGTATGGCAATGGCATGGCATGGCATGGCATGGCATATCGCATATGGCATATGGCATATGGCATCGCAGTGCTACGAACGTTTACAACGAGCCGAACGAGGCATGCATGGAATCTATAGCAATTCTAATTGCCAGTTGAACGCAACCGGCATAAGAAACGTCTGCAACTAGTCGCAAATGTCCAACACGTGTGACGACAGGATAATGTATGCAGCTCTATATATATGTTGCTTTACTATGGGATATATTTGCGGGAATGTCATTTTTCTCGCGGATTCTCTCATTTCGAGAAAATTGACTAAAATTTCACACCTTGGTTATCATTTTTCAACGCATATTAATACAAAATTGGATTAATTTCAATGACGAAAAAGTAATCGTCGTTATTGGTACACTGTTAAAAATGATTGTGAATTTACCAACACATTTACTACACAAAAGTTTTGCAAAATTACAAATTTGTCGTAGCAAAGGTAAACTGCTAAGCTTGTTCCATATCAATTTACAAATAAATTTTTGATTTTACTGAACTTTCATATAGAAAAAACACAAAATTGTTTTTGAATTCGCTATAAATTGTTTAGTAAATTTGAAATATTTGTAAATGAATTTTAAGGAAATATCTTGTAAATTTACTACTGCATACTCATGTTTGCGAAAATAACTTCCAATAAAATTTTGGAAGTTCACAATAAAATTTTTAACAGATGTGTACCTACAGGTCTCATCGTTAATCGAATATTGGTAAAATTTAAAGGGAATATTCTACATCGATGAATCTCAGTTTTAGAAAAGAATTTTTTTTTTTTTTTTGTAAACGTTGATGATGAATAAAAAAAGTTATAGAAATATTTTCCGATCATTTTAGGACACGCATATAAAGAAAAAAAAAAAAGAGTGACGATTTGGTCACGTTTGCGCCTCGCTCGATTCCGTTCCTACAAATTACGTCCTGTCGGTGTTCGTCTTCTCCACGACCGCGGTATAGAGATAGAGCATTCATGAATGAATGCGGACTAAGCTTTAATATTCTATCGGCACTCTACGTATTCATATTTAAGCTCTGCATATACCTACACGTGTCGCGTCTGTACAGTTGTCTGTTTGATGAAGAGATAATAATCTGTATTATGTCGACGCGAAAGTGATATATCACACCTTTATTTATATATATTATATATCACTATCGGATCATTATATTACAATTGGAAAAATAAAAAATAGATGAAAAAATATTACCATTTTTTTTTTTTTTATTTATTTATTTATTTATTCTCATATTATATATATATATATATATATATATATATATATGTATATAAAGACTTGATCACTGGTTTCGAATGGGAATTAGTTGACTATATTCAAATTCGTAACACACGCATCTACGGGTCAATGATCCTGGTCAATGCTTACCGGCGGTAAATTTTTCGAAAGAGATTACTATCGTGAATTCAAATGGCATAATGACACTTGAGAAAGATATCTTAACCGAGTTAATTAACCTGAGCTATAGAAATAGATATATATATATATATATATATATATATATACGTAGTATGTGTATATGGTGAAATTTATACTATACGCGAAATTAACGGGTATAGATTTCGACGATAAATTTAAATGCTTGTTCACACGTTTACTGAGAACCGCAAAAATGATATTCCTATTTGTCTCCTAGCCATATTATCTACTAAATATTTACATATAAATATTTCAAACAAATGGCTACCTATTCCAATGCAAAAATAACACGACACTAAATCGAAAATTATATTTCTCGAGTTAACTAATTATTAGCCTTTCATAAATTATTCGCCAATTGGTAGATAATTGATTATTATCCGTTATAGCGTGGGTCTCAATTCGTAAAAAATAAATAAATAAATACTTCATAGACCTACTTGTCACCTAGCGATGGCAAGAAATAGGTAAGTTATAGAAAAAAGAACTGAACTAAAGTTTCTTTTTTCGTAAATAAATTTTACAAATTGTTTGAATAAAACTTTTCATATATTTTCATATATTTCGCGAAAATCTACGAGTTTGTGGATTTTTCGCATTTCTTTTCTATTCTATTTCTATATTCTCTCTAAATCTGTAGAAAATTTTCCCCGGTGAATTAATCTATAATCTATACGGACTTTACTCTGGTTTAAACGATTGGTAAATTCCTAAACGGTCATACGTGTACCGTTGTTCAGAGGGAGTAGCGCGAGTAGCTAGTAGCGAGTATAGCGAGTATAGCGAGTAGCGAGTTAGCGAGTGCGAGCGCTCGTGTATAGCGAACAGTTCGGCGTCCTGGAGTCGGTGATAGTCCGCTACTTTCGTCGTGAGAACTTGGTTCGGATCACGCACAAAGCCATAACGCCCGCGCATATTAAACGCGTACTGATACGCGCCGAGACGCAGCTCAACGTACCGCAGCGCAAAGTTAGGGACGCAACGCAACGCAACGCAACGCAACGCAACGCGATGCTCGATTACACATGCGCAACACTTGAGAAGAAATTATTATCTTGGAATAATAATATTTTCACGTACCTACTCTGGTTCGCGTTATACGTACGTAACAAACTTTAATATGCCTATACTTATCCTACCTACCTACCTACCAACCTACCTACCTGCTTCCTACCTACCTACATATACTACTTTATTTCAATCACTGTCACACACAACTATTGACCCAGTGAACTCTGACGCGTCATTCTTACTTGGGGATATACGTCACGGCATAAAACTGAAACGGAGAATAATGCATGCGTGCTTGTAGTTTTAGGATAAAAGTGTTACATTTTCATGGAAATTCATATCATTTTTGTTAAATGTGAAACGTAAAATCGGGATTTTTTTTTTAAAGTACCCCTCATCAGTTCGAAAGTCCATCTTATCACCAGAAATGATATCAAGTATATGTGAAGAATTTAGATTCTCCATCAAAAACTTACGAGTTCAATTTTTATCGCGTGACAATTTTTTTTTAATTTTTTTTAACGAAACATTTTCGAGATTCTTCGGCGAATTTGAATTTATGAATTTTAAGAATCGATGAAAACTATTCTATGATTGATAAACCTGTACCTGATACACTCAGAAAAAGGTCTTGTTGACACAACCAAAATCTGGTTATTATATGCACAATCACATTTTTTGTTCAGTCAATCAAATTTTTTGTTCAGTCAACCAAAAATCTCGTTTGGATAGCCAAAATTTTGTTGGGAAAACCAAATTTTGTTGAGAAAACCAAAAATTTTGGCTATTCGAACAAAATTTTTCGTTGACTGAACAAAAATGTGATTGTGCATATAATAACCCAAATTTTGGTTGTGTCAACAAGACCTTTTTCTGAGTGTAACCTTAGGTTTTAAACTCCGGGGAACATGAACGATAACGAAATTTGATGTTTTTTTCAGTCATTCGTATCGCAGTATATATTTTGATACAATTCGACGCGTTTGTCGTACATGGACGTTGTATTTGTTTTTTTCTTTTTTTTTGTCATTTTTCAATAATTTATCATTCCGTACTGTTAATTCCAATGAGGTTTGCAGTTTATTGTGGTTTACGTAAACTCTGTAAGGTCAACATCCTTTAGCTTAAAATAATGATCATTGAAATGACGTGCGTGCGTGCGTGCGTGCGTTACGCATGAAGGCCAGTAGCGCCAGTGTACCCGCAGTATGTTTATACCAGTATTGTGCACTACGTATATGTATTTCGCATTTGTAGCATTCACACATTCTTCCCATAAAGCAGAAAGAGCAAGAGCTCAAGAGCAACAGCGGTAACAACTCTCACGTTGAAACGTGTCTTTGCAAAATATGGAGGTTTAATCTCAGAATGAAATCTGAGTAAAATCTCTTCTTCCTGTATCACGACACAAAACGCACGCGGTAAATGTGAAACAAAATGCAACAAAGTGCAACAAAGTACAACAAAGAGTAAAAGAGTGACGTAAATCACTTGCCTCAAGGTTTTCAAGAATTAATATATACGTCGCGGTTTCAGTTTATATATAATATACTCTTATTATATACCTTATTGTTGCTTAAGAAATATAAAGCCAAGTTAAGCTAATAGAGCGATTGGTATCTAATTGAATGATAGCATAGGGGAGAATAACGATTATTTAAATACGCAAACTCACGCGTTAAAAGCTATGCGCTATACGCGTGCCGCTCCGAATAGAAATCCCCTGATTACGCGTCAAGCCCTATACCACACATACGGATCACTCTGATGGCTATTTAATTATGAATACATTATACGTTCAATGCCCGAGACATTGCTCTATGTACGTAAGAGGCTGTATAGTACCTCAAGCCTGAACCAATTCATACGCTGAATTAATTTCTGCAATTCACTTTATTCTATTAGATGTGAATTTGATTAGAATTAGATTCTATATACCAGTTCAATATCTATTTCTGACTTTATAAAGTTTTTTTCTTTTTTTTTTTCAACAAATCTGAAAATATAATCATCATCGGTTTGCCTCGCAATAAAATCGATATGTGAAAAAAATATTTAGCTCCAAATTTAACGAAATTTTGATCAAATTATTTGATAACTTGTACCTACATTACGAAAACCACTTTTTTTTTTTGCTCAATTTATTATTGCCAGTCTATTTCTGGATGTAATATCCTTCCCGAAGGTTGCCCACGTGAATAGAATACATGAATGTTACGTCATAAAGAGTCTGACATCTGTTACCCTACCCCGTAATCATAATGATTTCAATACCCGTCGTCTTAAAGGCATCACTAGATCGTCTAACAGCAATGCTATTACATCGGAGTATCTATCTGCTTTATGCCTGAGCTTATGGTATGCAAATTCATGCGGTATGCTTTCTTGGTTCTTGAATCTCATCGCCAGTCCTACAGGACTGTCCATCCATCCGTCGTTGGCTAACGCCCGCAGGAAAATTCATGGAAATTCACTAAGTCGTTTTCGATTTCCTTATTATTACCCTCGGGCCGTTTTGTATCACATTCTTTGACGATAGCCTGCCAGGAGGTATCGCATCAGACACTTTAAACGAGCGAAATGCAACAATGCCCATCTCTCAAACTACCGCAGTAAAACGGTCAGCCTTCAATTCAAAAGGCCAAGTTCGGATTTTGGAGACGAATAAGAAGAAAATGAATGAGAAATACGAGGAGAAAAATGAGAAGCAAACATTGCAGCTAGGGTGAAGAGTCTCTCAGGTCATTGAAAATCAGATACGATGGTCTCCAAGGTAAAAATTTGACCCGTTATATATATATATATATGTATGCATTACCCTGTTTCGTAACGAGGTCGCGCAGGTTACCGCGAGGTCGGTAAACTCTGCACGCAATGATCATGAAATCGCACGGGTTGATAAATGTGCCTGTATCAGTTGCAGCATCGATCGATAGCAGAATGGTTATAAATCGTGAAAATGATATGTGTGAGTGTGAGTGTTGTAGACCCGTAAATAACGCCCACGTGTATATCCGTAAGCCAACACCCCAGGAGATTAGGTACCTAGTTCGTTGGAAGATTCACGCGCACCTGGCCACCTAGGGCACGATATCTCGGCTTCAGGATGATCTGTAGATCTCAAGAATGATCTCGCGGCATTTCTCAAGGACGCGACAGGAGGAGGACTCCCGCCACGTGGCTGAAAGTGCGCGGAATAAGGCGAAGAACTACGTGATCCTGATCCTGCCATGAGGATAAGACAAGCTACGAGCATATCGCGGGACGGAAGAACCGAGTGAATTCTTCACGCACTGAAGATAAAACCTGTACCTATCTAGAGCCGGATTAAGGAAAGAGAAAACACACAGTTTTCTGAATTTTCACAAACTGCCGAACAATTTTTAAGGACTTTTAACAAAATTTCCTTAAAACCGGTTGGCTACTTCGAAAGTTATCCGAGAAATGAACGCACCCAGAGATGCCGTGAAGAACTTGCTTACAGGTGTCCAACTTTCTTGGAACACTAAAATGTACAATCCAACCATCGAGCGGTTGCGACAACTGCTTTTACTTTGATGAAGAAGCGGAAAACAGCAGCCACAACTGTTGTGGTGTTACATAATTCATGATGATTTGGTGCCAGGGGTATAACTTGCGAATTTATAGGAATGGTGTGTAGTTTGTAGTCTGTGTAGACTACAGACTGCAGACTGTAGACTGTAGACTACACAGTATATACTATAATATGGTAAGTTTCCGGTGGAATTGCAAGTTCTGCGTGAACCGGCACCTCGCACTTCCCCTGGACTCTAGACTCTAGTGCAACGAGGCAAACATTGACATTGTCACGAGTTGCCGCAGCCTGACTCTCCGACGTGTCTGAAGAGGCCTCGAATAAGAACCCGTAGAGAACCACGAGGGTGTTTGTTCTGTCAATGACTGAGCTAATAGAGCGACTGACGACCCCTTAGTCCGAGGCGCGGGGAACCGTGTCCTTCTGCTGTACCCATCTAGTACCTACAATAGGATACCTACACACAACAGGAAGAGCGTGTATCTTGCTGAAAGGCTGAAAATCGGAACGGTGCTTTCCGCAACTTTCGCTCCCTCGCCATACATCGCCAAGTATTTAAATATCGAATCAAAATTCGATGAAGAAATTCATGAAATTTTATAATATCAAATATCTTACTGCAAAATTATTTACCGCGTTAGTTACTGAGGCGAGGGAATTTCGCATCGGGGTGTAACACCCTGGGATGGTGAAGCAGCAGCAACAGCAGCAACAGCAGCAGCATCTTAGATCAGCGAACATTGATAAATTATCAATTTATGGAGATCCCGCCCGATACTACGACATTATGCAAAGCGATTCGTCTCTTAAGATTATCTCTGCGTGCGGCTTCGCTCGTGGTCAGCTTCATGTAATTCATTAATCACTGAAGGGAATTACTTTTCCGTTAGGAGGTGCGCACAATGATTCTTTGTAAGGGCAGGTAGCTCAATCAAACAAGAAAGTCATTCGAGTAGGAAATACGAAAGCACGTATTACAATTCGAGGTTTTTCAAACTAATTTACCAAAAATTTCTGCATAATATAGAAATAGACAGAAGAATCGTATAAAAGGTTTAATGTTCTGATGAAAATGAGAATTACTCTCGCCAGTAGCGATCATATTATCTTTGTTCTAGCCAAGCGAGAAGCTAGTACCATAAAAATTAAAGATTTCAATACACCAGGCAGTCTACGGCTTTGTGGATAACAGAGTCTGGCCATTACTTTGTCCGAACAATAGAGGCAATGTCCAGCTTCCCCTAGAGAGGGTGACAGCAGAGACTATCTCTAGTCAACAGATGATACAAGGGGTCCACAATTCCCAAGAGACCGAGGGATGATATATACTCAGGCACATAAAAGTTTGAATTTAACTGCACCGCTGTATCACCGGCTAGAGACTTGTATTCCCCAGGATTTGTGCAGCGAACAAAAATCAAATTCTTTCAGCTTTTTCCTGCATTATTTGATGGCCTTAGATCAGTTGTCAATTCATTGATAGAAGGTCTTGATCATACAGTGATGAAATTTCTGTTGGAATATCTATTCGGTTTAAAACCCCTATCCGAATATCTCGTCCTAAAGATAGGATATCCCCTAATTGTATATATTTGCCGGGTATTTATACGGCCATTCTATTCAAATTGCGAGGATGCCCGTCGGCGGTAGCAGACAGGATGTGGCCCAGTCTATTTCAGACTTGTTCAGCAGAAATTCTCTCTTTCAAAGAGGAGAACCCATGGACAAAGAAGTGTCGTTCTTTCTATAGAGTGACTACCTGGTTTAGGTAGATCGTACAGATTTTGGATTATTTTTTTTAGACATTTTTCTATCATTAATTTGAACATTTTATGAGCATTAAATTTCACTATACTATTTTCATCAGCGAAGACTCCAACAAGTTATTATCAAGCAAAATTCTCACGTGAACATTTTGAACCAGAGTTTATTTGAAAATTTAAAATACAATACGAATTAAACTGCAGATTATTTCACCGCAATCCCGCAAATAAATAAAGAAAACAGTTAAAGCCACGTGCGGTTCCGGCCACATCATTATAGATAAATATTAAACATTTGACGTCAAGTTTAAAAGCGCAACGAACGATTCTCCAGGGTGCTATACTAACCACGCGGAGTCAGGGACTTTTTCGTCTGCAAACTGTCAAACAATATTCAGACTGCGTCTGTTCGTGAAATACAGTGACGTTTGCTGATCTTTTGACGCCGAACACGAACCCGTTTACAAAATTGGTCTATCAACTCACGTTTTTGAAAAAATCACTGTCAAACTTCTGATGTCTCCGGACCAGTGCAGTGCTCCAAATATCGTCACAATTCACATTTAATCAAATTATCAACCTCAGTAAAATTTTCTAAACCGTCAACCCCTGGCCATCTCGCACCGAAATATCGATATAATCGTCAATTTGCCAATCTGGCACAAAAAAAAAACAGAAAGAGAACTAAATAATTGAAGTGCTTTTTGCAATATCAAAAAGTGATCTGCTCATCAGACAGAGGTTTGTTCTATGAACAATTGCAGACCGAAATATCTAGAATCGAAGCATCGATTGACCCAAATCATTGCATTGAATGCTTTTACTTCAATTGCATTAAACTCTGAAAAGCAGTGGCTCACAAATTCTAACTTTGACTTGCTCATGCTCCGAATATTGGCGGAGTTTTCCGATAAAAGTGAATTTCTGCAAGAATTTTACAGCACATACCAATCCTGTCGAAATACATCTCTTCAATGTGTTATGTGCCGCTTTAAGAACTGGTGACAGAGGTGGGATGGCGGAACTAGCGATTTTGACTAACGAGCATCTATGGGGCATGAGAATTACTGTTCTAGCTCACAATACGCGAAAGAGAGCTCTGATCGTTTAATTACAATGTTGTAAAAATGATGTTCTCGAAAACATGACTTGGCTGACCAATTCTGCGCAAAGTTTCGTGCCCAGGGTAACAATATTGCCGAAAGACATTCAGTCCCGTTTCATAAACCGTGGTAATGCAAATTGTCTCAACTGGTGATTTATTTTGTTTGTATATATGACGTATCTGTAAATAAATCGGTGTTCTAGGCCTGCAGCTTGATACGAAGAGTGCCTACCAAAATTGATTCCCGTTTCTCTCGCCGTGACTAGTGTCTCGGTTTTTGACAATAACGTACCTAGATACCGGTAAACGTGACGTAGTAGGTTTCGCATTTTACATACGAATAGATAATCCGTTCGTATTCACAACGTTGTTCGAACGATTGCGCGAAATTATCCATCCGCAATTGAACGTAGCTGGGAATTATTTGCCCCCTCTGCATCCGTGGTTGAAAATCCGTTCATTCGACTCGGTAATACAATTTTACAAGGACTTTTCACGGTGGTAAGAAACAGTTCTTTCTCATCTGAGAGTATTAAACGCGTTTGGAATATGGGTATTTATCTTGAAAAATATGATAGGCCATTAGTAATATATTACCTCATTAAATAATTAACTTGCTTTAATTAATCGCCAATTATAAACATCACTTCGTCGAATCAATTTCATGACGAATCTTAATATTCAGCCGAAAATTTCATCGGCGCATAGACCGGTCCCGGTACGATGATTGAAAATTTGTTGACAAAAATCTAAGAAAAGGGAAAATAGAAAGATGGAAAAAAAAAAAAATCGCCTGTTGATGAAGGCTGAGCGGTTGGACCGGCGCTAACGAAAGGTAATTAGTTTAGAACAATTACTCTGCTCTGTCTCGCCTCTTCTCTTTTCAACGTTCAGCCCGAGATGGTGAGTAAAAGAAAAGAGCGAAAGCTAGAGGAAGCGAGGGATGAGAAGAAAATGAACGCGGCAGACACCGTTGCCGTAAAAGATAATTGTTCCCTCGGTTTAATTATACTCCTTGCGTGCTAAAGCACCTGGGAAAAAATGATGAAACGCGCGCGAGTGTTCCGATGCATCACGCTCAAGCACATGCGACTCATGTGCTTGTACGTACGTACGTATACGTATATATACATGAGTTCTAATACACTTTCAGATTATTAGAAGCAGATTCGTGAGTTTGGGAATTGGTATTTTTATTTTATTTTTTATTTTTATTTTTTTTTCTTTTCAAGATTTTGAGAAGTACTACCAGAGTGACCGAAAGTGCGGTGGGCTTTGTCAGAGATGAATTTGGGCAGCGGTAAAACGGAGTTTAAATTTCGAGCACACAGCAAGAAACACGGTTCTAAATAGAACAGCAAACAAAACTGATGAATAATAATATATTTAAGACGAAGAGCAAGGCAAACCCTACTCTTTATTTTACTACTTATTTCTAATTAGCGGTGGAGAGGTACGTTCACCTCGTCCATATACTATACTATACTATACTATATATATATATATACGCTGAATAAACGCTTTTGGACGAATTTGTAATGGTTAAAAGCGTAATATTTGTCCGTCTTGCATAATACAGATCTCTTACGGAATACGAAAGTGTATTTCCAAGTGTAGGAGTACTTAGATATACGTATAGTGATGCAAGCCCCGCGCGGACCCATCATATCTTAGGAATACATATTACGAAACGGCTGCAGACATCATTTTTCTAAAAAGTCATCAATTTCTGTTTTCTTTTTTTATTTCTTTCTTTTCTCCACATTTTTATCCGTTTCAGTTAACTGCAATATCGTCGTCAACAAACCACCGTTTAATAGACGAGCTGAGCAATAAAAACGAAGACTGAGATCAATAAAATGGCAATAAAATTCGTCCAAATTTTATTCAGCTTATTTGACAGAGTATACTACTACTATACCTATATTTCGTATTTAATCAAGAAGTAAGATTTTTTTCAAAATTTAATCTCACGAACCTTCGATTACTTCTACTTTAATTTATCTCAAAGAAAACCGCAAGAAACGAACAGGATTAACCATTTTGTACTTTACTTTATCTCGATCGATGTCTATAACATGCACTCAGAAAAAGGTCTTGTTGGCACAACCAAAATTTGGTTATTATATGCACAATCACATTTTTTGTTCAGTCAACCAAAAATTTCGTTTGGATAACCAAAATTTTGTTGGGAAAACCAAATTTTGTTGGGACAACCAAAATTTTGGCTATTCCAACAAAATTTTTGGTTGACTGAACAAAAAATTTGATTGTGCATATAATAACCCAAATTTTGGTTGTGTCAACAAGACCTCTTTCTGAGTGTGGATAACTTCATCTCTCTCTCTCTCTCACCTGACTTAACATCTTAAGTTATATTTTTTATTGACTTAACGGGCGTAACGTTGAGGCTTTCTTTTTTCTTCACTTTTAATTTTTTTTTTTTTCTAATGTCCCTTAATTAAAATTTAGTAAACATTAGCCACCATCGTCTTAATTATACAACGTAAATTTCAATGGTCTAATTATAGTTATACTAATGGGGGGCCCCCATACCGCTAAGTTAATATTAAGGTACACCTTTTATACACCCATCTAATTACTCTCACTTAGCTTTTACATACATATTCACGTCGACGAATAATAATTCAACTTTATAATTATTATACTTAAGTTTGAAAATTACTTCGGAAATTATTATACGAACCAACCTTCGTAATTTGTCAAGAAAAAATTGAAAAAAAAAAAAAAAAAATGAAAAAAGATAAAAAAAATTACTCTTCGTGCATTAAAACTGTTTTATTTTTTTTTTATTTTTTTTTTATTTTGGAAATCTTTAATCAAGATTAGGTAATTAACGTTGAATATAATCGAAGTTCTGCATGTATTATACTATATAATTAACTATCATATAATTCGCCTAGAATTTTTCTTCCTGGGAGGAGGAGGAAGGGAAATCGTTCTGATTTGGATCAACGAAGAGCGAAGATGAGTAGAAAAATGGAAAAAACGGGACAAAATTTCGGAATAATTAATTTTTCTTCGGGGATAATGATCGTTCCAATTTGGATATATAAATATATTCTTCCAGTGATATTATTTTTAAAATTCGATAAAAAATCAGAAGAAGTTACATATATATATACACAGCATCAGCTTAAAACACATCTCGTATATCTATGCATGAATCTGTCTTCTATTCGTTACCCTTCGGAATTCCTTACTAACACCTTGGTGTTAAATACATACCGAACTGAACACGGTAAAACCGGTCCCAAGTACGTACCTACCTACTAGGTACAAAGTAA
Organism: Tenthredo mesomela; assembly: GCA_943736025.1. Lineage (NCBI taxonomy): Eukaryota > Metazoa > Arthropoda > Insecta > Hymenoptera > Tenthredinidae > Tenthredo > Tenthredo mesomela. The sequence continues at coordinate 25,717,383 of OX031017.1, read as the reverse complement.
GAGCCTGCACGAACTCCTCACGACAAAAGAGCAATTAGTATTCCGTTAATTTTTTTTATTTTTAAATAACTGACAGACTGCAGTGAGTCTCATATTATGGTAAGTAAGTAAAACCCTCGAAACTAGACTCCGTCGGAAAATTAGCTAAATTTCGTAAATCGGACAATAAATTTTTCAATACCCGCTTGCTTCAAAAATCGAAATTTCGAAACGAAAGAGATTCTTATCATTTTTCGATGCAGAATAAATAAAAAAAAAACTAAAAAAAAAAATAAAAATAAAAATAAACTTACTGGTCTCAGTTCTTGTGTCTTTATACGTGATACGTCTTCAGGTTTTTAATATCCGAAAAACAGTTCGAAAGAATGATGGGAAGATCCGTTAAAAAAAAAGTCGCGGCAAATATAATCTCAGAAACGATACGATCGGATGAAAAGATATAAAATTTACAGGTTTGTTCATTTAAATAATGAGCATGAAAAAAATCGCCATATGTATATCTATCAATCCGAACCTCGCGTGTCTCTACGAGAAAAAAAAAAAAAAAAAAAACTACTTTCAATTTTTTTCTCTGACATACTAAAATTCTTTACACATTAGGTACCTACTCGATATTATTTCCAGTAATTAGATGAGTTTGTTACGTGTTTTTTTTTTTTTTTTTTATTATTATTATTATTTTCTCTTTTATTTAGCAATTTTTCTAAATCCAGAGATCACAGAGCTTCGAAAATTCTAGAATTTTCATCTTTCCCACAATAGAAATAAAAAACCCTTGAAAAAAAAAAAAAAAAAAAAAAATTGCGAAAAATCTGTTACATATATAAATCAAAGAATTATGTTCAATCATTCGAAATGACAAGAAAAAAAAAAAAAAATTGGACCAAAAAAAAGTCGATGATCGATAACTTGGAAATAACTTATGACCAATTATACATAAATATTTTATGGAAGTATAGACGAGAGGTGAATATCAGGTATCAAATACGACCATGTTCCCCATAGCATCAGCGCACAGCATCAGTCGTAGGTACAACTGATGTTTATTATCGGCTACTGGGATAAGTGCCGATGGGGATCCCGGAAGATCGGATCACTGCAGTGTCTGTCCGACGATTCGTTTACGTGAAGTGAGTTTAATTGGTATAATAAAGTTTTAAATAGACGCAAAGAAGGAATTGCTCCCGCAAATCGCGTGGTAAGCAGCCGTAACAAACCGACTTTATATTTTACGATTTACTTTCTTATGACATCGAATTAATTAATATCAAATATTCGTCTTATTTGTTGAAAATTTTTATTAATTTTCATTATTTTCGATACGTAGGTATATATATATATATTTTTTCGGCATAGGCATTGAAAAGTCACTTTTTGACGCCTGTTTTCGATCCACAAAGTGTCAATTTATACGGTTGATTTCAGAACTGCCCTATAAAGTCTTTATACGGCAGTTTGGATGCGCAGTTCGAAGTGCGCATTCCAAAGCTGCCGTATAAAGTCTTTATACGGCAGTTTCGATGCGCGGTTCAAAGTGCGCGACAGATCGCACCATAACCTCACTCTTCGTCTAGTGAATCTCAACAGGCGTCAAAGTGACTTTTCATGCCTATTTCGAAAAAAAATACAGTATGGGGCGCACCCGTAAACCGTTTTTGACTCGAAAAACACTTGGTTTACGGGTATGCCACATAATATACTATTTATTTTCTTTTCATTTGCATCGTAGAGGGGAAATAATTGTTTGAGATGAATTTTTCAAAAAATTGATAAATATTCGAATCTAACCGCGGGTAACAATTTTTACACATTTCCAGCACCGTTATGGAGAAAATAAGAGAGTAAAAAAAAAAAAAAAACGAACAAACTTGATAAAATGAAATGCGTAGTTCTCGAAAGTAATGATCGAGTATAAGATAGTATTTTTACCCCGCGGCTCTTAATCCAAGTTCGAAAATTGTCTGTTTGAATAAGTCGCGATGTTTGAATAGATCTTGTAACTTGACGTACCTATACCTATATATAGGTGTATATCATCCTATACCTTCCGGCAGTAATAATTAATACGAGCAAACCTCGTGCGCCACGCCCAAGGAGTTGATAATAATATAACGAAACTTTGGTATATATATATACTTCATGTAGGTATATATAGTTATTTAATATACCGTTGATTGACGAGAAATATAATCCGTTATTTTCTTTTTTTTCCCAATTCTAATATATTTACGAGATGAAAGAGCTTTTTGCGTAATACCTAATTTAATCGCTTATAACTATTTAAAATTTTCATCATATACCTTATCCTACCTACCTACTACCTACTCCTCCCCTGTACCGGATAACGATATAACTTTATCTTTTTACTATTAATATATACTGTAGTGTTATCCATTAATTTATAACCGGTATAAATATAGTTTGCTATAGTTTAACGATCATCTCTATAATAGCATGACACCGACATCATCAATCATCCGATAATTAATTAATTAATAATGTATTAATATAATAATAACCATTACTAGTATATCCGTGAAAATAATTTTATACGATATATTTAATTTCCCGTGCGAATATAATGTGTACATAGAAAGAAAGGTTGACTTGATTCAAGATAATTTTGCGGTCCAAAAATGAAGACCGAAATTTTGATTTGATCCGAGAAAATTTTGGTCTTCATTTTTGAACCACAACATTATCTTGAATCAAGAATAATTTTCTTGGCTCAAGTTAAGGGGACCAGTACCCTTACGGAAAAAACTCTTCAAGTTTGAGGGTGAACCTTCAATTTTCAAGGTTTCATCCTCAATTCTGGGGGTGAAACACTGAAATTTCAGGGTTCAACCTCCAATATTCAGGGTAATACCTTCAATTCCTATGGATGAACCATCAATTGAAGGGTTAACCGTGAAAAGTTGGTGGATCAACCCTGGAAATTGAGGGAAAACCCCCAATAATTGAGGAATATCCCTCAAACATTGAGCGACAACCTCCAACAATTGAGGGATAACCCTGAAACGTTCTGGGACAACTCTGAAATTTTAGGAATGACCCTGATAAGTGGCGGGTCACTTCAAAAGTCACTTCAAAAAGTCACCTCAAGAACCCTGAAGGTGAAGGGACCCCCATTTGAGGGTTGTTCCTCAAGTTGAAGGTACCCCTCAATTCAGGGTTAACCCCCAAGTTGGGGGTACGAAATCACCCTGAAAGTTGAGGGCTCAGTTGAGGGTGATATTTTGAGGTTTTTTTTCCGTAAGGGTACAGCGACTTTTCGAGAAATTCTCATAGTCCGAAATCAATATATTTCATAACCAAAGTTCATTTCACATCAAAATATTTTTCTTTTTCAAAATCATGTGTCGTAAGGATTTCAGAACACCGTTGGACCGATTCAGGTCATCTTGGATTCATTTTCTTCAGAAAACAAATCCTCATCATGTGAATGTAGGAATTTTTGAAAAATTTTCGTTTTGGCAAAGTTATTTAAGAAATGAGTGATAATAATTTTTGCAAATTTGGTAAATTGATCATAACTTATGACATAATTTTTTATTTTCAAATTCCTACATTCACATGATGAGGATTTGTTTTCTGAAGAAAATAAATCCAAGATGACCTGAATCGGTCCAACGGTGCTCTGAAATCCTTACGACACATGATTTTGAAAATGAAAAATATTTTGATGTGAAATGAACTTTGGTTATGAAATAAGATTTTTTTTTTTTTTTTGTTTTTTTTTTTTTTTGTTTTTTCATTTTTGCTAGATATGTAGGTATTAAACTCATCATCCCACCGTAAATAGCGAGAGAGTCTAGTCAATGGTGAAGTTTTATTGTTTGTTGGTAGGTAAAGTCTGTAATATCACGTCTTTCTTTCTTGACCATGTATATATGTAGTATAGAGGTAGTGATCGTTTCATCGGGTATATAAGCTTATTTCGAGTATAATATACCTCTCGGCTATTTATAAACAGATAATTGGTCACGGTGGCGTTCCGCTTCTCTATACTACTACAAAGTACCGGGTTATTTGTTTATTCTCTGAATTTTATTCACCTCGACAGCCTTGAACGTATGATCTAGATTCGCCAGCTGACCGACGACCGTTATTAGGTGTAGATAATAGAGTGTGTATAGCAACGAAACTTTACAAATAAAATTTTTACACGCCACGATCACTTTTTAATCATTTTTCAATTAGAAAAAAAAAATATATATATATACATATAAATATAAAAAATAAAAAATAAAAAAACCCTGGAACTGAGATGCGTGTATCTTTTTCTTTCATCAAACGCAAACATATATGAGGAAATCTTCGTCTTAATTATTTTTACAGCCAATTTTATATTCCAGTGAAAATTTTCGGCAAAATCTCAACGAAAGTGAGACGAAAAAAAAAAAAAAAATAATTATATATCGCATGAATTATGGACCTGTTCGTACTACGTTGGTAATCGATGTTAATAAAAGATGCTAATAAAACCAGCGATAAATGTGTGGAAAAATTTGTTTCTTAGTTTCTAAATATCGTGTAGGTTGTCACACTTCGTGTAGGTTTATGCCTGAAAACGTGATGGATTTATATAGAAGCTGTTTAGTTGATCATTTTTTTAAGTAGTTTTCATATAAATCGTATACTCGCAAGATACTTTATTGCCAAAAACTATATAGGATAAATTTGAATATTATTATAGTTAATTTATTTGTTAGCAAAAAAAAAAAAAAAAAATCTGATGATAATAAGTAAACCAGAACATAGAACGCGGCTGTTTTGTATAGTGACATAATTCCCTCGTTTATACTGGTTTGCTAAGGTTGTGGCATCTGCATCGGACCAAGAAAGCTATTAAAGCACGTAAAAATGTTCCACATATGTGAAAAAAAAAAAAAATGAAAATAAAAAAAATAAAAGAGAACAGGTTTACCCTGAATGCCGGAAAGTGTTCGTATATATAATAATTAGGCATACATTAAGATTAATCGCCAGTTAATAATATGAGTTCAGTTTTTTCATTATTATTCTTTCTCTTGGTGTTACTAAAACGAAACGCGCAAAGATATATGGGGAAATCCACGGAACCTTTAAATTTGTTGATACTCGGTTGTCTACCTATGAAAAGAGAATTTAAAGTGGGTATCAAGTACGTGGGCCTTCATTTCAGTTATATTACTAGCCAACTCAATGATATTCAATGGTTGAAAAGTGATCCACATATTTCTGGGAGACTTTGAAAAATAAAAATGCTGAAAAATTGCACATTTTCAAGCGATACTCTGAATTCTTTTTTTCATTTTTTGCCTCTAACTTTATGAGGGGTTTATGAATCGATTTGAAAATTTGGTGAAATCTTCGTCTATCTATGACTTTTGAAGTTATTGATGTCATATGAGTGTGCCATTTGACCATTCCCCATGATTCGCACTCAAAGTAGCGATACTCCATTTTTGGTGTCGACATTTTTTTTACCTTTTCGTTTATAACTTTTTGAGGAATCTGAAAGTTGAAATTTTTATTTCACGTCCAGATAGCTTCACAAGAAACAAAAAAAAGTGTGGTTCCAAAATTAATGTGCCATCAAAACTGATGAAGCTAGAGGTCGAAGTATCTGAACGTGTACTCGCGTAACTATTTTTTAAAATCATGTTTTTTCGTTGGCACAGCTCTAATTTTATTTCTTACTCGTTCAAACGTCCTGTAATTCTCAAACCTTTATTGTAAGAATCTACTACGAAAATCCTCACACTGAACTTTCGGTACTTCTAATATTATGAAGTTTTATTTGATCAATAAATATTCGAATATTCGTGTAAAATGTTAAAAATAGCGTTGACATGTGTAATTTTTCGGATTTCATCAATACAAATGCGTATTCGTATCATAAGTAAGTGAAAAAAAAAAAAAAAAAAAAAATTAAAAACAAATCAAATTTTTTTTTTTTTTTCAAATTCAATTTTTTTTTTTTTTCAATCAAAAAATCAATAAATAATCGAAAAACAATGTTATAAGTTATAACGATGAAATTGAGATGAATGAAAAACCATGTTATAACGATGAAATTAAGATAAATGAATCGTTTTCGTAAAAAAAAAAACGATTTTTCGATTTTTTTTACCGTAACTTCTTGAGGGATCGATAAAAATGAGTAACGCGAGTATATTCTTCACTTATAGTCTACAAGAGACATGCCAAAAAAGGTTTGAGAAGTGTGCTTCAAAATAAAAAATGAAATTACACTTTTTAAAAAAATCAAAGGTTCCGTGGATTACCCCATATATAAATGTGGAAAGAAGTTAGTACCTGTACCTCCCTATCAACGAAGCAAGATATATTCGGGATGAAACGAAAGAAAATAATAAAATTGGAATAAAATCCTGTTTGTAACGCATATATATATATATATATATATATATACGCTATCGAATTCTCGCGTGGATATTATAATGCGAAATCGAAAGCCTCGGTATAAGAAGAGTCGAGAGGACATCTATTCGTGAATTTATATACGAATTTTAAAAGAACGACCTGCAGGGTACAGAAAACACGAGGGTCCACAAGACAGTGAACTGATAAAATTGGAGAACCGAAAAGGAACCCCCATAAGGTACGAAAGTACAACTTTATTATACGAGAATAAGGACCTCGATCCTTTCGAAGAACCGGATAAAGAATCGAACGGTTTTTTTTTTTTTTTTTTTTTATCTTTATTCTTTTCCATTCGGCAGGGTATAATAAATGCTTTTCGATACTAGTGCGAAAGCGCTGGATTCTCAGACTCGAGTGTAAAGTTTTGCGCCCGAGCGAAGCATAATATAAGGGTGACAATCACACGAGTCGAAAATCATCTTTCGCACGTGTTTCAGACTTTTTTTTTAACACAACGCGCGTTAAGTTGACTTTCATGCGCAAAATCGAACTTTACGCACAGCGTGTTGAAAATATGTATATTCTATCGACTAAGTTTTTTTTTTTTTTTTTTTTTTTGAACTGATTAACGGAACTTTCAAGACATGATACGAAGATTATTCCAAGATTTAGAGGAATTCATTCTTCTATGGATTGAATTTCTGTTTCTAATTTCGTTTATTAAATTTACGATGCAACCTGATCAGTTTAATGAACATTGAATATTTATATATTTTCATCTCGTGGGGTAGTAGGTATCGTGTGTATTCTGAGAATAAGACGTGTGGGTTCTCGCGAGGTTTCGTGACGAGTGTCACGTAAGCCCTTATACGCCGCGCCTGTTAAATTACACGAAGATCGTATATTTTTCGTTTCGGCTAACCGATGCAAAGATCCATCGTTCGACCGCCTTCGAGTATAAAAATAAGAGAAAAATAAAATCGAGATAAATATGTGGCTCGGTATATAAAAAGTATAATAAAGAAATGAGGTGGGGTACCTACACACTGCGCGGTATACGAAAACTAAAAGTTCGAAGCGATATACGATAAATATGGAGGTTGCGTGCCTCGCGAGAGGAACACCCTCCTACAAATGAAAAGAAACTGACAAAAATCCCGCGAGACCTGCAAGCGAGAGAATTAAGACGTGAAAGAAAAGAGAGGAAAAAAAAAAAAATAGGAGGAAAAGAAGAAAAGAATCTATCGATACAAACGATGCTGCGATCTGTTGATTTAGTTGAGTTTTTCGCGCGAATGATATTTGAATGGGACAAAGATGTTCTGTGTTCGGATAAAATATATGATGTGCGATATTTTAGAGAAGTTTTTTTTTTTTTTTTTTGTTTCTCCTTTTTTTTTTTTTTTTGATTTTTTTCTTTTCATTTGTATAGAAGATAAACGACGCGGTCGCGGTTAATCTTGAGTTAGAAACTGATCCCTATATAGATGCCTACTCCCGTATAGCTGTAGAGCAAAACCGCGAACGAGGCACGCTTTGCTCTTCTTGGATATGCTGCAGCGGGGAACGCGTTTTATCGAAATAGAACTATAAATAATAAAGTAAAATATGAATGCGAATAAAAAGCGAAGAAGAAGAAAATATGAAATAAATAAATAAAAACAAAAAAAAAAAAAAAATGAAATAAAAATCGCGGAACATCCTGCGATGAACCAACCAACCGGCCCCTTTGCTCTCTCTCTCGATCTCTCTCGATCTCTCTCACGCCTTAGGCCGAACTTTATTATTAATCTTCGCTTGTATCCGCTTCGCTTTAGACTCTTACCTACTCTAACTCCCGCGGTTCCCGCCCTTACGGCGAATGCACGTAATGACTATTAATTATCGCACAGACTAAGCGATAATTTATACTATAGAGAATTCGTAATATAAATAACCAACGATATGGAGGGGGGGGGGGATATATGTAAATCAAAATTTGACTCTTAGAAGTCTTCAGATGATAATTTTTATCAAATTTCAGACTATTTTTTATTTTTTTGCTCAAAATCAAACAAGATGTAAAATCAGGAATTCAAAGTTAACGAGACATGAGAATTTTTCATATCCATATCAATCTCGATGTAAAAATCTGTGAATTTCTGACCTTTTTTTTTTTTTTATCTAGTCGTTTTTTGAGATCGTCCAGAAAATTTGAATTTTTGAAATTTGAAAAATGGAAGAATACCTGTCGTGGGATGAAAGTGATCGATTTTTATGAAAATCAATTATTTTTTGTCAATTTTTGTCAAAACGAAAAGAGACCGAGAATCGGGATTTTTGAAAATGCTCCTCATCAACTCGGAAGTTTATCTAATAACTAGAAATGATGTCGAGTATGAGAAAAAACAAAAATGAGGAGTCCAACTTTTGTCACGCAAATTGATAAAAATATGCCGATTTTGAATTCCCGTCATTTGGAAGTAAAATTTTTGCCCATTGGACATTTTTTTTTTTTTTTTTCAATCGATCAAAACTATTCTATGATTGATAAGCCTGTAACTTGATAAGCCTGTTTGAAGTTTCAGAAAACATGAACTTTTAATCGAAACATGGCGATTTTTCATGCCGATTTTCATTCGGATGTGAAAATCTGTGAATTTAAAATTTTCTCTATAAGATCTTTAGAACCTGTTCTTTGGATTCTAGAATCCCGAAAACGAAAGTAATTTTTCTACTAAAAATAAAATTTTTTCAATAATGTTTATTTTCATATATTTCGAGATCTTGACTTACCTGTACTCTCTGTCGATGACGTTCCTGCTTTCTCTGTCGCCTTTCAAGTTCCTCTTTTCGTTCTATAAGCGATCTGATCTCCCCTGTAGGATTCGGCGTCGAAGAATCATCCGCCATGTCGCTACTCGAAGGTAACCCCCTAATAACCATCGGCTCGTCTTCATCCTCGCTGTAGCTTTCGACAAGAATTTCTGAATCACTCTGAGAAGATGAAGTAAAAAAAAAAAAAAAAAAAATTAATTAATTAATTAAATTTCGCTAAGATTTGATCAGATTAGCAAAAAAGAAAAAAATATAATAGAAGTTTGAAAGTGGAAGTAAAATTTGCTTTTATTTTATACCTAGGGAAAAATTGAAGGCATTTTCGAAATAGATACTTACTTGTTCTGGTGGAGAGCTTGGCGAACTAGCGCTCGAAGTTTCAACGACAGAAACGTACTCGCTATCGCCAGTTTCGCATTTTTGTAATTTAAGTACTGGTGTCTCAAGACCGCAAAGAAATACTTGTCCGAAGAATAGGATCTTGTGTATCCTCAAACAGACTTGGGCTACTTCCTGCGATCAAGGAAAATATCGGAATTAATAAAGCAAGATATTTGTAATCACAAGCATCAAACAGCATTAGCTAATATTCGCTAATCGCTAATATATAGGTACGATGCAATTTAATTTTCCAAAGCGTCAACTCACCATGTCTTCTTCTTTACGGACAAAAATTGGCTCCTGAGGATTAGACATGAGAGGAGTAAACCCCGAGAGCGTGGAATCTTCCGGTAGTCTAACCAGCTCGAGTCCTGAAACACGAAAATTAAGAAATGACTAAGAGGTTGCGAATTCGTTGAAAATTTATCCCCAATATCAATCAGGGAGACGAAAATGAAGACAAGGAAGACAAGAGTCCATCACGAAAATTGTAGCACCTTGTAATCAAATTTTCAGACATTTATGTTTGGGAATGGATCATGAGCCGATGAAGACTGTTGTCAAATTTTTTTTTGAATCATCTTTTTCATTGGTAATTTGAAAAATGTTCAGAAATCCAGACGCTAGCAAAAAATGAATTGCCAAAAAAAAAAAAAAAAAATGATCAACATATGGAAAATAAAAAAGGGCGATTCTTGCATCAAATTCTAATCGTGTATATCCAAGGTTTAGTCAATCATGTGAATAATCCAACCCAACCGAAGGTCAGCCTCTTCGATAGTTCGAGGCGTAGATTTCCCGTTCGAAGAATTAAAGAATTAGCGATTAAAAAAATTGATCGTTGAAGACGGTGCTGGTCTCTCATGATCCCTAAATTGAGAATGGGCAATTCTCAACCGCGAATGTTAATCGTATGGTAATATTCTCGTAGTTTCCTTGATTAGCCACATTCCGTATAGTTCTTCTGGGATCATGGGTTCGGCTTAAAAAAAAAAAAATAGCGATACGTGATAGTTTTTTTATCGCGAGTTCATGTCGCGAAGAGAGAAAGAGAAAGAGAAAAAAAAAAAATAATAATAATAATAATAATAATAATAAGAAATAACTGTGAGAAATAAGTTGAGGCAGTAGAAAATCTTTTTCGCGAATATCAACACGCCTATATTGATATTGATATTGCATCGGGTGCGCGCGTTCCGCATAATCTTGCGATTTACACACGAGAGAGAAGTAGCGTTAGTAAGGTACGAGATTTGCAAAGGTATCTTTATCGCGCTTTCCTACTACACCGTATAGAATGTATTGTAATAGACTCATTGCTTGTCACGTACCTATACCCATATACCTTTGACCAATGCAATACTTAGTTCTCTTATGTTACTGCTGCAGGCTGAAGATATGGATAAGTAAAAAATTAGTTACATTCTTGGAGGGTTTTTAAAAATATACTGCGGAATGTTTCATATGTACATATATATATATGTGTTGATAGTTCTACACGTATATACCCCCCCCCCCCCCCCCCCCCCCTACAAATAACTCGCGCTATTTCGAATCTTAAGTGGATGCAAATTTCTATCAGCGGTGTAATAGGCGCTTCCAATATCACTACTCGATACCGGGATCAACTATTTTCGATTATACGGACTCGCGGAAAACCCGTAAATGCTATTTAAAACCAATGCGACGAATCGAGATCCTCTATATAGCCATAGGAGTGCAAAGCTTCGAAGAGTATGATCAGTTTTTTCAAAATCACTACGAGCTATATACTCCTACAAGAAATATTCTATTGATTCGATTTTTTCACGGTTAATTACTTCACTCAGAAAAAAGTCTTGTCGACGCAACCAAAATTTGGGTCATTATATGCACAATCACATTTTTTGTTCAGTCAACCAACAATTTTGTTGGAATAGCCAAAATTTTGGTTGTCCCAACGAAATTTTTGATTGACTGAAAAAAAAATTTGATTGACTGAACAAAAAATGTGATTGTGCATATAATAAACAAATTTTGGTTGTTATTTTTCTGAGTGTTCGATTTCGAGACACAATTAAATTACACGCGGATTGCGTCTACCGTACAAGAAAAAAGTGGTTTCCGCAGGATACAGGTCGCATCATATTCATCGAAACTTTGCGAAATTTGACGGAAATATTCGGAAATAAAAAAATGTCCTAAATTTAATGGATTTAATCGACGCGAAATTTCGATTCACTATACGATCTGTGAAAGGAATATTTTTACGCAGTGTATCAGCGATTGCGAAAATTATAGACGTCTGCTTATATTTCCGCCGGTTCATTACATCAAAGCAAAAAAAAAAAAAAGAAGAATGTAATAAAAGTAGGAAGATGAGTTTTTGACAGAATTTTTAATCGGTATAGAAGTGATAAACTCCCGTTTCACTGAAATCTATATCTCGTTTGAGATCAGTGCTAAAACCTCTCATTCCTAAACCGCGTGATACAAGACATGAGAATTATGGTACGATGCATTTGTGTTGAAAAAATCGCGTGAGTTTGGCGAGTAAATTACCATCACAACCATATTATCGCAATCGACGTACCTAAGGTAGAAAATAAAAATGAAAGAATAAGGAAGAGCAGCGATAAAGGAGAGTATGCAGAATTGAACAAAGCGAGTTCGACGGAATCCTGCTGCAGTAAAATAAAACGTCACGCACTGTTCTTCTTATTGCGTCTCGGTTTTTTTTTTTTGGTTTTATTCTTGTTCTTATTTTTTTCTTTTTAATTCTTCGCTCGAGAAATCTTGGCGAGAAATGGAAGTAGAGGGAAAATAAGAGGAGAGATGCGAAGAGAAGAGAAGAGAAGAGAAGAGAAGAGAAGAGAAGAGAAGAGAAGAGAAGAGAAGAGAAGAGAGAAGAGAAGAGAAGGGATTCGGTCAAGTCGACGAAAGTTACAACGCGTACCTCTTCGCCGATAGTATAAACGAAAAAAGAAACCCCTCTCAATCTTCCGAAACACAATAACATTCCTTTTCACCGAAGGAGAGCATGTTGCAACCTGGTGTTACTCGTCTTCTACCTTTTATATCCAATCTATCGTCGTGTCAAAGCATCGGTTCTCGCATATAGGTATATATATGCGAGAGTCTAGTAAAGATATACCCGGACTAGGTAGATAGGTAGGTACCTATACCTTGATCAGAGAAAGAGACAGTGTTATGCCTGTGGTATGGTACATAGAACGAAAGGCAACAAATTGGCATTACGGTACGTTAGTTTTCGGTATACCGTTACTGTCTTTCTAGTTTCTCAAAAAGACAGAATTACCAATACCAAACTTACTCTATTAAACTAAAAACGTGACCGACGATAGTATCGATGTTGTTCTCATTTACACCTTACCTTCATCCGGACACGGACGTATATGTATCAGGGTGCTCCTCAATTTGACCATTTTCGAATTTCAATGCTTCCATGCTTCCAAAACCCAGAACTTAAAATTGAGATAGGAACCTGGGGTTCTGACCAAATTTTCTTTTGCGTATACACTCAGAAAAAAGTCTTGTTGCCACAACCAAAATTTTGGTTATTATATGCACAATCACATTTTTTGTTCAGTCAAACAAAAATTTTGTTGGAATAGCCAAAATTTTGGTTGTTCCAACAAAATTTGGTTTTCCCAACAAAATTTTGGGTATCCCAACGAAATTTTTGGTTGAATGAACAAAAAATGTGATTGTTCATATAATAACCAAATTTTGGTTGTGTCGACAAGACCTTTTTCTGAGTGTATTTGGAGACGTTTCTGGCCCATGGGAGCATCGAAATTCGAATATGACCGAATCAAGGAACACCCTAAAATGTATGCGTTATCTAGGACGAATGAAATCTCTAAAAATCACTGATTTTCGAGTCTTAATGGTATTTTGAAAATTCGAGATCATAGTTGTTTGAAGATATCTCATATACATAGAAGTTGGGTATAGATTTACGTGTAGTTCACAACAGTATAGTGAACTACAGTGCGTTATACTCTGGACACATTCACCGTTACGCTACGGCGAGTGTTTCCACCGGAGGTCACGATGCGGCCAAAGACTCCTCATCCTCCTCCTCCTCTTCCTCAACCTCCACGTCGCGTCGGGGCAGGCAAGTAAGCAAGCTAACCAACCAACCAACCAACCAACCAACCAACCAACTAACCAGGTAGAGATATTTCGAAGCTGTTTTAAAACGACTATATAATCTTCAGGAGATCCGCATATGTGTTGAAAAAATTCCGTAAAAATTTTCAAATTACCAATAAAGTGAACCAAAGAATCGAAATCAAGAATTGATGAGAAGAAAAAGTGTTGAAAAATGTAAGCGACTCCGCAAGTATAATTTCTATAGATTTGATTAACCCTTTGTGTCACACATTTTTTTTTTTTTTTTTTTTTTTTTTTGCAACACTAAAAAAAATTTGAAAATTCGGTCGAAATTGCTCAGAAAATGGTGGAAACAGGTGGCACTCTCAGAGTGCCACCATGGCACAAAGGGTTAATTACCACGATGATAAGATGATTAATTTCGACTCACCTTCGCCGGTGCTGTTACTGGTAAAGGCAGCTTTCTGATGATCGAGTTTGTCCAAAAGGTTGACCATGGTAGCTAATCGGCTCCAAACATCAGCCGGTGGTCTGCAACGAGATGACAAAAAAAAAAAGAATTGTACAAATTCTGGGAGTCCTCACTCAGAAAAATAACAACCAAAATTTGGTTATTATATGCACAATCAGATTTTTTGTTCAGTCAACCAAAAATTTCGTTGGGATAACCAAAATTTTGTTGGGAAAACCAAATTTTGTTGAGACAGCCAAAATTTTGGCTATTCCAACAAAATTTTTGGTTGACTGAACAAATAATGTGATTGTGCATATAATAACCCAAATTTTGGTTGTGTCAACAAGACTTTTATCTGAGTGTTTAAGGGCGATTTTGCATTTGGAATGATTTCAGGCGGAAGGAAAGATCGGAGGAAATCGCAGGACGGAAATGTTGATCATTTACTATTCGCGTTACCGGATCCTACGACAGATGAATATTTCTATGAATCGATGGGGACCAATCGATCTCGATTCCATTCGCATCGCACGAAGTGATTCTCGGAGCTTGGTGTTTTTCTGACGTGATGTGATTGTCGGTATATATATATATATATTTATGCATGTGTATATCGAATATATATGTATATCGAACGACTGCGTACACCGCTACCAGACGTTCCAGATTAATTCAATTAAATGTCGACAAAGGATATATTTGAGTGCAAAAAATAAGACAGACATTGAGACAGTGAGAGCTTTACGTGGTCCGTTGATTGAAAACATCCATCATACCACTTACCAGAGATGGATCATGGAGATTCAAATTCAATGGCCCTATTTCGAGCCAAATATTGGCCACATAATATATCCGCTACATACCCACAATCGAGACAATCGAAGTAAATCAACGATATGCTATATTCATTTGTAGATTGGGTCACAAAACAGGAATTTAATTTACACACATGCGAATAGATTAACGTGAATTTGTCATTTTTTCTTTTTCTTTTTTTTTTTTTTTCTTCTTGTGTTAAAACGTGTTGAAACTCTATTTGGATCTTAGCACTCGTTTTGGCTGCTGACCTGAGATCGCTAATGTGCCTAATGTTAATTTCCAGTTAAGCTAGCCTCGGTGGTACCGATTGTGAGCCTGTTCGAGAATTTAATGACGGTAGTTTATATACCAATAAAAATCCATAGTTTATTTAATATTGAAATTAACTGACTTGAGCCTCGAAAAATTATCCAAAGAAATGATGATATCCGGTGTTTATAGAGCCTGGCTAGTTCTCGGAGCGGCAAATCACCTCTAATACCGCTCATGCAGTATAATAGAGTTTTATATCCCCCTGGTGTGACGTTCGCTTGTTAAATACAGTTATTCATTAAAAAAAAAAAAAAAAAAAAAAAAAACGCGACCTTGTTTGAACTCACTTGCTGTCAGGCTATTAATTATTATTTATACAAACAGATATTAATTGAATGATTAATTAAATTCAAATCAAATTGGAATACACGCCTTATAATTGTAATCGATACTTTTGAGAAAATAATATAAAAAAAATGATCTCATTTTTCCGATACATCGAGATAAATTGAATTCATTTTCAAAATGAGTGGTAAAGAATTCGATTTGTGCGGTTTGACGTGCGGTGAAAATATATTGAAAATATATCGATGAGCTTTAAAGTCAGATATTAAAGCTCGTACGCATTTGTTGCAGAGGCAAAAAGTTTAGGCGAGAGTCAGTGGCCGTGTGACTTGTAAGCGTGACACGGTTTGTTTCGAGCATTGAACTCGCTGTTCACATATTCTGGCATTTTCACGGTGTAACGCGTCTGTCACGCCTCATCTCGTTGACCGTCTAACTCGCTACCGAAATTCGTATGAACATTTTACCTACTCGATTTCTCTACTGAAACTGTTCCTCGGCCGACATAAATGAATTTCTAACATTACCCTTCGATTAGATAGATACACATATATATATACCTATATTTCGCATAGCGATAATACTTGATTTCGGAATAAATTAAAGTTCGAAGAAATTAAATATCAAATGTATTTTTTTTTTTTTTTGTTTTTTTCATCTTTTTCGATTTATCGCCAAAACGTTTGAAAATCCTTCTTTTTCTTTTCTCTCCCCGCAACTTTATGCCAGGAAATTTCCAGTCTACGAGTGTCACGTTAGTTATATAGTTTTTACCACTGCTTAGGCACGTCAATTTCTTAATCGCTCGTTCCGGAGTAAAATTGACGAAAAGGAGAGCTACTGGTATAGGTAGCATGCGGTAGCTGGTATATAACAGTAAACGAGAAAAGAAAATCAGAAAAAGTAGGAAGAAAAAGAAGAAAAAAATAATCAACTGGAAAGACAAAACGAATAATAAAGTGGATTTCATTCAGTACAAGTTGAGGCAATTAACTACAACATTAACAAGATATTGAGGCGAGGTTTAAATAACTTTTCGTTTATAAAGAGTGAAGAACGCGCAGATACCTACAGAGAAAGAGAGAGAGAGAGAGAGAGAGAGAGAGAGAGAGAGAGAGAGTGAGTAATTCATGCCCCAGCTTTTTCTCGACTAAAAATTGACTCTGTTAAAGCAAGATCTCTCATTAGCACGAAATAATATCGCGATAATCACGAATAACCGTCTATAACAAGGCGATGGAAATTTAATCAGATATTACACTATTGCAAGAACCCAGACTGAGCCGAAACATCGACAAAAACTATGAACCAGCACACGCTGTAGGTACAGCTCTGGTTATAATACTCGAATATTATAAGACTGAAGAAGAGGTGAAATAAAAGAATGAAAAAAAGATTTATTTCTACACCCTGGGTCCTTGAAATTGGCAATTTTTTTCACACTCACACTCAAGAAAAAGATCTTGTTGACACAACCAAAATTTGGGTTATTATATGCACAATCACATTTTTTGTTCAGTAAACCAAAAATTTTGTTGGAATAGCCAAAATTTTGGTTGTCCCAACAAAATTTTGGTTATCCGAATGAAATTTTTGGTTGACTGAACAAAAAATGTGATTGTGCATATAATAACCAAATTTTGGTTGTGTCAACAAGACCTTTTTCTGAGTGCAGGGTCGCAAGAGTACAAGAGATTAAAAATGAAACAATTAACTAAAAATTTGGCAAATATAAAACGAAAAATGGTATTTCATGTTTTTTTTTTCGAAATTCTACGATCCGCAATCCACACTATGAATAAAATTTGCAACTTGATACGGATGATACATCCCTTCAGCTTATTTTTTCCCGAGGTTTGTAAGCGCGGTCTGGGACCATGATATAAAATGAGCAAAAATTTTTTTTTTTTTTTTCAAGCAAAAATATTTGCGGTATTTGATTAACCACACCATGAGGTTAAGGATAAAGACAGGGTCGACTATATAGCATATAAGATGCAAGTCGGAGACGGTGACTCATTTACCATGGTATAGGTATACATAATTTGAATCACAACAAGTGATACGATGCGCTCAGCGCTGATTCGCGTATCAAGAATGCAAAAAGAAGCAACAACACCCATGATCCCTTGAAAAAGTTTCCTCGTACAACCCTATACCTGCAGTATATGAGTAAGCCGCAAGGATCTTCTCAGAAAGAATTTAGAAGAGATATTTAAGTGAATCACTACGAGGAATTAATGGTCTCATTTTAATCTACCTATCATATGATACACAGAAAAAAAGGTTAACTTGAGCCAAGAAAATTATTCTTGTACAGACGAAAATTAGCACTCTAATAAGCTGGGTTATTCCGACTTCGAACTATACATCGACCCGAATTATTTCGTTCACCGAAATTCTGAGGATCGTTTAAAGCCAGTAAAAATCTCGTGCTCCGAGCTCGAAAGGAGGTAATTTCATCTCGGAAAAAATCTGTCCTTGTAATTAAATGCAGTGACTTTTCGCACGATCATTGACGTAGGATATTTCCTTAAATTTAGATGCGATTTAAAAACGGTACATAATCGGTAAATTTGAGAATTTCATGGATGCTCTGTCAAGATACCAACTATAGTCCTTACGTAGACTGAACGAGTGAATATTATCCGTTTTTTTCAGAGAAGCTGGTTATGGTTATTTTATTGCGGTTTATACGATCGTCAGAAAATCGTGTTTTACGATTTGAAAGCGAAGAAGTCAGATGGGTGACAAGTATTACATTCAACTATTGACCCCAGTCCGTTCGCAATGATATATGTTGTCTGTTAAACGGTACGTATATCTCCCGTTTATGATTTTTCGTTTTATTTGAAGAAAAAAAAAAATGAAAAAAAAAAAAAAACCATCAAGAGTTATGGTAAACAATAGCCAGGTGTCAATGCCTCGTAAGTGATGAAATACTTTATGGTCGTTTGACCCTTCGAGGTTCAAGTAAAGCCGTGAAGAAAAAAAGAAAAAAAAGAAAAAAAAAACAAAAGGAATGACCAAAGTCGTTAAGAAACACTTGCATTTCTTTATATTTATACAAAAATTTTCTCCTTAAATTTTGTTGAAGGTTTAAACAGTATCTTATACAATATTTATTTTATAATCATAAGAATAAGTGAAGACTTGAGATATTTGTCCTCGTCTATATGTATGTATATTGTGTACTCACCATTCTCTCTCTCTCTCTCTCTCTCTCTTTGCTTTACTCAGCACTCATTTCTCATTATTTTTATTACAATAAATTTGAACGAAGAACACATCTGTTACAACCAACAATTATTATTCTCTTCTTATTAAATGTGGGATTCGAAGGTACCTACCTATAGTAAACCTGGACCGATATACATCTACGCAAAATTTTTATCATACTAGTGAAAACAGTAAGAGATGTAAATACTAGTATCTAACAATTTTATTACAGTGACCCCCAAAAAAAAAGTGGAACACTTATAACTTTTACAAGTTATTCGTTCATCCATGGAATAGATAACTTTCTAACTAGTACCTACCTACCATAGACTGATTTTAGTGAAATTTTATAAAGAAATATTTCGAATAATCATTAGAATAGGACGAAAAAAAAATGTGTCGAAAATTCGAATCTAGTTTTAATTTCTGCAGTGGCGTTAATTCTTTTTTTTTTTTCAATTTATAATAAATCCTGAACATAATATCTGGGATTTGTAAAATCGCTGTACCAGAGCTCAGTGTGTACTCAGAGGTCTGAACGAATGGATGGATGGACCAGCGGTCGACCATGACCCGCGCAACATGTTTCTATCCCCCTGCTCGGTTACCTCGACGCATACTTTATCTCGACTGTTTATTAGATCCAGGAGGCTAGCTACCTTAGCTAGCTTCTGGCTAACCTCTGTCTCGTTCTTTCTTCAGCACGTGAATCCTGCCATTCCGCGGATGTTGAAATCTAAGGATCTCTCTTGCACATGAAGGGAAAACTAGACGATAATTCGTCGAGCGTTGTCGACATATATATATATATATATACACCGGCGACACAAGTATAAAAGGAAATATATTCTCATAAAATACTTAGCTATTCTAGAATCTCTTTAAGATCTTACTTAACTACGTTAAATTTAAAACACAAAACGTGACGCGTTTCGTACGATATCCATCTAACCGCATGCATCAAACCGTATAGTAGGTATACACATATCAGTCAAGTCATACACGCACAAAAAAAAGTGCTGTCAAATTTACTATGTGAGCAGTAAATATAGGGACAGCACATTTTTGCAGTAGAAATGATCACAATTGTAGTATTGGGTACATTGGAACAAGTGGCGTTCAATGTCTACATGAGTGAATGTCACCACAATTGTGATAATTTCTACTGCAAAAAAGTGCTGTCCCTATATTTACTGCCCACATAGTAAATTTGACAGCACTTTTTTTGCGTGTATAGCAACAACTCTTTCGCGTCCTTGCCAACAAATTTTACATCTCGATTGTAATTGGGGAGACATAATAGGTAAAAGTTTGCTACTCAAAATCTGGGATCGACGTAAGTAGGTACCTCGAGGTTTCAAAGTGCTTCAGGTTTCCGAATACCCGAGGTAATTAACCAAAGTTTAATTACTCCGCAGGGGATGAATAACAGCTGCAGATAGAATAGAGCCTGTAGATATAATTTAAGCTCTTCTTGATGCCTGAAGCGGTATTCAACTGGCATATATATAGAGGTACCCGGTCTGATAGTTTTGTTGGCTTTCAGTCATGGTGGAATTTCATTAAAGCAAGAAAATCAAATCCAATGATCAGGAGAGTCGAGATATCGCATCGCGTGATCTATAGATGTACCTGAGAGGCTGGGAGGCTGGGAGGCCGTCAACGTCAAACTTCGAAGGTCAAGGTATGAGATAGTGGAAAGGTATACGCGGGTATAATCGGATACGGGTACAGAAGAATGAAGAATAACTCACCCAACTCGATAGTCCGTACAAGATGGAGGTGGATTCCATACGGTACTGTGGCACAGCATCCAATCGCACCAGATCTAAAATAAAGGAGGTTTTGACATAGTGTAATTATATTGTAACATATACCTATACTGTACTACGGTTCTCTGTGTACCTATATAACCGTAACCGATGATAAAATAAATCCAGTGTAATAGCGAAGTGTTACATAACTAATAAAGAAAGATGATCGTAAACCGTTGTGAAAAATGATAATACGAAATCCTTGTCGTGCAAAAGACGTCTTGTAGGAAGTCTACCTTATCGATGATATTTATAGCCAAGACCTTCATGTAAGCAAATGCAATATCTTACAAAGTACCTCAGACTCATTAACTTCAATACGGTGCCACGTGCTTCTGAGCAAACTCTATCCACTATAGAATTTTCAATTCCTGACTTGGTTCTCTCATTTATCTTGTACAGTTCGGATTGTTATTTCTCATATATTATGATTCATATTTGAATAGCATAAACGCGATATTTTAGGCATCAGTCATATGTGAATGTAGTATGGCGCCGGTCCCTCCTCAATGCATGCATTAATCCTGTCAGTTGCATAATGAGATGGTACACTGTGCCTGCTGGACACGAAGCTGAAAGACCGCCTTGACACTGACCACTAACCAGTGACCACTGACCACTGACCAGTGACCACCGGCGGCTAGCGTGGGTGCGACAGCATGTCGTTTCATAAATCCTGTCGGCGTAAACACGCCCAAGCCAGCGACTGAAACGCACTCGAACGAATCAGGGAAAGACTAGAGTGGCTCGTAAACGCGAACAATTTGAGAGGAGAAACCGTTTTCTCATAGTTTCGATATTCAATTGAAGAATCACGAAGTGTCCAATTTTTTTCAAGAAATGATCAATCTGGCTGTAATGTGCGTGTGGACTTATCAATGAGTATGGTATTTGGATGATGTGAATGAAAGTATACGGATTATTATCGATTTTACCTTGATGGCAGGTAGTAGAACTTGCATATCCTCGTCAACTATCAGTCTGGGATGTTCAACGCTGTCGAGTTGTGCCCGAAGCAATGAGACACCCCTCTCAAGTATGAGACTGAACATTTGCAAGGATACTACCAGCGCCCTTTCCTGGACCTCGGATCTGTAGCCAGGCTCAAGTTGAGGATCTGAAATCAGAAATAAGCGAATGGATGAGGTTAAAATAAAACGGTGATAGAAATTCAGGTAAAATGATGAAATTGAGGCATACTAGATATAAATGACGAAAGGCATTGGGATTGAACTCGGTGAGATAATTGACACCCTCGTCGGGTTCACATGGACGAATATTTGAGACGAATAGATCTGACTTGCATCGAATGAAAACCACAATTGAATCAGAAGCTCGGGGGCTTCTGAAGTCACGTAATAGTTAGCTCGTCCTCAAAGCACCGAGCCAGGAAACAAAAGTCTGGTCTGACTCGATCTATCAGATCTAGCCAATCCAAGTTAGGGGCAACGATCCGTGACCAATTTTGAGAAGATTATTATTTACGATAGAAGAACCTGCACAATCACCATCACCAATGGACGCAAATAGTACGCGATCGATCGCACGAACTCCAGTAGCACTGGTCAAAGTCACGTGTCGTAAATGACGCTGCATGGACCGTGATGTCATTACGTGAGAGGCTGAGAGGAACACATCTATGCTATTTGATACCTTTGCCACTTCTTCTGAGGTTACCAAAGCAAGAATGTCTTCTTTGGAATCCTAGGATACATTTTGTACTGAATGAAAGCTTCAACGAAACTTTTGGGAATTTTTGCGACAAAGGTAAATAATACACAGATATCCTGTTTTATGAAGAGGAAATAGTATGCAAATGTGATAAAATGGCTAAATTAATTAGCAATTTCCTGGGTGCGATAGCGAATGATTATCGTAAGTATTTAATCTCTTCAGATGGTTAATAAATCGCTGATCATGCCGAAAGGATTTCTATGCAAGGTAGAGTCTATGGATTGAAAGTAAAAGAAAAAAAAAAAAAAGAAAGAAAATGAATAAAAAAAAAAAAATGAACGTAACTTAATCGCATAAGTTCCACGGAGCTTGAGTTAGGTAGGTATATAATAGGCTGCTGGCAGGAAGACGTGTGGCGGTAAATACATAGAAAATGTTGGATACGGAAGCAATCCTCTTGGTATTTCATTATCTCGTATATCTGTCGCTGTTACCACTATAAGCAATCGGACGATACCCTCTTAGGTTGCGTTAGGCTGGGTTAACCGAAGCCAGGTGAAGCTAGGCTGGGTTGAGCTGGGTTATGCCAGGCTCAAACGATGCCTGGACGATCACTGGCCGTTCCTGGCACTTTATGAGGGCGACATTGCGCGGCCTCTTTCATCCACTTGGATACCAGAAGATACGAGAAGATACCGGAAGATGCTGGAAGATACCACTGCAGAATCGCTGAGGGACCTTGCGTAAATACTGCACATACCCCTGGCTCGGATAATGTGTCTCTTCTTCCCTCTCTTCCCTCTTCTATCTTTTTCCTACCCTTTTTCATGGACAATATTCTCTCAGAGGCCGATATATCGATGAAAGTTTATTATATCAGGAAGCTATATAGGAGCTGCTAATTATTATCGTTCCCATCTTGTACCGCAGGCATGAATATACCCCGAGTAGAATCATTCGCTTCATTTAATAAAGCCTCGAACTTAGGATTCGCGCGATGTTTGTAAAACGAATTGCTGAATTGAAATTATTCGCGCTTGTGGTATAGCGATTGAGAAACACTGCGGGTACGACCAACTCTCTAGAACAATAGCAATTGTACTTGCAGATGCCTCGGCAGCGCGAAGGGTTGTCGATCATTCCAAAAGCCATTAGTCATTCCTTCGGCCCTCCTTCCGCATCAAACACGAAGAGAATCATTTCATTTGGATAAAAGGGTTGCGCTTCATGCATGCATGGTGGCAAAGAATAGAAAATACCATCAGAGACTTAGGACAGGATCATTTTCAACACCTGCTTCGACACCGACGAATCTTTAACATCAACTCTAACACCCCGCGCTCTCCAGGACTCGAGGATCAAATTTTAAATTATGATGTACACCTTGAACCGTTCATTTTCTTAGAGAGTATAAAACCAGCGTGAGTCCCTTTGATTTATAGTCTTGAAGGACAATAACTGGTGTTTATACACCGTAGCTTGGTAGGACATTGGGTTATTTCTCAGCTGGATTCGTACAGAGATGAATTTAATCACTTGACAAGGATACGAGCTGGATCAAAGCTTATTTCTGTGATTCGAGTGATTTTGGGAACTGGAAAATCGTTCGACGTTTATTCTTGGCAAAACTGCGTTCCAAGTATATCTGAGAATAGCGGGATAAGAAAATACGTCTCTAGAGATCCTGGAGGAGGTTTCAAATCGATCCCTTGACAGACACTCCTTCGGGATAAGCTCTTCCGCCCTTACTGTCTCGTCGAGTATAATCAGCACAAAGTTAGCCGTTACTGGGATAGCTTTTACTCTGCAATTTGCAGGGGTAGTCTGTTACACCACCCGTGTTTCCGACTCTGGCCTCTTTAAGCCCTCCGTGAAGTTTAACGAAGTCAGGATTGGTCAGCCTTTCATTTTCCACGTCGAGCTTAAGTCAATTAAGCGAAATGAAACTGCATCAGGAGGGAAATAATCGAGTTACCTTCATGCAGCTCGGGCAAACCTGTGACGAAACTATCGATTCAATCGCAAATGGTGTTATTTACAAAAGCTATGATGAAGCGCAGCGGGGAAATAAAACGTCGAAGATATACTACTCGGACTGGTCAGAAACCAGACAAGCCGGCTCTTAATTATTACCTGATACGTCAACGCGGTTAACGCCAAGAGGCAAAAAGGACTTTGAAAGTTATCAACACGCCCCCTGTCAATAACAACGGGCCTTAAGTCTCACATGCTTATTACCAGCCCGGTCATCAATATTCTTTATTCGATATTCTCGACTAACTGTCACTTTCTTCTATTCATCCCCACACTGCAGGTTATAGCCTCCAATGAAACGAACAATGTCCAAACTAGTTCGAAGTCGAAAAGGCCGTTAGTCTAGTCCCTCGTCTATTTCGGGTCTTATAATAATTGATTCCCCATCCACACTTCACCAGCTGTTCCTAAATCTCGTGAACCACTCATCAGCGCGTATAACAAAGAGCTGGGGGATTCCATAAAATAGAAATTCGCTATCAACGGTATACCGATAAGTCATAACGGTGCAAAAATTGACTATTAATCGTCGAGATAAGCCAACGACCAGTCGAAGCTCCGACAGGTTTAAAAAGGATTAAATATCGTACAAGTATTTATAAGAATGGAAACGGAGGAGCAAATTGAACAGGATAATTAGGCGCCATAACTATATACTAACGAGATTTAATTTATCCTTGCCCAACGTACCTATCCGAACTCAATAGATTCCATTTCAGGGCCTTCCGTCTTACGCCCAGTGCTAGTTATAATAGCATAGTTAGTAGTTGGGTACACGCGCGTAGTTAGGCAAACGGCTCCACTAGCTAACTAGTTTGATTTGATTATAATTGAGCTTCGATAGAACCGATTTTCATCTTTGTTATACACGTATACATTATACATATACATAAGTATTCCATAACGATTCAGTCGAGAGAATTGCAGATTGCGAATTTGGCTCGTCACGTTACATCCGTTATGAGCTAAGGCTTTTATTTTTTGCGATATTTTTAGGCGAGAATTCACACCGATCAGTTATGTAAATATGTATAGCGGATCATAGACTGTTGTAAAATAGAATGATCAACATGGCTGAAATTCTTCTAGGCGATTTTATTTTCATTCCTATGTTCCTGGGAAAGAGTGAAAGATCAATAACCGCTAAAAGGTTGGTAGAATAGTGCTTTCAATGATCTCTTTTCATCATATTATGCAGAAACGTTTGATATAGGAAGAGAATCGCGAGAGAAGGGTGAGAGGAATCCACGTAACGGAGGCACAAGGTCATACATATCTAATATTTCTGCTGTAATTTGATGGTGTGTAACTGATCATTAGATGAAATGATACCACCGTATGAGACACATTGTGTAAAGCCAGAGCATTTCGACTAATGCGTAAGAGTAAGGTGTATCTTATAGTAAGATTCACTCTCGGCTATGAGATGTGGACTGATATACACAGCTGGGAGTTAAAGATTGAGTATCGAGCCGCCAAAGAGAATCATTGACGGTTTCGCCGTAGTTTAGTTAATCCTATGAAATTGTTCACCTCTCATCTGAGGCATTCAATATTCGTGCGAGAATAACGACCGAAGGCGTCTCGCCTGTTCCCTCACGAGAGCAGATATTTTCGTAATAATTTCGTGTAGTACGTGAAAAAATTCCTAGCCGAGTCTCATCTGTAGTCGTCCGCAGGCATATAGTTGGATCTCAGGCGGCTCCGATGGGTAATAAGATTATACTGTTATAATAACACAAAACTGAACATACAGTTATCAAAATTACGATTGTGAAACCAGGAAGGCGATGATGCGTGTGGCAATCGAGACGCACGCGGCTAATCACGACAGATGCTGCCTGCCTGGCTGGATGGCTGGATGGCTTCTGCTACTCCTCCTGCTTGATACCCACCAAACCCAGCGCACTTTCACCATAATTGTCCATAGGCCAAGTACCCTAGCCTGGTGCAAGCACCGCGTCGAATTCAACTCTCGTAGGGATATAGAGAGAGTAAGAGAGAAAGAAAGAAAGAAAGAGAGAGAGAGAGAGAGAGAGAGAGCAAAGTCCAATTACTTTTTCCAAGGTTGTCAAATTAACCTTGCACTCGTGAATAGACGCAATCTCGCAGCGTATGTATATGAGTTTCCCTTGAAACCGAAGAGTGGCTAAGCGTACGTGAATATGTACACATCACATAGAGCTAGTCAGACAGCAGCTTACTCAGGCTACCTTCGTCTTCGACGGAGTTGGTTTTCCTTTATTTTTCACCGTCCTATACAAAGTTCTGCAACTCGCTGGACTGGCTAGGCCTGGCGCGATTCATTCAACCAGTCGTACCTATATACTAGTCAAGTATTCCCCTCGTAGTTTCTAAGCTTACAATCAGTGCTTGTAAGACGGTCAAGTCACCGTACCTTAGATTTGCATAATCGCATCAAGATAGGCGTATAGTAGCTAATTCCGTTTTGCATCTCGCTGTACTTTGGCCCTCTATGGCTGTACCACGCTAGATGTTACTCTCTTCGCATGGCGGTTTTCGATCTGCTGTGCAGTCCATTCCGCAATTCTCGAACACACGAGTGCACGACGTTCTCCATTTATACTAAATTTCCCATCATCCGAGGATGATCATCTACAACTACGAACTTCCCCGTTCGTTCAAAGATTCATGGAAAATACTTGGCGAAAGATACTGGCAATCGTTAGTTGCGGTTATCCCCGGAATAGAATTACACGACGGTTCCCAAATAGTTATGGCTTTTGTAGTAAGCTCGCAGACTCGTTACTCGGTATAATATACAGGATAAAATTCTCATCTGTATATACTGCAGCATATAACTGGTCTTGCACTCAATCGCAATAAATTCTTGGAGAGCTTGGTTTTCCGCAGTATTACGCGTCATGAGCACCTCGTAATGCCGGGAGTTACCTTACAATCACGTCATAGCGTCAAGGCGATACACACTCATAGAAATCCCATTTCCACTTGCAGATTGCTTCAAGACCTTTCGAGTCCGTTTTTTAGGGTGTCAAATACTATGACCCAACATCATCAATGACTTCTAAAGATTCCCTTTCTATCCAACAAACTAGGACTCGCTACGACAGTCATTTCCAACAGTGTGGAAGAATGTCAACGGAATTAATTTGATACCAACATTGCTCAAGGGTTCCAAGGTCATGGCATATTCGATTATTGTTGATTTAAAGAGGTTGAAATGAAAGATTAGCTGCCAGAAATTTGTGAACGGATTTCTCTAGTATGACTATAGTTATATGAAGTAGTAGAAGAATGTGCGAAAAAAGTTGTTGCAGTTGAGCGATTTAGTAAGATTCCGCACACTTCTCAAAAAGCAGTGAAAAATTACTGAGTTCAAGTGAGGTCGGTCCCCTTAACTATCAACGATTCTACAGCATCCTCGAGAGTCACGGTCCACCACACTCCGAAGGAAAACTTCGGAGGATGTACTCTTCCAAGTAAATCTAGCCCGGTCTAGCTGGCGCAACCGCGTCCGCGGTCCACGATCCCCACGGTCCATGGTCCATGGACGACGACGCCTTCGCAGGTCTTATCTCGAATTGATGTAGCCCAGAGGAGTCCACTCTCTAATGAACCTTCCCTCGTTTCAAGGACCAAGCTTCCTTGCAATTTGCCTATCACCAGGTCGTCAGCTATTCCTACGACACCAGGCCGCGTCCGCGTATCTCCTCTCTTCATCTGACCACCGCGCAAATGAGTCACGAACTCTACGGACTCCGAGAATCTCGCCGTAACCGGGAGGCGAGAGTCGGGCTCAACGTACGGCCTTGGCAAGGCCTCGCGAGGTCGCCGACGCGGTCCTACACTTCTCTCGACACGCTCAGTGCTGAAGGAGTCACTTCCAACTCACAACCGAACTTAACCGACCAAGAAGTCATCAGCACGCAATGACTGACATGCCTTTTTTTTTCACAATATTTAACCACCTCTAGCACAAGTCTTTCATTTATTCCTTCAAATTGAGGAGAACATTCTAACACTTTCTCATCCGAAATGAAAATCGTTTGAAACACATGAATTGAGCAAAAATACATATGTAGGTACTCGCAAATAATCCCATTTCAGGTTTAATTATACCCGGGTGTAAGTTTATTGCTAGTAAGAAGCGACCGATGGTCAACCGTGGCGTCACGCCACAGTGCACCTCCTGCACGCCATCTTTGCCCAGTGAATCTCGTCGATCTGAGTCGAGGAAAGAAACCGAGAAAACATGTAGATGCGTGGTTCATGCGACACAGAAAAAAGCGGAAATTCTCTTGTGACCGAATGTGATCGAAAAAAAAAAACCGTCTAACACCTTCGAGAAGATGAAATATCATTTTCTCTTCAGAGCCAAGTACTTAGGTGAAAAGATTAACTCGAAGACGATACGTCAACCATGTAACCACGAGCAGATAATCTTGGCGGTGCTAAAACTAAACTTTTTATCTAATTATCTGCACACGGAGCTTTGTCCTGCCACTGTACAACGTACAGGGTGTTGCTGTGCTGTTTCTCAGCAATACTAACACGGTTTTAGAATAGAAATCAAAAGCTGAAGACCTGGTTGTTCAAGGAATTGCAAATTACAGCCAGGCTTACGATGTGCTCTGCGATTTTTTGGACGCATACTTCTTTCTTCAAAACATTTCTGCACTCTTTTTTTTTTCTCTTTTTTTCTGTTTAACTAGAGACAACTGGGTGGAGGTTTTGAGACGAGACACCCTGTATGCATCGCACAGTAATTCATGTATGTAAGTATCTACGCTTGGGCTCCTTGGCCCGCTTTATCTTCAACTTTTGCGTTCGAGGAA
Source organism: Tenthredo mesomela (assembly GCA_943736025.1). NCBI lineage: Eukaryota > Metazoa > Arthropoda > Insecta > Hymenoptera > Tenthredinidae > Tenthredo > Tenthredo mesomela. Next base: position 25,688,269 of record OX031017.1, on the reverse strand, counting down.
GAACGACTTTATGAGAGAGTTGACTGGTGAAACGCGTGAAATATCGCCGGCTGATTACGGGGTGCGAGCTGCAAGGCGTCGGGACGAACTCCAAGCGACGCGGTAGAACAATTTTCAACAATTTTTCACCCGCCATTCGCTCGCCTGTCGCACGGGTTTACTGCCATTATTATATCCACCGTGTAGAGAGGAAGAGGATGAAGAGGAAGAGGAAGAGGAGGAGGAGGATTCGACCGGTGCGGATGAATCTTCGACGAAAAACATTCTTACGATTTTAATATTAACATGTAGGACGTATTAAAAATAATTACACTGTCATTATTTAACGTTGATTAGACAGAATTCAGTGCATTAAAGAAAATCTATAATATTTATAGGCACGTGGTTATACCGGTTGCTGTGAACTAAAGTGACGACGGATTTAGAAACTGAGTCAATTTTACAGCTATGTAAAAGCAGTAAAGTATAGTATTAGGCCGATATTACGAGGAAATTACTACACCGATCACATCATGCATACATTACCGAAGGCCTTATACCGGCGCATCGGCAACCGATTTACGGTTATTGAGAAACAGGCGGAAAATTAATTGACTTGATGAAATGAGAAGATCAGAACCGCGGGAGATGAACGCGACTATGTATCAAACTTCATTTGGTTTTAGTAATTATAAGTTCATCGGACTAGAAATACGAAGACAGCCGAAAATTTGATCATGTTTGATCGTTTGTGACAGGGCTAAAAATTGGGATTCACGGTTCTCATTTTCAGGGGCATTCGACGTAACATCATGAAGGGGAGAAACGCAGTGAAAATTGTTATGGGGCCGGGAATAACGGCGTTGGAACGTGGTTATGCACATAGTGCAAAATCCGGAAGATGTGAAAGAAGAACTGAAAATCGATTCATTCCAAATTAGTCAGAGAATCCTGAATGTATCTGTTCCAGTTTCAACTATCGTGTGTCCTGGAGAAGCCGCCAAGTTCAGTTCAAATAATTTTTCGAAAATTCAATGGAGTAGCGAATTTTGATGAAGGAAAATAAGATCGCCTATATGTTAGTGCAGGTTGGCAGTAGGTAGCGAAGTATAGAAGGCAGGCCGATCTCTTTCAACACCTGATAGTTGTTCCAAGTTTTTTCATCGAATATCTGTAGCCCCTTCATCCGTTGAGGATAAGAGAAGACCAGATTCTGTTTCGAGCTCTGCCGAGTTCAATATAAATGAAACTGGTCTGACTCGTATTAATTAACTTTTCTGTAGTAACGAAGAGAACCGATTCCGCCGCGTCATAAAACGGCAATAAAAGTAACTCCACTCCACTCCACTCGACTCCACTCTGCCCCGAAATTCGTTGTCGCAATTTAGATCCGAGTTCAGTGCGAATTAGCGAAATTCCCAGCCCGCAAATGCGTTTAGTTCGCAATTCGATATTTATTGGTTTCGGCAAAATTGATGGAGCTGGGCGCTCGCCATACGGCTATATACGCGATTCGCAATTCCTATCTGAAAAATATCGGCCGTCATTTTCGAACCGTTACAAACGTTCGACGATAATTAAGGCAATTTAACTAAATTAATGACCCTCACCTATGACTCTCGCGCTATTAATTACAGGCTGTAATTCCGCCGTGCAGGCAAACAGATAAAATAAATCGAGTACCTTCTTCGCGCTATGTTTCTCTGCGTTATAAATTTTCTACCATAATGTATCAATTATTCAAAGATAAATAGTAACGGTCGTAGTCTTATTTCGATGGATTAAGTTTAACTTTGTTTATTCATTTTTTGCTATCCTCAGTAGGTATATCTGATCATCTCTGAGCTCACGGAATCCTCCAGATAAGGGCGTAAGCGGGATTTTTACAACCCTAGAGAATTTTCTCCCGGAGATGAAATTTATGGTCTTTGAAGCTCGGCGAACGCAATAAACGATCCATTCGGTGGGTAAGAAATAAAAAGAATTAAAAAAATACGGAACCGGACGACGCGATAAAGCGGGAGACGATGAAGAAAAACGGGAAGCGAGATGTTGCTGCTGCTACTGCTGCTGCTGCAGTGTCTCTTCAAGGATGTAATTCAATTCTTGGAATTTCTGCACGAACGAATCTATACGCCGCGATGATGAAGGTCTGCGCCCGCGTGTCTCTTTGCTTTACGAGATTACGAATGCGATGGATAAAATATCGGCCGCGGTTTTACACTTTGCAGATTGAACCCTGCACAATCGATATCCATTAACCCTCCGTTTTCAACATTTTGCATGAAAAAAATTTAATCCCGTAGAAAACGATGTGACAAAGATTTCTAGGAACAAAAATTGACATTTTTTGGTTTTTTTTTTGTAACGTTTGAACATTTTTTTGAATTTAGACAAAACGCTAAGTTCACCGCCTTGAAAAAGCACGGTGTACCTAATTAGAAACCAAAAAAAAGTGTGAGTAATTGATATCTCTACGTAATACACCTACGGATTTTGAGTAATTAAATGTAGAAATAAATCACTGCCTCCTTTAGCTTCTAATGATCTTCTGACACCTGAGATAGCCGAGATTCTCGTTAATTAGAATGAGGTAAAATCAGTTGTTAGAATACTAAATCTCGATACTTACAATTTGTTCTGCGTAAAAACGACGACAAACAGACCGTGTGTGACGGTATAGGTAAAGTGCGTGATTATTCTTGATATAAATTTACGTAATAAATAATCGTTATGTAAATTGACGGTCCTGTTGTTGATGTAGTCTACCTATAGTAGAATGATATTACGAGGGGCAGAAACATCGCTCATGCATATTTATAAGAGATCAAGTGAGGCAAAATCTTTCCCATCTCCCATGCAGGGATGACTTTCACAATATACTTATCCGTGACAAACGCGTTAATGAAAGTTATACTATCTCTGTTATTAATGAGCGCCTTAAAACGATCGGTCATCAAAAATCGGTCAAATTCATTGAGTCAAACTTCTTTTTAATAAATTTGAATGAGTCCGACTCCGACTGCAGCGAGTGTCCATAAGTCGTTAAAACGACGGCAGATCAACTCCTCGCAAAAGGTATTTGTAATTATTCGCTTCTTCGCAGGAAGTCGTATCTTAACGGTCGTAAAAGAGCTCGTGGTATTTGCCTGAAGGTAAGCTCATGCAAAGTACAAAGCTAAATGCATAACCGTTTATGCTGCAGAAGTGTCACTAGACCTAACGACGACTAAGGCTGATAAAAATCTCGAAAGAATTTACAAGCTAATTTTCATCGCTAATTTGACCACAGTACCGGTATTCAAGAATCAAGTATCAACGTTTGCCGCTGCAGACTTGGTGAAGATGCGTTATTCAAATGATGCGGTAAAAATCGGCGTTTGAATATCGAATTTGATCTGGAAATGGTTATTGGAGAGAACCGCACAGCCGAAGCTTAACCGTTCCTGAACATGGTGGCTAAGAGTTACGGCTTGTTTTAAAATGGTCGAAGAAGGGGTTATTCAGCAGCATGGAACAGAAGAACAAAGCGAGTTACCGAGATGAAAAGAGGCAAGTGTGTCAAGAAGGAGAGAAATAGTTAAATAGTAAAGGAGTTAAATAGCGCATACGTATATGCCAAGATCGCGAAAGGCCACACTTCCGTTGTTCCTGCAACAAGCAGAGAGGCATAATAACTGCCTGAAGCAATTCTGCAGGAGCTGCCTCTAGTCTGTTCGCTGAAGGGTTATTTTAAACGTACCTTAATTGTTTCAAACATACACGTACAATATACACATACAAACACTCACCCGTTAGAAAACTCTCTTTCGTAAAATGCTATTAACTCAACGCCAAGTTCTTTGCCTCAAGTAAGTTGAATGCCCTCGCCACCTGTGGTAACGTAGGTACATACTTTCAGTATACGCGGAATTATGCATAGTTCAAAGTCGAGAGTGCAACTCTGCGACTATCAGTCTTAGTTCTTGGTTCGAAATCCGCGATAAAAAAAAAAAAAAAAAAAAAAAAGAAAGAAATAATGGATTTTTCAATTGATAGACGAATGCGTTCACCTTCGATGAACGCCGTGTCGTCATGGTTACACTGATAAGTCTTTTAGACATTGGGATCCTTGGGGAATTATGGTGGATCCAGGTTGTCGAGAAGTGCATGTGCCCGAGGAGTTGACGTTATCGTGATTCCCATACGGAAACATATAGGGACATGTGGACGGGTGACAATACAAAGATAACACGAAGTAGCTTGTAACTCGTGCGTATGACACGTTTGATCAAAGATAGAGCTTTCACCATGAAGACATGTTAATATCTCGAGTAACTCCTTCACGAGCTCGTACACCCACGCAGTCGATTCGTCGCAGCACTGGATTTGCATAACAGCATCGTGTTGCCCATTTCACTGAACGAGCTAAACCACGAGAAATACGGTTGAGATCCTGAAGAACGATCATTGTTATTTAAATGAGGATGATGAGAGTCATTTGATTCCAGCGGCTATTCGCATCAGCTTAAACCCTAGGCGACAGTTGCAGTTCTGGATTAGATATGAATTGAAATTCTGGTTAGAAATTTTCATCAGGTTCAGTATTCGTCCCCGAATCTCACTTCAGATGATTTCGAGTCACGTCAAACGAGTTTTACTGACTTTCTTGATAGTCTTGAAGACTTTTACCACCGGCTTCATATTATGACTTCGAGTGTCTTCAGATGACAGTGACAGTTTCAAATGGCTTTCCAGAGACTCTCTGTCTAAACTACTTCGGATGACTTTCGACGACTCCGCGTAAGACACTATTTGCAGCTAGTTCAAATATGAGCGCTTTCATTTTCGGTAGTTTAAGATCTGAACAGCCCATCACATCGTTTCTATTAAACAATAACGGTGAATGGATTGTTCTCTTAGAGAACTGACTTAACAGTACATAACGACTAATGTAAGTTCACCGCATTAAACATGTAACATTATATTCCCATAAGATACAAGTGTAGATAAGCTCTAAGCACACGATGAGTGATTCGTGTCAAGCATAGGATCATTCTTTATCATGTCGTTCTAGCGGTAGAGCAGCTAGTCTCTCCTCCTTTAAAATCTTGTATCATACTTTCATCGTCATTTTTCTTTCTTCTCTTCGTATTTTCTTTTTCGTTTTCTTCATTCACGTTTCTATATATAGAAGAACATGTTTTTTTTCTTAATTTTTACAAATTGTGATGATTGTAATTTGAGAAAATGAATAACTGCTCCTTGGCTCTTTTGATCAGTAAATGATAATTGGTATAGCATATATTATACATACATATATCTGTATATCTACGGTATGATATGAGACTGATTTACATAGTAAGAAATCTTATTACAAGTATACCTAATGGTATTGGAAACGCAATGGAAAATTAAATACAACTTCTCTTCTACCAGTTATAAATCCCAGACTATTTAATTCCAATCGTAAATTTGACCGGGTATATGGTAGGTATGTCTTTCAAATTCCAGTGTAGTAATCAAAGGTTCGTTAATTTGCAAATTAGTATTTTCTCATCGGGTTCGAAAAGCCCGCAAGTTTAACCCGTTTGCAAACGAGGTCGTAAACAAGGTATCGAACTGCTCTTATAGATATTAATTGATCAATTAACCGGCACATACAACTAATCGGCGAATAGCTAGCTGCGATATTGATCACGTTACATGTAATTCGCATACGTTAGAATTTCTGTATTTAAAATCAATGATAAGCCCCGGTTAAATCGGTTCCAGAAAAATCTCAAAGATCCCAGTCGCCCATGTAGTCATATCAGATAATTTCGTCGTTTTATTCCATCAAAGTATATTCTAATTGACGTATTAACACTGAGCAGAATAAATCAACGAACGTAGTGCGGGTTCGTTGAATAACTGCAGAGCTTCTGTGCTGCAGAGAGAGGTATGTGTTGGGTTGGTTGTATGTTAATGATTTCGCATAACAAACGCGCGACGTCCTATACGTGATCGTAATTAATTCGCTAATGACATCGAGGTAATTATTCCTTTGTTAATTAACACCTCGGTAGTATTAAAATTCAAGAACGATACAAATCGAGAAAGGAAATACAAATTACTTGTATAATAGGTACAAGTACCCCTCTCTAAACCGAATCGCAATAACCATTTGAAAATCAATCAGCAAAAGCTATAATTATCACAGATATTAAACCCGGAGCTCATTCGATACTCGGAATATATAATGCGTATGTGTAGACACGTACAAATGTATTTTACTCGACGTTATTCCTTGGATTATATTGCGGCGATCGATCGGACACAACCACATTTGTTCTCATTTATGTAATCGAACAAGTATATCGTTATACCTACAGCAAAGTGGTTTTAGTCGAGGTTTTATTAAGAGCTAAAGAGTAGAGGGTCTTATACGAGGTAACAGAAATTGCTAAATACCCGATCGTCGAGAAGCAGTACCTATACCTACTCGCCTATATTCTCCAAGTTATAAGGAATTGGATTATTTTATCAAAGTATTTAACGCACATGTTTCTTACAGGATTACCTACGCAGTTTAAACGATCGAATGAATGCCCTCGTTAAGGAATGTGCTCGAACCACATTAACTAAGGGTATAACGATATTTATCACGTTTAATGAAACCCTTAGCTCAGCAAACAGACATATCACTAAATTTTCCTCGCCTTGATTTGCAGTCTGAAATCCCACGTTGGAATAGAAATTCTAATTTCACCCTCCGAAACCTCGATTGTCCCTTAGTTTTGCCAGAAATAGAATTCTGTTTTATTAGAATTACGTTCTACGCGAGGGATTCGGATGTGTAAATCAGAATTACCGCTCGCACTTGAAATTCTGATCACCGTCTCTAGATATGCTAATAAATTTTCCAAATTCTATACTTACAACCCGAAACGTTAAAAGTCTAGTTCGCGCCGAAACTAGCTCAAAACAAACACAACTCCAACTTTTAGGTGCACATCAGAATTTCCTTACATGCACAATCTAACTTGACTCCAACCAGAATGAATCTTTTAGGGAGAAGTACAAGATCTTGCTTTTCCTCACTAGTTTCATAGATTTTCTATGCAAATTACGGACATCAGTAACCAAAGCTTCCCTCTTCCGACGCAATACTCGAAAAAGCGCTTACTTTCTCCACCCCGATTCCTAAGAAGGCATCAGCGTGGGTAGCTGCAGCAATCCCCGCAGACTATTTCTGTTCGACGTCGAACTTGCCCATACCAACTCTCAGCATCCCATCCTGGACCGCTTGGTTGGTCTTGGCTATGGCTGTGGCTGTGGCTGCAGATATGGATGTGGATGTGGATGTGGCTGTGGATGTGGATGTGGCTGTGGATGTGGATGTCGATGTGGATGTGGATGTCGATGTCGATGTGGATGTGGACGTGGATGTGGATGTGTGGCTGTTCGTTAACCCGACCTTCGCAAGGTCACAGCGAGCAGAAAAAGGGAGATGAAGAAGGTAGAGAGGAGCGGTGAGAGGAGTATATGGTATAGGCAAAGGGGCAAGGGGAAGTGGGGGGTCTAATCAACGCTTCGCGTCATGCTCCAGAGAGCACCAAGCGGAAAGATTCTTCTCCTGTAGGTAAAGCCTATGTATTTGCTCTTATAGTGTATCTCTTGCGTGAGCGTGCGCATTCGAGATTTGTATGACGCAAGCGCAAGCCAAGTCATACCATACAAGCGCGAAGAAGACCGCTCGAAATTGCTCGATCGCACCAAAAACACGGAGATTCTTAGAACTGAGGTGTGCAAGGGATCAATATAACCATTTTTACCGGCGGGGATACACTGCCATCGACCAAATTTCAGATAATATCATTTCTGAGGTGAAGAAAGTCGGTCTAACAACAAGTCGAAGTCCTTTTCACGTAGGAATTGGTAAATCAAGAAAAAAAACCGTAACAAGTTTCGTCAAAAATTGGACAAAAACTTTGCTGGGTTTCACGCCAAGCAGTATATCGGACATTGCACTTGACCATCAACCCGCCATACCATTTGGAGCGATTCAATCTTGTCGTTTTTGTGCAGGATTAAAATTCGCCATTCAAAAATGACATTCATTCAAAAACCGGCTGTGAAAAATTTTATGCAATTAGTTTCTGATCCATTACAAAGTACCTTTACCGACCTGTGGCTCCAAATGAGACAGTCACCTATATCCTCGAGGTGTTTGTCTGCAAAAATTTATACCTGCACAGACGAATGCGCAGCGGGATAAGAGCGAAAAAAGAAACACGGCTATGATTCCATCAATGCAATTTCATACACCCAATTATTATCCAAATGAATCGGATCCTAGATGACCTAGCAGTCCTCGAGCAAATTTATATGTTTGAGATGAGAAATGGAATTCCTGAAAGACCATTAAAATCTTTTGGCGAGGTAATACGTTACAGGCATATTTAAAATTTTAAATCACCGGTTGAATCCGAAGCGATCATATCTCTGGTATTTTTCGAATTGATTTCAGTTTTCTGCACATCAAATTTTCGCACAAAGTCAGTTTCTTTTTTTTTTTCTCCGACTACACGTAATTAGTTTTGGCAAGAGATTTACTGAAAAAGCTTTTATCGACCCGTACGTTGGTTCCATGGTTTTTAAGGACGATCAATTGTAGTTAAATATCAATAATTCCAAGAGTTGAATTCATATTAAATTGGAGATATAAATTCGTTGTATTCAATACACGATCTTGATGAAATTTGACAAAAAACCATGGAGTACAATAAAATGCCATTAAAAATTATTGAAAGTCTTTAAGTTTTTTACTCATAAAGGAGGATCGGCTGAGGTATTGAATTAAGAAGTTTAAAGTGAATCTGTGACAAAAAAAAGTAACGACCGACCTGTAAAAAATCAATATATTGCGAATTCACGGTAGGAGGCGTTTATGATGATTAATATAATTATGAGATTAGTAAAAACTCCTTCGGATATACCTACACAAGTTTTACCGTATAAAGTTATAACTTTGTAGAAAAATACGGTTCATTCTATACATAGCTTACAGTCTACAGTCATTCTTTAAACACCATAACGTCGAACCGTACATTGAGACTTCGTCAAATTTGGAAGGAATGATATTCGATGAATTTAATTGCCGAATGATACGACAAGCACTTTTTCTTGCCGTCTATATCTTATATCATACTCTTTGGGTCCATTCCTGTACTTTATGGTCGATGTTGTATTCGCGTAGCGTGTGTCGCGAGTCGAAATGTCGAAGGAGACCATTAATGAGTACGACGGCGTAGTGAATCCATGGAAAATGATGGCGAAATACTACATATAAGCTCATTGGGCACAAGGGGGCAACAAGAGCAGCGACTGCAGCATCACGCGAGAACGTTAGAGCGGGAAAATCGCAGGAGTAGCGCGGAACACGCAACGTAAGATGTAAGGGATTTACGCGCGAATACGTGGGCGCACCGCGCGCCGCGCAAAAGACACGGTTTTAAAAATCTGTTGTGGTCGGCCTTGCCCTCGCCAACCGGCCCACCTCAAGGCCACGGGCTCTCGGCGCATTGCACCCGTTTTCTCTCTAATATACTGCAGCTCGAAGAGGTCTTGTTGGCTGAGCTGCTCCCGCTTTGCCCGCTTTGCCCGCTCTCTATACATACGTCCAGGACGTTACCCCGGCATATAGATATACCTATAAGTCCGCGAAGGATCGACGCTATAAATATCTACGTCAACCATTGAAAACTGGAATACGAACGTCTTGGACATATTTAAACATAAACCTCTGCCTCACTCAAGCGAATATAAGAGAAAATTTTATAGACTCGAAGAAGAAGATCATGCTGAAGAAGAAGAAGCATCTCTTTCAATAAAATCGAAAATATTCAGTATGAATTTTTATTTTTTTTTTTACTTCCTTCCGAAAAGAGTCTAAAATGTATCACGATTCTATCAAAGATGCGACAAATTTCAAATTGTTTCAGTTTTTACTCAAATCTGTTGCAAAGCATTCTTGGACTGCCTCTGTTGCACCTCTGTGACAAATTTCAAATTAATCGGTTCATTCGCTGGATGTTGGGACTCTTTTTACTCTCACAACTGCCGCATGTGCAGTGTCTCACTAAAAACGTGATCTCAGGTACACAAGACTTTTACGAATTGCAATATCGAAGGATATGGGTATAGAAAGAGTACACCATGAAACTGAAACAACTCAAAGCATCGTATTCATCATAACAAAATCGCCATGAACACAGTCAAAGATTATCATGCTACGCAAAAACGAATTTGATTATAAAAACTCATGAATGCACACTTTTTCCTGTCTTCGTTTCATTAAAATTCGTTCACGAATATGAGTTCATAAATAGCTCTGAAGTCCAGAAAACTTGTGCGAATCGCAATGTCGAGGAATGCGGCTAGAAGAGGTAAAACACCTCGAAATATCGTCTTTATGATCAAAAATCGCAATGAGCACGCAGTCAAAGAGTATTAACCTACACAAAAACTAACTTGAGTGTGAAGATCCATGGAAAAAGCACACTTTGTCTTTGTTCATTTTATTCAAATTTGTTCATTGATATAATGTGCCTATGAATAATGCATAGTCCCATCAACAGACACAACGATCACCAAGTGACACATCATGCTCACGGCAACTTCCAACGACAAGAATCACTTTGCATGTGAATATTGTCGGAACATAATATCATCTTGTCTAGTTACAATTATTTTCAATTTGGATGAAGATTTGAAACTTTTGATGCACGCTTTTGCCATAAAAATTAGGTAAAAGCCTGAATTGATTTAAAAAATTGAAACCCAATAGCCCTGGTAATATTCTGTGAGAATCTAGCAGTCTAGGAAGGCTTTCGAAGGCCTGGCCAACGAAGAAGGCGTATCGTGGCTTGCACCAGGTAGCAACCATGCCCGAGCGCGTACCTTGGCCCTAACGAGGAGCGTGTCGCGCCAAGGTCCGACCAGGAACACGATAACGTCCTGGGACTAATGTCCGACCTGGGCGAGTAATAAGGCCTTTCGATCAGCAAACTCGTTGATCTCTGTTGCTAAGTCGATCTGTGCTCGTTGCTCTCGGGTCTTGAGTCTTGGGTCTCGCACCTGGTAGGTGGATATGCCCCTTATACGTTCACATGCGTGCCTACATAGCTATATGTCGGGAATAATTCATGACGCGAAATCGACTGGCTAAATTACACCTCAATTTGGATTCTGAGAGCGATTGCAACGACGCCATGGGTTTTCCTTGACTAATGAGTCAACGCGCATCACCGATCTGGGGTTAAGGCCGTTTGAAGTACCTAGACCTGACCGTTTCGATACCGATTTGTTATTCTGATTCAATTTTTTGCATGGAATATCATAGGGGTATGTGTATCGCAATTAGTGATCGATCGCCGGGTTTGAAGCCTGATATTTAATGTCAACAGGTGAGAAACCGAGCCTGGAACATGAGATCACGCCGAGTAGTTAGTACATACTATGCACGTGCTGAGGACAAGGTCTGGGTACCCATAATTCCAGTTTCTCTCCCAGTGAATTTAAATGTTTCCACGAAGACCTGTGGTTTTCTACTCAAGTCCTACACGCGACCTGCTATGTCTTCTTGATACCTGAACGCCCCGGCTATTAAGATTAATATTGTAATGGCAGGTGGATTACAGAGTATTAAATTAAACGATTGTAACGCGTCGAGAAGGTGAGGCAAGAGTACTAACTATCCATGATCCACGTCCACTGAACACGGAACGATATCATGCTTCTCCATTTTCCAGAAAGAAAGAGAGAGTCAAGAATTCATCCACTTCTTCTCAACTCAGATCAACCCTCGCTTTATCCCACATTTAATTTCTAGACAATATTGAAAGAATCGGACCATTCATTCAGTTACAGATATTTCGAACCGATCTTTTTTTTTCAGGAATGTTCCTCGACGATACCAACTAGACCCTCATGTCGAATGCAGAAGCAAACATCACCAATCAAGCAAAATGAATAGCAGAAATAGCAGCTGTATAAAATAAAAACTGCATAGAACTACAACATTTGGCATAAAATACTTTCGAAAACCATAGAACTGCTATTCTTCATGGAGAATAAGCGTATCACAAATCCAAGAACTTGCAGATTTTTGAATTTCACGATTAGGTCATACACCTTTTCTCTTGCAAAGATGTAGCGTTCCAGTGAATCATCTTTAAGACTATTGCATCCACATACTAAATCGCAATTAAGTCTACCAGATTTGACGTTACTTGTTCGTCGTACCGCAACCGCCATCTTGAAATTTGCGGTGTATCTTACTTGTCTCCGAACACGTAACCGATCCCGTTGTAAGAGGCCCAAGGACACCCAAGAGCGAGGTGCTCCTAGCCGTCAGAATCCTTGGAGGTATCATCGAAGATATCTCGTTTGTTCGATCGATTTTACAGTCGTACCGCTATGTTGTATGGGTTTGACGGTGAGTTAACACTTTCTTATACAGTATAAACCAGCGGGTAGTAGGGTACCTGCCCGGGTAGGTAGTTAGGTACCAATACCGCCGATGAATTGATTTATTGCTTGCCGTATCGAAATAAATAACGAAATCTCGATCAAGTAGTTAGCGCTGGTTACGTATAGCGGTACTACCTGCGCCTCATCGGCTGACTACCTGCCTGCAGAAATTAATAGATCGATTTATTTACGATTTGTTATTACTAATAATGTTATAGCGAAGAGTTGATATCATGAAATACCCGATGGCAGGTGGAATAGCTAATCATTCCTGAACTGTCATCATGGTCAAGGCTTAACAGCTAGCCTACAATGCGAGGGTTCTCCTCATTTACCGATCGGCTGATCACCATTCCTCTGTTGATTCGTAGCAGTATATCATCTGAGGATCCTTGCATATCCTATGGATCGTTTTATCACCTCTCTAAAAATTATGTAATTAGCTTCTGACATTTACAAGATTTTATATCGTAGGGTTTGACCACGAAATTGAGTCCGCTATTAGCCACTGAGTTTACTGTTAGATCGTGTGTCGTGTATAATATACGTAGAAGTACTTTTGGCTGTAAAGATCTCGCAAATAATCTAATGCCACTGTCGTACTGAAATCGATACTAGATCACGATCCATTCCTTGGATAGCAAAAACTCCGTAAAATGGATCATCACAATGGGTGTCTAAATTTTTTGAAATTCGCCACGCCTCAATTGAGCGAGGCAAACATTAATCGATTTTGATTATATCCTTGATATACAGTACGGTATTTTCACGGATAAACGCAGGAAGGATAAACGTGTCGATATACATTTGATCATGCACGATTAATCAAACATTCTTCAATATTTTCAACGCGAATTCATCATCGCATCGTAATAAACATTTACCGCCACGTTTCTTTTCTGCATTTCAGATCAGAAAAATCAATTGACGATACCGTATATACCAAATATTTGCGAAAAAGGGGCAACGCCAATGTCCTTTATAAACGAGGAATACAGTATCGAACTTTTTGGTAGTCTGAATCAAGCTGTCTGCGACAGGTGCCGGAAAAGGTTAATAAACGTTGAATCAATTCGAGGATAATAGTGACAAAAGATGAATTCGAAAGAGGCAGAGGAGTATTCGGCGGTACCTATATAGTCGGCTGATAGTCGAGGATGAAAAATCGAAGTAAAGAAATCGATCCTCGTGTTATTGACACGCGGAGAGCTAATAAACGAGTTTTTTCAACCTTGACCGATCTCACGAAACGATATTGCAGATCGTGAAGTGAAAAAAAAAATATATATATATATATGAAGAACAGGAATCAGACGCATTGGCCAAATGTGGTCAAAAATTAGGTAATCAATAATATTCTCAAGCTTGCGGAAAGCAGTTTCGTTTATAATTAAATGTACCTAATAACTTCCGCCAGTTATATACGTTGAGGCATAGCATATGCATGAGAATTAACGAGTTTCGATTTATAAACACCCGCAACTAATGATCAAACAAGAATATAACTGACTTTAAAACATTCCCGTTTACACGAAACACTATATGATGACTATAACTTGATATTTTCTGGTTTCTGAATTCTACAGAAACTTATATTCGACGTAAGCTACCGGTATGTACCGCTAGGCAGATAAGAATATCTAACTGCTAATTAGTATGACTTATCACCCCGAACTTCCAACAGTAATGAATAAATTAAAATTTGCTTTAACCAACACCGGTTAATGGTGTCATGGTGTTTATAGCTAATTTAGCCGATAAGATTTTGAGATGATAAATTTTCGAAATTTCATAAAAAGATTTGATATCGTTTAGAACTGCACATGAAATTTTTAATTTCTATTCTATCCAATCAGATAAAAATTTATATATAGTAAAAATTTGAACCTATAGCAGAGATTTATTCCGGTCAAAACTCTGGGAAAAATTTATTTAACCAACCAAGGTCTTGCTAAGTAATTCGCATCTTTTATTCATGGAATAGTATGGGAGGAAATGAAACTGGGAAGATGGCGAGGGGGTGAAAGCTTCTCGATAATCAAGGTTTCGAAGAAGAAGAAGAATAAGAAGAAGAAGAAGCGGCTAGTCCTGCATTTATATGGACCCATTACTGTGGCATGATCATTGTTCAATGCGAACACTAGAATTAAGTTAGAGAATTGGCAATAGCTACGCGAATGTCTTGGCGAATGAATTTTCCATGAGAATTAACAGATGATAAAAATTCCAGGTTTGCGATGCTAGGCTGTTGGTTATTTCAACGAAATTATAGTCTATATTCGCTCTGGGTGAATGTTTTTTTTTTTTTTTTTCTTCTTTCTTTCTTTTTTTTAATCTCCCCTCGATCTTTCGATTTCATTGAACGGGAACCTATTTCTTAACGGTAAAGGTGATACACATGGAAGCCAGAGTGACATTCCGTGCCGGTAGAGATACTCCCAGTTCTTGCCCATTCCGTAATCTCAACTCGCGCGAGCTGACAGCTTACGGACCGTAAAAAGAAGATATTTAATATATTTTTCGGTAAATATCTAGATATACCGATTATTTCGCCATTGGAGTACAGCATTCAATACCAATTTCATACGGCGGAATACTGTGATTGAGTTTCTTCAAACATCTTGTCCGCCTTGATCATCATTATACATTTAAAAAGCCATGAACCCATATAATGGAAGCGTAAACTCGTTGAACAAATGATAAGTCGTTTTTATTCATTGCAATGAAACAGAACTGCGATGATTAAACCGATCACATCAAACCTGACAAGAATCTCAATATCGGTAAAAAAAGAATCGTGTGTATAAAATACCCAAGAGAAATTTTTATTCATTGATGTAAAAATTTCATTTCACGTATACAATACCACCCTCAGATCTAGTGTCTGCATCTCCAATTCTCCATTGAAAAGTTTCGTAATAAAACTTGAACCCGAAATTTGACTCGATATGTAGGTATATTGGTATACTATGTGAAATGAGCCATGAAAAAAAAAAAAATAAGCACATAGTGTAAAGATTAACGGAAGATGATAGAAGAGCAGCAGAAGCAGAATATGTGTCGGTCAAGGCTACTCCGAGCTGAATAGATGCCGTTACAAATACATTGTGTGATGCTGAGAAGAGTGGCGAGGCATGATCCGTGATCTGGATCACGTACGTGTATAGGGTACCCAGGTATTACCCCCTGTATACTCTTGTCCCTGGGGTATTTCTGATCTGAGAGCAGTTAGAGGGTATTACTAGATATATGCGTACATACTATACGTGCACATGCACATGCACAGGTATATTAGGTGCATCCGAGTATGTAATAAATGTATATATTAATGCGGATGAAAGACGAGTATTGCTATAGCTGCGAGCACCATAGCGACAGGTATCGTGTTTGCTTTTGATCTTTCTCGTCCAGTCGAGTCCAGTTTAGTCCAGGAATAGACCAGGAATGAACCAGAGGCAAAGAAGTATATCTAGAGCAGATAACAGGCTCTGAGATCGCCGATCTCGGACAGTGTTCAAGATTGCCAATTACCTATAACGTGCAATTTAAGTCCCTTGGCTTATCGCATTAACATATCTGTCAAGATAGGGAATCTTAGATGACGGTGACAGCGTGTGAAAGAGGTCGGATAAGATTTACCTCTGTACTAAATCCACGCCTCATATCGCGCAGAACGAAAACAACACATTTACTACATAATACTGTTATTCGATACAAATTTGTTCCCTAATCACTTATATAGTACACACTCAGAAAAATAACAACCAAAATTTGGTTATTATATGCACAATCACATTTTTTGTTCAGTCAACCAAAAATTTCGTTGGGATAACCAAAATTTTGTTGGGAAAACCAAATTTTGTTGGGACAACCAAAATTTTGGCTATTCCAACAAAATTTTTGGTTGACTGAACAAAAAATGTGATTGTGCATATAATAGGAGAGAGTTGCCACTGTTGGACCGCCACCTAAATTGGACCGTTTCAGTTTGATAATTTTTTGCAACAGTATCTCTTCGATTTTGAGAATTGTAAAAATAGGAATGTTTAGAGAATTTCTAGTACTGATGGTATCCATTTTTACAATTCTCAAAATTGAGAAGATACAGTTGCAAAAAATTACCAAATTGAAACGGTCCAATTTAGGTGGCGGTCCAATAGTGGCAACTCTCCCCTAACCCAAATTTTGGTTGTGTCAACAAGACTTTTTTCTGAGTGCATATCGATCAGAAATACTAATTCCTATATCAGCTCAGTTTCCTTATTATATTCTATAATTTTTCGTATCTCTATATATATTCTATAATAATATATTGAAGATGGATAAAATCGCGCTGCTGTATATATATATATAGTAAAGAGAAGAATAATCTATGAAATGAATGAAAGATTAGATGCAAACAAGAAATGTACAAGTAGTTTGACAGCCGGACTCAACAAGGTAAGAAGAAAAGATTGAGATGGAAATCGAAGTGTAGAGATAGGCGAGCCAGATTACGCGCTACCTTAACCGAAGTGAAAAGGAAGTCTCTGCGCTGCTCACAGAGCATTGACTTTTGCATTCGAACAGGTTTCTATCAATCACCGACAAGAGCTTCTCTGACTACCACTGGCATAGCACAGCGGGATTCAAGCATTTATCTTCTAATGACTCTGATGAGATATATTTCTCCTTTTGGATCACAATTATTTTATACCAGTCATATATATCTACCTATATATCGGCTGAATTTTTCCCCCCTGGATGTTTAAAACGTCAAGAAAATTGCATTATATAGTATAACGAAATAAGGAAAAAGAGATTTTGGAAGATGAATAATCTTCTGGTCAATCGATAATCCATATGCTATGCAGCAGTTGCACAACTTTCTTGTATGTACAACACCTTAATCCTGCGAAGGTATTCAACGTTGTGAGAGAAAATGGTGGGATGTGTATAATGTTAAAAAGAACAGTTCAACAAATTGAGCGGTCAATACGCGGTCTGGAACGGTGGATCACAACATCAAAAGCAATTATCGCACCAATCTGTATTACGTTTGACACGTTGATTTGATCGTGTCTATATATTGTTGCTGATGGATGTTGTAACCTAGCTCTAATCTAGCATAAATTATCTAAATTAACCTACCATACGGGACACCGACCAATGTTACAAAGTGCGTTGAAAATTTCAGAACCAAATACTAATATGCCTGGGGCTATGGCACATATGGTGTATATTGACATATTCTAAAACCACTATTATGCGCATATAGTATTAGATATAAGGTCATATTTTATTAAGACATAATCAATTTTTATGGTCATTTACGTATATCTATCACAGTCTAGCTCCCATATAGGAATTCAATTGCCTCAGCTGTTTCTTATGGACCTTACGGTACACATACGTGAAAATTATTTCGAGAGATTTGATTTTCCGCACACATGTGTGTCTGATGTATGGATAAGAGAAAAAAAAAAAACTACGATTTGAGAGAAAGAAGGAGAGTAAAAAAAAAAATAAAAAAAAATTGTACACGAACTGTGAATAGAAAAAAAATTAATAAATTGTATATACGAGCACACACGCGCTTCCTTAAGAAGATTACTTTTTAATCGCAACCCACCAAATGTGAGAAAATGCTTTTTTAATAATCGTCATTGCACGAGCCGAAATATAATCTTGAAATTAAAACAGTTATAGTTCTGCCCCTTAATGTGTGTGTCTGTATATATGTTTCTATAGCTTCTGACTAGCTGGCTCATGTATGCTATCGTGTTTAGACAACATAATAATTAGGTACGAGAAAATTATCATAACATAAAACCAAGTGCCTATATCATCGTTTGAAACCGTTAAGTGGTTTTAGCTTGAAAATATTTCGAATTCTTTTACACACTTTTGATATTAACTCGCTTAGGTATATATATCGTTACCTATACGTAGTACGCGTTATACCTATCCTACATCCGAGGACTTGGTAACACGCACGCGACAAACCGGAGGCATATTTATTCTAACCACTGCTAGTACCTAGTATACTAAAAATTCTTATACGATTTATTTATACGCTTTTTTAAAATTACTTTTAAATATCATCCAGCTCGAGGCGTTTTATCAAAAAGTATATATTATGTATAATGTACCGAGAATATTAGATTAAGTCGCAATATTCACACCAATCATTTTGCAGAATAGAAATAAGTTTCTTTCTTTATTTTCACTCATAGTCTATAATTTTTTATGGTAGTACCAGACTTCAGAGAATTTTTTGAATATTTATTTTCTCAACTTTCTCGGGGTATTCCCAACTTTCCAATTATATATATGCCTACATTGCGTCAAATCAAAGACGTAATGTTCATAATGCTATTTATAATACAGCAACGTCAAACGCCTACCTATATGGTACCAAACACGAAGCGTAGAGGAGGTTGTGCGTGTGCACAGTGTATGTATTTCGAAGCGCCACATCTAGGTATAATTGATTTAGTTGCAAGATTAATCTAATTATAATTAAAAGCTTTTGATATACTTTGAAGTGGATTGTAAAAGTTTGAAATCTATAGGTACAGGAAGTTTTTATTTGAAAAAAAAATAACAGTGCCATAAAGTTCCTAAAGCCCGAGGTGAGGATATGCATAGGTAGATCCTTGCCTCCCTCGTCTTTCTTGGTTCGACATCGCCTACGTACCTAATACCCCCCGTTGTGCTCTCTCGGATTTCTCGCTAATTATCATCGGGATCATCAACCCGACTGTATAATTCATGCATTGCGCGAAGTAGTCGCGTGTAAATTTCCCACCCAGCTAGAGAGAGCCGAGCACAACCACCCCATCTGGAATCGCATTGGTCCAGTGAACATGAAATCTCCCTGACCGGTCTTTCGCCTTCCGTATATACCGCGAAGTAACGTTCTTATTTATTTATCCGCTTCTTTATCCAAACTTTTAAAGCGATTGAAAAAAAATTTCATTGAGAAAAATATACCTACTACTACGGTATAAATTATCATACGATCATTTTTATCGATCAACTTCTCCGTCACTATATACACAAATTTATAAACGATTAATAAATGTGCATCGAACGAGATCGTGTGCTGTATAAGAATTTTTCAATAACCCAGTTATATAATAATAATATAGAATCAAGAATTTCCATCGCTTATCACAGTCAGATAAATTTGGAGTAAAATATTTCTCCTTATAAAGCCAGAATTTTTTCCAATCACCATTTTTTCAAAATCATGTGTCGTAAGGATTTTAGAGCACCGTTGGACCGATTCAGGTCATCTTGGATTCATTTTCTTCAGAAAACAAATCCTCATCATGTGAATGTAGGAATTTGAAAATAAAAAATTACGTCATAAGTTATGATCAATTTACCATATTTGCAAAAATTATTATCACTCATTTCTTAAATAACTTGGCCAAAACAAAAAATTTTCAAAATTCCTACATCCACATGATGAGGATTTGTTTTCTGAAGAAAATGAATCCAAGATGACCTGAATCGGTTCAACGGTGCTCTGAAATCCTTACGACACATGATTTTGAAAAAGAAAAATATTTTGATGTGACTATGATAATTTCTCGAAAAGTCGCTGTACTGGTCCCCTTAAATGACCACGGAACGTTGAATAATCTTCCATTGCCGCATCGGGTATTGCAATTATGTAATTCTTGGTTATAAGTATAGGTACTAGTACCAAGATGTATAGGTAATCTTCATTAAACTTCCATACCAATACCATGAGAGTAGTACCTAAGTACCTAGAATAATCCCACATCGGTGAGCTAGTAATTGTTAGCTTGATGTTTATACTAAACGTATACTGCGATCGCAATAGGTTGAGTAGATTGATTACATTTTCCCCACACGTGAATATGATTCCCTGAGGGTAGTATCGAATTATAAACATTCTATATGCAAAACTGCTGCAGTCACTGCGCAGCAGTCAATGAGAAAAATTCTACAACTGAATGATCCGGCGCAGTTTCATAGTGCGTACTATGGGTACATATGTGCTACTCCGCTAATGAGGATAGCATTTTTTACTGCCATCAATTTTTTGCCAACTAAACTCTTTCCGGCGATTTAGTTTCTGGAATTTCCAAACCTCCGAACCTCCTCCGTCTCTTTCTGTAATATTATATGCCGGAGGAAGTGCGGGACCGCGAAATCCTCCTCTGGCACTGAATTCCAGATCCTGTCCAGAGGCCAGAAATATAAGAACTAACCGAGTGCGGTGTATATATATATATATATATATATTTAAGTCAGAGAAGAACAGCTAATCTCCTGGTGTTATACTAGCGGCTAGTACAGCGGAGAAAAGAATCCGAGAAAGAAATGGACGCGGTTTTTAAGTGGCCTTGACAAGGTTGGTCCCCTCCCATGAAGCAGAGGCTAGAGATGAACATTCTGGACCATATTCGAGCGGACCGAATCGCGTAGAGTACTGGCTTAGATTAAAAATCTGAAATTTTTAGGTTCGCTGTTCATCCCGATCACATCGATCCATATATTGATTCCCATAGCATACATATGTACATTTCTGAACGTAAAATATCCCCGCATAATTTTTATCTTCAAATTACGTCCATAAAGTCCAGAGGCAATAATAATTCTCCGTGCCATTCTCTCGCCGCGGGTTGCCTCTTTATTTTATTTATTTTTTTTACCCCATCATGATACAGACGTAGCCTACGTATGGTATAAAATTCTTTAGCGTAGGTATAGGCAGTATCCCGCGTGCAGTCAATGACCTCGGATTTAGATCCTCGAAATATCTACCGGTCCACTGCCTAATCCAGACTCCATAAACGGTACTAGGCTAGTCAATTTCCAAATCCATTTCTCGGATTATAATTTTCAGAAAAAATTTATAACGTCAAAAATGATTGTCTATTATACACTCAGAAAAAGGTCTTGTTGACACAACCAAAATTTGGTTATTATATGGACAATCACATTTTTTGTTCAGTCAATCAAATTTTTTGTTCAGTCAACCAAAAATTTCGTTGGGATAACCAAAATTTTGTTGGGACAACCAGAATTTTGGCTATTCCAACAAAATTTTTGGTTGACTGAACAAAAAATGCAATTGTCCATATAGTGACCCAAATTTTGGTTGTGGCAACAAGACCTTTTTCTGAGTGTACTATCGACAAACAGCATAAACCATTAATAAAAGTGAAGAAATATGTGACAGTCGTTGATATTCGAGTGTAATAATGATAATATATATATATCGATTGAAGAATCGATGAAACGTGTAGGTGATAATAAAAATGAGAATCGATTGATGATCATTTTTGAGTAAAATTTAAGTTAGAAAGAAACTTAAAAAAGATGGTGAAAATGTAAATTTGCATAAATCCTGTGGCACTATTCTTCTTATTCACTTAGATTATGTCATTCAAGGACGCCAATTGTGAAGAGCTACTTCTGCAGGGCTCAAGTACTTGATGCGTGTCCGATTACTGTCTAAGATAAACGCTTTGAGAAACACGGAATCGCACTTATCTACCGTCGCTGATCTTCTCCCGTTCCATTTACAACTGTTCTATACGAGGTGGCAGTAAACACCGATTAACTATGCCGTTTTTGCCTTTATATATATGTACGTCTGTATAATATCTGCCCTGAGTATGTTATACCTACCCATAAGAGGTATATCTTCAGATATGTATATATATGAATATAATATATAGTAGGTATATATACGTTCGCACGATATAGTCAGTCCGCTTCGATATACCGATAAACGAATCGATCTGATAAATCCATACGATAGTATAGAAATAAGAAAAAAGGAGAAAACGAAAGAAAAAGAAAAAGAAAAAGAAAAAATAAAAAAGAAAAAAAGCAACGTTTGATCGATGTTCGGTAAAGCAACGACAGTAATAATGCTAAAAAGTCCGTTACTAATTACAACGAATACGAATACTCGTGTGAACAGAAATCGTCTATCAAAAATCAAGTTCACACGCTAATGCCTAATAAAACGCGAAGTTGATAGAATATAAAAATTTAATATATATAAATAAATAAAAATTTCCATTCCATAAATTTAGGAACGGTCAGCATCCGGCATATAGTATGTGTTAATATATATATATGTGTGATCGTCAAATAGTGCAGAGACAAATTCTAGTCAACGAAAGGTAGCTTGAGCTCACATCAACCGCAGTTCCCTAGAGTCGGGCGGATGACTTCTGGACCTCACAGTTCGATCGGACTAACGGTCCGCGACACTAAT
This sequence comes from Tenthredo mesomela, assembly GCA_943736025.1. Classification (NCBI taxonomy): domain Eukaryota; kingdom Metazoa; phylum Arthropoda; class Insecta; order Hymenoptera; family Tenthredinidae; genus Tenthredo; species Tenthredo mesomela. The sequence goes on along the minus strand of OX031017.1, from coordinate 25,665,543 downwards.
TGGCCCGGAAGTTTTTATGTGAAACGTTTCTTTTTTTATTTTTTTTTTTACCTTTTTCTTTCATTTCATTATTTTTTTTTTTTTTTGCTTGTATTTCTTCTTCTTTTTTTCTTTTTTTCGTTTTTTTTTTTTTTTTCTTTGCTATTCTCTCCTCTTCTCTTCCCTTGTTTTTTTTTTTTTTTTTTTCGTAAATCGCGGTTTGTTTTAATTAGCATACCATAGCTCTGATGCGGCAAAGCAGATCGTTAGTGAGCATAATTGTTCACTGAACATTGGACAAGGAACTAATCTTTCGTCATGGTGATTGACAAGAATAATTCTAACTATACCGCGTAAACCACAACAACAACGAGAGAATAACATGGTGAAATTGATCAGGTCTTCTTGCTATTTATTCGTCGAACTTTTGGGCCTTAAATATACCCAGGAAATAATTTTTTTTCACAATTTTTTCTATCGACTTAATTCTTCTTTCAAGTATTTTGATGCACTAATTATCAGATTTATTGCAACGAAAAAAAAGCGGCAGTCACAGGTCACATCGTTAATCAAAAGTTCGCCAAATTCCTCAGGGGAATAGCCTGATTGATGAAAATTTAGGGGCTGAATTTATTATGATATTCGATGAATTTCGTTTTTTTTTTTTTTTTTTTTTTTTTAATTCAAACTCTTTCTATACTAGATATAGTTTTCGTTTTAGAATAAGAAAATAAGAAAATAATTTTCAATTATGTATGAACATCGAATTCAATTACGATTTTTAAGAAATGACACCGTACATTGCCACTTGTCGAAATACGATCGATGATATTAGTCAGGTATGTATAACAGTTACCTACAGCTGTGCCTTTAATAGAATAAAGTAACACTAATTCGGTGCAAATTCTATCGATTTAAAAAAATTATTTAGTTAATCGTATATACTAGTAAATAACCGTCGATCTATCTATACGCGTCTAACAAATTGGTAGTCTTGCGAGGCATATATGATATATTTATGTATATATAATGATGCTGACTATAAAAGTGATCTGAGGTATCTAATCGCGGTTCGAGAACCAGAATTGAAAACTTTTATATTCATATATCATATATAATACTATGTATATAGTATATATATATATATAGACGATATAACGATATATATATATTATGAAGATAAGATATTCCTCCCAAGTCCAAAAATAGCCATCAAAATATTCGGCTCGCTTCCAAGAAGGTGGTCTGCTCTCAGCTATACTCTCGTTGGTATAAATTACCAAAACTACACTGCAGCCCCTGAAGATGCGCGGTGTAGTATAAAATTGGTTTCGGTTACCTTTAAAATATGGATATTGTCGTTAGCCCAACAGCAGAACCAACATCAGCATCAGCAGCATCAGCATCAGCATCAGCATCAGCATCAGCATCAGCAACAGAAGCAGAAGCATAAGAAGCAGCAGCATCAGCCCGAGGCCTGCAAACCCCGTTCCGTACTGACCATGTGAACTTTGCATACGGACGTTCAATGACCTATGAACTTTGCACCTTGAGGCTCACAGTCACTAAACCTGGGATGCATATGACTGCCATACTTAGGTTTTTCTTAGATATATGACGTCGAAGGTGAGACAGATACTGAATATCGATTAGGTAGTCAAATTTCCAGAAGGAGTAATTATAAGGTCTTTTTTATATCCACGGACTAGGACTGTGCAGAGAAAGAGGAGAAACAATGTTCAAATTGTAAGAAATAACGACGTTGAGTGCCAAAATTCATCAAAACAGCTTTCGAAGCCATACCTAGTCGGATATCAGAAACGAGTTTATGACCACTAAGGAAGATTTTTTTTTTTCTTTCTTTCTTTTACACGCGTTTATGAACGGCAATATGCGATCCTTCGAAGAAATGAATCTAGGAATTGCACATCACCGCGGAGCTGTGGTCAGTTTTCGATAAATGTAAATTTGAAAAAAAAAATTAGCATTCATTGGTATATTGTGGAATTATAATATGTGTGAAATACGTGAAATCTTAGTCATTCCTTCAGTGTCCCACATAATAAAAACGTTGATGACGCATCAAACGAATCAATGAAATCGATGTGGTGACTTACCTGGTATTAGCATTGCCCCGAGATGATATAGCGCGAAATTATTCGGCAGAAAAAATGGGCTATTGCTCTGTATCGAATATACGGTATCTTCACTACCGTAGCAGGCAGGACATATTCTTGCATATTTTTAATGGCAAGTCAATCTTCAATCCATTATTTTCTTCATCATTTATGTCAGGCGCACTAAACAATTACTAATCAGCTCTACTCTGAACTTTGATGAAAAATGATGAAAAATGAACTGCAAGTATAGAAAATCCGGCACAATAGCCGTAAATGAATGCCACAGGGCTCCTCTATCAATTAGCCTGTTCAACATATCAGAGGACTCTTCTACTGATTTCGTAGCAAATTTTTTAAAATTATAAGTATAGTAATTATAGATTGATATTTGATCATTTATTCATTATCTATAAAATTTATTTATTTATTTATTCATTCATTTATTTATTCATTTATGAAGCTCGTCGACGATCATGCGGTAAAATATTGTACGGATTTGAGAACTGTAAATCTGGTTTTTGTGGGCTCTCAGAGATTGATATTAGGTGTTTATGGTTACGAAAAAATCCAGGCAAACTGGTCAAATATATAAGCAATTTGTCTGCGTCGTGAACTGGAGATTACCAATAACTGTGAGAAAGAAAAAAAAATAATAATAATAATAATAAGAATTTTTAATCAGACGTATCGTGAGATCGTACCTGTGTCAAATTTCGATCGATATGCGACTGTCCGAAGAGCAATAATTCTTTTCCGTTTTTGTAACTTGATTCAAGGTATCGATTTTTTATTTTCTTTAATTTTTTTTTTTTTTCAATTTTATTTACTTTTTGCGCAAGTTTTTTTTTTTTTTTTTTCTTCAAGCAGAGGTGATGATATCTCAGGTAGATTGGTGGTACCTATGTAATACGACAATAAAATAGACCGGATGCAGATGTTTGATCGATGAAAAAGTTCATACAATAAGAAACTGAGTATTTCAATTAAATTTAATTGAATGAATTCAGGAGTATGATAAGTAAGAATACAAATAGTAATGATAAATCGAAAGAGATCAGACAACGTACCTATTTTAAAGACCAAAAGGAAATACACCAGGAATAAAGTTAACCGATCGTACCGCGCCGTTTCACACTTTGGCTTATATATAGTAGTCGATTCATTTATTTATTCATTCATTTATTTTCTCAATTCCAATTTTTTGTGACAATTCCTTGACGATAATGAAAGATGTGGGAGGAGCTGGACCGAACGAAACCCATCAGCAATTCAATTAACGTCAATTTACCGCTGTAGCGATGAAATCTCTTTGCTTTTAAATGTAGGTACCGATTTTTAATCCGTTTCAATTAGGTATACCAGTACATACTATATACCAGTGAATAAGAAAATTGCTGAAATTTACAACTGCAGTACAATTCTGTAAATGACATTCGATAAAACCATGACAGATAACTTACGAGAGATGTTAAATTGCGAACAACGAACATAAGCTCGGCGACCTATAGACAGACATCTGTTTTGGTTATACAGTTATATGAAACCTGTTCATTCATACGAGGAGAATCTGAATAAGTGACATGTCACGGTGTCGAGAACCGCGATTTACATATTAACACGTAACACACACACACACACACATATATATCTTTACCTGGACGCGGATTTATTCTATACATTTAAATCTGTGTGCAGTGGGAATGAGTATTTGCATATTTTGTCCGCGAAAATCGAGGACTCATTCGCGCAGCTGGACGCGGCTATGAATCAACCAAAATTTATTTTACTTAAGTATTTTTTTTTTTTTTTGTAAAATATCCGATAATGATAAAGTCCGACATACTTTTCATTTACTCGCACGGTCAAACATGGCTAGTAGCAGTAGGGTGATCCTGAAATTGATCATTTTCGAATTTCAATGCTCCCATGGACCAGGACGTTCCCAAATATATAGAAAAAAATGTAGCCAAAACCCCAGGTTCTTATCTCAATTCTGAGTGACACCCCAAAGCCATTTGGATGTTGCAACGCAATTTGAAGTGGCAAATTTTCAAAATAAAAAATTCAACTGAACTGAAGTATTTCTTGCACTCAGTGATTTCTTGACATTTTTTTTACAAAGTGTCTTGCTCTCTATTCTCGATAGATAGTCTTTTTTTTTTTCTCTTTACTCTTTACTTTCGAAACATAAAATTCAGGTGAAAGAGATCGGGATTAGGAAAGTTGCTTTATGTGCCGGTTGAAAATATCTAAAACTTGTTGAAATTTCAGGAATAAAATTGTTGTCCCTCCAATCTGAGACACATCTGCATAGAATAATTGCGCGTTACTGGGTTGCTTTCAGATCAACGACGTGATCAAAAGGACTTCGATGATCTCTGACAGCCGTGTTTTTGATCAAAGAAAAATCGTATTTTGCCCATCAGATTTTCATCCTCAAATAATGAGTCGGTTGAAATATCTGTTCGAAATTGAAAACCTTCCAGGAAAAAAAACGGAATCAACTTTGCACTAAAAAGAACTGCAACACTTTGAAATACTTTCTGAAACTATTTTGAAAATCATCAGAAATTTTCATATAGTTTCACCAAAATTTCAGTGAGAAATGACCAATCGATTTTATTGATATTTCAGAGTTCAAATCGTCAGATACGTGTCTAAAATCTGAAGTGAGAATAGGAGGAAGAAATCGCGGATAAAAATAAGATGAATATAAGAGAAGAAGGAGGAGAAGGAAGAGGAGAAGAAGAAGACGAAGAGGAATAAGAATAAAAAGAAGAATGCAACGGATGACCACACCGCTATAGAGATTCTAACGTCCTTAATGCCTATAATCTCGAATCATCTGCATCTCGATGTAATTCCCGGAGTTCCTGCGCGTATCGCCTTGCCTCTTCTCTCTTTCTCTCCTAATTTTCTCTCTCTAACTCTTCGCCGTGATACATCTTCGAAGCATAGAGCAGTTTGCCTCGGGTTCGAACGCGAAGCTATTGAACAAGCGCACGGCGGTCGGTTAAAATGTTATTAAATTGTTTCACCACGTTACTTTCGCTATATACTCCCGCTATACTTTCGTTATACAGGTCTCGTTGCAGCCTCTATATATACGCGTTCATAGGTATTATTACGAGCAAAGCACGCCAGCCTCTTCTCTACGGAACCTGGTATACAAGATGCACCTAGCTAGCCACACGTTGTATGTAGTAACCTACCGAGTGTAATGAGACAGGAAAAGAGGCTGCAATTTTCTCAGTAATATTTCTATCTACCGCTGATCCCGCTTCTGCTTTTGCTTCTGCTTTTGCTTCTGCTTCTGATTTTGCTCATATACCTACTCCCCTATCTCTGTCCTTCTTCAGCCTCTGGTGCAGACCTTGAAGATCACGATTTTAATCCCAACAAAACGAAGCGGCGATTATTTCGAAAATAAGAAGACAAAAAGCGAAAATTTATATCTTTAACCAACGAGACCTGTACCTGCGTATTCTTAAATAACTCGTACAGTCTTTGAATAATGAAAGGATATACACCTATTACAGTGCCTTGAGCAATTTGTGAATCTTTGCTTTTTTTTTTTTTTTTCATTTTTTGTTCGATAAATAATTTCGAAAGATTCTGGCGTAAAGTTGATCATTGAAATACAGATATGATTATATAGCCAAGGTAGGTATAGCTTCTCAAACTGTTGTCATCGATTACACTAACGTCGCTTAAGTAGAGAGCCGCCGCTTTGGATACACGAATGTCTAATGGATCCCCGATTGCCCATATTCACGGTCTAATGAGTAATGACTATCAATTTTGAATAACTGTACTCTGCACACGTACAGTCAACCATTTGGGACATTTGTGACGCCTGAGCTACCGGAATTATATTACTTTACAGTTTATACTACACAAAGTTCAAAAAAATGACTAAATTACACTAATTAAATATGTATATCGAAAAAAGTTCGTTCATTATTTATTTTTTTCGATGAACTCAATCTGTGCATAGGTCCGTAAAATAAAAAATAATTCTTAATCATGTCTGAAAAGAAAAATAGAATTTCTTTTCCAAATACAGTTCATAGGTACACTCATAAAAAATTCTTTTTGACACAACCAAAATTTGAGTTATTATATGCAAAATCAAATTTTTTGTTCAGTAAACCAAAAATTTTGTTGGAATAGCCAAAATTTTGGTTGTTCTAACAAAATTTGGGTTTTCCAACAAAATTCTGGTTATCCCAACGAAATTTTTGGTTGACTGAACAAAAAAATTTGATTGACTGAACAAAAAATGTGATTGTGCATATAATAACCAAATTTTGGTTGTTATTTTTCTGTGTGTGTATATAGAAATGAATAGAATCAATGAGTACTAGAGAATAGTATCCGTATAATAGTCCTGAAGGTAAGGAAGAAGAGGTAGTAGGTACGCTATGATTTTCGCTGATTACATCGACAACCAGTCGATGAAACTATAATACTGTTCACTATGTTCATCTAGAGAGATCAGCATTGGCTGCATCAGCACAGCCAACTCTGCTTAGTTCTTGGTTCTTGGTTCGTACTTTCTTATACCATGCAATGATCCTGGGCAGATAACCTGTAATTATACTCCCATATCCGGATTCATTTGTAAATCAGATAGGGCTTTAACTAACCCTCTGGTATAGACGAGAAGATTTTTCTCTACTTTTCGTTTTTTCTTCTCTTTTCTCATTTTCTGATTTCTACTATTCTTTTGAATTCTTTCATCATATTTTGAGCTTCAATATATTCCGTTTGCAAAGAATGAATGATACAATGCTCTTTTTTTCTTTTTTCTTTTTTCTTTTCTGTTATAAACTTCGATGTTTGAAATTGTCTAAATAAATTTAGAAAAAAAAAAAAAAAAAAAAAAAAGGGAGCGAGACCACAGGAAGTAATGCGATAGTCGGCAGGCGTGACAAGACCGCAAACCGTTGATACGCGCATAAACTCGATGGACGATTTTATCCCGGTTTTTACGATTTCAATTACATCTACCTTCGTACCATGCCCAAGCGACAGTAGTCGGTGTTTCTATCTACTACGGTTTTATCGCGGTAATAAAACGAGCTCTTCTTCGTCTTCTTCTTCTTCTTCTTATTCTTCTTTCTTTTTATAATCTTTATATTCTTTTTTCACCGCCGTGCACGAAACAAACGCAGAAATATTCAAACACGCACAGTGCGTTCATATACACCCGAAGAATCTATATCCTACCAATTCTATTTTCCATATTACCTATCGCAATGAAATCTGATAATATACTCTTAAATAATACGCGAGTTATCATTTTTCTCAGAGAAAAAAAGATCACTTGACTATTCAACGTCAAGTGATAAGATACACGTCGTAAAAATCTTCCAATAAATCAGAGCCTCTTATAAACAGCATGGGAACAGTTAGAGGAGTTTAGTTCGCAATTACGCAAATTGGCGATTATTAGTTAGTCGATAACCCCGCGAACTCGAATAGCAAGTATACAACTACTTTCTAAAGTAGGCAGCTCTTAATTAAAGAGTATTTATTATGAGGATCGTTCCTCTTATCTATACAGTAGCCAACCTGCACAACCCATAACCACTTCAATTCTCTGATGAAGAGATAGACCGCCGCTCTTTCGACGAGAATGCGAAAACTTCTCGGTGGAGATTCAATTTCACGACTATGACCATAGATAACTGCATCAGTAGGTATACTCGATTATTTTTTTATACAAAAAAGCCGAAAAATAAATGAAAATCTAAATTAACAGCAAGTCGTTCATCATAAATGTAACATTTATTGCAAAACACTTCCGTATGAAGATTTTTGTACCCAAAAAAATTTCGGTCCAGACTCTGTCTCAATGCTGAAGATGCTGCTTTTTCATTTGGGTTTTTTTTTTTTTTTGTTTTTCTTTTTTTAAGAGTTGAAAAAAGCAGCCTGTATAAGTACTCGCTTCATCTATCGACGGTGTATTTGCAATGTCACTGTGGTCGCAGTCCGATTACTTTGTGGCTTGTCGGCGGTATTGTCTCTTCCACATCTTACAAACGATTTGCTAACAGTCTGTATTAACCGTGGTTCAAACATCGGCAATGAAACGATCAATCGGTGTAGACAGCAAATACTAGCTACGATTGCAAACATAGTTTATTTCTATACAGAGAACGAATTTTTTTCACTGCACGATTATTTTTGTTAGAAAAATAATTATATTCTTGGAAACTTAATATAGTAGCTTATTTTTTTTTAAGAAAAAATAAGAAATGTTTTCTAGGATCTTTGAAAGAAAAAAGAAAGGGGTCGGGGGTGCGGGGGCAGGACGTCCTTATGGATAATTTACGCGGTAGGTATGTGAAAAGAGAAATTTCTAAGCGAATTGTGTTATACGATGAAAAAAAATTCTTACCCGGATATGAAAAGAAATCTGGAAGAAGCTGGGCATATCCTCCTTCGTCAACCGTAAATTCCCGCGTAAATAGTATAACTAAGGATCTTTATAGTTTTACGAGGTATCAAATTCGCAGAACCTTGTAGCCTTGGACTCATCGAAGTTAAAGGGGCAAAATAAAAGTAAAAAAATTTCGAAAAATGACAGGTTGAACCTGCGGCAAGAACTGTGCGGGTTCGTATTTCTTAGTTTTGTTTTGGTAATAAAACTAATTGCAATAGCTTGAAGGATGTGGGAATACCTTTTCCATCTTTCATGAAACTTGCGAGAAAAAAAAAGGAGAGTGCGACCCAACGCTTCGGTTGAAAATTTTTGCGAACGAATAATAAATTGCGACAGATATTTGACTTTATTTTTTTTTTTTTTTTTGTTCAAATCAAATTCGGGTTGAATAAGGCGACGGACTCTTGGCAACAGGCCATTCGAGTTGGCACGAGCGACGATAAGAATAAGAATAAGAATAAAGAATAAAGAATAAAAAATACGGTTGCGTCTGCGGACGCAATAACATTAAATAACATCCTGGACCAGGCTCTGGGGTTTAGATTAAAATCTAAAGTACCGGTTACTGCATTACGGCGGTGATAACTTTCTTCCAGTTTTAGTACCAAAACGAAGAAGACAAGGCAAAATGGCAAAATACTGACGAATCAAACCCAGGTAAGGTATAGATGATTAGATTCGAGACAAAACATAAAAGTCTGAATCAGATGGATTTTCGAAATTTCCAGAATCTGTGGCAGATTCCTAATTTCTTCAACGACGTATACCTGCAGCGTTGATAATTTGATCTTGAAAATTGTGTTTCATAATAATACTCACCCTTTAGCTGCGTTGTCTCGATGGCAAACATGTTCAGCGCCAGAAGCTGTAGAAGTCTGGTACCGGGTAGAGGAAGAGGCGAATGTTGAAGAAGAGCCCGGAATTCTCTAAGCATCTGGACCCCAGCCTCCTGGAAGGTTTCCATCCTACAACAGAAAGGCAGCGAGAGATACGATCAATAATTTATTTCATGCGTTATTCTCGCTTCTCCATCCCGACCTGTAGACTGCATACAGCGACAAACGCATTCCCGTTTATTTTATTCCGGCTTTTAAGTTTAGGTAGGTAATAGACAAAACGCTGCAGTCTCTCGATGTATGTAAGTATATAGTACCTCATGAACTCGGTTTTGTTTATAGCATCTTAATCACTGATTGATGACTTAATTTTTACCTAAAACTTGTATAGGTATAGTAGGGTGCTTTTTTTGAAACGACTATTTTTTTTTTTTTTTTTTTTTTTTTGTAACTCCCCATTGAAAATCTTGTTGTAGACGTCGAAAAGGGAATCCTGTCCAATTTTTAGCTCTTCATTCCAATTCCAGCACTTGCGCTTTTCTGTTCAAGTTTTCCCATGCTAAAAGCATGTAAACATACGACTTTTTCTTTCGCCGCGCAAAACTCAGCCGCATTTCAATGGATTGTTCTCATCCAAGATTCATTTAACAGAGAATTTAGTGTTCTTCAAAAGTGCCATTGGTAGTTTGGCTGTGGTTTCAACCGCCGCACTTGTGTGAGCCTCCAAAGTCGATTTTATGCATAATTTTTCTTTCTCGCTGTGGGCGAATAAACAGTTGGACTTGGAGAAAAAAACTTCCGAACAATTTTGTAGGAAATTTATTTCTCTACAAAAAAAGTCCAGCACATAAAGTCTCTCAAACCAGTATTTCAAAAGATATAAGGACTTTGATTTTTTTAAATATAAAATTCCAACAAAATGTCAAGTTCAATATTTTCAAGTCAGTCAAACTATCTTGGGCACTTTTGAAGAACACTAAATTCGCTGTAAAATGAGTCTTGAATGAGAACAATCCATTGAAATGCGGCTGAGTGTTGCGCGACTAAAGAAAAAGTCGTGATGTTCGCATGCTTTTAGCATGGAAAAACTTAAAACGAAAAGCGCGAGTACTAGAATCGGAATTAAGAGCTAAAAATTGGACAGGATTCCCCTTTCGACGTCTACAACAAGATTTTCAATGGGGAGTTGCAAAAAAAAAAATAGTCGTTTCAAAAAAAGCACCCTAATAGGTAGCCATATTACTTATGTATATTAGGGCTAATCATTTTGGGGTGATATTTTTTGATTTGCCCTCGCACCCCTCAAAATGTGAGTGTATGAGGTCAGTATCAGTACCTATCAATATGACCACGGTACGATTTTTTTTGGCGTGGCCCATTGCAAAGGTATTTTTCCCATTTAAATAACACGGGAAATGTTTTTTTTTTTTTATTTGGAATTTTATTTCGTTCTAACGAATCATCGTGTTGTAAAAATCAATACATATTTTTGTAGGAAATTGAACGATCTCCAAAAAAGGTCTGATACGATTTTTCGTTAGGTCGAAAAAAAAGTCGTCAAATACCGTTTGAGGTCGAACTTTAACCTTCAATAACTTTCAAACGAGTGGACTTAGCGAAAAATCATATCAGACCTTTTTTGGAGATCGTTTAATTTCCTACAAGAATATGTATTGATTTTTACAACGCGATGATTCGTTAGATTGGAATAAAATTTCAAATAAAAAATAAAACATTTCCCGTGTTATTTGAATGGGAAAAATACTTTTGCAATGGGCCACGCCAAAAAAAATCGCACCGTGGTCATATTGATAGGTACTGATACTGACCTCATACACTCACATTTTGAGGGGTGCGAGGGCAAATCAAAAAATATCACCCCAAAATGATTAGCCCTAATGTATATACGTATAACTAAACAGCCCCAAGTCAATAATAAAGTTTTAATTTACTACGAGACACGCGAGGCGGGAAATACACGGTGCGTGATAGACATGATTGCTAATTGTCTAATTAACTGAGCTAATATACCTATCCGAGAGACACGCCTACGGAGAGAAACCGCATCGCCGTCAATCAAGACGTCGTTTCACATTTCTTGATCACGTTTCTTCGTATGGTAAGCGCGAAGTCGAGGTCGAATAATCGAAAGTGAGAGTAAAGATATAGTATAGATGTCCAAGCATATATATATGATGTCGTACACACATATAGGTATACCTATATCCAATATAGCGTGTGGCAAAACGAGTCATAATTTATCATAGAGATTTTTAAGCTTGGAGTTCGATGAATCTATAAGAATATTATGTGAAATGTGTGTGAAAAATTTATCAAGTATAGGTAATATCAGATTCACAGACTTTTTTTTTTTTTTTTTTTTTTTTTTTCAACTACCTATATACAAAGTCTACGAAGTGACTTTCCTGACTAGTCAGCAGTGTTACACCTACGTAAAAAGCAAATTGATGGTATTACTGTGCAAGGTCGATGCCCCGCGTGAGTAGACGAAGAAAACTTTTCATAGTATACCTCACCAATACGAATCGCGTTGAATAAGTTAGAAAACGAATAGATAATATATATATATATATGTATGTGTTCGTAGCTTCTATAATTTGCATAATTCACACGACTGTGCTCAGTGCAGTATAGAATCTTCTTTGCACGACCTGTGCAGCATGCGGTAATTTCCACGTGATGGTTTGTATCAATTTTTCACTTAAATATCATTTTCAGGAAAGAAGACGCCGGATATATATAATAAAACCCCATGAAGTAACAATGATCAAACTAAACTGGACTACACGCAAAAAACAGTGCTGTCGAATTTACTCTATGAGCAGTGAATATATATGGACAGCACTTTTTTGCAGTAGAAATTATCACAATTCTAGTATTGGGTACATTGGAGCAAGTGGCATTCAATGTCTATACGAGTGAATGTCACTACAATTGTGATAATTTCTACTGCAAAAAAGTGCTGGTCCATATATTTACTGCTCATCACAGAGTAAATTCGATAGCACTGTTTTTTGCGTGTAGGAACCAAGATATAGCGTAAAAAAAGGCGATAGCTGTGAGTTGATGTATGATAAAACCAATTCCTGATCTCTAGATATGTTTGCACCGTTTGAAAAAATTCCCGCAAATCCCCCCCGTAGAGTCCGTGAAGATGAGGGACCAAATAAAGTGCGTTATGCACACATCTCCTCATCACATATATAGGAAGAAGAATCGTACGCGGTAGGTAGGTAGGTAGGTATATAGTGAAGTGCGATCTCTTCTTGACTTCAGTAATGCCGTATTTGTCAAAGTAGCTAGAAGTTAACCGGATCATCATGCCCGCGTTTATACCTGGTAGAGTATGGTAGACGTTAAAGGAGTATCTCATTGTGTGTGAGAAACGCGAGATTCTGTTCCATAGGATAGGACCGTCACAGCCGCAAGTCCCTGCAAGGCACTGACACTCTAGACTTGAACAACCCGATCTATAACTCTGCCCTGGTTGTAATTAGGATAACGGACTTTGAGCTGCCGGAGTAGGCAAGGATATTATCGGAGTATGCACAGCGTTACGCAGGTTGTTAAACGAATGCATCCTATACCTGCGCACTTCAACGTAGAAACTTATCTTCGATTCCGAAAGGATCGCTAGCTAGATAAGTAGGTATGTACGTTATGTCGAGTTGGAATCGAGTGACACAGAGAAATTACAGAATCACCGGAGCAAATTCGCTTGTAACAGTTGAAATGATGAAACAATTTGCATTTTCCCTGAAAACTTAACGCATCGATGAACGGCGCATGAATATCAATGTCAACGATAACGATCAGCAGCAATTTTGATCCCGAGGGGTATTTCTGTTCGTTTTTTTTTTTTTGTTTGTTTTTTTCCAAATAAATCAAGGCAGGAAAATTTCCGCATCAAAGTAAGCCATCCGGAGCATCGTGTAGCACCGGTATACCCGGCGCCTAGAGAACGAGATAGCGGGATAGCCAGTTTGCCTGCATCCTGGGCTGGATCGCCAGGAAGAAGGGCTCGTCCGATGTCGAGCCTAAGAAGCGGAGTATGCGTGCTTAGATAAGCTCGTTACGTGTCGGATTTAATTAGATACAGCGTTCGTGCGGTATTCTTCATTTCACTGCACGCGGAAGCATAATACTTATACATATATGCACCGCGGACCATAAGACCATGGAAGGGTGAAAATACGGAAGTCCATGATTATGGTGTACACGGTACAAACTACCAGCTTCTAGATCCGACCAATTGAATAACCTGGCACAGCTCAAGTCCACTGCATCACGTTAGGATCTAAAGACCATTGGCTATGCAGACCATAAGACACAATGATGAGCAGATATCATAAAAATATCGCAATTCGACATTGGTTTTCCATATGAACATGTAGAGGATCCTTGAAAATTTAATAGAAAAGGGTATAACGACGCAGGGTATTAACACGGATTGGAAAGCCTTGAAGATACATCTGCAATAAAGTCGAGTCACCGATGCAGGTAGTATCCTATCAGTGGAGGATAGTTTCCCACAGCCTCTTCTCACCCGAGCATATGGTGTGACCCGAATATCAATGCAATGGGATTGTAAATTGATTCTATATATGTGGCAGCTGTAATGGTATGTGATATTGAAATGAGTGTCACCGTTAAAATTATTCGTTGTTTAATACCAGCACATTGGTATTACGAGTTAATATACGTATCCTCCACATACATATACATAACATGTTACTAGTACGTCCCATGGCTAGGTATACTATATACGGTGACGTTTGGCTATATGGCAATGCTGTTGGACTCTTGGCGCGGTTTCTCAGCAGGAAAGCATCTTGGAGATCCTGGGACTGGGACTGAGACTGGGACTGGGACTGGGACTGAGACTGGGACTAGGACTGGGACTGGGACTTAGCGTTGTTTCATCTTTCACGGTGGTCAGGCGATGTGTCAGCGTCCCGTTACCCACCGCTTGACCAAGCCTCGGACCTCAGGATCGTATTAAAGATCCAGTACCAACTGCAGCAGTCAAGGAGCTAGAGGGCGACTGATATTAATTCTCGAGTCGGTTGAAGTATGAGTTCAGATTCTCGTGGTAGTCTTAATTCAATTATCACCTTACCGCATGGAAAAGAAACATGGTTCAACCTCTACGGATATTTGAGGGTAACATTTTGTCCCGTATTCTCATCAACCGCGACGATGAAGTATTAAGCTAATTAAGCTTAATTAAGTTACGCTTTTGTCAGTTTGCTTCTTTTTTTTTTTTCTATTCTTTTTTTCTTTTCCTCCACCGCCTCCTCTTTTTAATAACCACAAGGTGGAACGTTTCTACTTTAGATCCTGCACGGATGAAGAGATACGTTTAACTCCACCTCAAAGAGGATGTCGACGAGGAGGAAGACGGGGTCACCGGTATTCTCACGCCCGCAAAACTAGCACCGGGAAACCTGGGTGCAAAAATGAAACGCCTTGACCGCAAATGTTGCTTGGTGCTCTCCCGGGTATCTCTCGACCGAGATACGAGGAACGGGGCTCCTCTCTCCAGAGAGGGAACTGGAATTAGACGCGCTGGCATTCGCTGCGCCTTCGACCTCCGAGGAGGAAAAGGATGGGAAGGATGGGAAGGATGGTCCCATCTTCTCGTGGGAGGACCACGAGTAACAATATAAGTATAACGAACGTCATCTCCGTGGAACTTTGCCACAAGATATGGAGGTAGGCGCTGGACCAGTATTTTGCCCATTTGACCTTCTCTCCCTTAACCATTACTTCTTGTTTTGGATATGAACAGATCGATGTCATCGATAGAAAAATCACCAAAAAGTACCCCAGTCGGAATAAAAATTCTAGTTTGATCCTCTAAAGCCTAAATTCCTACCCTAGAATGTTAATTTGCACTTTCAAGCCATAACAGTATCCCGAAGGAGAAAAAACTTCTTTCTTGTTACACAAATTTTGGTTTCATTGGTCGCATTGTAACTTGAGAATCAATTTGTTATTTAAATATTTTTCTTCGTTTTAGCGACTTATTATATTCGCGAGCTGAAAGATCGATCAACCATTTGCTCCGGTCTGTTGGCGCGCATATAGATAGGATACATAAATATTGGTTCGATTACGCTTCTGTATAATATTTTATCGTCGTTTTCTGCCTAACAGAAGAAAGAAAAAAATGAAGAAAAAAAAAAAAACTTCGCGACGTTACAGACCTAGGAAACCGATTAACTTTACAGCTATTTGATAGACACTAAAAGCGTCGTTATCATCACAGGCGTCCAAACGATCGAGCGGCTACTGCGGTACGCCTGAAGCTATCCTTACGCATATAATATATCTTCAGATCAGTCTACATTTCTTCGATAAAAATAGAAAATTAAAATAATCAATGATCAACGAAGAGTAGTATCATAGATCACGGAATTATAATAAAGCCTTATAATAATCAATCACCGTACCATTAACAACGTAAATCAAACCCGTTCGAAATCTGATTTTATATACGAAATAGAATTTCGTAATCCTCAATCACTTTGTCCAGGATTCTATAGGATTATCGGTAAACCGATTGGGTTGGTTAAGGGCTGTTTTTTTTTTTTTTTTTTCTAAGACAATACCCAGAGTGATGACCGTTGGAATTGTTTATGGAATAAAAACCACAAAAAATATACCGAAAAAAAGGTTGTCTTGAGCCAAGAAAATTATTCTTGATTCAAGATAATTTAGCGGTCCAAAAATGAAGGCCGAAATTTTCTCGGATCAAATCAAAATTTCGGTCTTTATTTTTGGACCGCTAAATTATCTTGAATCAAGTCAACCTTTCTTTCTGTGTCGAAGGTGAAAAATGACTTTCCAAAAATGAGAATTTGCAGACTTGAACCTGCTTATGTTCACATCTTCCAACCTGGATTTTTCTTACATACTGGAGAAGTAATCAGGCAGCAAAGTTCAGCGACAGAGGATAGTGAACTAACGATCTTGAAGGACCGTCTGCTGCTGCATAGGTTTACCTCGGCATGATACTGCAGGTGCGTGTCACGGTGACTATTTAACGGTCAGAGGAGTCAAGCTTCTTCTCCAGTAATTAGAACTCGAGATAATTATTAATTACGCTTATACCATAGGCGTATTATGTACTAAGACGCCGTTTTAACGACGAGGTCAAAGGTGAACATGTTCGGAATTCCTGCCGAGTGATATTCAGGATTCACTGCAGGCTATATACCGCATTAGAAGAGGTAGGTAGGTAGGTAGGTAGGTAGGTAAGATACACGCAGCAGCAAGCCCGACATTGACCGTCAACGTAATCGGTAGTGCAGTGTCTCCTGCCTGGATATATCGTACACACATATATCAGCTTTACGATTCGCTAATTATCATTTTACTGCCACCCAGAGAACCTCACTCTAATAAATTACCGACGGTTTCTACCTCCTTTTTCACAATATAAAGACTCTCCCCTCGCTTATACACGGTATGTAATCAAACTGCATAAATTTTCATCATATATATATACCGTATAGGAAAACGATCGGTAACCATCCTATAACAAAACTTATAGTGATCAATAAATATCTAAGAATAATTATATTATTATTATCATTAAATGATTCTATAAATTTATTTTAGCCAATTTTCTATGACTGCACTTGCAGTGACATCAGTGTCAAATATAATTGCAAAGTTCAAGCAAAGTACAACAACGTTGACCATGACAAATTGGGGACCCGTTAGTGATAATATATGACCACTCTTCGCTTATGTTTGTCAATGTAGAAGTAGACGGAGTTGAGTGGTTTAAGTTTGTACTTGTACTCAAACTCGGAGTAGCTACTAGATAAAATGCCATTCATGTACCCAAATGTATATTTTGATTATTTTTTTTGTTGATTTTTTTGATTTTGTCATGAAATATATAAAGAAGACGAATGGCGAGAGGAGAGACTCACTCCTTACCACTTAACACATTACAGTTTAAACTTCTGAAACGTTCGTGGCAAATGCGGTGGCTACATGACTAACAACTTTGCACTTTAGCGTCTAACGGTATACTGGCTCCAATAGATCACGAGTATGACCCTTTGATTGCACGGGTCACCCTAGGCTGCGTTAGCTGCGTCTACTGCATCCACGACGCGGCCACGGCCACGGTGGCACCGGCGGCTACCTTTGCGTAGGATAGTTTCAACGCGAAGTACTGCACCAGCGCAGAGTAGCTATGTCGGCATCTCGACGTCGACGTCGACGTCTCACTATGTACAGCTCGACCTTTTGTACCTCATTAATTACCGTTTCATTTTAACAAATCGTATACCTAATCTCAAGATATTTTAATTGGCGGCATAATCGCACGTCAATTTTTGTTACCTGATGTACAATTTATATCCTCGTATCGATATAATTCAAGGGTTTTTTTTTCGCGCTGCACTTATAGTAAGACTCATCAATCGATTTGTATATCACACTTGCTCCAATGTGCCAAATACTAAAATTCTAGTATTTGGCACATTGGAGCAAGTGGCGCAAGTGGC
Organism: Tenthredo mesomela; assembly: GCA_943736025.1. Lineage (NCBI taxonomy): Eukaryota > Metazoa > Arthropoda > Insecta > Hymenoptera > Tenthredinidae > Tenthredo > Tenthredo mesomela. The sequence goes on along the minus strand of OX031017.1, from coordinate 25,647,608 downwards.
ACTTTTTTGCAGTATGAGTTACCTTTTTGCAGTATAAATTACTAAAATTCTAGTATTTGGCACATTGGAGCAAGTGGCGCTTTTTTTGCCGTATGAGTTACCTTTTTGCAGTATAAATTACTAAAATTCTAGTATTTGGCACATTGGAGCAAGTGGCGCAAGTGGCGCTTTTTTTGCAGTATGAGTTATCTTTTTGCAGTATAAATTACTAAAATTCTAGTATTTGGCACATTGGAGCAAGTGGCGCTTTTTTTGCCGTATGAGTTACCTTTTTGCAGTATAAATTACTAAAATTCTAGTATTTGGCACATTGGAGCAAGTGGCGCAAGTGGCGCTTTTTTTGCAGTATGAGTTATCTTTTTGCAGTATAAATTACTAAAATTCTAGTATTTGGCACATTGGAGCAAGTGGCGCTTTTTTTGCCGTATGAGTTACCTTTTTGCAGTATAAATTACTAAAATTCTAGTATTTGGCACATTGGAGCAAGTGGCGCAAGTGGCGCTTTTTTTGCAGTATGAGTTATCTTTTTGCAGTATAAATTACTAAAATTCTAGTATTTGGCACATTGGAGCAAGTGGCGCTTTTTTTGCCGTATGAGTTACCTTTTTGCAGTATAAATTACTAAAATTCTAGTATTTGGCACATTGGAGCAAGTGGCGCAAGTGGCGCTTTTTCTGCAGTATGAGTTACCTTTTTGCAGTATAAATTACTAAAATTCTAGTATTTGGCACATTGGAGCAAGTGGCGCTTTTTTTGCAGTATGAGTTACCTTTTTACAGTATAAATTACTAAAATTCTATTATTTGGCACATTGGAGGCCACTTGCTCCAATGTGCCAAATACTAGAATTATAGTAATTTATACTGCAAAAAGGTAACTCATAGTGCAAAAAAAAGCGCTGTCCATATATTCACCGCTGCAATAGTAAATTCAACAGAAAATTTCTTTACGTGCAGATATTTAATTTTTGAAATATAATCGATGGATCGATGATGACTTTGAACGATACCCTATATTTGAAGAATTCCATAGCTATTGTAGAATCGGGAGATTTAGAACGGCGAATATAAATGTCACAGAAGCAATCGAACGTACATAAGTCGAGGAAGCTCGGAAGGGAATAAAACGTGTACGACCTGTGTACGGCCGTTGACTTCTGGCAAAGATCATTGATTTTTTTGCAGACACGTGGCCCATTGTGATGTAGATATCTCAGCTTTGTTCGCGGCATTGTCCCATCTAAATCCGTGTAATTCGTGATTTCATTAATCCCGCGTTTTCCTTCTCTTCTTCATTTTAAACAAAAATCTTTTATTTTCAAATTTTTTTTCAAACCACCTTTTCACGCTCTTCGTATAACACCGCGCCGTCCCGATTAGCAGAAAGTGAATTCAAGTGAATCTTGTGGTTATAGATGACTGCTGACAATAAATCACCGAAAACTTCCTAAGTATCGAGACAATGAAATTATTAACGGTACACTTACTACGACCGATGTACATCTCAACAAATATATATGAAGCTATAGGCTTTCAAAAATACAAAAATATTACCAAAACCGAGAAAGCCATATTTTAATATATACGGCAAAATTCTATGACAACTAATTCTGAGTAACTTGAAATTTCAATTTCGTCACCAATTTTGTTGTTTTCAATTCTATATCCAAATGATCTCTGGATGAACATTTTTTTATGCATATTCACAAATTTGAACAGAAAAAATCATATATAAATTTATGACAAATGTAAATTTTTCAAAAAGTATTCTGAGCGTTCATTATCAGGTACTCAATGAATAATATTAAAAAAAAAAAAAAAAAAAAAAAAAAACGGATGACATTGAAATTCGGAATGATTGATTTGACATGAAAAGTTGAGATTTCATTCGTATGTAGTTGGTCTATATATATATCGACTCGATATGGGTTACGGTGAGAATAAATTCACATATGAAAGAAAAACAGCCCCCCCAAAAAAAAAAAAGTAAAAAAGAAATAAAATAAAATTCAAAGAAAAAACAATTCGGAGCTGCAGGGGACTGCAGTACTACTTGCCAGGCGATGAAAAGACGCCATCGATCATGAAGAGCGTCTTGATATAGGAACGTATAAGCTTAGGCCTTAGCATAACAGGTTACGAGGAGCTCATGGATCTTCGAGATCTTTTGATCGCGACAACTTGCAGCAGGCGAGGGCAAGTAAGTTGGTACCAAATTCCGTCTGGCCCGTTTATTTCGGGCCCTACGGTATCGTGTTATTCGTATATCCTCGGGAGGGGTCCATGAGGAGGCGCCAATTACGTATCGTGTATGTATTTTTAGACTCGCGTGAAGATTATCACGATCGGGTCCGGTATACGTACCTACTATATAACGCGCGAGGTGAGAAAAGTGAAAAAAGAAAAGAAAAGAAAAGAAAGGAAAAACAAAAAAAAAAACGTCATCCCTATGGCACGTTACGTGCGAAAAGGAATTCTCCGAAGTGCGAGAGCCGAAAAGAAGTTTCGCTCTTTTTTCTGTTTCTATTTTTTTTTTTTTTTTTTTTATCTCATTCTTTTCCCATTCTTTAAGATACGTTTCTATTTATATCATCCTGAAGCAACCTTCCGAAGGTCGAAGGACACCGCTGCAGAAACTTTCCATCGGGAGAGATAGAGAGAGAGAGAGAGAGAAAAAAAAAAAGAAAGCAAATCATATTTCTGGCGAAGAGGGTAACGCGAGGCTTTTGAGAAAAGGGAAGAAGAGAATAAAAATGAAGAGAAACAAAAAAAAAAAAAAAAAAGGAAAAGGTAGGTAATGGTGGTTATAAAAATGAAATACATTGAGAGGTGGGTACAAGCGGAGCGAAGTAGCCACGTTCTTGGAAAGCCGGACGAAGAAGGTCTTCGCGGTAAAATTGTTCGAGGATCGCAGGTATAGCATAGCTGGTATCGAATTTTAGTTAAAATTTATCGCATTTGTGTATAGCGCAGATACGGGACCGGGATTCTGGAGTATTTAAGTCTGATTGTTACACGTGTTTTTATACCCCTAAAATAAATTTCACGGTACTCCAATGCCATTAGCATCCCATTAAGGGGAATAAATAATTTTAAATAGCGCGCGGTTATATATAAATTTAACAACGATATTACTTACCTCCACTGATCTCTATGCTGATGCTGATATACGCCGCTATATATATATATATATATATATATATATATATATATATATATGTTGCTGTCTATATGAAATAATAAATTATCGTTCGAAATCCTAAACTAAATAATTATTTACAATCTTTCAGACAAATTACATACATATACATATAGGTATCAAATTCACAACAATATCTTTCTTGTAGGTATAGGTACTCGTAATAATAAAGGAGGTAGGTACAACTCAACTTCTCATTATTAAGAAGCTTGTAAAAAAATTTCCATATTCACTCAGGTGTCAAGAAAAAACGAAAAATTCTTTTTTCTTTTTTTTTTTTCTCCATACCCACTAATCACGAAAAAAGTCAGGGATATGACCGGAGGATTATCAAGATAAATACAGCTTGTTTGTATAATTAGCACATCAGCAAATCAGCAAATAATTGATGTAGGTACATACGTTGGTCTAATGCTGTTCAAATTCTATTCTCGTTACTTATAAGGGGCTAAATACTCCTCGGAAATAATTTTTTTTTTTTTTGCTTTTTTTTCAAATCACCGGTACTACGCCTTGGAAATATATTATAATGACTCAGTTTTTTTTGTTTTTTTTTTTCTTACACCCGATTACTTGAATCCTCAGACATATTTTAGAAATTATTTCAGATTTTGTTTTAATCGGTTTGCATATTATAGATCGAAAAATGAAACGCGGTTGTCGCAAAGTACAGATCGAAGCTTTTTGAAATTTTGAGAAAATATTCTAAAATTCTGTAATTTCGTATCAAGCCGATAATACTACATAGAAATATATTGACGTAATAGACTTTTTTTTTCCTGAATGTTGAACGAAAAAAAAAATGATTCGAAGTCTAAAATTCTCCGTATCTTATATTCATCGAATATCATTGACTGCAGAGTAATTTTGAAAATGTTCAGCAAATGAATAAGAGTGATAATAAGGTGAAGATGTTTTGTATAAAGGAATAAATGAACGTATATACGTGAATTAATGTTTTTTTATCGTGAACTAAAGTGGAAATAAAAAGAAATAAGGAACTGTCTCATGCACTTTAAGCGGATGGTCACGATTATAACAGGCTTGTAGCCTCAGCTCAGACCCAAGCCTCGCTGCAGACTCCGTCGCGAACCCCGTCTTTTTATCCATTTTTTAATCGCAAACGAACCTAAAAATAGCATTCTATAAATAAAGCGGGATTCGCCAGCATAATACACGTTTCAGCGATAACACACTACCTATGCACCACGTTGACCAGTATTTTTATACACTTTTTTTTTTTTTCTTTTTTTTTTTTTTTTTTTGATGTCGCAACCAAAAGAAGAAAAATATGTAAAAAACAAGAAAGAAAAGCTATGAAAAAACAAATATACATATACCTACCTATATTCGATTCAATTAATTAAATTTTCAACAAAAAATAGAATGAGAAAAAAAATTTTCAATCTTTAGAAATTATCTCGCTTTTCTCTATCGTGTTACTTCGCACGTCGAAACCTGGCCACTGTACGGATAGCACGCCGTTTAATATGCAAATAATTAATTAGCACCGCGATAGCGATAAAAGCAAGAAAGATTTAAAAAAAAAAAAACATAAAAAAAAAAAAAAAAAAAACAGTCGTAATCACGGGTATAGGTTTACCGCAGCGTCCGAGAGGCAGAAGAGGTTGAAAGGGTTGTGAAACGTGTTATTTTTTTAGCGAGAAAAAAAAAAAAAAAAAAAAGAATAGAATAACTATTATCGCGTGTAAGAGAAATAATTTTAGTTGGATAATAGGTGAACGAAAATCGTTCCTTAAATTTACTTGAAATAATGAATCGGCGTTTGTTCGAACCCAACGCTAGGTTCTCTGTTAGGATACATATTCAACGACTAGTTATCTATCTGATCGTCCTTGCCAGTAATGCGATTCGCAAATACGCAAAGAAGAAAAAAAAAAATGTGAGTGAAAAAAAAAAAAAAAAAAAAAAAAGACAACATTCCTGCAGCCTGCAGTTCGAAATTGAAAAAATTCTCGTTTACCGCATTGAGAAAATTGATAGAAAAAGACGAAAAATGAAAGAAGTGCAAAAAGGGTTCGTTGATATTAATTATACTACACCTGCAGCAGAAAATGTAGCAATTCTTAAAAGCTTCGCGTATATAGCTTCGCATTAAATTAATTTAATAATTAAATTGAAGTTGGAAGAAGATATAGCTTTGCGGAGATAAAATCGTCGATCGACAACTTAGTTGACAATAATTTTCTTCTACATACAAATGGGACTTAATTCGCAATGAAAATTCTCCACTTCGAAGAGGAAAAGATTTTTCATGAGCTACTTACGAGAGCTGCATGAACATCGTATAGTTTCTTCGTTTTTTTTTTTTTTCAAATTTTTTTATTTATTTTTATCGTTAACAAACGAGGCGAAGTCTTGTGCCATCGTCATCTCCGTTTGCGCGAAAACCGTATCCCTGGGGATACAAATGTATGAATTTTTGGAAATGCAATACTTAGGAGTTGGAAGTACTAAGACCTGCATGATCGAATTCTGTATAATTTTTTATGAAATGGAATGGTTTTTTGGTCAACCTTTAGTTTGAGCTGTTTTTTAGTCTAAGATCTTCCGAGGTACGAACAATGAGTCGAAAATGTTGCATTAGGTTTTCTTTCCGCTCTTTATACAGAGACAGTGTCGAATAGTTAAAACGCGCGATGGCATGTGATGGTTGAGTTAACCGAGTGACGAAACTTTCCTTTTCATGATAGGACAGAGGAGGTATTGCTGGATGGCATGTCGTCCCTGAACTTGCACGTTTCAAAGACAAGGTCGACCTTCGTTGTCGTGTAAAGAAAGAGGGAAATAACGAGGGAAGCTGGAAGGGAAAGTAATGATTCTAAGAATGTTGTATCGAAATGTTATATAGCTAGGAAATAGCTGAAGGATAGTAGCAAAGAGAAGTATATAAGTCGTTGCACAATCGGTACCCCTTCTGCTTCTTCATCTACGTCTTCTTTTTCACCTGCATCTTCATCTTCATCTCCGTCATCATCTTCATTTTCATCTTCTTCTTCATCTTCATCTTCTTCTTCTTCTTCTTCTTCTTCATCTTCTTCTTCTTCTTAGTCTACTTTTCTTCTTCTTTCATCGATCTATTTATCGATTACAAGCCAGATTCTAACGATTGTCGGTATAATTGCGTGTCGTCGTTCGCGTTACCTCTATCCCCATCATTCTTACGCCTCGAGCGTAACCGAGATTACCATCTTTCGTAAGAGGACAATTTACTTAAGTTATATTCAACATGGCTACGTTATATATGCGAGCTAGATTCCACGGATAGTTATTAATTAGTTACCACCGATTACTAACATTATTGTTTTATATTAGCGGGTAGTATATCGTTCAACTGCCCTGATCCTGCACGTGCCTTTGCGGCGCAATAACGTCATTAAATCTAAGATGATAGAGTTTATCAATAAACTTTCAAACTCCAGGCTCCTCTTATAGGGGAATTTATAGAGCAGACCCAAGAGAAACCTGATTTGAAATATAGATATTCCAGTTTTTCTTCCTCTAAAACCTTAGTTTTCCCACAAATACGATTCTGTTTCAGTAGAATCAAAGTCCTACGTGAGAATTTAAAAGTGTTAATCAGAATTAGCACTTGCACTTGCACAAAATTCTACTTACAGTCTCAGAAGTCTGCGACACATCGATGCAGTAATCAGTTTTACTTTCGACTTGGAATTCATTCGTCAATAATTTCACAAAACGTTTGATAAAAAATTGAGGACCTATGGGTCGAAACCATCAAGTACCTATAGAATGGAACCAGAATTTTTATTCCGACTGTTTCTGGGCTGAAGAAGATATAGAAATTGCACCATAAAGGGTCCCATAAATTTCTGTCAAAACATTGGAATTCAGACTTTTGTTCTTCGTCAGGTCAGGACGACCATATAACTTTGACAGAAGACATCAAGCCATAAGTTGAAGACTGTAAGTTAGAAGTTCGCCGATGATCGAATGCTAAGAAACGGGAAACAGGGAAGGTACAATGCGAGAGCTAAGAGTAGCGATTCTGAAGATGGTCCGAGTTGGTGTCTCGTCGGTGCCGCAGCATCCGATGATGTCCTTGAGGCATACGGGGTCGTCAGTCGAGCCCTGCGCCAGGTAAACGACCATCAGAACCCCATGTGTGTTGGTCCTCATTTCTCCCCTGTCTTCTCCCGCAGCTCTTACTCACCGACGAATAATACATAGGTAGGTATGTACATACCGATATGATGCACATTAAAGATTTATATAAATATATACACCCATAAGTATCTACCGCAGTTCCAGCTATCGTCACGGGAAGCCGCAAAGATCGCCGAGGCTGTACACCGTGCTCTACAAGTGTTACGAAATGATTTTACCCCCCGCTACCTTACCTCTTTCAACAGATTTATGGCTTTAATTACAGTCCAGTCAAGGTGCTATGGATGTAGCACACTCAATTTTCACCAATTATCCCGGTTATGCATTATTTCCGGGGAACTGACCTAGGGCAACAACTTGATAAGGATATGCCAGAAAGCTTCAGATATGTTACTCTTATCGTTTAATATTATAGTGGTAGGAATTCGGTTAGTCAGTTTTCTAGGCTGCAATAAGGCGTGGAAATTTTTTTTTTTTTTTGATGGGGTTCATCCCCGCGGAGGGTGACTTGAACTTTGATCAGTGTGCATCTGTATAAGGATTATTCTAACGCGGTCCGTCTGTTTATGATAAATAGTCTGGTCCTTGAAGTACGTGTCGTGTCCTATCTGAGCTATACGGCCGCCCTGAATAGGCGATATCCATGGAACCCGTAGACTCTGGAGTCTGGACCCATGCCGCGCACGTCCGGTCGCCTAACGAGGCACAAGGTAGGTACTTCTAACGGTCTCTGGTTCGCCAATTACCGATCCTTGATATTATTAGGGTCGGTTATACGTTCTCTAAATCTTAGGGTAAACGGGAGGCTTCCGCTCTGCCGCCAATTAAATCGTAACCTTTGCAAATTGAAAGGAACGGCGCGGTTTGATATTACCTTTACGACCGCGACGGCACACGCCCAACAATTAATATCAAACGTGAGAGCATCTACTTGCTCTATAGAGATTGCTGATCAAATGTTATTTCACAAGTTATTATATGTACATATGTTTATATCGTGATTGATATATCAAGGAATATCAAAACCACTTGCCGTTCATGATCGCTAACTATTTTATACGAAAACCGGAAGGATCTACACTACACTACACCACGCAGGATCAAAATTTAGATCAAAATAACAGCAGTGAAAGATACCTACTACAAATTATCATTTTGAATCAACACCTTCACCCTAGTTGCGAATTTTGCTGTCAAAAGAACTGCCCGATCGTGATTTTTCATCAGCAAAAAGTGGGACAGAAAAATGTACCGGCCAAGTACGTAGCTTTTCGAATAATTCTTCTATCTCCATACTGGAATTTGTAAGGATCAGCATTTCCTTCTGATTTCAAGACATAGCTTCACGAAATACGATTTTTCATCACCACTGAATTGCAGTAAGAAATGTAACCGCCAGGTGTTTAGCTTTCGGAATGATTTTTCCGATTCTTGGTTCATGACTTCGGGACTTTTTTCTTTTTTCTTTTTTTTTTTTTTTTTTTGCACTTGGCATTCGTTTTCACATGAAGAATGTTTTTTTCCACGTGGCCGTGGGTACGAGTGTAGACTTTATAATAAGAAGTGTAACAGAATGAGTCTGAGACTAGACGATTATTCATTCCTATATGCATAATGCTTCTCTTCCATCCCATTACTGTACTATGGATTGTTTGCAAGAGCGAACACATCCTTCACCAACTACAGCAGTATATTAATGAGTGTATAACCTACCGCTATACGCCCAGGGTGGTGAAACGCGATCCATTATTGTCAGGACAAAGGCAAATACCATGTTCAACTTCAGTTACCAATAATTACGGAGTGGTTAATTCCTTCTGGGTACCTAGGAGGTGCAGGATGGTCTGCATTGGGATAGGCAGATGTTACCCGCATATACACGTATACCTACCTATATAGATACTCGCGAGGATAACAGGTGACGAAATAAGTCCCGTTGACGAGGACCCTGAATAACCGGTGGTTCCACATTGTCATTCTTCATGATTCGTGTATACGGTGCTTGTGCTTTTTTCGAAAAAGAAACGAAAAAAAAATCTATGTAGTATATTTGACGTCCTTGGAAACAGGGCACAAGGCTTATACTTCAACATGAAGAACGCGTGCGGCTTTCGGTTGCCCTCGAGACACCCGTTGTGCTTGAGGACGTAGTCGGTTACTCCAGAGATGCACTCCCCTCTAGACGATGGTGCCCGACGCTGACCACTGCCCACTGGCGCCACGCAATTGTCAATTAACATTTTTACCGCCGTTCAAGAAAACACGGAGCTACGTGCCGCGCGATGCGCGATGCGCGCTCATCCTCCTACCGCCGCCAGGGTCTGTCTTCTCTACTCTTCTCTTCTTCTTCTCTCTTCTCATCTCTCTGCATCTCTTAATCCTCTTTCCTCTTCTACTGACGCAACTTGCGGATCCAACGGGGATACATTTCATTATGATTATACATATATACGTCTGTGCTACGGATTGCTAATCGCTCGCGCACGCCTCTCCGCATCATACTCCCAATCCCTAGACGTTGGAGTCTGCATGAAGACTTAGCTGACCAATCTTTTCAGATCGTTCAAATATCTTCAGGAACGCATCCTTTTGGAAACTCTGCATATGCACCTCAAGACTTGAATTACACCGCTTAGTATTTGATGGATTCAGAGCTTCAGACTCTTCTCGCGAACTGCTCTCTACAAATATGGCTCAATTTCGCTAGGCCGATTTGATCAGCGACTTTAGTTCTTCGTGCAAAATGTACCTACAACTGAGGAGCCTTCACATCTTATTCATTTAGATTTTTCTATTCCGTTAATGTTGCGCCACTGTTATGTAATGAGTTGAAAAATTAAATGCTAGAAGAGAGTAGAAAAGCCAAGACGCGAACAAGGTCGTCGTCTGGCCTGCAAGAGTTTTGTTTACTGGGGTCATCGGTGCTCGTCGCGTGTCGAGGGCGAAAGTAAATCACAAAATATGAAGGTCTGGGTCGACAATTTCGAGGAAAAACTGACATAGCGTTACAAATAGAGTTGCAACTCGACAAGTTTTCATATTTCACATATTTTTATACGTGTGGGTATCAAAAGTACAGACATACGTCCTCATCGTGTATTTTATGAATGACAACTCAAATCTTGCATAGGAGGACATGAGTTTATGTATACTTGGAAATTTATAACGTATTCTTAGAAGTCATTGGCGATTGCTTTGACGTAATAAATCCTGAAAATCACTTAGATCTAGCAATTTCCCTCATCGCGCGCCTGTGAGGGAAAAAAAAATACCTGGATACTTAATTAATTCATAAACTTGCTGAGTCAATTTCTTAGGATTCGTTGTTCTTGTTTTCTCAACTCATTCAAACACACCTAATTAATTCACAAGCTCCAAAGTAAAACTTTTCATATGAAAAGTTGGAATCTTTCCAAAGTTTTGTTCGCTAAGAAAGAAGAATCAGTGCAGAAAATTCATCAGATTATTAGATTCTAGCGATTTACTTCGATTCTTGTCGATGAATGATCGATTTTTCTGCACACATCACTTGTGCATACCTCTCGAAGTAATTTCGACTAAATACCGACTCTGATAGCTCGACGGTTTGGTATTTCTACCTCGTATGATTTATAATTGTAAGAATTCCCAAAATCGGGAATCACTGAATCGCGATTTCCGAATATATTTCGATGAACAAACTTGTTTCGGACGATTTTCATAATTAAAGATAAATTGTCCGGTACAGGTAGCTATCTGTGTATCATCCTGAAGGTTCTTCGCCGAAGTATAATGTCGAGTAGGTATACAGAAGATGTAATTCTGAGATATTGCCTCATATTCATGATTCAGCGTCAACTGTATAAGCCTACAGCTACGTCTATTATAAGTTTCGCAAAAACTTAGTTTATTATTTAAAACGGTGTTCGTATTTGTCCATAAGCTACAAAGAAAATCTGCATTTCGCAAAATCTCACCTGCTATATAACGCATTAGCATAGAGTGAAGAAGAAAAAAATCTACTGTTTACCAATCATCACGCGAACGAGTAGGTACTGTGTGACCAGAAAGGTTCTTTCCGTACGTATTTCGCCCACGGCAAAACTGAGACCGTAATAAAGACCTTGTAGGTAATATGCAGATATATCTACCGCAGGCATGCGTTATACATACCCGTATGAATTCGATACACGTGTCCGCGTACATAGGGTATCGGTATCGGAAGAAACCCGATGTTTTACAAGATTCTGGTATTCCCATTATGCAAACATGTAAGCGATGAAGTAATTTCGAAAATCCCTTGCCGATAATAATTCTCTTCGCTTTTTCGCTCGCTCTCTTTCTCTCCCTCTCTTTCTCTTTCTTTCTTTGTCTTATTTATGGGCTTGGAAAGAGCCACGCCATAGAATCTAGGGTTCTGATCGTTTGAGCATTCATCCCCGATATCTTGGGGCTGCTTTCCCTGCAGAGAAAACTAAATAAAAACAAGGAATCAGGACGATCTGCTGGGATGCGGGCACAACGTGCCTGATGGTCGGTCGATGATAGGTCAACGAACCCAACTGAGCATTGTGTGTCGCCAGTTGCCTCCCGGGAACTGTCACATAACCTCACTTTCGCGACAAAGAGATTTCCGAGAAAAGGCAGATATCTCTCTCGCTCACTTCGAGGCTGCAAGAGCGTTATGTAATTGCGAGGATAATGGAGATGTATGGACCCGAGAATAATAGTACCAAGATTGCTATTGGACGCTAGCCGCTTGGCCTGCTTCTGATATATATCGAAAGACAGGAGAAATCTAGGGTCTAGTCGATCATTAGAATTTTTCGGTTAAGGGGAAATGAAAGGTGGATTATACACCTCGAATTTTTGGCAGCCCGTTTCCCAGCTAAAACACATCCGATCGATATATCAAGAGTGCTCTGTAACGAATAATCGTTGTTGCTGACATTGTACTTGATAAATATGAAAACACCCGAAACATTTTCGCTTTTTGGAAATTCAAGAGCATCATGCCCTCCGTTCACTTTTTCTGCGTCACTGATATCAATTTCATATCGATCGGATGTGTTTTAGCTGGGAAACGGGCTGCCAAAAATTCGAGGTGTATAATTCACCTTTCATATCCCCTTAAACAGAAAACTTGTGGGTCATACTTTCGACGCCAACTCGTTTTTCTTCACTTCTTTTACTCAATCCCACGTGAAAATTTCGTTTATGGATCGGTGATCTTGAACCTGAGCTTCAGATATCCAATATGGCGGACGAAAATGCGAGAAATTATTAGATTTCTATGAAAATTGATTTCTAAGGGGTCTTCGAGTCGCTGAATTCGAATCTGAGGTCGTTAAGACGTTCGAATTCAAAACCACGAAATTCTCGCCTAATCCAACTATTTTTTTTTAACCGCCATCTTGAATCTGCATTACGATAAAATGATCGTTTTTACTTCAAATTCGAAGTCTAATTCCGTGCAAATAATTGGAGTAAAATAAATTTAGGGGTGTTTATTTTTTTTTTTCACTCTGCAGGACTATGTTCCGAAGGATCAAGGTCCAAAGTTTAATATGCAGCCCGAAAAAAATAACTGCGAAGATAAATCATATAAAAATTGTTTTTAGAACGTAATCTGAAAGATCTATCGCCATAAGGGATCCTGCGGCTTGAACCTTCTCTTTCTCCACTGTGCCGTAGCTCCAGCTTCCCGTAACAACGTAAATTCAAGGGTATAGGTCACGAGGGTCTCGTTACAAGAGTTTGCCAATTTCACGACTCGGAGATGCGTTATACGAGACCCATTTGATTTATGATATCTACTTCCACGTTGAACTCAGGAAATTTGTGTTCATAAATTTAATTCTGGATCATAAATCGACATTTCCAGATCGTCGAACTAAATTTCGAAATTTGGAATTTTGTTCTCATTCTTCGAGGATTTTTTCAAAACCAATTTTTATTCACGTAAAAAAAAAACAAAAAAAAAAAAGATAAATAGATTCATCGAAAGATATACGTATGTATGTTCAAATTATAGTTAATTTGCTAGAGCGGAACTAATGTTCAAAAGAATAATTTCTATATATCTTAATATACTATAATGTTATATAACGAAACTGTAAGATATGATATAAAATTCGAAAAATTATTCCGTCATCGCCACTAAGTTAGTTGGTTTGAAAGTTAGGTTTGATTTATGATTCGTTTCCGGTCCGCAATATACTTAGCGATAAAAATCGCAACTTCATGAACACTGAACACCGTGATACTTATGTATATATATATATTTTCTAAGTCTTTTTCACCGTCTCGCCAAGCATACATACCATGTATATTGTATACCTATATGTATATAGCAGAAGCGTGCTTAATACAAAGCAAAACAGCGAAGTCCGCAAGTTATAGCTGCGCAATGTTTCAACGAAAAGTCGTAAAGTCATGAGTCGCTTCTATACAAGAGATGAGGAACCCCGGGCCAGTTAACACCAGTTTACCACGAGTACGGAGGTGTACAGCACTTAATAATTAGATAGAAAAATAAACGAGACTTAGGTACAAGCATCAGGCCTGGCTTCCGAATAGGAAAGAACAATCAGTGCCTATCCGCTTGAAATGGGTTTCGTATCCTGTTTATGTTTCTGTTTCTGTTTCATCCTCCTAGCAGCAGCAGCTCATCCTTTTATATTTTACATTTTATTTTCTGTTTTTAAGTGTTTCTGCGTGTCCGCAAACGATGGAAATTATATCCAATGACCATTTGGAGACTAGTATTATATAGTTCGAAGGCATAATTGTTTAAAGACTCTTGTATTTCTGCTTGCTATAGAGAAGCCCTCAGTTCTCTGAACCGGATGTAGTATAGCAGGCATCGAGAAGAAAAATTGAAATAAAAAAATTCATAGGGTTTCTCGGATTTGTTGATCATGAATATCACCCAGGAACTCAAAAATCGTAGTGTTTTTAGAATTTTTGTTTCCCATTTTGAATTTTGAAAGAAGACACATCAAATAGTATATTCGGTATAAAATTTCCTATATACAAATCGATAAAACAGTTCGAAATCGATAGACTATAAAATTCCGTGTAGTAGGTATATACGCGAGTAAAATGTAATTAAAGAATTTTTTTCAATATACATTTTACGGTGCACCGTATAAGATTCTTCTTCCGCTAATAAAGATTAATCGAAAGGGTTTTGTAAGAGGCTTTAAGATATTGGGCGGTTCGGGAGTAGTTATATCTTAAGCCGATTGGTACTTATACTATGAAGGCCTTGGGTGCCGATTAAATTGACGTATTAGTTGCCATTAAAAAATACTCCATTGGTTACGATCGTTCGCGATCAATTTATACCGAACACGATATATGTAGTACATACATACACAGGTACTACTACACACACACCAGTCTATTTCTCCGATAATAATAGCTCTATCAATTATTATTTACCACTTCGTATTATCCGTGACTGAATAATACAAGATGTTAGTAGTCAACTATATACATACACATTAGGGTGGTTCAAAAAATACCTAATTTCTCAGATGTTGCTGCTCATCCGTGAATATGTTGTTTGTGATTTTTTTAAATCATTCCATTTTTTTTTTTTTTTTTTTTTTTTTAGCTCTATTGAACAATATTTACTACTGCCTCAGTGAAGTTGAAATGTCGAAATTTTGCAAATTTTTGGCAATTTCAAAGTTCTCAGATCAAAGCGCTCATCTGGCTACCTCGAGATTCTCATTCAATGAGCATGTTGGTTAAAGATGAGACTCGTACGATAATATTTAGTACTGCCTCGGAGACATTGGAGTTTTTTTCAATATTTTGCGTTTTTTCGGAGATTCGATCGCCAGGTGCTGCTCATGAGACAGTTTCATCTTACCAATATAAGGAAGAAATCCAAGAAGTTTGCAGTCATGCGGGACCATTTTTACTACTGCCTCATTGAGGGCGACTTTCCTTCAAGTAAAATGAGCAACATGAGGCAGTAGTAGAAATGGTCCCACAGACTGCAAACTTCGTGTACTTCTTCCTTAAAATGATAAGAAAGACTGTCTCATGAGCAACACCTGGCGATCCAATCTCTAAGAAAACCCTTAAATAGTGAAAAAACTTCAATGTCTCTGAAGCAGTACTAAATATTATCGTACGAGTCTCATCTTGAACCAACATCCTCATTGAATGAGAACCTAGAGGTAGCCAGATGAGAAGTTTGATCTGAGAACTTTGAAATTGCCAAAAATGGCAAAATTTCGAAATTTCAACTTCACTGAGACAGTAGTAAATATTGTCCTATAAAGCTAAAAAAAAAATGGAATAATTTTTCAAAATCACAAACAACATATATTTACGAATAAGCAGCAACATCTGAGAAATTAGGTATTTTTTGAACCACCCTAATACATATACATAAATGTATATTAAGGTGGTCCTTAATTAAATCATTTTCAAATTTCAATATAATAGAAAAAAAATTCATCCGAAACCCAGGTTCCTATCTCAATTGTAAAAAAAAATTATCGAGCATCGTTGCTAACTACGAAAAAAACATCATTATTAGTTTTCGATAAAATATATTGTAAAATTGATAAACAAACGAAAAAAAAAAAAAAATGATGACGCTAATGCGATCGATGACCATTAATTTATCAAAATTAAATATTTTTTTGATAATAACTAAATTCCTTGATGAAATATTTACTAAAATTATTTTAAATATATTGTAAAATGATCTAATCTACTATGTATAGTATAGTTATGTATACGATTGATCGCTAATAAGAGTATAAAGAGTAAAAATATATGGGATTCTATCAACTGTAAACAGTAAACAGTATGCTATAGATTATAGATGTGGTACTAAAGGGTTGAGGCAAGTCGAAGCGAACGGCAAAACCTTACCTAATAAGGATATGGTAGTGAAGAAGACTGGGTATAGATACAGTTGGTCGTCAGCTAACTGGGTAATGCTAGTACATAACTAGACTAGATGATCGGTAATCACGCTACGCTGTATATAAGATATAGTCGAAAATCACACGAAAATGATCAACTTAACAGTAACTAGAGTTTGTCTTTTGCTTATAATTTCATAGGTATATAATATGAAAAACTCTTTCAGTTTAAATCAATCTTCGATAATATAGGAACTGTTAATTCGATTCGGAAAATAGTATATTACGCAACGAGTGCGCAAAATAGGTGATTCCCGCATTAGCATGAGCATTCCCGCATTTTTTTCACATTTGTATAGTATTTTGCGCACAGGAACTTCATTTTCTTCACGCTTAGAAAATGCGTGAGAAAATTTGCCATTTTTCGCACGCAAATTAATACGCAAAATCGAATTTTGCACACGACGTTCGAAAATAATACATTGTGCAACAAGTGCGGAAAGCTGGTAATTCCCGCACGAGTGCGCTAATCGCCAATGCGCATTTGTTGCACATATCATCTTTCTAAATAATGCGCAAAGTTCTCAAAATCACTTTCCCGCACGCTCTTTCCCGTACGCTGATACGAGTCGTGCGGGATATGGGCACTTTGCGAACGCTGCGCATATATACGGAAAATCAAACTTTGCGCACGCTGTTTAGTAAAACATGAATTACTTCCTCCTTTTTCCACATACTTGATAACAATTGCTAAATTTTCTGTATACCTAAAATTCTTAAATTAACTAAAAACAGGATTAAAAAAACTCACCCTATCTTGGTGATCAGTTTCCCATGAACGTGAAGGTAAGATGTAACAAATCGCTTGTTCACCTGTAAAGATAAAGATAAATGATAAAAAATTAATTTTCCAATTTATTGTCTTTCAATGTTATAGAAATGAATAAAAAGTAAAATTGCGAATTTTTTTCTCTTACCTCAACGCTAGTCAGTTGAACAAGTTCTTCTAGGTCACTATGAGCCAGTCTTGCCTCGCTAGCTGCTGCGGCAGTTGTAGTTCTAGTGACTCTTCTGCCTCCAGGATGTACCCAAATTTCTCTTCTCAATCCTCCGCCACCACCCCCGGATCCTTCTTTCTCTTTCATTCGAGCCCTTTCTTTAGATTCACGTTCTTCTTTGCGCTTACGTTCGGTCGATTCGTACTGGATTAATGAAAAATTGTGAATCAATAAAGGAATGATTTTTGTGGAGATTGAATCGTGCTAAGCGTGAATCCTACACTTAAGAAAACATCGGAGATTTCGTATCTTGGAATTAATAGTTTTTAGCTTTCTCTGGGAACTCAGATTCTCAATGGATAACAAAGAACATACAACTTTAAAGAAATTCAACGTGTTTACTTGATTATAGAATATATCGCTAACAGCCTATTGCAGAACTCAGTCCTAAGTCCATAATCAAGTCATCAGGTCAAAATCTTTACTCCAACTATAAAACTGAAATGTTTCTAAGAATTGCAGGCAATTCTCTAGTTCTAAGGATCGAGACGTGTTCTTTCAAATCAATGAATGAATCAGGACTTGATTAACAGTGAAAAGCAAGGCATCATTCATCGCCATAATATCGCAAATGAATGATACGAGTAGTCGGTTCGTTGCTTGCTTATTCAGTGAGTAAAGAAGTTCAGCCAGAGCTACCTAAATTTCGATAATTTAATCTCCTTTGTCTTCTCAACAGCTACCTGCGCATCAATTCTGTTTACGTTCAACTATTCTAAGTATACTGCAAAGATTCCAAACAAGACGTATTTAGAATAATGAAGAAAGTCAATTTATCCGACTGACTAAACTTCTTCATAATATTATTTCAAACAATCTACTAATCAGATTCAAAAGCTTAGCTAAACTCCAGAAATTTTCAGACACTATTATCAGTCTCTATGCGATAACTAGAACAGCTAAAATTACTTCTTAATCCTTGCGGATGAAAGGGGAGATCTTTCAACGCAGAGTATGTATTTGTAGTACTGCGAATCAAATCAAAAGAAATACGTATTGCTAAAAGCTGAATTATTTACTGGTCAGTTCAGCACATGATATCGTCGTGTATTGTAAAGATTGCTGAATTTTAAGTAGATGTACTAAAAACTCTAAAAATACATGCGACAAAATACTAATTAAATAAGTAGGTTTTATGTTTATGTTTTTGTTTTGGAGATTTGAATACTATTGGTGCAGATAATATATACTAATTCTCAGAATCTATGCAAAGCCAGCGTAGAGTTCGTTTTGTAAATTAAAATAGAAATTAACTGAGAAGATAGTTTGGTGCATCGAAAGATATTACATTTTTTAGAAAACATTGTAAGAAAAAAAAAAAAAAAAGACTTGTATTAAAATTCAAGTAGTAATGATGATAGCAGAATTCTCTAGACCTTTTAAATGTGGTGTTTTTTTTTTGTGACGATAGAAGAAAAGACGTTCAAAATCTGTGGGAAATTGGGTAAAATCGTTGCAATGTGATGATGTGATAAATGCATGATAAAACAGAATAAGCTTCTGCGACAGCAGTAAGCGCAGTGTCTATACAAATTTCACACCAAGAATTTTTGATTTTACTTACATAATGTAGATACTGGGAGCGTAAAAAAAAAAAAAAAAAAAAAAGAAAGAAATTCTTTTGTTAATAATTAAATAGCATTATACATATATATGGGTTCAAAATTTAGGTATAAATAAATATTACGACTTGAATAGACTCACCTTTTTTCTATTCTCGTCAAAAAGTGCTATCAGACTTTCCCTAGCTGAGTGAAACGGATTAGAAGCCATCAGTGATCGCATGTAAAAGTAAACTGCATCCAATTTTCGTCTCTGTAATAAAGAAAATACAACGTATGAAAATTACGGTACAGAAAAAAAGATATATCCAAGAGATTATAACACAAATATTGTTTAACTCACAGCGTAGTGAGCCAACAGAGCCAGTTGATTATACGGTCTTCCATTTTTGGGATTGATCTGCTGTGCCTTGACGTACCATCTGTGAAATAGTATTTTTTAATATAAATACACGAGGGATAAAATATTATGAAATACATAGCATTGCTCAATATTATAAGCGTGGATGAAAAAATTCATCGATATACTCACTGCCTTGACTTTCCGTAATTTGTAGTCTCGTTTACTTGTTCTTTGTATCTTGCCAGATCTCCTAGATATAAAAATATCTTTTGAGCACTGACTAAAGCCAATCCGACGAACCCAAGCCCTTTGGGAAGTGAGGGCGATGCCAAAAAGGTGTCCAATTTAAATTTATAAGTATTTTCTAGGACTGTGAGAAGATTTTCAAGATACATAGTCCCCTTATCTATGATGTCTAGCATTTCTTTTTTGCAATTTTCACGTCCTTCACAGTTCTCTTTGGGCATATTCTTTCGCAGTATTTCAATCATATTGTAAAACAATATTTTCCAGAAGTATTGCTCGATGTTCTCTGCTTGGCAAAACTTAATATCTGTTTCTAGCAAAGTCTGTAAACTTTCTTGTAAAAAATGACGTATATATGAGAGTCTCTCCCAACTGGCTATCATAGCACCCGAACTCAGTATCCATTGTAACTCTAAATCAGCTCTGCCTATGTCAAGAAGTAAATATGGATTCTTCGCCGAGCGAAAACTGTAAAGAGAAATAAACAAAGAAGAATGAGATATTTTATTAATCGTCGATAAAACACAGAGGAAAAAATGTTCTTCTTTTCAAACGTTTTCTGTTCACCTTTCAGAATTGGGATTGTACCATGGTGATCTGTTGATCCCAAACTGATCCGTACCGTAAGAAGGAGGCATACCGTCGTGTTGTGGTGCTTGAAAACCGTGACCTGGACTTGCGGGATGAGACTGGAATACAGGAAAACTGAGCGGCTGAGCTTGAGTTTCATTTTCCCTGTTAATGACAAATAATATTGTTAAGAAAACAGGAATTAATATAAATATAATTTAAAGATCAAAGATCAAAGATCAATAGCTAGCGATTCAAGCCCTGAGAAGTTTCGTCAATTACTTTACATGCTAGTTTTTATAAGCCTCTAGGTATTCGAGACCGCAAAGAATGCCTAGCTTTAATGAATTACTAGAATAGTTTCAATCTTTTTCATATCACCTGGGTAAAGCTGCTCTGCTTCCAGGAGATGTGATAATTATTGGTTTATTAGGATTGTTAGGATCGAATAGAATCCGCTGTTGTTGCGCAGAGTTTTGTCGCAATGAATTAATTATTGGTGGTGATTGGCTGGTGTCGGGAATAACCAGAACACCAGGTGGTTGAGGATTGTTGTAACTAATCTGAGAATTGTTATGATGCAAGATAGGACTGGGTGGAGAATTTGATTGCTGAATGGAATGAGAAGATTGTGGATGACTGTGAGCTGTAGAAGATGGGGTACGCCTTCCGTCCTCCGAATCACATATCGAAGGCTTTCTTCCTGATCTCCAATTCTCGTCTACATGTGGTTCTGGCATTCTGTAAGAAAAAGAAGCAGATTTAATGTTCACAAGTTTCTAACAAATGATTTTCTTCTTCTTTCTGTTATTCTGTTAGAGCAGCGTTTCAGTCTTAGCATAGTTGAAATTTCAGCATACATAAGTAGCTAGATCGTCGTTTAATTTCCCCATTACCTGTTCCTGTGAAGAAATTCTTCAGGATTTCTGCTACCGCCTCGAAAATTTCTTTCTTTACTTGGCTCACGACTACGCTGAGTGCTGTTAGACTGTCGATGACTTCTGTTGTATCTTCTATCGCTACCACTTATCTTCTGATTATTATTATAATTATCATTATCTCTATTATGTTGATTCTTTTCACGTTCTCTACTATTCTCTCTGACTTTATCTCTGCTTACGCTCCTTAGAACAAGAAATATTACATTAATTGAACCATTCGCAATATTTTTTACATCTAATTCCCATCATTTTTATTTATACGAAATAAATGAAGAAACTTTTTACCTATCAGCGCCGTGTTTTCTATCATGTTTCTTTCTTCTGGCTTGACTCCGCCCTCCGGATCCTCCAGTTCCTACGCCAGAAGCTTGACTACCAGAAAGACCTGTTGCATTATCCCGAAGACTGATCATAGAAGAACTAGGACTGAGCTGTTCAGCCTCAAGTTTTTCAGTTAATTCAACTTCTTCGCTCCAATCCTGAACACGAATGATCATTAATGATAACATATTAAAATTTAAAGTAAAAGTAAAGCCAAATGCTAGCTAGAATAGCCGAACAGCTACGATTTCAACTCACTAAAGTATGTTTCGAGGACGTATCTGGCAATAGACCAAAAGGTTCGCTCTTTGTAGGGCTAAGATTGGTCGATTGTTTATTACTGGATCTTTCCTGAGCCGCATTTGAAGACTCGTAAGAATTGTTATTACCACGTTGTCTATAAAAATGAAATCGAATTAATAGTGGGTCGTAAAAGGTGCTGGTATTACATAGGTAGAAGTATTAATCGGAATAGCCATTACGTTTGATAAGTATGATGCTGGGGAGCGGTGGGAGGCGATGCCACCCTTCTTTGCCTTTGATAATCTGGAGATGGTTGGCATCTGTTTACAATCGGTATCGACAATGCAGGTGATACTGCTGGCGGTGGTGGAGGCATCAACAAACTATCTGCTCGGCTCAAACTTTCAACGCTTGTATACATTGTGCTGTTACTACCTCGCCTATCGTACGATCTGAACGAAAAATAACAAAGTTGTAAGATTCTTAAAGGACTGATACGTCTTCAAATTGTTATTCGATAAACTAATTTTATTAGAGAAATTTGCTCATCTTTTGAAGCATGATCAAGCAAAAGAAAAGAGTTGTGAGAGTCATCAGGTCTCAGAGGTAAAAGCGCTCAATAGAAGCTAATGCTTCGATTCTATATATTTGGATTTCTAGTTGTTCAGAAAATAAAGCTCTGTCCAATTAGAGACCCGAATATATAAAATCGAGGCAACGGGTGATCCAAGTAGTTGCATCAAGTTCTTTTACTCCAACTGCGTCTCGCTCTGAGACTCGGAAACTCATAATTCCTAAGTTTAACTTCATTAAGCTCCAAAATACTAGCAAATTTTTGTAATAAAACTGGTCGTCTATTCTTTTTAGATTCAATGTGATTTTTACCGGCTCATATAGTCTTGGCTAGGAGTTTGGGGCCTTGAATTAGGCGCGGAAAATTGATCAGGAGTAACAGATCTGAACATTGTAGACTGGGTATCCATTTCTTCCGGCCTGAGTCTTCCTCTACCTCTGCTACGGGCAGGTATAGTATTCGCCCAGTTTTGTTGAGGCTGCAAAGGCCCGGTTGGTGGCAAGTGCTGCATTGTTTGTGAATGCTGCATCGCAGGTGAATAATTGTAGCTGGACGTGCCCTAAAATATTTAAAATTCACGTTATAATATCCGACAAAAGATGAGCGTGTCTGCGTCGAAACTCCTAGCTTATACATCACCTGATAAGTAAGTGTGCTACCGTCCCACTGTGTGTCTTCAGAAGTAGTACCAATATAGCTATTTTGTAACGGAATCAGTCCGTTCTTGTCGAGGAATTTCTTCTGAAATCTTGGTGGTAGTTGATCGAAATTCTTTGGGTTTCTAGGCATTGGATTATCCTTGATACTTCCTCTCCTACCCGACGGTGGTTTTCCCTGAAATTTTTCTGGATATCCAATCGGTTCCACACTCCTTGTGTCTCGTGTGCGATTGGGATCCCCCGTCACACTAGGGGAAACGACGAGCGGCTCCGAACCCTGCGAAATAAAACTCGTTAATTTATTATCCACGATAGATGAAATTTCAACCCGAGAATCAGCGTTCACTCACTTGTCTGATCTCTCGATGATTATCCCTTCTATTTCCATAATTTCTAGCCAAAGAAGGTGATTCTGGTCTCCAACGTTCCTCAGATTCACTCGTGTTACGATTTCGCCTGTTTCCACCGGTACGTTTTCCGTGCTCGTCTCTTATTCCACCTCGATTTCCTCCACCTCCGTGACCTCCGCTATGACCACCACCGCGATTACGATGACTCTCATTTCTCTGGCTACGATTAGAATGCGTGTCCCAATCCCTGTTGTCTTCTCTGTCTCGATCTCTGTCCCATCCGGCTTGTACTGGAGATCTTTGGGGCAAAATGGGTAAGTTTTAAGTCAATGTTATCAAAAATTTGGGAAAATTGATCAATTTTCATCATATTTCCAACGTTACTAGATAATAGATTCGAGATTTTCACCTGTTAGCCACTTCTCGTACGGCCAATGATTCTTTGACCTTTTTAGGAACGTATAACTGTTGTTCAGGCTTTTTATTCTTCTTCCTT
This sequence comes from Tenthredo mesomela, assembly GCA_943736025.1. Lineage (NCBI taxonomy): Eukaryota > Metazoa > Arthropoda > Insecta > Hymenoptera > Tenthredinidae > Tenthredo > Tenthredo mesomela. The sequence goes on along the minus strand of OX031017.1, from coordinate 25,624,025 downwards.
GGATCACCTCCGTGTTGATTATTCCTAGACGACTGGTGACTCTGTTCGTTGCTATTGTTTCCATAGTATAAACGCATGTCGTTTAATTTATCCGACATGTTTTCAATATGTTGCGAATTAGGATTATTCTGCATTTGATTGGGGCTATTGAACTGATTCTGCTTGCTTCGGTAATTGAAAGAAGACGATGACTTGGGCTTATTCTCATGCGCGTTGTTCTCATTGTCAAAATCATCCGAACCAGGACCTCCTGATTTGCGTAAAGGACCACTCCCAGGCCTGTACAGGGGCTGAGGAGGGGCGCGACTCGCATTACCTCGCATTACCGACAATCTGTCTATTCCCAATTTAGAATCTACTGTATTACCTGTAAATGAAGAGTTACTGAAGTAAGCATATCTCCGTCGACGCTCATGGTTAGCAAAAACCAACTCCAAAGTTTTAGTTCTACGAATACTTAAAGAATCTAGTTAATAGTATAAAACTTTGCCGTACCCAGGTATAAGATTTACGGCAAAGTATATTATCCAATGATCGGAGTTAAACTTGTTAGTTAAAACAATTGTGAACAGAGTTAGAATGAAATATTGTTGTTTCATCTATTTCCTTATTTATTGAATGGCCAGTTTTATCGACCATGGTATATAACGAACGTCGTTTAATCTTTGAATGAAAAGTGAAAGGTGTATATTAAGGAGACCGGACGTAAGAGAGGAGGGTCTTAACGTAGTAGTTTAGAAATAAAAGTAAATAGTGGGCGAGCTTGAGAGAGTGAGAGAGAGAGAGAAAAAAAAAAACAAAGTGTTTCAAACTGAGGCTTAGATTTAGATTCGAATTAGTTTCTCGGTGATATTAATGAATATTATATTATATTATAATATATAAGAGAAAAAATAAAATAAAATACACAGGGTTTATATTAGTATGAATATATATTATATATTTGTTTATTCAGATGTAAGAAATAAAGAATATATATATATAACAATAATAAAATGACTATGAAATAAGAAATGAAAAAAAAGAAAAAAATACATATAACTAATATCTGTTGACATATCTGATTATGATAGAATACATACATACATTAAAGTTCGTATATGAAATGATGAAAATAAAAAAATTATTAGTTATGTAATCTAATAGGCGTATTGGAAAATGTATGAATGAAAATATTCAACGAAATTCGTATAAACTGTATAGACGTACTATTTTTAATCGACGAAGGCCACGTATTTTAGGAAACAATCCTTGATTGCGGTCTCACAATTAGATATATTTTTTTTAGGTTAGCTTGTTTTTGTTAGGTTATAGTTTAAGACAAATAATTGAACATTATTTATTTGTATATTTATATAAAAGAATTTTGCACAACTAAACTATATAACGATTAATGTTAGTTTTGACATAATGATTAGTTACTACAGATTTAAAGACGTTTTTTTTTTTAAATTACCTTGTGAAATTTCTCCCCACTTTCTGCGTCCTTTGTCGTGGTTCGCCATATTGAAATACAATCGCCGCTAAAAGTTTAAGGAACACACCAATACAGAATATCAGATAGTTTTATAATCTCGATATTATCTAACAAACGATTAAATTATCTATATTATTATACTATATCAATATTATAATGAGATAAAAATGATTATTTTATACAACTCACAATTACTATACTTATATGTTATTAGATAATTATTGCTTTTATAGTTATTTAAGTTGATGTATCTATATCTACATCATAATCATACTATACAACGCATATATATATATATATATATATATATATGATATGACAAGAAATTCGTAAACATTGCATCGCATAACGCAATTAGTATCTAGACTTTTAATTTCTACGCTAATGAAAGTCCGAATATGCATCTAAACATATATATATAGTATGTATAAGAGTTTAGATTGCTATCAAATCTTCGAAGTATATTTAGGAATTTATAAAATTCCATTTTAATACTTATATATATTTATATATTTAGGAATCATATCATATCTATCTTCCATTAGTTTTCTAATGTGACAATAATAAACAAGCTATCATATTGTTTAATATGGAATACAATCCTATAGATAGCGATGTAGTATAATATATATTTCAATACATATATGTAAACACCGAACATAATATAAAGAAGTAAAAATTTACGATGTATAATATTACCCATAACCTTAACCAAGGTCTTGTATTTTTATTTTTTTATTTTTTTAATTTTTTATTTTTATTATGAATAAAAAAGGATCAAAGGATTACAGGATAATAATAGGGAAATAACAATATCAACGCAGATTGAAATAATATTTATTAAACTTATACAGCGTGTATAATATAAAACAAAATTTGAATAGAGTTTTATTTCGGGCACCGTAAAAATGCCTAAATGGTCAATGGGGTGATCAGGTTTGAGGGGTCCATGAATTCCGCTAACGCTAACTACCTGCCCCACGATCTTCCAAGAATTGAATGCCCATTCGGAATTCGACCAGCCCCTAACAATAGCATGCGTATAGTTCGACGACGAATTTTAAGTTCGCAGCTATAAGAATCGCGGACAAACAAATTCCGCCTCGCGCTTTGAGACAAGCAGTTCCTATGATTGGTCGGCGCATATCATCGGATATTTCCGGATGTTGCGCAGTGAACAATTCCTCGTATTCTATGCTCGAAAAGTAAAAATAATTCCAAATTATAGAAAAAAATTTATGAAACGATTTAAATATCGTTAGTATATTTAAAACTAGTGTAATTTCAACGGTGAAATAATTCATATCCCACGTTTCGCACGTTAATTAACGATAATTTGATACTAAAACGCCGCTAACGCCCTCTTTAATTTAAACTTTAGCTTGAGGCCAGCCACTCGCGGTTATGGCGTGTTGCTGGTGCGGCAATTTCGAAGGGGAGTGCGAGCTTTTGAAAATTTTGACAACGGCCTTTTAAAATGGCAGACAGTCAGCAGAGTAGATTCGAAAAGTCGCTAGGTTTATTAACCACACGTTTTGTAACCTTATTACAAAAGGCAAAGGACGGAGTATTGGACCTAAAAGTGGTAAGCCTTGCCTAAATAACCTCGAGAAAAAAACAGTCAACAACCAAACTAGGTTAACTCCTCTTAACGAGGTAGAGTTCGCTAGATTTCCCCTTGCGGGAATTTTAAAATAAACTTAATAATATTCGCACTCTCACACTCGACCCTTAATCAAACTCTTATTATTCTAAATTCTAACCCTTTACTATACCGACGATTAAATCTATCCTCAAACAAATCCTCGAATTAAAACAAACCACATAATATCATAACTAGTAATCGCGTCTACCCTAACCTGTATTTACGTGTTATATTGTTGCGTAGTGCGTGTACTACGTTCGAAATTTGAATTATATTTCTTGAACAAATGACACGAGTTTTTTTTTATTATCATTAGGAGATAAAAAATAAGAAATAAGAAATAAAAATACCTCTCACCAATCTTAAGACTCCCAATTATTCGTAGGAAATAAATTTCCCTATTTTACTATAAAAAAAAAAAAAAAAAGAAATCAACAGATAAAACAAAATCTTACAACCATTTATTCAATAGGCTGCGGATATATTGGAGGTTCGACAAAAGCGACGAATATATGACATCACTAATGTGCTCGAAGGGATCGGACTGATTGAAAAGAAAAGCAAGAACAGTATACAATGGAAGTATGTTTGAACAGATTTTATCATTTGATAGAAATTAAGATGAAGAAAAATTAGACGCTGGATTTTTTTTTTGTCGCTTCTATGTATCGATGAATTTTTTTTTTAATTTTTTTTTCTGATTTTTTTACAACGACGGCGACGACGATAGTCGACTAGTTTGTAAAAAGGATGAAAATTATCTACGAGGAATTTATTTTTAAACTCCATTTAGTCACTTCAAAGAAGTTATTCTGTTGTTAGGGGCGCGGGACCCGGTTGCAACACGCAAGAAGTTGGGGAAAAACTAAACGAACTAAAAGACGAAATAAAAAAACTCGAAGAACACGAACAGCTGCTCGATACTCATACACAATGGATTCAACAGAGCATAAAAAACATCGAATGCGATTTTACGAACAAAACATACGCATACATCACGTACGAAGACGTTAAGGAAAAGTTTAAGAATGACTTTGTATTAGGGATTCAAGCGCCTCCAGACACGCAGCTGAATGTACCTAATATCGCTAAGGTAATAACGAGCGAAATGAAACGAATTTTTTAATTAATTTTATGTAAAAACGTATTTTTTTTTTTTTTTTTTTCATTTTTCTAAAGTCTTTGAAATTGTAGCAATTTATATGGTGATATTAGATCGTTTTTTTATCATCATTATTTAGGCAATAGAAGACGAGGAGAATGAAATCAAGGATATAAACTATGAGATATTCATGAAAAGCGCATCGGAAGAAATAAAAGTTTACATGATTCAACCAGACTTGGCTGAGTCTTACGACAACAAAGTACTAGAGGCCAGACTTCAGGAGGAATCTAAAGGGCTCAAGAGGGAAAAAGATGGGGATGACAAAAGAGACGAATCTAAAGCAAAAAGAAAAGCTGGGAGGTGAGATTTTATCACGTAGCTTCAATTATTAGTAGAATTAGTCTAAGTTAACTAACATACTACGCTCTATTCGCATCAGGAATAGTAAGTTAATCTTCCTGATCTGCAAAGAGCGAACAAAAACAGTAGGTCTTTTTTAGGGGATGAACGGTCGTAAGTATAGACTCGTTCATTTGGATCAGACCATACAAATATCCATTAAAAAACGTTTTTAGGGGGTAAAAAAGTTCTTTCGAGAAATTAATAACAATGCGTTTCTTATTCTCAGGCCATCTAGAGGAGCTGGGAAAGTAGATCCTGTATTATCAGACGAGGATGACGAAGAAGACTCAGAATTACTAGAAGCCAAAATCATACTTAGCGATGTAGCGACGTCAGGTAAATTACACAAAGTATTTCGTCGAATATAATTCGCGAAGAAATCATTAAATAAATTTAATCATACTACTTGTTTCATATTTTAGATATTGTCAGGACAGATCTGGACCTACTAGACGAATTTTATTCAGACTGTAAGTTTATATCTCATTCGGATTATCTTTCTCGACTTTGTTTTTGCTCAAAAATTTACAACTAATTTCTAATTTTTAGTCTTAATTCTTTAGTTCTATTGAAGGAATATTGGCAATCATAAAAATTCAGACTAATGTGCATATGGAAAGTCATTTCCTATATCAGCTAGAAAAAAATCATAGTTTTTTCGAAACATTACAATTTCCTTTATTCTCCTCTTGAACGAGATACCTCTTGATTTTTATAATATTTGATTATAATCCTAATCTCCAATTTTTACAGTCTGTGGACCTTTGGTGAGACTTAGTCCGCCGCCAGGTGAAAAAGACTACCAATTTAATCTTGGTGAAAACGAAGGAATCTGTGACCTCTTTGACATAGTGGCAAAGTGACGAGTGAAATAAAAGAAAAAAAAAAAAACTATATATAGTTTTTAAACTACTACCTATACTGTTCAAGTTTCTTAGGTATACGAAATACGTTATATCTGAATAATCGCTCCTAACGTGAATTGATATAAATTGGCAAATATCATCGCGGACAATATAGGTATGCGAGTATACCTGAGCTGATATTATATGTATATATATACACATTACAACATACGATTGTAAAGAATGAAAATTGCGGGCCAATGCAACGTTACTGGCTATGATACACTAATTTAATGGCCAAAATGTGAATGAATAACTTTTTTTTCCTGTTTTTTTTTTTTTTTTTTTTTTTTTTTCTTTCTTTCTTTCCACGTATTTACGTATACGAAAAAAAACGTAATTAAACAAGCTGATTGATTATTATTGGCTTTGATTTTTAGGATTTTAGCTTTGCTAGTCTAAAAATTCTAAAAATATTCCACGTATATTATTTAGGAATAGTAATTAGTGTCTTATTTCAAGGTGAGGATTATCGCCACCCACATCTTCACAACTAGCTTTATAAAATAACTATTTTCAGGGAGTATGTGTATCGTATAAAAGACCTTTCGGGTCTTGATAGTACCACTTATTACCTTTCGCCATTGACTTAGTGTACCAAGTCTGGGAAGGCTACATGTTACGATTTTTGAGTATTTTATGAGAGACCATCCCATTGTATGTAAACGTTACTAAACAAATGGGCATAATATCTGTGCTAACTTTTCGACTTTTTACCTGTTAAATTTATTATAAAAATAAGAAGATTATTGTATGTGTACGAGAAATTGGTAGAGTACATATTAGGGCGGCAGAGAAAACGTTTTTTTTTTTTTCTTTACATTCAGTTTTTAATACACTCTCTAGTTTTCAATTTGTTCCAAAAACTAAGTCCCGACAAATTTCAATCAATTGTATAAAAGAAATTGAATTTTTTTTTTTTTTTTTTTTTTTACAGACATTAAACAACCGATGTAAATATTTGAATATTCCATTAAACTTTGTAAGAGATATTTTTTTGAAATAATTTAAATGAAAAAAAAAAAAAAAATCCGTTCTCGCTATCGCGCTAAAGTACATATACTAGGTGTATAAATATGATCATTATTGTATCTCTGTTTTATCTGTTATACAAATAAACTGTAAGTATATAAACGACCGAGTTGTGTATGTATCAGAATTATCATATCCTGTAATTTCTTATATCTATATCATTCCGTAAACCAAACTTTACGCAATCTTTAACGCTTCAACATATTATCTTATCATTATCTATCTATTTTTCTTTTTTTTTATTTTTTTTTTTTTTTTATCAATTTCATCTATACAAGAAAGCACAGTTAATATCATGAAGAAAAACGATCATCAATTAATAAATAATTTCTTAATTAACGCTGAATTTTTCGTATCATTCGTTATTTTCAACCGTATAGAAATTTCCCTCTAATTGTTTGTAATATACATACTATACTACGTATAATATTAGATCATTCGATCTATTTGTAGATCAGTAGTATCGGTGTTGGATCTTAAATCGCGCATGCGCAAGGTAAGTTAATAAATAAAACAAGTATACGCATATACGTATATGCACACGCCTTTAAACTTCAAATTTCAAGCGTTTACCGTGTAGATCAGTTCCGCGGGTAAAAATGCGCATGATTCATTTTAGGCGGCAAAATAGCTGCGCGCTCTGATCACCTCGTTATATTCTTGCTCTTATGATATGCAGATTGCAGTCGCAAAGCGACCGTCATATCAGTGGTATTACATTACATTATAGTGGTTCGTATATATGCATTTAACGTAGGTATAATACATATGTGTCAAGAATTTCCTCGAGGAAATAATCTAGTCAATTTTTCAAGGCCATTAGTTTAGAGATTGTTTCTTCATCATCACTGATATTTGGCTTGAAGATTTAGTGCTACGATAATATAGTCACATGTATGTATGTATGTATACCCCAATAGCGCGGAGATACCGAATATTACTTCTCTGTGTTGACAATTATCTAATTTTACACATCGCGTATTACTACGACCCTGATCGATCATCACAGTTTCAAGTGCACGTGTAGGTATTTCGAGTTAGATATTCAGAGTTGCAGACTAGACGACGCTGATACGATATAGTAATAAATAATTTATTAATAATAATAATGTAAAAGAAAAAAAATATCAAATCAATTAATAGTTATCATTTATCAATAATTACGTACATGCATGTATGTATAATATTCAATCATGTGTCATTAATTACGAAATCTAGTGCGATTACGTAGCTGTGTTTCCCAATTTCTCATATTCATTGATGTTTCTGTTTTAAGTTCAGTGTTACGTCAATTCATTCGTTTTTCGGATATATATATATATGAATAGTTGACGTAAGTAAGTAACGCGCGCCATATGTATGATTTATTAGTTCAACTTTCACACTTTCGAAACAATTGTACATATTACTCCGCAAAGTTTTCAATAATTATTATCGTATCTCACTGTTGGTAAAATAAAACAAAATATTTATAAATTGCCAATTGTTTAATGCTGCGATAAAGTACAGGTATAACATTCGAAATATTGATAAAATACGATATTATCATGTCTTTTGTTTCTATCAACTTCGTAATTCTCTTAATTCGATAATCCCTTACTAAAAACATTAATTTCGCATCATGTCAAACATTTTTTTTTAGGTTAATCCGTATCACAGTGGTGTCACATTGAATAAATGAGATCTAATATTGGCGGAATGAATAATAACGATATGCTTGCAGGTCATAGAAAAGTATTTCAAATATTTTTTAACATATTTTCGATGAATTTAAACTATCCTAAATTCTTTTTAGCGCAACGAAGTAATTAGATCGATGTTTTCAGTTACGAGTTTCGTTGCTTTTCATTGTTTTTTTTTTTTTTTTTTTTTTTTCACTTTTTTTGCAATACTATTTTCCCAACTCTTTCATAATTTCTAAATCGACAAATTTCACAAACGTAACAAAACGTTTATAATTTATTGCGTAATAGATTGATGCTTGAAAGGATGATTTTTCAAATATTCAAGGTCGCACCTTGACAATCGAAAAAATTTTTTTAAATCACCTTTTGAGAAACTTTTTATTTTTATTTTTCAGAGAAACTAAATCCGAAAAGATGAGGATACTTTTGTTAAAGTTTAGGGAAGTCAGTACCAAGTACCCAATAATCAGAGGAATGGCATCATACACAGTAATATGGCCAGCTGGTTGTTTACTCCAACAAAAATTCATAAGTAAAGAAGAAGAATTGAACTACATGCAAGCGTTGAGATTCAGCTTGTACGGAGGATTTTTTGTAGCCCCAACGCTTTTTTGCTGGTTAAAATTTGCCTCTTATGTATGGCCAAGGAGCGATCTTAAGTCTGGAATAATAAAGGTAAAAATATCGTTGAAAGAAACGGAGTGTTTCTTATTCTAAATAATTTCTAGTTATTATTTTTATCTAAAACAGGCTCTCGTCGAACAAGTCACATATGGACCCGCTGCTATGTGCTGTTTCTTCTTCGGTATCAATCTCATGGAATTCAAACCAGTCGACGAATGTATCGATGAAGTGAAACACAAGTTCTGGCCGACCTACAAGGTAGTATAATTCAATGGCTTAGACAAAGATCAATATTATCTATAAATGATCTGATAATTCGATATATATCATTTGAATTGTAATAAGAATTGTCTATGAGTAAATTTTTCACTTTGTGATTTCAATAAGTTCTCCCCATTATGGAATTTGTTCAATTTTTCAAATCTAAATGTTTTATTTCTGTTTTTCAGACCGCAGTATGTGTATGGCCAGTTCTTCAGACGATTAATTTCACGTTAATACCTGAAAGAAATCGTGTCGTTTATGTAAGCATCTGTAGTTTAATGTGGACGTCGTTTCTTGCGTATATGAAATCCTTGGAGACCAAAGGAGTAAAAAATAGTTTAGAAAATAATAATAATAATAATAATATCGATACGAAAAATGTTGACGAAAAAAATTCGCTCAATCAATCGCCACAAAATTCGACAAATACAGCTGTGCTGTCTCATTAATGATAAAGTTTTCTAGGAATTATAATAATTGAAACTTAATTTCTTTAGACTCATTTATAGCTTATTCATTATAGCTATGCCGTTATGTTTCCTTGAATATTCAAGGTCGGGACTTTGTTGTAAATGAAATGATATCATGACAATATGAAGTTTATTTTTTTTTGTTCCTACTCTCAGTTGCCCAGCTCTGTGACATAGCGACAAATATAAGTTAGGTAGTGTATTTTATATCTAGGAAAATGAAGAATATAACAAAAATTCATTCATATCTAAGTGGTAATCAATATTTTTGCTATATTCAAATTGTATTAAAGTTTGGAAATTCTTGAAAAGTATAAGAACACGAAGATATTATATGTATAAACGAATACCAGAATAATTGGTATACACAATATTGATGTAAATTATTATTTTTAAAACTGTCTATATACTAATAAGAATAATAATTTGTATAGTAATAATTGATATACATAGTAGAATGAGTTGTGTAATTTATTTATCTAATTTATTGTCAAATTAGTATTAGTATATCGCTCATTTTAAAACCGTGATAAATATTTAATCAATATTAATATCAAAGTACTTATAGAATAACGAATACATATAATTGATAAGAAATATAAGTATAATATCAGAGTTTATAAAAATCCCTAAAAATCTCAGATTTAAAAAAATGTTGAAAATTGTTAATTTATCCTGTATATATACTGGTTGGAATAATAAATTATATATAAAAATTCATGTTATTCATGAGTTCCGAGTTTATTTCTTTCTCCGAATCCCTGCATAGCATTTATATAAAAAAAAAAAAAAAAAAAAAAACATTTCGAAAATTTGTAATTTGAATAATGACACATCAATTCGAAGCCTGTGATTGGTCGAATAGAAAGATTTCGCGTGACGTCATCGGCTAGTTAATAAAAAATGGCCGCGATCAGCTGATATATGAACTGTCAAATTTACAAATATAGTCTTTGAAAAAAAAAACGAATATTTCAGTCTTATTATAACGAACAATGAATAAATAAAACATATTAAATATCGTAACGAAACCTAGCCTAAATACTTTAATATAATAACATATTATACGCAACAATGATAATAAATTGTATTTAGAATAAACGGTAATCGTAATAATCGTAATCTAAAGTGAGGTTATGAAATCTAAATAAAAAATAATGAAAATCACGATAAAAAAAAATAAACTAACCTCTAGCTATGTGTAAACGAATCAATTTTTCACCGTAATAAAAGGCGATAGAATGAAATAATGCTACGAGTTATAAATCACTAATATATACTGTGCAGTTCCGAATCAGAGAACAATCATGTCGAGACCAACGGCCTCGGCACAATGCGATTCTGTATCGTCTTACATGGACGGTATTCACGTGAAAATTGCCGAGGCGTATAAACCACCGCGTAAAATTGCGTTGCCAGTTGCTTATAACAACAAATTACCAGACGTGACTAAATACACGTACGATTTTAGTTTAGAAAGAATTGTCATCGACAAGGTAAGAAATTTCATATATATATATATTTTTTTTTTTATTCTAATATTCTTAAAATTACGTTTTACGATTTTGTCAAGATGACAGAATGGCGGAAAGCCAGAGCTGCGTTAAACGAAGCTCGTCAGAGCCGTATGGATAAAAAAAAACAGAAAGAAGACGAAGAAGCACCTCCTGTTCTTCGTAATGAACCCATTAAGCAATCGTCTGTAAAAGTTGCCCCCGCTCCTGAACAGACAATACTTATGCCTCAGCCTTTATCCCCAGCGGCTAATGATTTACAATATATAACAACGTCGAACGGACTGGATCTTGCAGATTTTGATAACGACACTAGCAGTCCGTTTGATAATATGGAATTGAAGACAATAAATGACATGGAAGAACTGGCGCAGGTCCGTATAAGGAAGAACCTTTTCAGCATTTCAAGAATTTAGCTTTCGGCTTTCATTATTCATTATTCTAATTACTATTTTTCTTATCCTTAGGTCTTGCAGCCAACATCTCATTGGGTTCCACCAGCAAAACTTGAGAATATACTCACCGAACTTACCCTCGATCCTGCGGATAAAAACGTGGGAAAAGAAGAACACGATAAGATTAAAACGGACGAGAATAACGAAAACAATAAACACACCAATTCAAATCAACCCAGTGTTCCAACAATCGTGCAGGAATTACAGAGAGAACTTGCCCGCCCTATCTTAGAGGTGGTTTTAATATATCTTGTGTTTGTTATAAATCTATAGATATTAAAGTTTCTTTTGTATTTCAGAATTGGAGGCCCTGGCCAGACCTGGAAAGTTCGAACCATGATACAGAAACGTCGTCAAAGCAGAGCAATTCTTTCACAATGTCTTATACTGTGTTATTAAATCCTTTACCAGACCTTTCCGAAGATGATCAAAAGCTGGCTAAACACTTGAGTGATATGGGTTTTCCGTTAGCAAGAGCAGCAAGAGCTATTCGTGATCTGGGCGGTCGAGACAATAAAAAAGTTGTAGAGTATCTTTTGGCTGTACAATCTTTGGAAGAATATGGAATGGTGGGTGACGATGCTGAGAAAGTGTTGGCTCTGACTGAGTACGATCAGGAAAAAGCTAAACTTTATCATCAGAATTTACGCACTTTAAGAGACTTGGGATTTCCTGAAGATCAGGCATCTTCTGCTTTGCTCAAGTGTAACATAGATAGGGATCAAGCACTCGATTACTTGATTGCTTAGCTTGTAATTGTTTGCTCGTTAAAAAAGAGTAAATTGGTAAAGACCTGCCTTTGGAACTGACTGAGATAACACAAACTGTAGATATGTATTCCAATGCCTGAATTTAAATTTGAATTGAAATTTGAATTTGAATTTGGCTAGTTGAGGTGGTTTTTAGTTCTGCGGAGCTAAAGCTAGGTAAATACCTATTTTTCTAAGGATAACTTCGATCGAGTTTCCAAAACTGATTATATAATATATTAATACTCGAAGTGTGGCAGTTCCGCCGCCTTGCCACACAGTCATGATACATTTTGCCTGTGCGATGCTGGACGAAACCAGTAAGTAAAAAATTGCGCCGCATATGAATGTTAGATGCGAAATTGTCAATCTTAATTTAATTAAATTTCTTATTTTCATTAAAAATGTGTAACTCTATCGATATACCAAAACTAGATTGCTGACAGTATTGTTCCAGTAGTGCTTAATAATCATAAGTTGTAATCTTACATTAGTTCATTTGCACATTCAAACAACTTGTAAATAATAAATCGCTTGAAATCATTTTTACAATCTAGAATATATTCGATATCTCCCGGATACTCAGATTTTTCATTCAACCAAAATTCAGTTTCATCAATATTTTTATTTCATATAATACACCACGATCGATTTATAGATAACGCACCGGTAGATTCTGTAAAATTCAGGACACATCTGTAAAAATTCAAACGACAAAGTTAATTCCATCGCATTACATAACGCAAGGGGATTATTCTACATACTTTTTACTGCAGAATATTGACAATTGTAGAAACGGGTTCTTGGCACACGAGTTAACGGCAATCCAAGCTTCGGTAAAAATTGGCTGCTGGCAACGCTTTCCTAAGCAAATACTTGCCGGCCCATTTTTCAATAAGTCGTTCATGCACGCTGTAATTTCTGAGCCTTTATTCTGGTCACTTTGTTCGATACAAATCAATTTTACCTCTACTGAGAAATGACTAATCACCAAAGTGTGTTTGAATCTGTTAACATAAAATGGTCACAACATTGTTCATATATGCATCAAATCTCTTCAATAGAATCTCACCCAAACTCAGTTAGCTTTGAAATTGGATAAGTTCTAAAACTCTTATTCTTATAACACTGCGGTAATACCTGCTACAGTAAATTTGTCGCAAGGCAAGTTCCCACAAAGACGGTGGAGTGTTTTCGTCGATATTGTGAACAACCAGAAGCTGCCTGGGCAATATAACAACGCTAGTTTCTCGATCAGCAGTCTCCACCTCGAGGCAAATGCTCAGTTTAAGCTCTTTATCATTTTCTATTTTGTTCACCGCCCCAGTAGAGCATCTGGATAATGTGATGATAACTTTTAGACATCAATTATTCTTGGAGTATAGATTTTCTCCCGACGTTAGAAATGGGGAGGAAACAAAACTATCGTTATACCTATAAGCTGGAATGTCTGCCACATCTCTAAAACAATTATTCCGTTGATTTAATTGATACCTCACTGGTACAGAGAGGTAATTTAAACCCGGATTACAATCGAACTGTATACAAGGTGATGACAGAAATCCATTCAATGGTAAATACTGCAGCCTGTCCAATATGATGTAAAATATTTATTTATCTATCCTTAGATGAAAAATTTGATCAATTACTTGAAATAAATGGCGAACAAAAGACTTTGAGCCACTATTGATATCAATAACATTTATTATACGACCTGTTAGAGCAAACTGATATTGTAGATAGTCGAGGAGCTAAAGTCAATCTGTTTGGTAATTCAATCAAGCAATTACAGTCGGCTATTAATTCTTCTAAGTTAGGTAGAGAGCCCAACCATTCTGGTAATGCAATTAACTTGTTGCCAGACACGGACAAGGTCTCGAGTTTTCTCAGTTGGCTTATTTCTGTGGAATATTAGATACCCAAGTAATCACTGATATATGATTTCATATACAATGTATATGATAGTGATTGAAGATAAGAGATTGTAAATTGGTCCGTAAACTCACCGCGAGGTACGGTTCTCATAAAATTTTCATTTAGCAGTAAGATTTTTAAGTTTTTTAACTCTCCTATACAACAGGGTAGGGTTTTTAGTTTATTATGCCCCAAATCTAGAGTAGTTAAGTGAGTCATCCCTCCTAACTGATCCGGTAGCGATTCTATCTGGTTACCATGGAGATACAAGTTTGTGATGTTTGACAGTTCGGAAATCCACAAGGGAAGATTGCTCAGCTGATTCCATTTTAGATAAATTTCTTGAATGTGATATCCGTACTTTCTTACTACTTCTGGGAGTTTAGTAAATCCACGATAATTCCAATGGAGTATCAACTTCTCTTTAACTTCTTTGACCATTTCTTTAGTACCGAATGATTCTGGATTCATCATAGTATATGTATACATTGAAATTTAAATATGAACAATTTATAACAGTAGGGCTCAAACTGTGCGTTACTTATTATTCTTTTTATTTTTAAACTTAATTCAATAAGATGACAGAGCCTACTAGCTAATAGAAATAGAAACTGTGGACTAAAATTCTTAACATATAGATATAGCTATAGCTCGGCCTTCAGGATTGACTCAAAATAACTTGTCTATTTGTTGCGGGTCAGATGGTCTGTAATTCTTTTTTTTTTTTTTTTATTCCAATATGTATACTATATTTTATTTATACAAAACTTTTCATTAATTAATTATTATTATTATATTTTCATAATTATAAACAGAAATAAGAAGATTTTTTATAAATATTGATACTTGTATGAAGAGAAAACGTTTTTACAACAAATTGAATTCTATTAAATTAATTTTTGTTCGAAATTTTTTGAATATTATTTTAGACTTTGCGATTACTGCGCAGAGTTGATGATATCTGGATATCATTTTGAAGATACATAATTGATATAGGAACCTGGGGTTTTGATTACATTTTCTTTTTTTATACATTTCGAGATTTTCTGACTCATGGGGGGGGGGGGGGGGGGGGTATAGAAATTCGAATATATAACCGAATTAAGGGCCTCCCTAAGGTATATACTTATACATACCTTTATTATGACATATTACAAGATACGAACGTATAGCTAATTTTATTATATTATATAGATTGAAATAATATAATCTGTACGACGAACATACATGTAATATTTTTAATTAATTAATTATCCTATAACACGTGAAGGAATGGAATAACAAAATGAATATAATACGTCTTGTTTATTTTTCTTACTTTAGAATAATACGAATTAAGATCTGCAGATAATAGTATTGTTTTTCTTCAACGGATAATATAGAATAATAGTAATAAACAATAGGTAGAAACGCGTGTGATATAATTACAAATGCGTAAATGAGAGGAATAATACGACGTTGAATGTCGATGAATAAATTATATAACATTTTTGTATCAGAAATATACATACTACACTACTACATAGGTATACCTATAATAAAATTCAAAAATAATTCGCATGAGAATAATAATTGAGAACCACTGGTATACATCAGCCATCTTTTAAATTACGAAAAGTCAAAACTTCACTCAGGTGGTGTTGAGTATAAAAATACCCGGATTGAATGCGTCGAGTCGACAGATTAAATAATCTGCTGATATAACCTAGATAATTAAAAAAATCATTGAAATGGATGTTATAAGAATTGCATTACGGAAGACGAACGTGATATACAAGGCAGCAAGCTTTCAGGCATCTATTAGAAATTGGTAAGTTCAATGCGAACCGCCATAACCTAAAATCTACGATCTTAATATTAGTTTTAAATGATTATACTCGCATCATACATAGTACATCATTTTTTACTTCATTCTGTAAAACAGCGACGACTTTGAAGAGTAATATCTCCAATTTCTTCAACGATCTTTGTTCCATAGAATAAACAAATTGCCACTAGACAGGCGCTAGTATCGCGATTGAATAAAATTTCAAATTCCCAAAATTCAGACTAGTATTTGAATTATACATTAAGGAAATCAACAAAATTCATTCGTTTTTATTTTTACCCTGGATATTCCCTATCAAATACCACCGCTACACATCTTGCATGCTTGAAATGTTTTTTTTTACAAATTATAATACAGTAGCAGGAGTAGCAGTCACAACAACAGAATCACATCGACTATCCAGGAGGCAGTCTTTACGAGAGAAAGTGATTCCAACACAATAGGTTCAGATTATCCAAAGCCAAAGGATGATCAAATATTTAATGCTCTTGGAGCAACGGACGAACTTTCATCTTACATTGGGTTGGTATTGGATCAGGTTTCATCAATGAGCTAAAAAAAGATCATACAAAGTACATTTGTACAGTGTGAAAGTAAAAGGATCGATTTATTCATAGAAATTTCATTTTTCTAATGCTTTTAAGGCTCGCAAGAGAGTTTGCATGCGACAGTAACGTCCAGCACCCTTATGTAGACAAGTTAAAGAGAGTGCAGATGATTCTGTTCGATTTAAATCATGCAATATCGAGATCTAGCGTTGGAAGAACTAAGCAATTTGAGACTAAACACACCAAAGATCTTGAAGAATGGATTCTTGAGTATTGCAATCAGCTGCCTCCGGCAGAAGATTACATAATACCAGTGAGTGTAGTAAGATTTACAGTCTTCTTTATGGAAAGATTTCAACAAGTTTTACATCAATTTCACCTTTTAGGGCGGTGGTAAAGCCTGCGCCTCATTACACGTCGCAAGAACTATTTGCAGACGAGCTGAGAGGAGCGTTACTCCGCTGGTTAGAGACGGAGCTTTGGATAGCGAGGCTCAAACTTACCTTAATCGATTGTCAGATTTTTTACTGACCATATCTCGTATAGCAGCAAAGTGCGATGAACGTACTGAAAATATTTATATTCCACGCGCCGATGTTAGCGATGAAAAATAAGAAGATCTCAATCGCTAATAAATTTTGTCCAAATGTTCCTATGTGCACAATTTTCTTTTCTTTCAAATCAATATTTTAAGTAGATAATATTTTAGTTTTATAATTAATTTTCAAACGCCACATAGGATATGATATTCTCTCACAATATTAATACGTACAAGAATAATAAGAGAATATTATGAAAAATCAGCTGTAAATTTATTGATAAATTAAAGTGTGGATATAGGAACAGATTCGATAAAAGATCACATTTTAGTCTATGATTAGTCGTTTAACCAGCCGCAGTAATGTCGAAATTAGAATAATGGTAGAAATACTAAATTAGACGTACGAGTATATTGAGGATAACGTGATTCGAATCGTTTGATGCATTTTTTTAGTTGTGCCAATGTAATTCCTAATCGCAGTTAAATTTATTATACAAGAAAATCACGAACTGTGAACGATCAATTATTATTGTTGAATTATAAATGACATTGAACATTATCTAATTCTTTAAAATATAGATTTACAGATATTTTATCAATGATTGTTATTAATATTATTATATATTGGTACTACAATCGTCGCTTGATATTACCAATAGACGATATGTAACATGAAGGAGGAAAGAATAAAATAAAAAATAAATGTGTAAATAGTACATTACTGATTATTCATATAATCTTGTTAAACTATTCATCTTGGCAATATAGTGTTATATTATAGTAGAATTATACATATTATGTGTGTATGTAGATTATTTATTAAACAACAGTTTAGAAAAATGTAATTTTATTTATTACAACAATAACGGCTCACAATAGTCACTCGGATTAATTATTTCACCGGGTATAGGCCCCCGATCTGACCATCTCAATGATTTTCATATTTATTTATTTATTTATTAAAACGTTTTTCATTATTTGGTAAAAATTGGCAAAAAAATATTCAAGGATTATATAAAAAAAAAAAATCATTGAGATGCTGATATGAACTAAATCTATTACGGATTAAATATATAGTATATTCGAATAATTCTTGAAAATTCAAAACTTAAAGTTAATTCCATTATTAATTTTTAACGAGGGTATAGTTTCGTCTATATTATAAACAATTTATAGATATTGTACCACAGCGTTTGATGAAACAGCCATAAAAATAATATTAATTAATGTTTATTTTTAAAACTTAAACAAATATCGATTAGCGATTATATATTATCTCAGTTTTTCTTAGCAAAAGAAGAAATTTCGAAAAATCTTATCCAAATATGAATTTTCGTATAATATAATATGACAATCTTTTTTTCTCTTTAGCATTCCTGCTAGAATAGCTGTATCGGCGATTACAATCAGCCCGATTCCCTTTCACATTAGTAGAAGTTAACGCGTTTTAGCTTCATCTAATCAGCTGATAAGTAAAAATCGTTATTAAAAACGTTCTGAGGAAAATTCTCATTCGAGCAATTCATCTCCCTCAGTGATTTCCTTCAAATTAATAAGCTCCAGTACCCCTGTTCCCTTAGTCTCAGATCTTACAATCTCATCTATTTCCCTGTACTGTCCAGGGTCGATCAAACAAACCAAAGTCAAATTCCCACCGTCCCAACTCTCGTTTTCAACATTACGAGCCAATTTAGTTATTTTCTCTCTCAATTTTCTAGCTTCTTTACCAGAAATAAGAACTCTCAAACGCATTTGGGCTCTCTCCAAAGGCATTATTGTCTTCAACTGTGGAATAACGTCCAACGCCTGTTGTTTAGCATTTCTATTAGCCTTTACTGAGAAGTGAACATCCTTCATTGCCTTCTCTATCATAGATATTGGATACGGACGTTTTGTCTCAGGGTTAACACATTTGTCTGAAACTGTAGTCGCTATATCTTTAAACATAGAATCTAGCGCAGACTGTCTTTCCTTATCAGAAACCTGAAGCTCTCCCTTGGTAAGAATCTCTTTGCACACTTCCGTCTGATCATCTTTACCAAACGCCTTTATAAGGTCTTCCTTCTTCGCCACTTGACCCTTAGACACATTCGTGAACACCGTATGAGTCTGCAGAACTTCGTCAATGTCCTTTTCCCTGCCGGGAATAGGTTAGGTTAGGTTAGGTTAAGTTAAGTTAGGTTAGGTTATATTTCTATGTTTAAAAAAATGTAAAACGTATCAATATCGTAATGGGAATATGAAATCTTACAGTTTAGTTCTCCACGATACAACTTTGTTGCGATAACAAGCGATTTCGAATCTCTTGCCTGCTTTTTTCATACGCACTACTGCGACGTTGGTTAACCTTATCTGGTTAATCGGCGTAAATATTAACGACATATTTGAGAAAAAACTGATAACCGTTAAATGTAGAGGAGAAAAGAAATACAACGTTGGGATTAAAGATACGAATAATTCAGTCTAGTATCAAGTGTTTTATTTGAGAAAAATTAAAAATTGAGAGAAACTAGTAGATAATATGCGACGTCAAATTGATACGTATATACACAACGAATTGTCGATCGTTTTCATTCGTCGAGATGCCGATATAAGTGATATGAGTTGCGCGCGCAAACCTTTACCGCCAGGCATGCGCGGTTTGTGTTAATTCCACTTTTTTGCAAGAGGTGTATTGAACATGGCTACCGCGAGCGTGATTCTGTTTGACGTTAGTAAAAGATGAACGTTTTATCGTTAATTTTTAAACGGTACGATTATAGGACCGTGAGTGAATAGTTAAAGTGTAGATTAATTGTTACTTTAGTGATTTATATATCATGGCTTTGGTTACCGTACAACGATCCCCCAGCGTTACCAGCTCGCCACAGAGTTCGGTGAGTTTTACATTCTATAACTATAGGTATATAAAACCTACTATATTCATATACACACACACACGTCGTATGTATACATTTGTCTGTATGCAACCATATACAACAACGTTTAGATAATTTCGAACCATTCATTAAGACGTATCAACGTTCGACATCTATCTATATATTTGTCTCGGATGATAACGTACAATTTTTTATTTTATTTATTTTATCTTTATCTTTATCTTTATCTCGATGGATGGATGGATAAAGAAGTCTCTTTTTCTTTGTCGAGGGTAGAAAATATACATTACATTACATATGTATATGTAACATACAAGATTAAAGATCAATTGCACTTATTTTCCTTACTATAGCTATATGTACCCTAATCTTCTCCCTACTTTCCGTTTACTGGTTTACTCTCTTCTATACTACGCTATGTTTGACCAGGCCAATAAAGCTAATCAGTTTAATCATTGTTCGAACTCCAACGTCAAGAGTCGATTATCTATATTGGTCATATTATCTGGATACTAGCATGCGTTAGATTTCGCAGTGATACGGAGATACGATGTATGAATTATTATTTATGCACGTATAGTAGTAAGTAGTATACATCAGCTGGTATATCTGTGAATCTAGTTTATAGTATCATATTATGTACATATTATGTTAATTTTAGAATATTTCTGAGAATTCGAATAATTTTTGTTCGATTATTAATCATTTCGATAATCTCTCATATATATATATATATATATATATTAATATACGGCGTATTCAATTGTTTTTGTAATTGTTCAAACTCGAACATAATATCGTGTTTATTAAACGTGAAAATAATTAAACAAAAAAAGAAAAACAATATGAGTAGAATTTCCTTTGTTTAACATTAGACGAGAATATAATACGTAGTGCTACGACGCTCAGCGTCGTCGACGGAGATACGTACATATACATGTACTACTACCTACGTTGGGCGTCGTTAGGTAGGGTGCTGCAGGAGTGAGTATATAGAGAAACTAAAACAGCATCAGAGAGTCTAGATAGAGAAAACTGGGGATGGGATAGTGCAACAGCATCTATAAGAAGAAGGAGAAGAGAGTGAATTGGCAGCGTCTGGGTACTGCCGGTGAGGAAGAGCAGAGCAGAGCAGAGCAGAGCAGAGAAGATCAGAGTGTGAGTATAGAGCAGAGGAGAGTATCTATACCAGACCATAAGGCAGCAGAAAGAGCTTGAGCAAACAGCTTCCAGTCGGTCGCCGCGGTTCGTCGAAGTCGTCCACCGGGTACCTACGACCGTCGTGATACACCTCTAAAAGTATACGTACATACTTATACTTACTTATCGAATAAATATACACGACGTTGCGTTGTGGTTCCGCGCGTGCGTTTTATTCTATAAATTATTATATATTTTTTAACTTATCGAGAAACGACATGTATAACTACTACATATGTATGTAGATAATTATTCAGAACTCTATATATATATATATATATATTAGACGATGATGACGATATTATGCCACGTGCTTGGATACTGCAGCAGAAGACTTTAAAACGTGTCGTATTAATAAATTCGACAGAGTTACAAAAATGAGTTTTTTTCAGTCCTAGTTGAACTTTTGCGATCTTTGTTGTTATTATTATTGTTATTATTTAATTGCAATACGCGTGTATGAAATTCTGAGTATAGAAGAAAAAAGAAATAAATAAATAAATAAATAAAAATGGTGATTGGTTATTGAGTTATATATTATATAATATACTTGACATGATACTTTTAAAACAAAAAAGTGCGATGCTTTACGTGTTGCGACAACCGTCAACTCCTGAACCTCCGTCACCTTGGTCAACTATATTTTGGGGTGACGATAAATTGCCTAGAAAACGTGCAGTCAGAGGAAGACGGGTAGCACAAATTTGTGGCAAAGTTACTTCTTCGAAAGTAAGACGTTTTCATTATATATAATAATATGATGATACATCCATTTCTATAAATATAATATATTTTTATATATAAGGTATATATTTGTGAAGTTGAAGTTCGTAACGTTAACGTATAACATAATCTTTGAAAAAAAAAAAATTCACTGTTTCATGACTCAACACGGAGAAAATTTTATAGGAGAGATTCCCATACTACGTATAGTTGCGGTGGGATATACTTGTAATATGGCGATGGTTCCGATACTTTTACTTAATTTTCCATGAAAATAAGAAAGACATTCCTATATTCGTGGTGATGTTTGGTATACAGTATAGGAACGATCGCCATATTACAAGTATATCCCACCGCAACTATACGTAGTATGGGAATCTCTCCTATAAAATTTTCTCCGTGAAACGTTGTTAAAGTTGCCAAATAGACGAGGATAGGTGTGTTTTATACTTAATTCGGGAAATTATAGATCGTATTTTGCTGTTTTTGAACCGTTCAAGTCATGCGAAATCAAGAAATTTGCACAATTATTTTGTTGCGTTAACGTTACGAACTTCAACCTCATATGTATATTTAAACATGTACATATTATGACGCAGAGAGAAAACAAATTGTTTTTTCTAATTCAGAAGTTAGATGCGATAAAAAAAAAAAAAAAAAAAAAAAAAAAACATTGAGCAGATATCCCCTTATATATATTATTGCAATAATCTAAAGAATGATTGACAAGATCACATCGCATTGCACTGCAGGCTCGGTCTAAAGAATATTCTAAATTCAACCTTTACTCCGATCTTCGCAAGAAGAGCGTATTATGATTAACACCGAGGGGTGAATCACAACGGAAATATGGTGTACACACGGTCGGAAATGTTGGGAAATATTGGGAGATATCGGGAAATATCGGGAGATATCGTGAAATATCGGGAAATATCGGGAAATATCGGGAGATATTGGAAAATATCGGGAGATATTGGAAGATATTGGGAAATATCGGGAGATATTGGAAGATATTGGGAAATATCGGGAGATATTGGAAGATATTGGGAAATATCGGGAGATATTGGAAGATATTGGGAAATATCGGGAGATATTGGAAGATATCACGGTCGGAAATGTTGGGAAATATCGGGAGATATTGGAAAATATCGGGAGATATTGGAAGATATTGGGAAATATCGGGAGATATTGGAAGATATCACGGTCGGAAATGTTGGAAAATATCGGGAGATATTGGAAGATATTGGGAAATATCGGGAGATATTGGAAGATATTGGGAAATATCGGGAGATATTGGAAGATATTGGGAAATATCGGGAGATATTGGAAGATATTGGGAAATATCGGGAGATATTGGAAGATATTGGGAAATATCGGGAGATATTGGAAAATATCGGGAGATATTGGAAGATATTGGGAAATATCGGGAGATATTGGAAGATATTGGGAAATATCGGGAGATATTGGAAGATATCACGGTCGGAAATGTTGGGAAATATCGGGAGATATTGGAAAATATCGGGAGATATTGGAAAATATCGGGAGATATTGGAAGATATTGGGAAATATCGGGAGATATTGGAAGATATTGGGAAATATCGGGAGATATTGGAAGATATTGGGAAATATCGGGAGATATTGGAAGATATCACGGTCGGAAATGTTGGGAAATATCGGGAGATATTGGAAAATATCGGGAGATATTGGAAGATATTGGGAAATATCGGGAGATATTGGAAGATATTGGGAAATATCGGGAGATATCGGGAAATATCGGGAGATATCGGGAAATATCGGGAAATATCGGGAGATATTGGAAGATATCACGGTCGGAAATGTTGGGAAATATTGGGAGATATTGGGAGATATTCAGAAAAAGGGAGATATGGTGTACGCATTTCTGCTTGTGATTCACCCCACGATTAACACTTAGTTATACTAAAACCCAATAAAAATGTGTACCTAGTTGGTATATGCATTTTGATGAATTGATTTTTAGAACATATATTATATTATATATCTAATGCCGAATTGAACGATTTTCGAATGTGTTGTACGCCTAATGTTGTATGTCTATGTAGTTTTTTTTTTTGTTTTTTTGGAATGCGGGCATATGCAGGCTGGTATTTCAACAATTTGAATAGTTCGTTTTTCTTCGGTTGAATATCTAAACGTGATAAATCACTGAATGTCTTTACGCATCCTTGTCCTCTGCAATTACAAAATTATTGCGTATAGCATTGATATACAGAATTATTTTATTGGAATTTATATTTTAGCTAATTTGTTAATTATTATCTTATACGGTGTTTTAATTCGACATATAAGAAGAATAAAAATAAAAATAAAAATAAAAACAAGAATAAGAATGAAAAGTCGGGTGTAAGTTCACATAGGCAGAACCGTTACGCATTGTTCCGAGTTTTACTCGTGCCAATTTTTGCGTCATATATTATTATACGCACCGCAATACCTAATTAAATTCAATTAATGTTATGCGCCTTACCCGGCGCCCGCGTAAGCGAAGTAAAGGGCTCTTGATGCATAGTATTACTATGCAGTTATGCAATATATATATACATACATATGTGTATATATAACAAACATATAAAGTGTATATGTCTAAATATACATATTCATATGGACATGGTATATCCATGCATATTAAACTGCCGCAGGACCATACGACTATTGCACTATAAATAATACATGTATATCTGTTACATATAATTCGCGTGACTAATGCCATAAGGTCGTAAGCGCCAAAAAATTATTTTTTTTGTGGATATGCCCAAACGATGTTATATGGCACGAAAAAGATTTTGCCACCAAAAATACAATATATATTTTTTTTTTTGGCGCTTACGACCTTATAGCATTAGTCACGCGATATATATATCCATAAGTTGCGAAGCTGTATTGATATGATATACTACACGAATATTTCTGGCGAAAATCATAGATAATATATTATATTTGAATAATAAAAGTGTTCAAAATCTCGATAATCTTTTCAGATATAATATTGTTTCACAAATATATTATAATCGGATTTTTTTTTGGAATTTGAAAATAAAAAGAACGATTATTTAACAATTTTTCAACCTACCTAATAAATTGTTTGATTATTATTTTAATTTTTAATTTTTAATTATTATATGTATTTATTTATGATTAAAAACATAAATTCATTCAAATTCATGCATCGTTTTTTTTTTTTTTTTTTTTTTTTTGTCTTTCTTTTATTATTTCCTGAGCTTCCATAAACAGCGAAATATACTATATATACATACGTATATGTAGGTATAATCATGAATCATTTATACCTTTACAGAAATTTTTTTGTTGCACCTGCTGCAACCGAAGGTCTTTAACCGTTGTAGCTATATATATCGTTATAATTCACACAAAGAATAATAATAATAGTAATAATAATATTATTAATAATAATAATAATGAGAAGAAGAATAAGAAGAAGAAGACGAAGACGACTGAAAAAAAAAGATGAAGTAAAAAAACCAATTAAACGCGCAGTAATTATTTCTCACGCGTATATAGTAATAATAACATATATATATACGCCGACTCTTGGAAGCTACTTAACCTGGCATGAGGAATAATAATTATCATTCTTTATTAGTTCTTATATATATATATATATATATATATATATACGTATATATAAGCTATATGGTATAACATAAATGGTATAGTTCAGCTGCGGTGCAATTCTATTTTAAATTGAGTATATTGAACCTATATATGCGAGAATTATTAATTATTATATTCTTCCGATATTAAAACTGCGGTCATATTCGAATTTCAATGCTTTCATATTGGTCAGAACGTCTCGAAATGTATAAAAAAAAAAAAAAAAAAAAAAAATGTAATCAAAACCCAAGGTTCCTATCTCAATTCTAAGTACTTGCCCCTGCAAAGCTTTCGATTACCCATTTTACTACGTATACAGATACTATTTAACGACGAAATACGAAATTTTATATTCATCACAATTTCGAGATAAGGAAATTTTTTTTTTTTTTTCTACGTTGTATAGCTTCGAAAATTATATCGTTGAAAATTTGTCGAATTTTCATGAAATACCTACTACTATTACAGGTATAAGGAGTGTACCGAGTTTTAGATTTTTCGGAGTTATATAACTGCAATAGGAATTGAGAAAACAAATTAACTACGAAATGTCACAAATCCTGTTTTATTCAAATGAGAAAATTCTAAGGCTTTGGGGGAAAGTAAAAAAGATGAGTAGAGGAATTGAAAAAAAAAAAAAAATTCATTTTTCGGCTCTCTACTCGTTTGTCTGTCTGTCTGTCTGTCTGTCAGCCAGACAGCAAGACGTCGTGTTGTTGTCGGTATAGATGAAAAGGATGTTTTAAAGAGCATAATATGATCGAAATCGTCGCCCACGCGGTTTAGGTAATTAGATGCGCAACTTTATGGCCGAATCATCTCGTTAACCGTACTGATATCTCGTTCTTGTCTTCTTATAACGCATTAACCGGCCTATTTGCATGTTATTATTACGTGTATAAGGCGCGAGGTATAAGGCAGCGGTATATAAACCTAGCTGCTGCCTGTCTGATTGTCTGATTGCCTGCCTTCTGCCTTCTGCCTGCATGCCTGCAACAGCTGAGAAATGCATTAATTAATAGCACCTAAAGTATATATATATATATATATATATATATAGAAGCGAATCTATTCTCTCTCTCTCTCTTTCTTTATCTATTATTTTCTCGATGCAATTTCAACTTTTGTTATAATATAAACGCGGATACTCAAATTGAACATCAACTTGTTGATTCTGTTTAAAAACGTTGACTATATTATTGACTAGATTATAGATGAGCGCGCGCGTGTAGACTATCGTTATTTTTCTTATCAATTTTAAATTTTTTATAAAGATAATGTGAAGTTTCTGAGAAGTCATTTTACAGATGAATACAGAAATGATAAATACCTGCCATTATTTTTACCGAATTTTTAATCTCACAATAATTTCCCGATAAACAGTCTTGAAAGTAACAGCTAATATATGGCTATAACTTTTCGACGAAGGATACTTTTTTCCAACATTCTGAAAAATCCATTACCTGGCTGTATTAGCTTTAATCGAAAACCATACAAGTTTAATAAAATCGCACGAATATAACATCAACAAGAATTTCTTGCTTTTTGATCTAGAAAAACAGTTTTCTAAGCAAAACGCAAGATTCGTTATAGAAATCGGATTTATTGTAAAAAAAAAAAAAAAAAAAAAAAAAAGTGATTTCAGGAAAAAAAAGGCTATTCGATTATATAAGCTCGAATAATACGGAGTATTGAATCGAAACGTGATGTAGGTACACTGCACCCGACCCAAGCCACTGTAAAATAACAATTTGGATTAATGTCCCCTTATTTTTAGTGCCGAAGGGCAATTGTGTTCGGATGACCGATTCCTTTTTGGACAATTGGTCGTTCGCTTGTATATGTATATATATATATATACGAGGAATGAATTATTTAGATCCTGATGATCATGCCGACGATAATACTGTTATAGAGTACATAGCTCCAAGCTATCGCGCATATGGTGAATTGAATATTAGGTATACTATACCTAATACATAATAATCGGTGCTTCGTGAATCAGGAATCTAAAAGCTATTATGGAGATGATTCCTTCATCAAAGGAAGGCGTCGTCGAAATAATGATGAGAACGATTTTTCCGCTTTTAGAATACTGCGAGAGATAAAATTCTATGTTTAAATTTCCCTGCGTCATCATGCACCATGTCAAAACTTTGATGGAAGAAAGGTTGAAATTTTTTTCTCAACACATTTACTAATATATTTTAGAAAAGAATATTTTTTGATTAAATTTGCTTTCTTTTTTTTTTTACAATTTTTTTTAACCGAAGAATTATACGGTTTTCGTCAAAACTTCAACTGGGTCTTTATAGTACCCTAAGCACCTCAGGCGCGAGGGTATTCTCTACATGGAAAAGTACTCATGAGGGGTTACGGTCTTCACTTTCAACTGTAGGGCTCTCCAAAGACCTTACTTCGAATAGGGCGTATGAGACAATGAATTAATTGGCCTTGATGTCGACATACCTATATAGTAGGTATCGCGTGTCTAATGGCATAAGGTCGTACAATTTTTCTTTATGCATGTCAAAATTCGCTGTGAAAATGATAAAAGCACATAAATATAACTCGGAATTAAGATGAGGTTCGAAGTTCGTAACGTTAACGTAACAGAAAATTCCCAAGTAGCAATTTCGGAAGTAATGTAACAAGGATGTAACGGCCACGAGGAAATGTCCGCACATTTGGAGATCAGCTACATATATCTGGTACTTTGACATTGCAGGGACGTCACTGAGACCTCAAAGTACCAGATATGTAGCTGATCTCCAAATGTGCGGATATTTCGTCATGGCCGTTACATCCTTGTTACATTACTTCTGAAATTGCTACCTGGGTTCGTTGAAGAAATGCAATATTTCGTGATTCAAATGTTGTTAGAATTGTTAAATATGCGAGATAAACATGTTTCACACAATTTGAGGAATTATGCACTGTTCTTGATCCATTTGAAACGTTCGAGCCTTGAATTCTAGAATTTTTTGAAGAATATTTTGTTGCGTTAACGTTACGAACTTCAACCTCTATGGAATCAAGAATTTGAACACCTTAAAGCAGAAGGTCGCTTGCACATATAAATGTGGGCGGACTAGGCCTTCTAATTTTGGTTGTGAAATTAGTCATTTAAAAATTTTTTTTTTTTTTTTTTCCAAAATTTGAATGTCTTTACTTTCACAAATGCGATAGAACAGAGTATAATTTCGCTTATACGATCTTTTGGAATTATTTAATGTGACCTTTTTTCTTTCAGTTAGGTTACATCTGAAAGGTCGTACCTATATGCACCAGGATTTTATGTTTGTTAGTCAATTTTAAATTCCAACGTATGTATTTGAACATAATAAATTTTAAGGCTTATCGCGTAAGTATGTTGAAAAAAAAGAATGACCTTTTGATTTTCAAAATGCCAAACCGGTCGTCTAATGTAACCTATGACAAATCTAACTAAAAAAAAAAAAAAAATGATCCATCGAAAAATTCAGTCATGCAGCCTCGTGCACTATAAATGTAGTCACTTCCAAATTTTGCACATAGACGTATATTTGCAGCAAACTATCAAGACTCAATTTACGATCATATATAGGGATATGTATCTACCTTATACCGGCTCGGCATAAAAACACGCATTAAGGAAAACGACCGCAGTTAGCTTTTGCCATTTGTCATAGAACGAGGATCAAGAAATAAGTCGGAAGCAAACGCACAGTAAAGTCGTTTCGCGTTGTTTAGTCTCGCTCAATCTCCACTCACTATTACAACACACTACTTCTCGAGCTGTTGTAGTACATAGGTACACACATACTCATTGCAAGCGCAAAAAGATCACTTCTCTATAAGTGAATCGAATCTGTGAAGTAATATCTGCCTTTTCTCACAATCAATTCGCGTTCTCCATGATCTCCGGGTGAACTTCTTCTTCTTCTTCTTCTTCTTATTCACTTTACATACTGCATAATGTATAAACTGTATTCACAGCTCTCTCTCTCTCTCTCTCTCTCGCAGATTAAATGTCGTGGCATTTTATGTCTCGTGAATATACCTTCACCTTTTCTTGTACATTAGCCTGCATCTATATAGTTGAAAGTATAAGATTCGCGTATCATCCTCCGTTCTCCGATCTCGTATGATCGCATCGCCAGGTTTTGCAGAGCTGTGTCTAACGATACTGCGATGCTTTCAATTTTTTTAAAACTTTTTCGTAACTATGTACGAGTTTAGAAAAAGCAGACAGGCCGAGTAGACAGAGTTCATGTCACAGACAGTACCTATATTTGAGTATACCTATAGTGCTGCTGCAGCACTATTCTGGATCGAAAAAAAAACAGAGGCGTGTCAGTTTTGGTACTTTTCCACTATCCAGCCATAGAATCCTGCATAAGCATGCAAGTATAGGTATATGTGTAATATACAAATGGATAATCGATCATTGAGAGCAGATTGTGCTACCTATGTAAGGCCTGCAGGAATTAGAAACTCCGTAGAAAAAGGAAGTACCTAAATAGAAAAAAAATTGAAAAAAAAAATTAACAGAAAAAGAAGAAAAGAACACGAAAGTGATCTAGATTCGAGTTGCTTTGCTGCGAGCTGCACAGTAGCAGAAATGTATAGCCACTCGCGCGAGGCAAAGCCTTAGGCCACGTTCATCCTGCAGCTATACAGACACGTATATCTCTATACCGCATTTACACGTATTTGTCCGATTGATGAAACTTTACGAATTCGAAAGGGTATTTTCCCGAAATTCTACATATCCGATTTGTAAAACTTCGAAGAAACTATAAGAACAAAAGATCTGAAAGTTCATAAAGCTCCGAAAATCGAATGAAGGAAAACCTTGGTTGCTATATACTTATTGGAATTTGGTATGAGAGGAGCTTTAAAGACTTATAGGTATGAGATGGTTGAGTGGTTGTAGTAATAAATAAAGCAAATACTAGCGATGCGCGAACTAGTACCACCGGAGTTACGTAAGCGAAACGGAGGATTACTATACCGATAAAATAGATAAAAGCTACTCTATAGAGGAAGAACTGATGCTGCAGTGGCTGGATGAGAGTTATGGGAAAGTGCAGAGTAGAAAAGCGTGGGCTGCATTGGTGTTCGGTTGGATTATACATGTATAACGAACACACTGCATTACAGGCTTGCATATACGTATACGAATACGTGTAAAGGAACTTTGAACATGTTCTCAGATGGCGACGAATACTCGCAAATACATATCCGTACGACCTGAACTGCAGCAGAACGCGTGCTACTTTTCCTACAACGAGGAATTGTGGGTAGGTACATACTTACGTAGTATGTGTAAACGTAAATCGTATAAGTAAAAGCGAACACGAACCGAATCGTTTTAATCTTTAGCCGATGTTCTGCTAATGGTTCTTCCCTTTCCACTTCTTCTCATCCTTCTTCTTCTTCTTCTTCTTGTTTACTCATTCTTTGAAGAAGAAAGAAAAAAATCAGGAAAAAAATACATCTCAACTCTACGATTTCACCGGAATTCAAGGCGCGACTTGACTCAAGCGAAGAGAATGGGAGTCTGATTCATCATCGGATCAATTAAAAACAGATTTATATATACCATACTTCTCTCTATTTGATAATAAGTTCAGGTCACTCACTGTAACGAGTGCAGATAGAAATCTCACAATACTGAGTCACTTTATGCATGAAACCTTGAAAAGATCAGAAATAATCTGTACCGTTTTTTTTTTTTTAAACATTTGATGAGAAAATGTTCTGCAAAAAATTCTAAAGAAGCAATAACTCGTGTCGAATCTGCACGATGACCTTTCAGCTTTCAACTTTGCAACGGTGCACGGAATTTCCCGGAAAGAGAATTGAACTTTTATGATAACCATTTTGAAGCTTAGTACGTCTACTTTGAAACGTATATTCCAAATTCGTTCTGAGATTATTTCCCCATGAGTTATTCAACGTCAAAGCAAAATCGTCCCCAAATTTTCGACCAAATATCGCGAGCAAACGAATCCTCGTATCCAGATTTCCACACGCAAAAAATAGTGCTGTCGAATTTACTCCATGAGCAGTGAATATATGGACAGCACTTTTTTGCAGTAGAAATTATCACAATTCTAGTATTGGGTACATTGGAGCAAGTGGCATTCAATGTTTACACGAGTGAATGTTATCACAATTGCGATAATTTCTACTGCAAAAAAGTGCTGTCCATATATTTACTGCTCACAGAGTAAATTCGATAGCACTGTTTTTTGCGTGCAGAACACGTTTTTTTTTTTTTTTTCCGAGCTCAAATCTCCAGGATGTATTCCGCTTACTTCAAACAGCACAGAATGTAATAAGAGATGAAAACACACTCAGTGTGCTCCAAATCGAATAGCTTTACCGATACATCGAACGATCTAGCTTTGATCATTCCATCTGCACCCGCGCGAGTATATCTTTAATACCAGAATATGCATCGTACAGTCTACAGAGTGAAGAGGAGTGAGTGTTTTTGGTACATAAAGTCCGAGAACTATTCTGCTGCTACTCAACTAAGTAGACTTTAAGTCCAGCGTCTGGGGTCTGGATTCTGTGCCACTGATTCGTATAACGATCGTCTATTTCGGTCGCTGGTGAAGTTTAAGATCATCGAACTGCGATCTCGAAGCACGAAGATCATCTCTGTCATCGCGTTGTGCAGAGTTCCCTTGCGATATTACGTCCTCAAGGTCGACAACGACGTGGTTTATTTATCATAAATTTATCACGCAGCTCTTCTTCTCCGTGAAGGAGTACCTAGTTACCTGAAAAGGAGACTTGCACCGGTTTCAATGAGCTTTAAGTCTCTCAATTAGCTACTACGAAGACGCTTGAAAGCCTTCCTACTGGAAATCTGACTGTAAACTTAATTCATGATTGACTACTACAAGGTACCTACATGATCAGATCTATGAGGATGAATTCGCTCCTCATATTACGTTCAACTTATGTTATACTTATCATCCTGCAGCCCAGCGGGGTCGTGGTGGTCGTTGTGCTCTGCACCTATGTACCCATACCCATACCATATCATACGGCATATATACACCAAAGCCGGAGATGCCGGTTTTCCTCGGCTCGCCTTGAAATACGCAATTAAAAAGTCGTGATCTTCTTTTCACCGTGTGAAAGGTTCTATTTTAAGCTTCCTCCACCGAGACTTGGAAATTACTTGCCGCTGTAATAGCACCGGCTATTTATACCTATATTTCGCATGCTAACTGAGCTGAAGATCTGCATGCAGTGATATTTATGCGCTGCGAAGAAAACCAATTCTTCCAAAATCTATACGGGAGTTTAGAATCGGCTATTATTTTTCTAACATCTTCCATTCGTTTTTTAATGGTTTTTTTTTCTTCTAATTACACTGAGAGCTGATTTACTACAATACATAACGTATTATCGAACTGCATTATCACAGTGTGTGCTTCAGAAAATAGATAAAGATCCCGTTTATCTTTTACTCGAAACTTTTTTCCTAATAATCTCGTGTATGTAACATCGATTTTTCAAGCTCGTTGGAACCCTTCAGGGGCTTTATCAATCGCTTTAAAATTGTCGATCAATCATATCGGGTACCACCCCTCGTTTTTAAACCCTTTTATCATGGCAGGGCTCCAACGAATCTGTCCATGTCAACAATGAAATTTAATCGCAATATCGACTAGTGCACCATCGAGGCCGTGCAAAAAAAAAAAAAAAAAATGTAAATAAAATCGTGAAAAAGAAGTGCGAAAAAAAGTCGGAGAAGTACTTCTTCATTTCTTTACCTTTAGCGTGTTGGTATATGGAATTATTTCGGATTCAAAATCAGTGTTTTAATTCTGACTCGAAGATGTTGAATTAAGCGTTCATATACAGTTAATTCAAGAGTCATTTTTTCAATATTCTATAAACTGTTAGTTCAAATCTCTAAACATGTATCCTTCCATCTCATTTCTGCAGAATGAATAAATAGTGGGTTTTCATGCATCGACATCAACACATACCTACCTATACGACAAATAAAAAGCTGACTAATGTACATACCAGTAAATTCCGTCATCGCATAAGAAGATATCCATAAAAATTCTTGACCAAATCAAACAAACCGAGGTTTTATGTGTAAAAAGCCTTCATATCACATATATATATGCAGTATAATGGTCCTCATATGTGTATTTCCTGCTATGAACAGCTTTGCTTTGCTCCATTCCCAAGGTTTCCTTCGAAGAATAAAATGCAGCTTTTATATCAACGTATAGGTATGTGTACACGCATCGTTTTAACCGCATGAGAAGGGACATGATTTAATCCTTTTAGTAGTACCTAGTGCAGGTGAAGTGTTCAGGTCGGCTTATCCCGTTCCGCAGAAATCTTTACGTAATTAACATAGCCGTTGGTTGGTTGGTTGGCACTTGCTTCGAACTTAATCCCGTTCATTACTTCACTCCAACAAGTTTCCACAGTTTTATTTACTCTTTAAGACGACAGGTCTTGTACTACGCCTAACACTCGCTCGTGTACCTGTTTCAACATTATTTTTGTCATTAAAAATACATAGGCGCGAACAGGTCGCTTTGAAATTTACAATTTGTGTGTTTAAACTCACAGGATCGAAAATCATTCAGCATTGAATGTATGAGACGACTTCTTTCCTGTATTCAAATGGGTGAAAATTTTACAGCCATAGGGACCGACTCTAATTTTCTGTGATCGGATAGGGGTCGGGTTGAAGTTCTGACTTCTCGAGTGGCAAAAATTCCGCATTTGAATATCACCGACTCGAAGATTTGGGAAAGGGCATTTCTCCAAAACTCTACATCGCTATATTTCGAAAACTTTGAAATGATAAGAACATCCGGAGTTTCAAAATTCCGAGAGCTGAAGATCCTTATCAGGGATCCTAATGTTCCAAATTTCAATGTTCCTATAAAAATTCTGAATCCTCTCAATCGAATTGGTGATTTTTGACCGTTCGGAACATCGAAAATTCGGAACTTTAATCCGGCCCCGATTATATCTCGATGTATTAAAATTCTGACCGATTTATCCGATCGAATTTATCAGTGAATGTGAAAGAGCCGATATTTTACCCAAATTTAACATACATACTTTACGATGTCCCTGTACCTTACCTACCCCTAAGTTAAACCCTCTTGACGACTCTAATCCTTGTTACAAAGCCTGAAGTACAGGCAGCTACTAGAACCGTGCAACTGAGAGACGTGCGTAAGTGTCCTAGAAGGCCGGAACTACCCGCTAAGTACGAAATGCGTTACAAGCTCACACGGTGCTCCAGGGTTTATGATGGTCACAGGGTTTCGCTTAAGGGACTAGCTTCATCGATCCAGTTGACTGGGGGTCGATATTATCTTGCTTTTTTTTTTTTTTTCTTTCGTTCTTTCACTTTCTGTATGTGACATCTTTCAAGCTTAAGAGAGCAGCGCAGATCTGTTCGTGAAGTATTGGTTTCGTTCGGAAAAACGACGTTTCACTTCACTTCAACGAATCTCGACAATTCTGGCTCTCTAGTATCCAAGAGCAAACAGCTGTCAAAGGAAAACTGGAAAAGTATTCAACGAACTCGATGAATTATCTCAGAAACAACGGCGAAATGAAAAAAGTCTGAAATTTTCGCAGGATTTTGGATTCATAAAATTTGATTAAAGATGATGAAAAGCACCGTGAAAAATCCTGAATTTGTGCATTTTGTATTTTTTTTTCTATTGTGATAAAATATTATGTCTACATTTTTTAGTTTTGCGGTATACCTAGGTGTTGATCGGGGATTACGGATTTAGAAATTCGAGCCAATCGAGCTGTTCGATCATTCGTATATATTGGCAGACAACTTTGCGTGATATTAAATCGTTGTAATCTGCTTATGTAGGATTTGTCGAAGCCGTATAATGATCACTCTGTAGGTAGTTGTAGTAGATAGTTTGGTCACAGGTACTCAGCAGTTTCATATAAACTGTTCAGCGATCAATTGTAGGATAACACAAATCTATCCCATGAAAATATATAGTAAAATAAAATTTCAAACTTTTGAATTAATTCAACGGTGCACTGATCCTTGTACATTATATCCTGAGCAAAGTTACCAAAGAGATATCGCGCTGCATATTTCTTATCTATCTCTATAGTTTGGCAGTAAACTTCATCCTTCATCCTTCATCCTGCATCCAGGCTTTAGCTAATTTGCCTAATCCTCTTTCCCAGTTGGGAAGCTCGTCCAGTGCTCCCAGTAAATTAAGCTTTAAAATCAATACGCAGATCGGTCGGGGACCAACCCTTCTTCAACATGCTGAACTATAAAAATGCGATCCCTGCTCCTCCACCTCCTATAACCGAAAGTGCATTTTGTTTGTTGGGTATCCAGCAGCCTTCTCTTTCACCCTTTACTCTATCCTTCCCTTCTTCTATATATATATATGCTAAATTTTGCAAGGGGTGAAGATACAAAGGGTTGTACTAAGCTCTCAGGGTTAGTCATCATATTTCTCTCCGGTGTCCACCAGCCGGAGTATTTCTGTCTATATACATAAAACATAAAACCCAACATATGTAGGTATACCAGCTAGTGCATAAAATCGTTGTTTAAATTCGGCTTTAACGCAGAAACTATGAAATGATCATTACACCTGCAGGTACCATCAGGGGGGAATTTTATTCAGGAAATTTGGCAGACGATAAGCGTGTGTATTTATATGTCTCTGCCGTTACTATACATCAGGGATCAAGGCCCATGTGTAGTGTAGCTTCGTTACTCGCACAATGCCGAGTGCAATGACCTGGGTTAATGAAACGGGAGAATTCCTGGCTTAATTAAGACTCCGAAATGCGGAAACTGCGCTCAGCAACGTCATCCACAAACCCAGACCCAGACT
Organism: Tenthredo mesomela; assembly: GCA_943736025.1. Taxonomy (NCBI): domain Eukaryota; kingdom Metazoa; phylum Arthropoda; class Insecta; order Hymenoptera; family Tenthredinidae; genus Tenthredo; species Tenthredo mesomela. The sequence continues at coordinate 25,587,531 of OX031017.1, read as the reverse complement.
CCTTGACATGTAATGCAATGCATATATGGAGCATCAATCCCGGAGTTATCAAGACCCAGGAATGATATGATCAGGGATTACTATTTCACGAGCGATGAAGTTGGAAGATCATTTTTTTTTTTTCACTTCTCTCAAACTTCGTACACGTTCGTTATATGAAAACTATTGCAAGTACTGGGTTCAGGTTCGACATACTTATTCACTGCACATTTTCACGCTGTGTGAACTACGATTATTAAAATCTTTTGCTATAGGTAGATGCAGAAATGAGATTGATGATCGTGGAAATGATGAAAAATGAGGTAAGCCTTCAAAAAAATGATACTTCTCATGCATGTAATGCAATTTTTGTAGTTTACACTGCAGACATGTCTGGTTATAATATCCATGTGAAATTTGGTCCGTTTCGGATGATCGGTGACGGAGTTATCCTGTACGAATCAATTGATTATCAATTGATTTGCTTGTGAAAGCTGTGAAGGTTTACTGACTGAATTCATTCAATACGTCGAAATGGCATTTGATACCGCGGATCGTTTCATGATCATCCGTGATTTTCAACTCTTTAGTTCTAAGGAAATGTTAATTCTGTCAACGGGCGTTTAATCAACGTTTCATTCTACTTGTAATTGTTTGTATAAACAGAACGATAAAATATTTCAAAGTGTGAATTTCGGAGAGCGTAAAACGCCCCATGAAAATGAACCAGGAGAACAATTCCGTCATTCGTTCTCAATTCTCATTTAGTTTCTTCGAAATCTTTGTTAATTGTTTTTAACGTTAAATAGTAAAACTCAAGAATACAAGACACGTACCTACTTTTTTTACGCGACATTTTCAGCTCCGAGTTACAGAAACACGCAATCGTATTTATTATTATTATTAGAAATTTAATTCAAACACGAGAGAATTCAATTACCTATGTAGTCTTATACTGGCGAGGGGAGGTAAGGTGATCAATTAATTATCCGCGCAGAACAGCGTTATCGTTCATTTTATATACCCGCATATTATATTTATATAGGCCTGCAGATGTATAACAAACCATATAGTAAACGCAATTTATATTTATACGAAACACGTAATTCCAAACACGCGAGTATATCGACCCCTTCTATATCTTGCAGGTGAAAATACCTATTCCTCGCACGAAAAGTATAATACTATGTGAACATGTTTCTTGACGATTCGATAATATCTGTGTTTCCATTATTTTATCCGTTTTCATATTGTCAAAAAAAGAAAAGAAAAAAAAAAAAGGAAATACTCACGGTTCAAATTTGATCACAGAAATAATCACCCTGGGATAAGAAAAAAAAAAAATTCTCGAAAAATATAGAATTATTCGTTGAAAATTGAAGTCAGTGTTCTTATTTTTCGGCATGAAAATTATATAAGTGCGATTATATAATATAATATTGTAATTATAATTTTAGAAATGTATGTGTCATTTTAAGGATGTTCTGGAGGTACAATCGGCATCAAAACAATAAGACAGACAAAAACCGAATTTGCTAATTTTTGATGATATTGATGCGAAAAATGATTGAATAATATCGAGGAGCGGATATTCCCACAACCTCAGAAAATGAAAAAACTCTCAATTTAGTGATAGAATTTCGAAAATACCAACAATCATGAAAAGTTGTAAAAACATTTTACAACTATGTGCTGAAAATGGTGAAAATTGTTCATTTTTGATCCGATTTCAAAATTTCAGGGTTTGTTATACTCAGTGATAAAATCTCTACGAACTCACTGAAAAAAGTTTTGCATAAAACACTCATATTCAAGTCAAAAATGTAACAATATATGTATCATATGAATCTTCAGAATGTATCGGATTGTGAACAATACTGAATTCTTACTCAAATATGAGTGTTTTATGCAAAACTTTTTTCAGTGAGTTCGTAGAGATTTTATCACTGAGTATAACAAGCCCTGAAATTTTGAAATCGGATCAAAAATGAACAATTTTCACCATTTCGAGCACATACTTGTAAAATGTTTTTACAACTTTTCATGATTGTTGGTATTTTCGAAATTCTGTCACTGAATTGAGAGTTTTTTCATTTTCAGAGGTTGTGGGAATATCCGCTCTTCGGTATTATTCAATCATTTTTCGCATCAATATCATCCAAAATTAGCAAATTCGGTTTTTGTCCATCTTATTGTTTTGATGCCGATTGTACCTCCAGAACATTCTTAATTAGCGGGAATAACAATAAATGCAGATTTTAAGTGTCAGCTCTATATTAGGTATTACAGTGAGATGTGATTTCCGCGATTAATCTCAGATTTTGCATTTTGTGTCTAGTTCTTCACCGCTCGAAACCCATTGTCTTTGATTTTAAAATACTTTGAGTCTCGACGTAGCTGGTACTATACGTAGTGTACGTATAGGTATGGATACGTTGCAGCATGAGGAGTATTGCAGCAACCGTGAAAGATACGAGAGTTGGGTATTGTATTGTCTTTCGACAATGAGTGGTCGTCGTATGAACGGCAATGGCACAGAGGGTTGGCGATTGTATAAACGTCTGGTGTTTTAAAAACCCACGTATTTTATTTTCTTATTATATTCACTGTTACACCGCCACCGCCACCGCGACGTTGTTGCAACGCAACGCGTCGTATAAACTCCAACAATCTCATCGTTTCAATTAACAAATCGTGGGCAGAAAATTGTAATTCAGGAAATGAATATCAGGACAAACGCGAATCTCAACTATGCTATTACCGCTTTAACCGCACGAGCTATCATCCTATATTAAACCTATATATAAACAAGAAATAATTCCTATATCAGATGAGAAATTAGACTGGTTTACTTTCTGAATTTTTTTATTATTATTTAAATATGATGGAAAGAAATTTTTATTAAAATCTCTCGTTTTTATTCTCGTTTCAGGACTCAGGCGCGGGGGCTCCAGTCGATGACGATGATGCATCACGGGGTTGTAAAAGGTAAGAATTTTTGTTCTAAATCTGAAAATCACGGTTTTATAAAAAAAAAAAAAAAATTATTGATGCGGTTACGAAAAATTGAATTTTCAATTTTTGATCGCTAACCGTATATAAATTTTTTACATAATAGGTATACTCAACAATATTTCGAATAATTACACGGGTTTTTAAGACGTGATGAAAAATGGCGTATAATAAATAAAAAGAAACAAAAAAAAAAAAATCCTGAATTCACACCTTGAATAAAAATAATTGATTATTTTGAAAGCCGCGGTGATTTTTCATTATTATTAGAGGCAATTAAATAAATCGTTTAGTAAATCAATAAGTCTATCGATTCTCACACCTTATTGAAACACAATATTTAATTCTATATTAGGTATATATTATGTATACCTATACATATATGCTTAAAAGATAATTAAGTGATAATATAATTTATTCATACATATATATTATATACCTACGTCGAAAATAATCTACCTATGTAATCTACTCGGATAAATCTGGATAAGGAGAATTTTTCTCGATTTGGTAACAAGCAGCTACCTCATATTAAGTATACCTTCCAAATATGGACGGCTACCGGTTTACCTGCGGCTTTAATAACGAGATATGCGGTAGAAAAATTATTGCCTCACTTACAAAGTTCTATCTTCTTTCTCAATAACTTTGAACCATACTTTTACAGCTTTATTATATTACCAATCAGTACGAGTTTTAAACTATAAAAAATACAACGTCATATTACGCGGATCACTATTTCCTGCAAAACGAAAAAAAAAACAAAATTTTTTCTATATTTTCCTCATCCTGTATCTATGGAATTAGAAAACTTTGTTTTTTTCCCGCAATTCCAACTTTCATTGATAAATACGATTTTGTAGATAAAAAATATTGATCCAATTCTAAAAAAAAAAAAAAAAAAAAAAAAAAAATTGAAGAAATTATAAATTTGAGTAGGTAAGTCACGTTTTTACTTATACACTTATATTAGGGTGTTTTTTTTGAAACGACTATTTTTTTTTGCAACTCCCCATTGAAAATCTTGTTGATTCTAGTACTCGCGCTCTTCTTTTTAAGTTTTTCCATGCTAAAAGCATGTGAACATTACGACTTTTTCTTTAGTCGCGCACAACTCAGCCGCATTTCGATGGGTTGTTCTCATCCAAGACTCATTTTACAGAGAATTTAGTGTTCTTCAAAAGTGCTTCAGGTAGTTTGGCTGTGGTTTCAACCGCCGCACTTGTGTGAGCCTCCAAAGTCGATTTCATGCATAATTCTTCTTTCTCGCTGTGGGCGAATAAACAGTTGGACTTGGAGAAAAAAACTTCCGAACAATTTTGTAGGAAATTTATTTCTCTACAAAAAAAGTCCAGCACATAAAGTCTCTCAAACCAGTATTTCAAAAGATATAAGGACTTTGATTTTTTTAAATATAAAATTCCAACAAAATGTCAAGTTCAATATTTTCAAGTCAGTCAAACTGTCTTGGGCACTTTTTAAGAACACTAAATTCTCTGTCAAATGAGTCTTGAATGAGAACAATCCATCGAAATGCGGCTGAGTTGTGCGCGACTAAAGAAAAAGTCGTAATGCTCACATGCTTTTAGCATGGAAAGACTTAAAAAGAAGAGCGCGAGTACTAGAATCGAAATTAAGAGCTAAAAATTGGACAGGATTCCCTTTTCGACGTCGACAACAAGATTTTCAATGGGGAGTTGCAAAAAAAAAAAAAAAAATAGTCGTTTCAAAAAAATCACCCTAACTTATATATTATATATTCCTTCGGGATTTAATACTGCAAATAGCATGTGAGGGTAAGCCTTAGAGTCGCGTTGTATACCACAAGACTTACGAGGTCATTAATTTGCCGTTGTTCATCCTATAAGAGGAGCAGGTTGTTGTTGGTCGTCGTCGGCATTATGTGTATTACCCAACGGTTGATTGGAGATTGTAATTAATGATTATTGCTCTATCGTATAGACGATATAGGTACCTAACGTTGCCCGATCTATTTAAGGTGGTTCGAAGTTTGTTAATTGCAATTATAAATCTCGATTGCTAATGATATACGAATTTAATTAAGACTATATGGTACCTATAATACATATACAAGGTATGTACATCAGTACATATAATAAAACGCGTCTCATATATATATATATATATATGCGATTTGATCGTAAGAAAAATATAAGAAATTAATAAAATCGCGTATAAGAAAATAATAAGAAAATAAAAAACGTCTATGTATACTTTTCATCTGATTTTGCAAACTATAAAAAAAAAAATAATAATAATAATATAAGCATTGCGATTGATTAAAACGAATAAATTGATTGATTTGCAAATGAAATGGAAAAATGTTAGATAAAAAAAAATTAAATATATAGAGAGTTGGCATAGAAAAAGGTGAACTCTTATTTATTTCTACACACACACACACACCATTAAGGCAAACGTGTATAAGATGTATGTAATTGTATTTATTCGGGTCAAACAGCCGATTAGGTACGCTTGATGAACAGTTTTGTAAACGTCGTTGAACCCGAACGCGGCCCTTCGATTCAATCGGGATATATATTTGTAGCCTGACCTTTAACTCTCGCGATTTCAAAGGTCGCGTATCAGATACGCGATCTATTAAAGTCGCTACAGCTGCACAAGATTCCTACTAGCTACAAATCGGAGTCTAATCGACTCTGCGCGATGACGTCTGAAGTTTAATTACATACCAATTTTTATTGTTGTTTAAATTGTTGATTTTTATCGACTTTTTATTTTTCTCTTCTATTCGATTAGTTATACTTTCCTCCAGGATCCACAAGAAGCTGCGTTGAATGAGTTCAAAAATTTTTAAGGACAGCATTATTATCCTTGAACCATAATGTCCGGTATAGATACTTTTCGGAATTTCTTTTATTTCCAAAACTGTAGAATATGTAAAAATTTTCTGTTCCTTTTTTTTTTTTACTCAACTTGATGTACAAAAAGTTGCATATTTTTTTGAGTTTTTATTTTATCCAAAATTCCAACGGTCATCTCCTGCGGTATTGTCTTAGGGAATAAATCAGCCCTTGACCAATCGAATCGGACTACCGATGCTCCTAAAATCCTGCGGTTAAAGTGACCAAAGAGAAATCCCTTCGCTGCGTGAATCGTCGAAGATAAAAAATTGAGTTTTTGAAGACGTGATTCCATAGATCATAAGACACGCTATTGTTCATACTTTCGATCGTCATAATTCTCATACCTAATTTTCACACATAGATATATATATTAGGGTGGGCCAAAAAAAACTTTTAATTTTTTTTTCTTTAGTTACCATGAAAATATTGCTCAAGATGATGAAAAAAAAGTCCTCTGAAAATTTGAGCTCTTAATATCAATATTAAGAGGTGCCTAATCGCGATTTTTGATTTCCCATTTAAATAACACAGGAAATTTTTTTTTTTTTATTTGGAATTTTATTCCGTTCCAACGAATCATCGTGTTATAAAAATCAATACATATTCTTGTAGGAAATTAAACGATCTCCAAAAAAGGTCTGATGTAATTTTTCGCTAAGTTCACTCGTTTCAAAGTTATTCAAGGTTAAAGTTCAACCTCAAACGGTATATGACGACTTTTTTTTCGACTTAGCGAAAAATCACATCAGACCTTTTTTGGAGATCGTTTAATTTCCTACAAGAATATGTATTGATTTTTATAACACGATGATTCGTTGGAACGGAATAAAATTCCAAATAAAAAAAAAAAAATTTCCTGTGTTATTTAAATGGGAAATCAAAAATCGCGATTAGGCACCTCTTAATATTGATATTAAGAGCTCAAATTTTCAGAGGACTTTTTTTTCATCATCTTGAGCAATATTTTCATGGTAACTAAAGAAAAAAAAATTAAAAGTTTTTTTTGGCCCACCCTAATATATATATATATATATAATTAGTCCGTACTCTTTGAACTGCATTTTAAAATTGTCTGTGTATAAGCGAAGATATAAGTTCGTTGTGCCGAAACAATAAGCGTTAATTTGCGATTACAAAATCATAGAAAGTTGCGCAATTATTTATTATTATTAAGTAGGAAACTGTATATAAGCTAATTCCTATACTTATCTCACCGTTAGCTGCACTGCGCAGCAGCCTGCGGCATCGCAGCCTTATACCTTTGGGTCTTAATTAAAATTAATTCATTCACATAGTCCCACGGAAATTGAAAGAAAAGTTACTTTCTTTACTCTGAGCAGAAATTGTATAGTTTAATTAACGCTCTGCACTGCATACAGTGGACAGGTACTATACGTACCTGCAAATATGATGAAGGGTAATTTAGACCCAGGTTCTTTACTGTTACGGAACATAATGTGTCATAGGAAGTACAAATTTGCTATGGTAACTTCCTATGCAACTTAACTGATATACCGATTATTCATATGCGAGGAGAACTAATTAGCTTTGATAGAGGTACGTATATAGGAACTTACCAGTCATTATTTCTATAAGGAAATTATATAGTTGTATCATTTTTTCATTCCATTTATGACATCGCTATTTCATTTCCTTGGTATTTACACTCAGAAAAAGGTCTTGTTGACACAACTAAAATTTAGTTATTATATGGATAATCACATTTTTTGTTTAGTCAATCAAATTTTTTGTTCAGTCAATCAAAAATTTCGTTGGGATAACCAAAATTTTGTTGGGAAAATCAAATTTTGTTGGAACAACCAAAATTTTGGCTATTCCAACAAATTTTTGGTTGACTGAACAAAAAATGCGATTGTCCATGTAATAACCCAAATTTTGGTTGTGGCAACAAGACCTTTTTCTGAGTGTAGGACTTCATTGGCTGATTTGAGAAATTTAACAGTCAGATGATCTTCGATCCCAAATTACTTCTTCGAGTCAGATCAAATCCGTCACTTATTCGCTGACTTCCTTAGCTTTCAATTAGCACCGCGATTACTCTGTGCATAACTTAGCGATAAATCGAAAATTATTCTCAAACTATTCACAGTCGCTGATAGCAATTTAGCAGCTGAAAAATAGCAAGACATGAGACAAGATGAACTAAGACAGTCCAAACTGCGCCGAAATGATTTATCAGATGTTAAAATGATGTGAAAAACTCCTAAAAGATGTGGTAAATTATTTATGACTTTCGTTCATTTCAAATGACTCTGAATGACTTGCAGTGAATTCTAGAGATCCGGAATGACTTGAAACCAAATTTTGTTGACTTTCAAAGAGTTTATAGGTCAGCTGCCCATATGATTTTTGACGATTTAAAAGATTGCTATAATGGCACAGGTATATTATCTACCAACAAATTGCGCTCGTATACCTACATTGGCACTTTTTCTTCTACCCTAAATTACTATGGTAATAGGTGAAATGGTGTGATTGCATTCTGAGAGCGGGGTAATATAATAAAACATAACATAATGGGTCGGTGTACTTAATACCCGTTCATTGTCAGTGTACAAACTTTCACTTTCACCTACTGAGTGAGTGAGTGCTACCTAGTTTTGTTCTGTGTTCACGCCTTGCGACCAAAGCGACCATCGTCAAACTCTGACTGACCAAGTGGACCACGAGTCTACATAGACTTGTCTGTTTCCACTAAAAAAAACCTGCACTCTATGCTACTTGAGGAGCTACGTAGACCTAAAACGGGGTGTGCATGTGTTCATTTTTTTTTTCAAACAACCACTTTTCGTGTTAGATGCAGTCAAAATACAAACCACTTGATGCAAGGACGTGGATGGTTCCGCTGCATCGATTTCAGATATTTTGGGTTTCTAATTGTTCAGAAAACAAACCCCTATTAAGATGAACAGACAACTTTTTGACGCGTTCATTATTCTTCTAGAAAATTGAAACATTGTATAAAACAAAGTTTAAAAACTTTTCTGGCCATTGGGCAGAGGTTTGATTTACTGAATAATTAATTATAGAAACCCAAATATCCAAAATCGAAGCAACGGTTGACCCAAATCCTTGCATTAGGTACTTTTACTTCGATGTACCCATCGATTGAAATTTACTATCTACAAGTGAAATCATATCGATTATGGGGCATTTGAATGGGTTACAAAAATGTGAAAAAATGATCAACGTGTTATGCAATGTCTCATTTATTATTCCCGTACAAGTGTGTTTTTTTCTTTCTTTTTTTTTTTTTATCCTGGTCAATCGTCGTAGCGTGCCGATTTTTGCACGGTAGGTATAAAAATACTTGGGCACAGCTGTTCTGTGTGCGGGGTTACATAATTTCTAATGATAACGATTCCTGCACGTACATACATAGTAAATCTAATTTAATTTTTTTTTTTCTATAGACAAGATCGGTACATGCAAGTATTACATAGAGGGAAAGTTGTTACCAAATATTCTATACCACCTATTACACTATAACGAGATCAAAGATAGGTGTATATATGGATATACGCGAACTATATTAACCTATGGTCGAATTCAATTGGTTTGATTTTATTTTTCGCAATTATATATTATTTCGGTGATTGAATTGCACGCAATTGGTTTGTTGAAAGCAATTATGATTTTTCATTATCTTCGTCGTCGTCTGGGTTACATAAATGACAAAAATAACAATGATTTTCATACGAAATAGTTTGATTGTACACTCAGAAAAAGGTCTTGTTGACACAACTAAAATTTGTGTTATTATATGCACAATCACATTTTTTGTTCAGTCAACCAAAAATTTTGTTGGAACAGCCAAAATTTTTGTTGTCCCAACAAAATTTTGGTTATCCGAACGAAATTTTTGGTTGACTGAACAAAAAATTTGATTGACTGAACAAAAAATGTGAATGTGCATATAATAAACAAATTTTGGTTGTGTCAACAATACCTTTTTCTAAGTGTAGAAAATTTGAATTGAAATTTTTTTTGCGCGGATCTTTGATAAGCTTGTACAAATTTCGAACTTTTGATATTGTTCAAACGTACCTATACATAGAAAAAAAAGTTTAACTTGAGCCAAGAAAATTGGGACAATTGGGACAATTTTCTTGGCTCGAGAAAAATTTTTGATTTGATCCGAGAAAATTTAGGTTTTCATTTTTGGACCGCAAAATTGTCTTGAATCAAGTTATAACCTTTCTTTCTGTGTAGTAGAGACAATTCTTACGAGCATATTAGAAAAGAAAGAAAGAAAGAAAAAAAAAAAAAAAGAAAGAGCGTTTGATGTTTCAAAAAATTGATAGGCTCGATCAGTCAACTGGTCCGGATGTCGTGTATATCTACTGCAGCTCTCCATAGTTCCCGATCTTCAGTGAAGCGATGCGATGATTATTGTCAAATATATAACACGCGTTGTTCGATTCGGATAAATTTGAAATCAATTCAGGAGCAGACTAATGTATAGGCAAGGAAGGTATAATATGATCAAGAAGTCTATGAAGTAGGTATAAACTGGGAGATGAAGGTTTCAATTGATCTTCTCGACGTCGGGGGTCCGCGGCAAATCGCTGCCGCGACGTGCCGTAGCTGTACTCCGCTTTGTTAGTAAAATTTACGAACTCGTAAAAATTCCACTCAAGGTGGACCACTGTCGGTGTTCAACCTCACCCGCCTATGCTGAATATCTCAACAGCTTCTCTCACGTTTATCTCCGTCTTTCGTATACTTCTCTTATACCTCTCTTACATACATATATTTCCTTTTTTTTTTTTTATCGTCTCTATACAGCCGTATAGCCTGCATGCCACCTGCTTGAATTTTACCTGCAGGCATCATGATTCTCTCTCTATTTTTCTTTATGAAAAAAAAAAAAGGAGAAGAATACATTTTTGAAACTTACTACAGTGAATAAAACTTCTCGATATTTATAATGCCGGTTTAATATTATACTCGATGAAATCTCGAATCTGTTCTTTGAATCTGCGAATAATTTTTTTCGAGGAGATATATATGCAGCAGCAGCAGCAGTTCAGGCAGATATATAGAATAAAGATTTATGGTTGTATGTTACATAGTATTGTTGTTATTATATTCTCCTGTCTGCCCCGCAACTCATCAGCGAATATAAGGAGGTAATTGCGTTTGAAATGTTTATTGCGAGTTCATATAAGTTTGTTCATAAGCGTGTGATGGAAGCTGTGAACGAATTGAGTGACGTAATTATTTCAAAAGTACCTACCATACAACAACGGTCGGATGAATTATTATTAATTATGGTGAGAAATATATATACTCGGAATTATCCCTAGGACTCACGTTCAAATCATACAATTACATAAATATACCAAAATATATTCTCGAACAATAAAAAAAAAAAAAAAAAAAAAATCAACTAATTAAAAGTTGAGATGTACAAGAGGAGAGTGGAGAAAAATGATAAATGAAATTTATTTTTCATGATTTTTTTTCTTCACATTTTCATCTCAGTCCATTCTCGAGTCTTGAGTTCTCGAAAAATCTAGAGAATGGATCATGACAAGAATGTAAAAAAAAATTATGGAATTACTTCCAGCGCGTATAAAGAAAGAAAGAAAAAAAAAAAGTAAATACACAAATTTGACCGAATCGAAAATGATCAGGCTCAGGCATTCGGATCATCGGTGGGGCATGAAAAGCTCCATATGCATTTAACTGCTAGTATGTATATTCGCCAGATCTATATATTGGCCGAGGAAAGAGGTCAACACACGGTAGATTAGTTCCGCGACATAAATATTATCTGGTCCATTTATAACCGCGAGACCGCGGAGGAATGACGTGGGCGGACGCGAAGATATAAAGCAAAATTTAAGGCACTGAGGTGTCGGTTGTATAATACTTATGCAGTTTCTACCCTCGAGTTCGAGACGACTTTGTAAAGTCATGGGGGATAAAAAATGATAATTCAAATCCTGAAGGAATCTAGCTGACTTATATTATAGAAATGTGTGTCTTATATATGGCACAGTGAGTGAACATGGACCACCAAGGTTCATCTATATCATTTTTTCCACCGTTTTTTTTTTTTCTTTTTAAACTGCGATTTACGATCCTGAGAAAAAAAAAATCGCCTAAAAATTGCTGAAAAAATTTCAGATAGATCCGCACGTTTTTACTGACTGATTGTCATTGTGTATATATAGTACGTCAGCCAGAGTGGCAATAATAAATTGTTCAAAAAAGTCTTCCTGCCTTGATATGAAGTGGCAGAAATAATTAACCGAGGGAAAAGAGAAATAAAAGAAGAAAATGAAAAAAAAAAAAAAAAAGAAAAGTACCGTGGAATGAAATTACTCTGCAGTGACCTCGGTGAGTTTGCGTAGGTAGGTATATGGGGCATTCCGCGTCACCTTAGCCACAAAAAAGAGGAAAAAAAAAAAAAAAAAAAAGAATCCTCACAAAATTACAATAAATCGGTTTTTATATGATACGAGAAAATTCACGAGATTTCATATTTTTTTTTTTACATCTTTTTGAGACGGTTTTTTTTTTCTTATTTTTTATTCGCTGGAGTGACGCGGTATAATGCCCTATATACGTACGTAACATAGGTATAATTAAAATCTATAATTGGGTAAAAAAAAATTCTGCTGACTTTGTTATAACGAGACAAAAGTAAGAGGAGAAATACAACAGATGACCATGAACCACATAGCGAGTTAGTTTAGAAGCCGAAATAATGCATTATATATACCTACTATTGCATAAATTTGTTCTTTCTCTCTATCCTTCTCAGGCTAGTATAATACCTACTACTTCTTGCTAATTAGATTCGGTTAAGTCATAAGAATTCGACCGTTTCAAAGTTGCGTTCTATATGAGTATAGTATGAAAGTTATAGTTAAAATTTGAAATACTTGTTAGTGGCCTTATCGAAAGCAGTTTCTTTCCACGCCATATATATATATATACACACCATCTAGGTACATAAATGCCTATATATACTCAATATTGAATTTTTACAGGAATAGCTGAGTTAGGTGTGTTATTAAACTCGTTATGCTATTATAGTATATGTTCATAGTGTGCGAAGGTACCAACTTTCTTCATTTATACACGGGCGTATGAGTTTATATGTATACCGTGTCTCGCTATATATACGCTGTTGAAAAATGTATAATTATACCGTGAACCAGTCAATTATTATGTCAACTGTCACACCGAACCCTGAAGACAGACAGACAGACAGTCAGTCAGTGAGACGTAGCACAGTCATCATGCAAATGGAATTAACAACGGCACATTCACTGCAGCATCAGGTTTGCCTCGAAGAGACGATAACCACGAGATTTGACCTCGTGAATGAAATGAAATGAAAAAATAAAATAAATTTAAAAAAAAAAAACCCGTAGAACGTGGACAGAATAAGGTTTCTTTTTTTTTTTTTTTTTTTTCATTTAAAGCAAATCGAAATATTTGAATAACGAAAGCTACCTATTCTCAATTTCTCAATTCCTTCGGGACTTGACTCGCAGTCACATCATGTGATGATGTTAAACATGGTATAAAACTCGTATGTTAGGTATCTTTGAACCGCGATGACTGGATCAGCTTTTTAAAAAGTCACCGACTCCTTCCTCTTATTATACTACGTAAAATTGTAGAGATGGAAATTTTACAGTGCAGAGATACTGATCTGACAATATGAAGAATAACTGTTAAGCAACCTGCTAATCGGCACCTGAATCGCTGTAAAGTTGAGACTATAAACTGCGGCTACACGAACATCAAGCTGTCACATTCATATTATAATCATATACATACCAGCTTTAATACTACGACTCGTGAAAATATCTGGCGAATTTGCCTCCGGCTTTTATAAAGCCGTATTCGTATATACGTACATATATACCTACTTTGTTGCTGCTGTCAAATTAAACGAGGATTTCGTCAGGTTTGAAAAATCGTGAGGAATTATTGCGCGACTGGTCAATTATCATCAAAGATTGTGAAATCAAAGATTCTGCGGACTCTGATGTTTGCGGATATAGTTAATATATTTCTGATCAATAATAATCAATAAGTTAATGAAAATAATCCAACATTTGCCTATATTTTCATCAGGTTTTGAACTTCGCATATGAAATGTCGATGTAGGTTTCCTGTGTTAAACAATGACTCGTCGGTTTACCTGAAAACAAAAAAAAAAAAAAAAAAATTACGTACAATCTGGCTTTCGCCGTGACTAGGAAGTCGGATTTCATTGCAAATTGGTCGGCAGTCGCTACCCGGACGTCCTCCATTCTCGACATATATGTTGAGAATAAATAATAATACCTATATATAGGTATTATATGTAAAACGAACATCACATCACGCGTTGATGGGTATAGATCCCTAATTGTCGCGTAAATGATGAAATTGCACACCGACATGTGCACCTATATATGCAGCAATTTAATTAACCGTACATCGTCGCCTTCCTTTTCTGTCATTCAGACTTTTGTCATCTGCTGATCGGCTGTTCCTAATCGAATTCGGCTGCTATTTGCCATTCCGATCGGAGTCCTGCGCGACGTTTGCGTCATACTTTGTGCATAATATCCGCAACCTGCATAGAAACTGGTAATTTTATGTATATAAGTCTTTAAATCCCTGCAGGATTACTCTGCAGAGATGCATTTGCCAGGTTTTAAATGTAGCGAAAATTAAAACGACGTGGGACTATAAGATTGTGGCGAAAGTATCGCATCGAGCAGTCACTCCAGTCACTCGTCCGGTGTTACTTAATGAACATAATAATTCGACCCGTGACCACTTTCCCGCCAATTTCTCTGGCTTAACGATGTTACCTACCTACCGTTTGAAGTTTGACGACTGAAATACTACAGCGGCAGGTTTTTTGGCCATACGGATCTTTAGAAATTGTCCATAAACTCAAAACTAACTCACTCACTACAAAAAAACTCACCATTCATTTTCTCAAGTATTGGTACAACGATTTCAGTGCTGAAACTAGTCACAGTTCGTCGCTTCCATGATCTTAAAATTATGGAACTATCAGGAAATATGTCATCGAATTTTGATCATGATGTTCAATCCTCATCGAATTTTGATCATGACGTTCAATCCTCATCAAATTTTGATCATGATGTTCAATCCTCATCGAATTTTGATCATGATGTTCAATCCTCATCGAATTTTGATCGTGATGTTCAATCCTCATTAAAAAAAGTACCACAGCTTCTGCAGCTGAATGGATGTATGCGGGTAAAGTTTTCGAAGAATAGTACCTATAGGGAAGAAGAAATTAAGTGCAGAGTACCTTGCGTGACCAACGAAACCCGCGCGGGAAGTGCAGGATTCTGGATGAATGAAACTGTCGAGATAAAAAAAAATATGTCGTGTTTATATTTATCGCTGTGGTTATCTAACTCAGTGCAGCGTTACGTCTGTTTCCGTTTTGTGTAGATAAAAAATTCCGAATCTCACGTAACTTCCGCGGTTCAGATAAATAATCACTAGTCGAAATTGCAGAATATGATAGACCATATATTAGTTACATGTGTTTTTAGTTGATGAAATATTTAGCGGAATTTGGATACTAGCTCGACTGTGTGAGGCAAGTAATATATGAATGATTTCGGTCCTCAAATATATTCCGAAACCTCAAACGGTAGTTGAATAATTCATGCGACTCGGTAGTATGCGACGCTATGTCTGCGTGTACACGCAGATATCCTCATCACTTCTCGTTGTCACCATACAATTTTAGACGGAGATTCTATTTTACCATTAACTTACTTGAGACTAAATTGCAAGATGAAACAGGCCATGAATTTCATCAAAGTCTAATCGTGAATCGTATATATTCATTTTAGACTTATACCAAAAGACTGATGATCGATTAGATTCTTCAGAATTGAGAAAACCAAGACGTGAAATCAGGATTTCTCATGCTACTCTTCAACCATTTGAAATACTATCAAGCATGTGAAGGATCTGGACTGTCATTCAGAAGTTGAAAGTCGATTTTATCCTCATGAAATCATTCGTCGACTTTTTCTGATCACCGAGATTCGATTTCCGTTTCCTCCATCACAATGATTAAATATCATTCTAGCTTCATTATTGCGATACGTCTTTCACGGATCATGAAAAAGTTGTATCAGTCGATAGCTTCGAGGTGCAATAAATCGCGAAAGGGCCCGAAATAATCTCTTCGGGATTATCTCTTCATCGTTGAATCTCGAATCTCTTTATTCCCATCGGAATTTATTGCGGTTGGATTGGTTTGGCTTCGCTTCATTCGTATAGGCTCAAGATTTACGATCTTAGTGATCGGACCTTGGCTATAATCACACGTAGGACGTTGTTGTAAGGAACGGATGAGAATGGAATGAAATTTCACAACTGCAAGCCATATAGACGCTCGTGTATCAATCTAAACTCTTCAGATTAAACTTCCATGCTAGACCTACAGCAGGGTCTTATTGAAAGGCATATAATAAGCTCAGAAGCTACCTAGTCGGATGAATATTAGTAATGCGTATGACTGATGGTTGGCAGGTAATTTTCCAATTCTGTTAATGTGGAGGAGACTGCGCACCGCATTCCGTTCATACAAACATTACAAAGTAGGTAGAAACGTAGGTAATGTAAGTAAAGGCAGACTCGGGGTTAACCATAAAAGACACCTTGTTGTTGTACATAGTTTATAAATATGCAAGAATCAAGAAACCCATGCCCAACAAAGATGGTCGTAAAATTGAGATTATTACTTCAGGTTTTATTGCGCGCATAACACACTTTGCGGTAATAACGCTCCTCCCGTCTTTCTACTTCGACCACAACTTCGATATTAAATTTTATTAAACTCTGCTGCTGAAGCTGCTGCAGGCTTCTACTTTACTGTTAGCCAACTCTAAATCCGAGACAAAGGAACGGAATGGAACGAATTAAGCTTTTGTACAAGTTCAGTTATCATTAAGAAGCTATGTTCATTTTCTTTCTTTTCTCTTCTCTTCTTTTTCTTTAATTTACTTTTTTTTGCAACCAGAAGCTCAACCACAACGGTTCGTTTCCCACCGATGAAGAAAGTCTACAAGCGTTCGAAATTCTGCGGCTTGAATCACTAGCTGCAGCATCGATCATTGACTAGCGATTCGAGATTTCTCGTACTGATAAGCCGGCCTTTGGACGTCGGCTTCCGCTTGCCGAGAGAAAGCGTATCGATAGTGTCACTGATAAAACCGCCCGAAGCTCGCAGCTTGACCAACTTCTACGGTATTTCATTGCGACTTTGTCAGACAACACCAATTCTGATTAAACTATAGGATATCAAAAGCCCATCTCTACATGGATAAAAAAAAAAAAAATGTCTAAGGGAATTGTATGATTGATTTGTTCGAATTCTAATCGTGTCGATCGTACACTCAGAAAAATGTGTTGTTGACACAACCAAAATTTGGTTATTATATGCACAATCACATTGTTTTTGTTCAGTCAACCAAAAATTTCGTTCGGATAACCAAAATTTTGTTGGGAAAACCAAATTTTGTTGGGACAACCAAAATTTTGGCTATTCCAACAAAATTTTTGGTTGACTGAACAAAAAATGTGATTGTGCATATAATAACCAAAATTTTGGTTGTGCCAACAAGACCTTTTTCTGAGTGTATAGGAACTGGATGACTTTTGTATTAGATTTGCATCAGGCACGCGACGGTTTTTCATAACAACTAACTAACGATTAGTCCGATAATTCTATAATTTCTTGTACACATAGTTCGCACACGAAATTCTGGCGTAGACTGAAAGTTTTTAAAAATAATGCTCCGTTCGGCTGACAAAAAAATTCGCGAAAATTCAAATTTTCATATTTCTCTGCATACGGACTTCAAAAATCTGAAAATGTATGAAGGATTAGATATTTTCTGACAATCTTAGCTCACGCCAGAATCAAATTAATTTTGAATGTGCTCACGAAATCGGATCCAGTTTAGACTAAAATTGACTTTGAAATCGAGTCAACTGTTGACTTGTGTCATTTTTACTTTTTACAGATCTCGAGGCTTTGCAACATCCAATTTTGTGGACAAAATTAAGTAGGATTAAGGGCTATAATACAATATTATATTATATTATATAATTCGTCACAATCCTCGAAAATAAGTGAAATTTTTTCCATCCTGAACATTATATGTGATCCTTTAACAATTTATCGATCACAGCTGGGTACCTAATTCCGTTGCGAAACTTGATAAATATCAAATTTCGCTAGTCACGCGACTCCCATAAACTAACTCGCTGTCTGTCTGTCTGTCTGTCTGCATGACGAACGAACTTGTCTCACAATCAATTAAACTTATTAGCTCTACACCGAGAGATCAAGGCGAGAGGCTAAACCAACCAACATATGAGGTCCAATTTGTCTCCATATAGTTATATTATACTTTGGTGCGAGTTACGGTCATACGTTTAAATAACTCTTTGCATTATAATAAGAGAAAAGAAACAAAACGAAACAGCCTTGTGACGATTTGTACAAGTTCGGGCGGAACAACAGATTCGATATTCCTGGCCACACAGATTTGAACTATAAAAACCGAATTCGAAAGCTCGTTCTTCTATATTTTTCTAAAACTGGTTCGTTAAACAGGTGAGAAATGATCACTTTCATAAATTGATGTTGAGGTTTTGGCTCTTTTTCTTTATTTATACGATCGGAGAATGAACAGCGACTGATAGAGGCGGGATCACAATCTTGTTCGTGTTCATGTTACAAGTTCACTGCCGACTTCTTCTTCTTCTTCTTCTTCTTCGTCTTCCTCTTCTTCTCTGTGGTATTATATACCAGGCTAGCCGCCTGTCTCACCAATTATATCGACGCGCTCTCGTACATTCCAACGATTGCACGATCCGGGTCTTGAAGGCGCGTCCCTCATAACGAAGAAGCGAGCCTGTCTGCTCGTATTTTAATTGAAAAGGTAAGATGATCACTGAATGTGGTCAGCCAACCCATCGACAACGTTCTAGCCATAGTCTTCAGGACCTACCGTTTACGATCGAAATCAATAATCTAGAATTAGAAATTCAAATTTACTTTGCGCTTCGGTGACCATCGAATTTCGATTCGCTCAATTCGGATTCATTCATCATTGAACATTGATTCATGACTATATTTAGGCATATATAAGGATTTAGAACACGAACTGTTCAATATCTACTGCAGCTTGAGTTTTCTCATCTGATTGGGAGAGACGGAGGATTATTTGCCTACCGATCGGGTATACCTATATAGGTGTATACTATCGGTCTTGATCGTCGCGATAATCTAGATGATAGCCATGTATACGTAATATGGATTCATGACTAGCAAAGTTGACGCTTCTAGCGGTTTGGAGTTTGAAATGATGTTGGAAGAGTACTGGGAGAACCAGTACTTCGAGTCGAAGAATGTTTTCCAGGCTTTACCGTACCGTTAAACACGCAAGACGTGAGGAAAAGGTTATATAACGTACGTACGTACGTAGGTTGTACGGCATGGGCTTCTCATAGCCGCGTTCACGGAGTCCAGAAAGCCGCGGTGCACCGGCCGCTGAAATAATCAAATCCCTGTCTGTCGCAGCTTGTGGTATAACACTACAGTTGATTGCGTTAGTCTTCGGAGAAGCAGATGTTCTTTGGTTCTCAGGTTATGATAAGTACGTAGCAATGATGACCCGCGGTCGTGCCCGGTGTATATATGTTGTTATAATAGTTTCGAGGAATGCTGACCAATGAACCGTGTAGAGGGGTGATCGTCAGGTCATTTTGGGGAATCGCTATACCTGGATGCACCCGCCCCTGATTGGCCGGTGCATTGATCCGTAACGGTGACCACGAGCATATAAGTCGGCCCTCTGACCTGGGAGAGTCATTCGACAACTCGCCGTCACACCAGTAACATGGAATCCTTTGGCTCGTTGTTGTTCGCTATCGGCGCCGGCTCCCCGGACCTGGACTTCGTCGCGGACCTTCCCCTGGAGATCTCGCAGAAGATATTCGGGTTCCTGGACGCGGCTTCCCTCGTCAACGCCTCGCACGTATCCCGGAGGTGGATGAACGCATGTCGGGGCGACCCGAACCTCCGGAGACGCGCTCGCCGTCACCTACGCAGGGAGAGACGCAGGGTTTTCCAGGGTGGGCTTTTTCCCGCGACTCGCGGACTCGGAAAGCCCTCGCGGGGAAACTCTGTCGCTCTCCCTGTTTTCCAGGCTAGTTTTAAGGTCGGCCCACCAGCCGTTGGCCGCAAGGGTAGCTTTGTAAGCAAAATTAACAGGAGCCCAAAGTCGGGCTCGACTAAGTCTAGCTTAAGAATTTAGGTAGTACGTACATAGATATAAGGATTGTAAAATTATATATGACGAATATTATATTTGACCTGTGATGTAATAATTTGATGATCGATGACGTGTAATTTGATATTACTAATTTGACTAATAAATATATTATATTTTATGAATAATAACGAATTTCTTCTTCCATTTCTTTTTGTTGTTTTATCCATTTTAAGATAATTTTGGCCAATAACCAAAAGATACCAATTACTTTTGACTAGCTAAAACTGTACCCCAAAGGGTTTTCTCATTGCAGTCATTCATTTCGATTTGTCGATTAACGAAAATATCGCCGAGTTTACAATTGACCAAGTTTACCATTTTTTTCTCCGAAACGTCGTGCTCTGGGGGTAAAAATGACCCAGCTACAAAATGTTCATTTCGAATCGAACTTTTCGAAAAAACATTCTTTTGAACATCTACTATCAACAATCATAGTAGATATTCGACTTCAAACACTGAATTTGAAATTCCAAAAAAGACCAAAAAAAAAAAATTTTAATTTTCGAATTTTTTATGATTGGTCTATCGGATCGCCTAATCATTTTTTTTCTCCAAAGCTGAAATGAAATTTATTATCAAAGAAAACAAGAAATAATTGAAAAAAATGAATACGCAGTCCGGAGTCCTACATGTCTATTTTTTTTTTGCCCATAACTTTTTTTTCAGCTTTGGAAAAAAAAAAATAATTAGGCGATCCGATAGACTACTCAGAAAAAAAATTCGGCAATTACATTTTTTTTCCAGTAACACAAGCCTTAGACCCTTGAAAGGAATAGAAAAATAGAAGAATTCGTCCCAACTTGGTTAGGGGCTCCAATTGAAGTTTCGTTATTTTGTCTAGTTTTTTTTTGCGAAAAAATTTCAAATTCAGTGTTTGAAGTCGAATATCTACTGTGATCGTTGATGGTGGGGGCTCAAAAGAATGTTTTTTCGAAAAGTCCGATTCGAAATGAACATTTTATATCTGGGTCATTTTTACAGAGCACGACGTTTCGGAGAAAAAAATTGTAATCTTGGTCAATTGTGAACTCAGCGATATTTTCGTTAATTGACAAATCGAAATGAATGGATGCAATCAGAAAACCCTTTGAGGTATGGTTTGAGCTTGTGAAAAGTAACGGAAAAAAAAAAAAATTTGGACCGAATTCGGAAATCGCGGGTTCAGATCGCTTTCGTTCTCACGTGTAATACACCTCATACATACCCCGTCGTAAAATCAATCCGGCTTAAGGGGGGCCTATACTGAAATTTGTAAAAAAAAAAGTTTTTCATTTCTTAAAGGTGCAGAAAAGGTCCAAATAAAAGAAGCCCACGTTATACGTTGTAAATGATGCTAGTATCTATGTATATAGAAAAAAATTCAATCTTTTGCCATGAAAGTGTAGACGCAAGGAACCTTTCGCAGAATCTTGCAGCGCAGCGAACGAAAGTTTCTGCAAAAAGTTCCTTGCGTCTACACTTTCATGGCAGAAGATTGAATTTTTTTCTGTGCGTAGATATACTATAGCATCATTTACAACGTAACGTAGACTTTTTTTATTTTGACATTTTCTACACCTTTGAAAAATGAAAAACTATTTTTTGTCCAAATTTCAGTATAGGCCTCCCTTAACAATTTTACTCGCGATTCTTCTGCTATTTACGCTTCGATATATGCTCCTGTATTTACCTGTATGGATATATTTGTATATGATGTTTACCTATAGGTACACGAATATTCGCGATGAAAATCGTGTACATATATGTATAAAGAAATCAGAGTCTTCTTTACCCGACAAATACTTGAGGAATCATAAAAATCGCAATTTTAAACGAATTTCGATGGGATCGGTATTCGACTGTCATTGAGCTATAAGAAGCAATTGAATTTCGAAATGGGATCTATTCGGGCAAAAAATTTGTCGCCTCAAGGGGTAATAAAGAAAGAAATAAATAAATAACAAAATAAAGAAACGAAGAAGAATGGACAGAAAAGCGAGCCTTCCACATCTTACCGTACTCATTTGATCTCGCGACGTAAATTGTTCAATGAATTGTGCTTTCACGCGATTATGTTCCTACCTACTAGAGAAGAACTCATTGCTTTGGAACAATTCGACATAATGACATCCCCTTTTCGGAGCTTCTACCTCACGAATGGGAGTTCTGGAAAAAATTTTTCTTAACCACGGTCGTTTCCGAAATTCTTCCATCAAGTTATTTATCATTTCAATTTTGGAAATGCACGGCGATTTAATTAACCGTGTAGAGGGGTGAACGTCAGGGTATTTTGGGGAATCGCTATACCTTGATGCACCCGCCTCTGATTGGCCAGTGCATTGATCCGGAACGGTGACCACGAGCATATAAGTCGGGCCTCTGACCTGGAAGAGTCATTCGACAACTCGCCGTCACACCAGTAACATGGAATCTTTTGGCTCGTTGTTATTCGCTATTGGCGCCGGCTCCCCGGACCTGGACTTCGTCGCGGACCTTCCCCTGGAGATCTCGCAGAAGATATTCGGGTTCCTGGACGCGGCTTCCCTCGTCAACGCCTCGCACGTATCCCGGAGGTGGATGAACGCATGTCGGGGCGACCCGAACCTCCGGAGACGCGCTCGCCGTCACCTACGCAGGGAGAGACGCAGGGTTTTCCAGGGTGGGCTTTTTCCCGCGACTCGCGGACTCGGAAAACCCTCGCGGGGAAACTCTGTCGCTCTCCCTGTTTTCCAGGCTAGTTTTAAGGTCGGCCCACCAGCCGTTGGCCGCAAGGGTAGCTTTGTAAGCAAAATTAACAGGAGCCCAAAGTCGGGCTCGACTAAGTCTAGCTTAAGAATTTAGGTATAAGGATTGTAAAATTATTTATGACGAATATTATATTTGACCTATAATGTGATAATTTGATGATCGATGACGTGTAATTTGATATTACTATAATTTGACTAATAAATATATATTTTATCACTAATAACGAAGTTCTTCTCTCATTTCCTTTTAATATTTTCTATACATAAGATACTTGCAATTAACATTACCATTTTGATTCTTTTCTGTGACAATGAATCAATGAATGGGCTCGACGAGTTTCAGCAAAAAATGTACGTATTGTAGAATTTGACGTATATAATATCAATGAAACTTATTTTACAATAATTATTGATGAGTCATCAGATAAACTACCATTACAGCATAACATATGAATGTTAATATATCCCTGATACTGATTCAAAAGTGTTCGAATTCAATTGGATTCAATTGTTCACTTGTCCTCGATTTACCCATTCGAATTGTTTGTTCAATGTATCATCTAGCCTCGTAACGAGATATGTAATTCAAGAAATCGCGCGGCAATGAGTGATTTCGAGAAAAGGCACGTCGTATTTTTATAACGCTACATACGCACAGCCACGGGGTGAATGACCAGCCTTCCGATTCAGTACTCGCTTCACTTTAGTATCCTAGGGGACGTGCGTCTAGGGCGGAAATCGGAATAAGGGAGACCCTATATACTGGAAACGGAAAGCGGAGGGAATATCGAATTAGGTAACTCGATTTAGGCGGCAAATATTCCTAATTGTAGAATACGAGTTAGAATTCGGTTATGCTCAGCGTGTGATTTGATTCTGTGCTCGAACTCACAACCATATTTCCTCATAATAAATTATCAAACAAGTGGAAATATTTCTATAGGTACACTTGATGTCTTTTTTCTCACAACTCCGATATCGACTCAGACATACAGATTTCGAATAAAATTGACTGATGCAAAGGTTCTGGATTAAAGGTCGAAAGTTCATATAACTGGCACTACGCTGTGTTTCGTTTATCATTTCTTTGTTATTTAGTAGCAAAAACGACTCCCATTCAAATGATTGGCAGCCGCAGAATATTGGTGGAAAAATTGTTACACGAAAAAGGAATTAAGGATAAGAGATTATTCACGGTTGTCAAAGTCGAGAATTGCCCCAGTGTGGGAATAAAATATCGATAAAACGGAATCTGCAGGAACTGATGATGAATAGTCGTCGCGATCGATCGCGTCGAGCGGTATCGAGTATCGAGAGCCATTGATGAGATACGATAACATCTTTTATTAATGAGATTGTATACTGTTTTTAAATCAGGATATTTCAAATTAATGTTATTAGGCGATAATTACATCGGATGTAATAAAATTCATTTGCTCGTAAACTGCGAGAACTTATACTTAAAGTCTTGAAATTCTAAAATCTAAACCAACCGTTTCATTTCAGAGCTCTTTAAAATCAGGTAAAATCTATAAGATTCGGTCGATTTCATTTTACGTGGCAACTTATTTCATTAGAAAATTACCTATTATACCTACGAACGTCACCTTGACAATTTTTTTTTAATAATTTTATCGTTCAATATTTAATTCTATAAGATCGCATATTATGTGCAACTGCAATTTTAGAATGACCATTAAAAAAAGAATTGTGTCACATCGAAATTGTAGGAAATTGTACCTACGTTGCCTGAGGAAAAGAAGCCGAAGTAGAATAGAATCAACCGAATATAATATATTTTACTTTATTTTGAAGCGTTTTGGAATCGAACATTTGTTCATCATTTTTGGATTTCATTTTCGGGAATATATCCTACGAAAAGTTATATCGTTGTCGAGAGTTATTAATGTAGGTATGTGATGAATATTCAATGAGCAATCAAACTCGCTTATTCTGATTAATTACTTCTCATTTGGAAAACCATGTTACATTTTTTTTTTTTTTTTTCATTTAAATTAAATTCGATTACCCACCAATTTTCATTTTTCAATCATCTCCAGTCGTTTTTTATTTTCTAATTTTAATCTTACCTAATAGTCTCGCGGTGTTTTTGTGAATAGTTTTAGTTTTAATTATAGGTACTAGTTTGAGGCTGTAATTATAAGCAAGGTTTTTCTAATCACTGAAAAAAAAAAAAAAAAAAAAAAAAAAAAAAACGGGGTACAGCTCATTTCTATTTGGAATCACTATACTTTAGAAATATGACCACATTTACAGAAATAATTCCATCGTTATTTACATGATATATCACAGAATTTATCCTCTTTAAGTCGCATCGGGATCTACTGCAGTTGCCGTGGAATTGAACTCTAATCTGATTTCCATAGGGCCTCGTAATGACCAATTAATGGATCGGAGCAGGTGTCTGGCGTTTTCCTCTATTTATTCCTCTCGAATGCCCGACCATATCTCCAAGAGGCATTAACCTGTATCCAATAAAATAATGGGAAATATAAATTATTGAATTTACAGATTGCAAAGAAATTGAAATCATATTTCAGTTTTTTAGTTTTTTTTTTTTTAATTTTTCGTTGAAAAAAAAAAAAACAGAAAACCCCTTCCAAAATGCAGAGTTCAGTTTTCACCAGATCTCCGACCATTTTCAGATGAACGTTTAGGTGATGTGTTTGATTTTTTGTTTCACGATATCTCAAGAACAAATGAACGGATTTCGTATTTTCTTGTATCAATCGCATGATGCGTTCCTGGCTGACTTAGAACTGATTAGATTCAGGACTTGATCGGTTTAGTATTATACAGTTTTTGAGTTATTCGAAGAAAAAAAGTTTTAATGATGATACCTCGTGAACTGATTAACGGATTTTTATGATTTTGATCTCAATCGATAGGATTTGCCACAACTTGAATCTGGTTGAACTTGAAAAAAATCAATTTTTCGCTCGTAATACATTTATTGTTTGTTGAGTTCAATTTTTTACTTGTAGAACATTATTATTTTAGCTCAAGAAATCTGGTCAGGCAGGAAGGGCTGGCTGCTTGTGATTGCAGGAAATAGTAATCAGAGACTTGATGTTTGTGATGAAATTTGAAAGGACTCGATAGTTGGAGCAAGATTTGATCAAATTTGGATCGAATGGATTGAGAGCGCCAAAATACTGTGTGATTATCAAACACTTTTAATTATTATTCTGAAACTTTGGCGACTTTGAATTAATTTGAAATTGCGTAATGAGTAGAAAATGCCCTCAATCGAAGTATGTATAGAGCGAATCGTTAATCCACCTGATTCTCATTGATATTGTCACAGGAAACAATCAAGATGGCAATATTAATTGCAAGTATCTTGATCCTTGTATGTAGAAAATAACGAAAAGAAATGAGAGAAGAACTTCGTTATTATTCATAAAATATATATTTATTAGTCAAATTAGTAATATCAAATTACACGTCATCGATCATCAAATTATCACATTACAGGTCAAATATAATATTCGTCATATATAATTTTACAATCCTTATACCTAATATACCTTATACCTAAATTCTTAAGCTAGACTTAGTCGAGCCCGACTTTAGGCTCCTGTTAACTCTGCTTACAAAGCTACCCTTGCGGCCAACGGCTGGTGGGCCGACCTTAAAACTAGCCTGGAAAATAGGGAGAGCGACAGAGTTTCCCCCCGAGGGCTTTCCGAGTCCGCGAGTCGCGGGAAAAAGCCCACCCTGGAAAATCCTGCGTCTCTCCCTGCGTAGGTGACGGCGAGCGCGTCTCCGGAGGTTCGGGTCGCCCCGACACGCGTTCATCCACCTCCGGGATACGTGCGAGGCGTTGACGAGGGAAGCCGCGTCCAGGAACCCGAATATCTTCTGCGAGATCTCCAGGGGAAGGTCCGCGACGAAGTCCAGGTCCGGGGAGCCGGCGCCGATAGCGAACAACAACGAGCCAAAAGATTCCATGTTACTGGTGTGACGGCGAGCTGTCGAATGACTCTCCCAGGTCAGAGGTCCGACTTATATGCTGGCGGTCACCGTTCCGGATGAATGCACTGGCCAATCAGGGTCGGGTGCATCCATTTCTCCAAAATGACCTGCCGGTGCAATTCCTCCAACTTTCAATCCGAATGCGGATTCTCTGCTACATATAAATCTTCCTTTGACTATTATTAGGATCATGCAGTCCACTTATAGTCTCGTCTCGCCCTCATATATACGAATAAAGAAGACTGAGGAATTCCATCTCCAGGACTTGGTAATATCAATTCGTTGCCACTGCCAGCTGGCAATCACATCCAAGTCGTATTTATCTCTGCCAGAGGTGTGAATGAACGTTCTCGGAGATTAGACAGCCCAATGAATAGACATACTGTACCGTTATAAGTCAACAACAATATTCATCCACGTCTGATGACCGCGTTGCACCAGGAAGCTCGAGTTCAACCGATAAGAATTTATGAAAGTCATTAACCCTTCTCACGCATAAAATCAACATTTATGAACATTATATCTTATGCACCGACGATGACGTCTTAATCTCTCCCTTTCATTCTTGCCGCACAATACTACATATATTCAATTATTTTTCAACTAACCATTTTCTCATTATTTTTAATCTCCAAGTCGATTGGTACAGACGATATTCAATATTTCCTATATCCATGGTAAACAATAATCACCATATCACCGGCTGTGAAAATATATTCTTAAATAACTAAAGAATCAATATTTATACATGCCTTCTTCGCTCGTCGTGTTGATTCATCACTCTGATGTATAGGTATATGCATTCGTCTTATGCAAACAGAATAATACGGTATAATCGTTTCCCTGGAAATTCTTTTTCGATCGATAGACTGACAATCGTGTCTCATTATTTCTCTCCGTAGCTTCATACAAGTTGTTGAATCTTCCATTCTATATTTTCCTATTTGATGATTATTGGTTTCCAAAAATTCGCTCTAGCTGAAATCATCTAAAATATGTTTTTATTTTCTGTTTCAGGTAAGATTTGAATACTGAACAGAGACTCGGACGAGACAACGGAAAACTGAATAGGATTTAGGTGGGTATATCTACGCGTGAATTATCGATCACCGTAAGCATCGTAGAGTTACAATAATAACTCTTAAAAATTGATGAAGATTGCTTTCGAGGTAAAAAAAAAGTGCTTTCCACACGGCGTACGCAAAGTTCGATTTTACGCACACTTCGCGTGCATAAAATTTAACATAACGAGCGTTGTGTTGAAAAACAAAGTCCGAAAGATGATTTTCGACTCGTGTGATTGTCGCCCTCGCTTTGCTCCGACGAAAAACTTCACCCTAGTCCGAGAATCAACATTTTCGCACTAGTAATGAAAATGTTCTGATTCAGACCTGTGAATCCTCACCTCGGACATAAATTTACCAAACAAAAATTACATTTCCAAACCAATAAATTTACCAAACAAAAAAAACATTTCTGTCAAAACTGAGGAATCGAGGTTCGCAGAGTTCGAACTAGAATCTCACTCTTCAGACTCAACATACATAGGAAGTAGTATGCTAAACTACTCGAACCACACAAGAGGAAATCACTCGTCGACGCCCTGCAGCGTAAGTTTGAGTTGTGGCGAGACCAAAAGCCCCTCTGTGGCTCTGAAAATAAGGGGATATAGTATAGAGGGCCTTATAGAGTAGCAGTACATAGCAGCAGCAGCAGCAGCAGCAGCACAGCTCGTTCGGTTCGTTGCGTCAGCTGAAACACGCGTTGCTTAAATCATGTAGTATGTACCTACATACATACATACATATACCTACACATGGACACTACATGGATGTATATGTATTAATGTACATATACTCTGTACTAGGTAGGGTACTGGGTACCTACCCACCTCGTAGTCACGCACTCGTGCACTTTTACATAAGGGGTAGAGAGAAGGGGCGGCCGATAAGGGCTTCGCGCCTCGCGAAACTCTAACCAAACCCCCCCGTATATAAGGGTGGTTAAATAATTCACGTGTATAATTGCCACAAAAATTGCTGTGTGTCTACACGAGAGGTTCACTTATATATGCATGATAGATCGAAGAAGTATACCTAAACAGTGATTGTATAGCTATTTAATTGACATTAAAGGGGCCCCTTGCATGGAACTAAGGAACGAGAAGGAACAGCAGGTATGTTATGTTACATACGTGACTCTATGCAGACACCATAAACTTATTTTCGAGCTTGGTTAGCGATGTTCAATCTTCCATTCTATTCTCTTATTTGATGATCATTTTAATCCGGATCCTCCCTTCCTTCCAATTCCTTCAAATGCTCATTTTTTTTCCAACAATTATCTATACCTACGTTTGGTTATTATATGCACAATCACATTTTTTTGTTCAGTCAATCAAATTTTTTGTTCAGTCAACCAAAAATTTCGTTGGGATAACCAAAATTTTGTTGGGAAAACCAAATTTTGTTGGGACAACCAAAATTTTGGCTATTCCAACAAAATTTTTGGTTGACTGAACAAAAAAAATGTGATTGTGCATATAATAACCCAAATTTTGGTTGTGTCAACAAGACTTTTTTCTGAGTGTATGGTTTTTGGATTAGGAATGATTGTGCACTGCAAAATGTATTCCGACATTTCATCGGACACCTCCCACACACCAAACAACTTCGAGATACGTCTTATGGGCTTATGGACGTCTCGAATGTATCTTGAAGTGTTTTTGTCATCCTGCGGATCTAAATGCTCTATATGAGTTTATTCGCATGGCTCTGAATTGCTTCGTAATTGCGATTAATGTGCCTGAGGAAAAATTCCAAAACTATTAAGAGCCCCGGGATATCGCAGTGCGTTATGGAAATATCGATGACTTGCGATGGCACTCGAGTGGTACTAGATCCCCCATCACGTAGGTATAACGTACCCATAATACCTTATACCTCTTTCTCGGCCACACACGGATAACATCGCTAACCAAGCTCCAGAATAAGTTTATGGTGTCTGCATAGAGTCACGTACATACCTACTGTTCCTTCTCGCGCTCCTTAGTTCCATGGAGTACAACGCGCGTAGGCCCTGAATCATGAATGCGTATTCCTTTTCTATTATATACTACCGTCCAGGATGAGAAAATGCTTAGGATATATGGGGAATATATCGAGTAGATATAGAAGGAGGGAAGTGCTCGGTTCTATGCCGAAGGATCAAGTAAATTGGGTGTGCGATAAAGTTATATTTATGTGTCGGAGGACTATCGCGCCTCATGTCTAAGTACCTCCTTGCGTTACGCTATACAGGGGCAAACGTTTAGGCTTATTTTATACATTTCATTTACCGCTACTATCGCTGGGGTAAATGATTTCAAAAGGAAATCTATGTTGGAGCTCGAGTCGTTTGCGATATCTGAGTGATCGGACTTTGGAGTTCATTAATTTATCGCACACTGCTGCAGTTGACGCAAGTAGAGAGAGATACTAATCCCGAGAGATTTCCGGGCACGTTTGTACTCCGAACAGACACGTAGGTTAACTATGTATGTACATCCTGCTTTTCAGGGGTGGAGATTTACTATCATAGACCTAGGTACTGATCAGTCCTTTCAGCCGAGTAGTTCTCGTAAGTATAGCTAGAGATGTTATCGAAAAAAGTGCTACTACCCTAAATATGGAAAGGAGAGAGTAATAATTTTAATAAAGTGAATTGAATTGTCAGGGTAGATTCGTTCAGTCAAATTCTATCAGTTAGATATATGCGGTTGGACTGACAGGCTTCGTTAGGTCTCTTGCAAGGTTTTTGTGGAAGTTGGAAATAGTAGTTGCAAGTATCCTATAAATAAAAGCAATGAGAGAGAAACTTCGTTGTTATTTATGAAATAAATATTTATTATTCAAATTAGTAATATCAAATT
The DNA here is from genome assembly GCA_943736025.1 of Tenthredo mesomela. Lineage (NCBI taxonomy): Eukaryota > Metazoa > Arthropoda > Insecta > Hymenoptera > Tenthredinidae > Tenthredo > Tenthredo mesomela. Next base: position 25,556,633 of record OX031017.1, on the reverse strand, counting down.
ACACGTCATCCATCATCAAATTATTACATCACAGGTCAAATATTTTCGTCATATATAATTTTACAACCCTTATATCTATGTACTACCTAAATTCTTAAGCTAGACTTAGTCGAGCCCGACCTTGGGCTCCTGTTAACTCTGCTTACAAAGCTACCCTTGCGGCCGACGGCTGGTGGGCCGACCTTAAAACTAGCCTGGAAAACAGGGAAAGCGACAGAGTTTCCCCGCGAGGGCTTTCCGAGTCCGCGAATCGCGGGAAAAAGCCCACCCTGGAAAGCCCTGCGTCTCTCTCTGCGTAGGTGACGGCGAGCGCGTCTCCGGAGGTTCGGGTCGCCCCGACATGCGTTCATCCACCTCCGGGATACGTGCGAGGCATTGACGAGGGAAACCGCGTCCAGGAACCCGAATATCTTCTGCGAGATCTCCAGGGGAAGGTCCGCGACGAAGTCCAGGTCCTGGGAGCCGGCGCCGATGGCGAACAACAACGAGCCAAAAGATTCCATGTTACTGGTGTGACGGCGAGCTGTCGAATGACTCTCCCAGGTCAGAGGTCCGACTTATATGCTAGCGGTCACCGTTCCGGATGAATGCACCGGCCAATCAGGGGCGGGTGCATCCAGGTATAGCGATTCCCCAAAATGACCTGGCGTTCACCCCTCTACACGGTTAATTAAATCGCCGTGCATTTCCAAAATTGAAATGATAAATAACTTGATGGAAGAATTTTGGAAACGATCATGGTCGCGAAAAAAAAATTCCCAGAGTCCCATGCGTGAGGTAGAAGCTCCGAAAATGGGATGTCATTATATCGAATTGTTCCAAAGCAATGCCTTTTTCTGCAGTACATATAATCACGCGGAAACCCAATTTATTGAACATTTTACGTTGCGCATTTCATCATCGAAATTTATTTATCACTTTTAAAATCGCCTTGCGGAAGCTCGATACTGTCGACTAGCCTTTCAGGCTATGGTGGTCCTCGTACTAAAAATATCCATAAATAATGTGTAGATTTATCGCGAAATAGCCTATACAGGGTGATTCACTCTGCGCGCACCGCCCATGGGTAGATTCCTCGCAAAACTCTGAGACTGATTTTCTGTCACCAACAAAGTCGTCGGACTGATATAGTTATCGAGCTACGAAAGATCTGAGTTGACTAATCACAGAACTTATAAGTGACACAGACAGGGTTGACCATTAGTGTAAGTTGAGCGGCGTCTTGCCCCTGTGAATTATGAGCTCTGCGATTGGTCAACGAAGATTTTCCGTAGCTCGATAACTATTAGTCCCACGACTTTCTGGTGAAGGAAAATCAATCCACGATTTTTATGAGGAAACCCACACACGGTGGTGCACGCAAAGTAAATTACTCTGTATATTATTCCGTAACTTATTTCGGTTACTATATATACGTCCTCGCTGCTGTTGTCAAAAGAATCTTCTTTCAAACTCCTTTCGGACTTGTGCTCTGAGAACTCCGCGGGATCAGATGAATACGAAAATATGTGGAAGGCTCGCCTTCCTGTTCATTCTGCTTCGTTTCTTCTTTTTGATAGTGAATGTGTCAATTTTGAGCGAAAGTACAACATTAGATAATACTTGACACAACAAGCAGTCCGCTTGTTGAGCTTAGGCTCTCTCTCTCAAAAAACCATAATTCTGCTATAGATGAAGTATCTGTAGGTATACTATTTCATTTTGAAGTGAACATATCTAAAAAATTTATATTTCAAGATTAAAAATTTTTTGTAATTAATCTTCTTTTCCACACGCCAATCCGTTTCTTTCTATCTACGGCAATTAGGTGAAGACCGAGTTCTCTATGTATGAAGTACTCGACAGCACATTTCCTCGACATTACCCGTAATATTTCGACGGGCATTGACGAAACGCTGTCTTATCTGTTTTTTTTTTTTGTACTACTTGCTGCCATATGCGTTAGCTGAAGTTTTTCAAAAATATCCTGCTGGACTATAGCAGCGAACAACTCCAAGAACTGATAATGCCAGAACACATTGTCAAGTTGAAACTTTAATTTCTTGTAAATGGACCTAATAAAAAGGATATTGCCACCTTCTCTTTCCATCGAAATTATAAAATTTACATAAGAAACTTTTTCACGTACATCCCAGGTCTTGCAGCTTTTGAATTATGTTTAAAGTATGGCAGCTCTTATAGCACCAACTCAAGATTTTAGTAGGTAGAGTCTATCTGGTTCAAATCCTCTGGCTTGACAGTTGAGATCTTGATATAATCATCGGACCCATCCTTGGCTTTGCGAATCAGTTTTTCAAAATAAATCTTCTACCCTTGAGAGCCTGGAAGCCAAGCCTTATCTCTGAAAACGCTTTGCATCCGGAAATACTTGTAAGAAGAATTTTGGAGGTGCTATTTTTGGGGATTGCTGAAGATGATGCATTAGAATCTTTTGGTCATTAGCCAGAATTATCCTAAAATGGATGGAATAATCAAGATGTCAATATTATTAGAAGTATCTCCTATATGTAGACAATAATAGAAAGGAATGAGAGAAGAACTTCATTATTATTGATATAATATATATTTATTAGTCAAATTAGTAATATCAAATTACACGTCATCGATCATCAAATTATCACATTTCAGGTCAAATATAATATTCGTCATATATAATTTTACAATCCTTATACCTAATATACCTTATACCTAAATTCTTAAGCTAGACTTAGTCGAGCCCGACTTTGGGCTCCTGTTAACTCTGCTTACAAAGCTACCCTTGCGGCCAACGGCTGGTGGGCCGACCTTAAAACTAGCCTGGAAAACAGGGAGAGCGACAGAGTTTCCCCGCGAGGGCTTTCCGAGTCCGCGAGTCGCGTGGAAAAGCCCACCCTGCAAAGCCCTGCGTCTCTCTCTGCGTAGGTGACGGCGAGCGCGTCTCCGGAGGTTCGGGTCGCCCCGACACGCGTTCATCCACCTCCGGGATACGTGCGAGGCGTTGACGAGAGAAGCCGCGTCCAGGAACCCGAATATCTTCTGCGAGATCTCCAGGGGAAGGTCCGCGACGAAGTCCAGGTCCGGGGAGCCGGCGCCGATAGCGAACAGCAACGAGCCAAAAGATTCCATGTTACTGGTGTGACGGCGAGCTGTCGAATGACTCTCCCAGGTCAGAGGTCCGACTTATATGCTGGCGGTCACCGTTCCGGATGAATGCACCGGCCAATCAGGGGCGGGTGCATCCAGGTATAGCGATTCCCCAAAATAACCTGGCGTTCACCCCTCTACACGGTTAATTAAATCGCCGTGCATTTCCAAAATTGAAATGATAAATAACTTGATGGAAGAATTTTGGAAACGATCATGGTTGAGAAATAGTACATTTCAGTATGAGTATGGAATAGTACTTTTCGATACTAGTGCGAAAGTGTTGATTCTCGGACGAGTGTGAAGTTTTTCGCCCGAGCGCAGCGAGGGTGACAATCACACGAGTCGAGAATCATCTTTCGCACGTGTATCGAACTTCATTTTTCAACACAGCGCGCGCTAAGTTGAATTTTATGCACGCGAAGCGTGCGCAAAATCGAACTTTGCGCACGCCGTGTGGAAAAGGCTTTTTTGACAAAACGAGAGGTTTACGGCACGAGCCGAAGGCGAGTGCTGTAACTCGTTTCGTCAAAAAGTCTTTACGTACAAGTAACGATTATATTTTTTCATCAGGAAAGCTACAAAATCGCGACGAAGACGCGATTTTGAGGCTAGAATGATGAAAAGAATTTTCCAGAAGTCTCAAGTGGAAGCTCCGAAAAGGAGATGTCATTTTATCGAATTGTTCCAGAGCAATAACTTCTTCCGTAGTACATAATCGCGTGGAAACACAATTTACTGAACATTTTACGTCGCGCATCTCGTCATCGCATTTTATTTGTCACTTCTAGAATCGCCTTGCGAAATATCGATACTCTCGACTAGCCTTTCAGGCTATGGTGGTCTTCATACTAAAAATATCCATAATTATTGTGTAAATTTATTGCGAAATAGCCTATATATTACTTTGCAGCTTATTTCGGTTACTATAGTGTATGTCCTCGCTGCTGGTGTCAAAAGAATCTTCTTTTTACTCCCTGCCGGCCCTGTGCACTGGGAGCCCCGCGAGATTAGATGAGCATGGAAAGATGTGGAAGGCTCGCTTTTTTGTCCATTCTGCTTCGTTCCTTCTTTTTGATAGTGAATGTGTCATTTTTGAGCGCAAGTACAACATTAGGCAATACTTCATACAACGAGCAGTCCGCTGGTTTAGTTTAGACATTCTTTCTCAAAGAACCATGATTCTGCTCGCTACAGATGAGGTATATTATATACTATTTCGTTTTCTAGTCAACATTTAAAAAACTTGTATTTCAAAAGTACGTCATTTTTGAAAATCCATTTGTGTAATGAATTTCATTTTCCCCACGCAAATCCGTTTCTTTCTATGTACGGCAATTGAAGACTGCGAGTACTCCATGTATCAAGTACTCGACAGCACATTTCCTCAACATTTCCGGTAATATTCCGACGGGCATTGACAATACGCTGTCTTATCTGTTTTTGACTATTTGCTGCGTTAGCTGAAGTTGTTACATAAATATGCTGCTGGACTATAGTAGCGAACAATTTCAAGAATTAATAGTGCCAGAAGAACACATCCTAATAGTAATCAAGTTGAAACTTCAATTTCTTGGAAATGGATCTAATAAAAACGGTATCGTCACCTTCTTTTCCCATCGAAATGATCAAAATTCACGTAAGAAACTTTTCTACGTATATTCCAAGCCTCGCAGTTTTTTAATAACGTTTCGAGTATGCCAGCCCTTATAGCACCCTGCGCTTTAGATTTCAGTAGATAGGGTCTATCTGGTTCAAATCTTCTGGTTTAACAGTTGAAAGATCTCAATATAATCATCGGACCCATCCTCAACCTAACGGATCAGTTTTTCGAAATAAATCTTTTACCCTTGAGTACCTGGGAGCCATAAGGGCAAGCCTTGAAGGAATTTCCGAAAACGCTTTGAATCCTGAAATACTTGTAACCAAAAAATGTTCAGATGCTATTCTTCTGTAGAAAAAAAATCAACTTGAATCAAGTAATATTTACTTGAACACTCGGACTTGGAAATTATTTGAGGAGGATCTCAATCAACCTATAGTCTAAGAAAATTGACTCGAATAGATTGATTGAGATCCTCCTCAAATAATCATTTATGTATATTGATATTTATATTCAAATATACAACTATAAAATAATAAAATTCAAATACAAATATGTTAGTTATATAATTTACTAAAATTATTTTTATTGCCTTAAACTTTTTTATTCAAGGAAGAAAATTTCTATTTTTGAAAAAATGAATTTTTTCATTCTGGTAAAAAGTTTCTTTGATTTAAATAATAAAATACTTGCTTTGAATAAGCTAATCATTCAAATTGATTTCATTTTCGCTTCATTCGGATAAATCTTTTTTTTAGTCCAAAAAAGGGACGTCTCCAACCAAAGCGCTAGTATTTCACACCAAGATAATGATTTTCTTGGGAGAAAAGTATGACGCTATTAGTTGAACAGTGAAATGCTTGAATGAATAATAATTTGTTGAGTTTGATACAGAGTTCATTTGTTCAGTTCAAGAATACATTTTATTGTGTAGGATTGCTGAAGGCGATGCATTTGTATCTTTTCGTTATTAGTCAAAATTATCCTAAAATGGATAAAATAATCAAGATAGTAATATGAATTGCAATTTTCTTATGTGTATAGAAAATGATGAAAGGAAATGAGAGAAGAACTTCGTTATTATTCATAAAATATATATTTATTAGTCAAATTAGTAATATCAAATTACACGTCATCGATCATCAAATTATCACATTACAGGTCAAATATAATATTCGTCATATATAATTTTACAATCCTTATACCTAATATACCTTATACCTAAATTCTTAAGCTAGACTTAGTCGAGCCCGACTTTAGGCTCCTGTTAACTCTGCTTACAAAGCTACCCTTGCGGCCAACGGCTGGTGGGCCGACCTTAAAACTAGCCTGGAAAACAGGGAGAGCGACAGAGTTTCCCCTCGAGGGCTTTCCGAGTCCGCGAGTCGCGGGAAAAAGCCCACCCTGGAAAATCCTGCGTCTCTCCCTGCGTAGGTGACGGCGAGCGCGTCTCCGGAGATTCGGGTCGCCCCGACACGCGTTCACCCACCTCCGGGATACGTGCGAGGCGTTGACGAGGGAAGCCGCGTCCAGGAACCCGAATATCTTCTGCGAGATCTCCAGGGGAAGGTCCGCGACGAAGTCCAGGTCCGGGGAGCCGGCGCCGATAGCGAACAACAACGAGCCAAAAGATTCCATGTTACTGGTGTGACGGCGAGGGGTCGAATGACTCTCCCAGGTCAGAGGTCCGACTTATATGCTGGCGGTCACCGTTCCGGATGAATGCACTGGCCAATCAGGGGCGGGTGCATCCAGGTATAGGTATTTAATGATTTTTCGAAATTCGAATTTGACCCATCACGTGCTCCGTTGCATTTCTTGCATACTTCTAGTATTATATGTCCATTGCTGCAAAATCGTGCACTGTTTCATAGATCCCTGTGATCTTGAACTTCGCATATAGGATTTCGAGAGCCAACCCCACTTTGGATTATTTACCATAATCATGCAAACTCTGCATGGGAATGCATGTCAAACTATACACATACCCCCGTAGTAGCAGATCTATAAAAGTTTGCACATGTCAAGACTCGAGATCCTCTTACCTCAAAGCTTCATTCTGTATTCAGAATCCAGGTGTACTGTTCTGTCTAACTAAAAATAGTTCCACAAGAAAAAGCGCCTATCACCAAAGACTTCATTGTATACATCTATTCACCGCGGTCCATGAATGTCTCGAAGTCGAAAATCGTCCGTAAAAAAAAAACATTCCATTTTCTATCCTCTGTTCATTAAACTGCACGACGTCATGTGCACTTACTTAATGCACGTCCGCACCGCGAGTCGATATATTCAAAAATCAGAACTTGAATATTCATATTACGATCGTCGCCTTTCTGACTCTCCAAAGAATCGAAACACCTCCTTATCTATTCTTTGCGCGAAGAAGCCACTCTCTACAGGAGTTAAGAATCCCTTCTACGTTTTTCCACGCAGACCAACATCAAACATTACTATTCACAGCGCAAACGCACGATGCGCCTCGACTGCATATCAGTTTTGCACTTTTTTCTCTTTTTCTTCGTCTTCTTCTTCTTCGTTTATCTATATAACCGATCGGTGTCAAATGTTACCGATTTTTCTCCTTTTTCTTCAGCTGTAGTATGTATCTACAGATGATTTTCCAATAAACTTCCAAATTTTCACATAAGACTACCAAACCATTTGGTAGAAAGGGAAATTGAAAGATCCCTAACGTATGACTAAGGCATATTATCACAGTTGCGTAATAAAACGCAGGAACTTTGCGTTTCGCACTAAAGAACACCCTAGCGGAAAACGTGATCCGTAAGAAAGCACGTAGAGAGTTGCCTCCCACGCGGGTATAGGTATAGTATTTATACGTGTCTTTCGAAGCGTGTACTGCAACTATATCGACGTCGATATAGTACCTTATATACACCCAACAATTCGACGTTGTAGATTCGATATAGCGTTGCATTGCATTGCGGCGGTTCCGCTTCCGCGCCAGGTTCAATGGCAGCAGACAGACTGCACTTGGGCTGTAGTATATTTTATTATATACTCAATGCATTTTATCATAATATACCTATAGTTCACTTTGCTTGTGCAACAAAATTTTTAAGACTTTTGTATTCCGCGGTTCTCGTTCCGTGGCAAAGGAAAGCACGTCTAAACGACTGCTGCTCAAGGCCTGAGAATTAGTCGCGTGTCCCATAGTCGAAAGTCTTCGACTAGCTGTTTCAACGTTCTTATAGATCGGCTAATAATCGTCACCATGACAAATGCAGGTTGCTCATTATTGAAGCAGTGGAATCATTGTCTGCGCATCATCTTGCATCAAACAGTACGAAATTAAATTTATTCCGAATCACCCAGCGAAAGAATTTCTCTTTGGTCTGCACTTTGCGCAGGATACAAAGAGCAAAGAAAGAGATATAAAAGAAGTCGAAGGTACAAATTGACTTTTCTAAACGTTGTGCTTTGCAAAGTTCGACTTTCCGTCCATGCACAGCGTTCGCAAAGTGCCCAAATCCCGCACGGCTCGTATGAGCGTGCGGTAAAGTCATCTCGAGGACTTTGCGCACATTATTAAAAAAAAAAAAAAAAATAGTATGTGCAACAAGTGTGCATCAATACACCGTTAGAAATAAAATGTTCCAGGAGGTCCACTATAATTTTTATGTTGATTTCAACACTTTTTTCAGTTAAAACAACAGAAAAATTCGTCGTTTAAGTGAAAATAATGTTGTTTTGACTAAAAAAAAGTGTTGAAATTGACATAAAAATGATAGTGGACCTCTTGGGACATTATTTTTTTCAAATTTTTCCAACACTGTCTACTATTTTGAGGGTGAAAATCTGTAGATTGAGACACGCCTTTTCATACTTTCGATCGTCAATTTCAGGACTTTTTTTTACACACAGAAAGAAAGGTTAACTTGATTCAAGACAATTTTGCGGTCCAAAAATGAAGACCGAAATTTTCTCGGATCAAATCAAAATTTTTCTCGAACCAAGAAAATTGGGACATTGGGACATTGGGACATTGTCCCAATTTTCTTGGTTCGAGAAAAATTTTGATTTGATCCGAGAAAATTTCGGTCTTCATTTTTGGACCGCAAAATTATCTTGAATCAAGAATAATTTTCTTGGCTCAAGTTGACCTTTTTTTCTGTGCACGTAATGATTTGGCTTTTTTCTGTATATGAACAGAACTACGAATATGTCCGATTAGAAGTTGATTGAAGTTTATCAACTCGATTGATTCCGCGACTTGATATTGAAGACAATTTTTTTTATACCCTCGTTCATACCAAGTTGACATTTCCGTGGGTACAATATGTGCTTACACACCGCGTACCTACTGGTAGCGCCTGCCGTTATTCTACCTCCGTCGAACTTATTATATGTAACTAGTTATATACGCGGTAGCCTATTGTGATCACTGGACAATGACCAGTGTAGATTTGAGTGTAGAGTTCACAATACCGCATTGTTCTTCACAGCTATTCGACTATACATATAAGGTATACCTACACACCTTTACTGCGTTGTAAATATTTCGCGTTGCGAAGTTGCCTTATTTACTTTTTTGTATTTTATAACAAAATTGAGTGAATATTCGCAACACCTCTTATATACAGACTAGGTATACGATTTATTAGAATATTTGAAAACCTGATAGGGTACGATGGAAAAAAAGTTGAAATTATTTATTACCTTAATAAAAGAATGAGACGTGCTTCGTATTGCGATCGCTAAAAGTGTGATCGCGAATATTTTTATTCTGGAAAATGGAAATCTCGTTATATGAGGGATTTTTACCTTACGTGACTCTCGCCAATACCATTATATACGACGTGGATTTTTTTTTTTTTTTTTTTTCGGAACAGTATTGGGTCCAGATCTTTGTCTCGATCGCTGCTAGCTGCTGCATCACCGTGAAACGTGTAAGCGTTTCAAATTACGCACGACGTCCCAAGTAGCGGAGGCTTAGTATCTAGATACACTCGACAATATGAGATGACAGAACAAAAATAAATAAAATTAAAAAAAATCGAATAAAAAAGATTATAAAAAAAGAAATGAAGTGTTACTCAACACATAAACGATGGAAACATTAGATATCCTGAAAGTAACCAAACCTTGAATACCATCGTCATTATACTCGTCCAAAGTTCAAGGCAGAAAGTTATCCTAGAGATTGAAAAAAAAAATATATATATTTAAAAAAGAACGTATATTGTTAAACTCAGAAAATATCGACTGAACAAAAAATTTGATTGACTGAACAAAAAAATGTGATTGTGCCTTTTATAACTCAAATTTTGGTTGTGTCAACAAGACCTTTTTCTGAGAGTATACTAAAATAATTTGCTAACTTTTTTCGTTTTTCTTTTACATGGGGGAAACAAAAAAAAAAAATTACACATATTTTCGATCTGCGTAACTCTGATATATCCTACATTCTACTATATGGTGGCGCCTATAGTGACTGTATCATGCGTTATAATTTATGATCTAAATTTAGATACGCCTGATCAGACTTCTAATCTATTCGTTAAAATTAGTTATGCCTGTCCGATGGAATGAAATGAAATGAAATGGTGAGGGAAGTGGATAGGGATTCAAGACGGGGTCAGCAAGTGATGATGAGCCTGGCTCTTGTGGGGTTGCGTGTGTAACTCGTATGTAATAGATATCGTTGAAATTAATGTACGGAATTTTTTCGCCTTGGGCGCAAATACGCGCTTTTCCGTGTTTAGTTTTATACTATAGGTACATAACGATGATGATGATGACGCACAAACTATACGTATAGTAAATAAGGAAATAGGCGGAACAACAGCTGCTGTACAGACTCGGAGAAGTTTAATGGTAAATTAGACGCAGTTTCCTTAATATCGCTATACGTCGAAGATAATAGTACATATTCTATTTTTTGATTTTTTGTAAAAGTAAAATTTCATATACCTAGTATAGGCCAGCTATTCATTGATGCATATTCTATCAGTTTCAAAAAAAAAAAAAAAATCAAAGACTATCTCGAGAAGCGCTCAACCGATTTCAAATTTTTTTATTTCTCAAATACGTAGAAATTTAATAACTATAACAATTTATTGGTACGGAGTAAATTTTTGATTTTCGAATTTTTGATTTTTTTTTTTTTTTTTATAAATATTTCGCACTATACAGTAAAAAACGGTACGGTATTCGTATATATACACGCGTTGCGTCGTAGGTATAAATAATTCTTCGCTATACACAAAGTCTCTTCGCAATATTCCGCGTCGTATATATATATGTATTTGTACTTATTCGCACCACTGCGACGGTGGATTAGCTAAATTTACGAGTGGGTGCGACGGAGGGTATAAATTCAAATTATATTCCGACATGAAATGAAACGAAATGAAATGAAATAATTATTTCCTATAAAACGCGCGGTATATACATATATATACCTACGTCGCATGAGACTTAATCCCGCAACGGTATAGCTATATCCCCGAGATAAGAGTAGTTTAAACAATCATCGAGGTAACTATATCGTATCTACCTAGATCCATGTGTATATAATATATATATGTATTCACTTCACACTCGGTTATTTATTTTCTCGATATTTGACACACGCCCGCAACCATATATATACATATATATATATACTAAGATTTATTTCCTGCTGAGAAGCTAGCAGCACAAACACAGCAATAATCTACCCAGCTGCTGTGATAACTCGGGGCAAAGGCCAACATTGTCGACTTGATCTATAGCGCCTATAGATCCTTAGCCCGTATTAAGAAAAGTTTAAACAAAACACTTGTAGATTCATTCAAAGATAGAAGAAAAAATTGTGATTGGGGAAAGTTCAGAATGTTGTTGTTTTCTTTTTTCTTCTTCCAATCACTCGAGATCGATATAGACATCGCAATTTTTTCAAGTACACACATAATTTAAATGCAGATTTGTTGGAATTATCAAAAATCATTTTCCAAGGCTCCAAAGGTAATGAAAAGTGAAACAAAAATATCATTTTCTCGATAATCTCAACGCTGTTCTAACAACGCCAGTGCAGGTTATTACAGAATTGAACTTTGAGCTGGAAAGTTGACCTCGAAAAGTTTCTGGGCTCCTTTTTCCATAGCACGATTGGTCAGCGAGCTAGTAACGCGTGTTAAGATAGGAATTAATTATACTCGACTATTTCTCCTGAATATTCATTATTGAATTATTCTATTTCAATATTTTTATTCAATTTTCCAATTTTTATTACCCTTTTCATATTATTACTACATTGATAAGCGTATACAGTATTTTTTTAAATTTTTTGAAAATTTTTCGAAAATTTTAGCACAGACGTAAAGTACTCAAGTTCAATATTATAGCCATATACATAGTTTTTCTATATACGTGCTGTGTGAAATACTAAGTCGCAATTAATGCTACCGCCAGTTTTATATAGAACTGTCAACTGCTGCGACGAGGATTGATAACAATAAGTTAGTGCGGTTACGAGTAACCAGACCTCAAAAATTGCACATATGTTAACTAGACTGCTGTACTAAACCGAATAGTGTATGTATGTAGGTATAAGGCACAGGTATACTATACCATTACCTCCTAACACACTCACAGGTCATATTAGGTATATCTATATACCGAGAATATTCCTTGAGACTAAACGATCCCCTTCCTACGACAAAACCAACACAGGCGCGCACCGCATGCGTGAGCTCGTTCGGGAGGGGATGCAATGCTACTGGAACCTCATTCCATCCCGAACGAGCCTCACGCATGCGGTGCGCGCCTGTATGTTGGTTCTGACGTAGCTAGTAGGGGATCGCTTACTCTCATGGAATATTCTCGGTATGTATACTGATTCGTATGGTATAATAATATTCAAACGAGACAGCCACAGCCCCACAGCCACAGTACAACAACTTTTTGAACTAACTCATTTCTGTCCAGGTGGATTTTATCGCGTTACGCTTAACCACAGAATCCTTGGCTGACCGGATCGTCTGACATAGTTGTCACAGCTTCAGAACCTATAGGTCCTTTGTAACGCAAATAAACACATCAAAATTATTTCTTACCTTTTCAAGTTTTCATACGTTTTTCGGTAAAATATTTAACACGATTTTTATATTCATTTTGTTATTTCATTTCTCATTATATTAGTTAAGTGGAAATTGAAGCCCAATTTTTTTTCCATCCATCTAAAAGCATTAGATCTAGTTTCCCAATATTTGAACGATCGTGAGAGTGCAGTGTTTCTTGCCGAGTGGCTCGTCTACTCTAAACGACTCTAAAAGTTCGCATCAATCTTTAGCTTCGGAGAGTCATTCCTACTAGTTCTAACATCTATAAGTATAGCTGAAATCCTCGCCATAAAATTTGAGACGAAGTTTCAGATAAAGAAGCTGAGAAATTGATATACTTGACGGCATAATCTTCTGGGGCGAATTATAGGTACAAAAGAATAATTATTCAGTTGATTTTAGACTTCAGCCTCATATAATATGCAGTCTGCGATGCATCTATATACTCTTATCTTTTTTTTCTTTTTTTTTTTTCTTTATCTACACCGAAACTAAGCCGACAACGAACGATTTTAAACCATCTTATATATATACTCGCGAGTTCTCTCTTTGAACCGATGTTGTAATTCTCTGGTTATTATTATTATTATTATTTTATCATCATTATTATAGCTTAATTCTACATACCGAGTCTTAATCTCTTCTTCTCATACTACATGAACAAGCATGTCTTAATCTACAGATTCCTATGATATATCCTCAAAAAGTAGTGTATAGTCACATTTTTAGTCACATTTTTCACTGTAGCGATAGGATTTCTCTTTAGTATAACTTTGCGCAGGATATTACAAGGAGCACCGTTGAATCGATTAAAATGTTTAAGGTGCAGTTTATTTTCTTTGAACCAATGTCCCGTATAGAATATACCTTTGGGAATTTCTTTTATTTCCGCAAAATACTGTATAAGATATGGAATTTTTTCTGATTTCAAATGTCTTCTTTTTTTTACTAAACTTTATATACAAAAAGTCGCGTATTTCTTTTGCTTATTATTTTATCAATAATTCCAACGGTCATTCTTTCGGGTATTGTCTTAGGGAAAAAATCATCACTTAAACAATCGAATCGGTCTATCGATGCTCCTAAAATCTTGTGCACTAAGTGACCAAAGAGAAATCACTTCCCTGTGAATCGTCGAAGGTAAAAATCGACTTTTCAACTGTGAGAATCCGTAGATTATCAGCTTTTAGCTTTTTCATACTTATTTTTACCTATTGCAGGCATAAGTAGTTAGTAGACAAAGTTCAGAAACGTACCTAATGGTCGCCGACCCCCATGAACTGCCCTGCAACGATTAGCAAAATGTGAAACCATTTCAAATGCATTATAGAGACAAGGACGTGCTTTTAGATATGCACGTCTATACTGCATCTATATGTCTAAGTATACCCATATACACGTGTGTTTAGGTGTAGAGATGTGTAAAATACTCATGTCAGTCTGACCACAAGCTTGTCAGTCTGCCCGCATTAGCCGTTGTGCACAAACACATGATAAAAAAGAAAAGGAAAAAAAATTCACTTTTTTCTTTCGATTTTTTATTTTATATCGATGTCGTTAACCCCGTGTCTCATTGTCCTTCGAAAAAAACGCGTACACTCAGAAAAAAGTCTTGTTAACACAACCAAAATTTGGGTTATTATATATGCACAATCACATTTTTTGTTCAGTCAACCAAAAATTTTGTTGGAACAGCCAAAATTTTGGTTGTCCCAACAAAATTTGGCTTTCCCAACAAAATTTTGGTTATTCCAACGAAATTTTTGATTGACTGAACAAAAAATGTGATTGTGCATAATATAATAACCAAATTTTGGTTGTTATTTTTCTGAGTGTACGAATACTATAATCCATACGCGACGAAAACCAAAGTGATGTAAATTGTAAATGACTGTTTTACTGAAACCGAATCCGGACTTTCAGCTTTCACAACGCGTATACTAGGTAGTAGACGTATAAAATGGTGTAAGCACTTAATCGTTAGGTCATAGCTTACGCATTAGAAAACTTCAGTTAAAACTTAGTCAAGGTTATATACCTATATTATATCTATGTTCGCAAAACTACTTTCCTATAAGTATATAGATAATTTCATCGATGAAATATAATTTCTATACATTTTATTATATAATCATCATTTATTTATTTATATCATATGAGATTTTAAGTACAGCAGGGTACATAATGATTATTAAATAGCTGAAAATACATATATAAATAGAATAATATTTAACGACGCCTCATTGATACGATTATAAATACATGGAAGATTAATTAAAATCTATTTATTATACCAGCTAGCTGCATATAAGCTACTGCATGCATGCACGTATATATGATGCACTAGTTCGAAAGCTACGGATGAGACTATAATTTTAAAATATGACTGAATGGCTGTGCGGCTATCAGGTTTGCTTGGTAATTATTTGTACGGAACTTGATGCCGGACGATGTAATACGATCTAAAGTTAGAAATGATTATGGTACATTTATGGATCTACACACATAGGGTAGGTATATAGTATATAGTATGACCAGCAAGAATTGATCACTTCCACTTTTCATTTTAAACCTAATGATTCAACTTCTCATTTATAAGTGGGCATTAATTATACCTCACAATCACATATCTAATTATGACCTTACGTATATTTGTTGCAATTAGCTGCGCTTCGATCTATAGCGTCTATATAATCATTTGACACTAAATTCTTGACTAAAGAAAATTTCGTTTCTCTAAGATTCTATGCGAGCATCGGTAGACCGATTTGATCAATCAAGGGCTGTTTTTTTCCCTAATACGATACCCGAAAGACTGACCGTTGGAATTTTCGATAAAATAAAAACTTTGAAAAATATGCCACTTTTTGTATGAAGTTTTGTTAAAAAGAGAAAAAATTTGAAAAAAAATAGAAGAATACATTAAGGGAGACGTAGTACAGCGACTTTTCGAGAAATTATCATAGTCCGAAATCAATTTATTTCACAACCAAAGTTCATTTCACATCAAAATATTTTTCTTTTTCAAAATCATGTGTCGTAAGGATTTCAGAGCACCGTTGGACCGATTCAGGTCATCTTGGATTCATTTTCTTCAGAAAACAAATCCTCGTCATGTGAATGTAGGAATTTTAAAATAAAGAATTATGTCATAAGTTATGATCAATTTACCAAATTTGAAAAAATTATTATCACTCATTTCTTAAATAACTTGGCCAAAATGAAAAATTTTCAAAATTCCTACATTCACATGATGAGGATTTGTTTTCTGAAGAAAATGAATCCAAGATTACCTGAATCGGTCCAACGGTGCCCTGAAATCCTTACGACACATGATTTTGAAAAAGAAAAATATTTTGATGTGACTATGATAATTTCTCGAAAAGTCACTGTACTGTTTCCCTTAAGGAAAATTATAACTGCCCTTAAATATTTGAAATGATCTAACGGTGCTCTCTATAAGTATAGTCTTTATATATCCTGTGCAAAGTCATCGAAGAGAAATCCTTCCGTTGTGATTCATCGAAGGGTCATAAAATCAGATTTTTAAAGGTGTGAGAGAATCTGTAGAATTCTACACGCTTATTCACACCTTAATTTGTCAGAATGTTACCTACTGCCTTTGACCTATTGTAAAAGTAATGAGAAACCCAAAGTTCAGAAAAATAACGGTGACTGTATGCCTAATATACAACCCCTTCAGTGTTACTCAAACACTACAAGTCACCGCTTTTACGTTGTGCGTGAGTATGTGCATTGTCCTTTAAAATCGAAGTTCGGAGTATCTCTTATAATTTAATTCTTCAGAAATATCATATTGCCATACCGTTTTTTTTTTTTCTTTTTTTTCACACGATGACGTCAAATCATGACAGAGTTCCGAAGATATCTGAGATAGTGGATAAACTCGTTTTCATATATCACTATACCTTCTTCAGTTCTACACGTATATCTCCATAAAAGAACGATTTTTTTTTTTTTTTTTTTAATCAATAATTCAAAGCCATCTTAACTAAACTCTTTGAATTAATTTTAACTGCATTTAACCATTTCATATTAATATGTTCTATCAGTACCAAGTCGCGCGGGCGACGTCTTATAAAATAAGATATGTATTGAAAAAGTGGCGCCAGGTTTAGCCTCTATATCAAAAGTCATTAATATCATATCCTTCGACGTCGACGCGGAAGTATTTATAAATTTATTGATCGATAAACAAAAGGGAACAAAAGCTTGATTCATTCTATAATATGGACGGTTCGATCAATCTCCAGGTCTCCCATCATAATATATCGAGGGTCGTACATTATACTTTGATTCAGTGTTAAATCGTTATTCTTAGCTATTGTATTCGCCCCCGGATTACGTATCACCTTCCTAATCGATTTTTCCACAAAAACAAATTGCGATTATCACTTCGATTTCAGGTCTACATCATTTCGTCGTTGGTAATAAATTACATGATGCGTCCTTCGACTACGGCTGGCGTAATTTCAAACGAATAAAGAAGCTTCACAGATATTTTTATAATTTAAAACGAATATATAATAGGCTGTTTAGAATTCGTAGATAAAAAAACCCAAAAATCACATTTCTCACATCTCAAAGCCCTCCGTCGAACTTTTATACTAACGTAACGTGTCACGCACGCGCCCGTTAAGTCTTCTCGTGCCAAAGCCTAGCCGGGGTTAACGTCCCTTCGCGTTGCGAAATCGTCTAGATTCGAACAGAGATTAGTGAACGAACCCCTCGTTTTATTATTGCAAAAAAAAAAAAAAAAAAGAAAAAAATGACTGAAACAAAAAAACACAAAAGAATAATGCCCCGAAAAATTCATAAAATAGAACCCCTTTGTCTCTGTTCAATGATCCTGAAAATCTGCTGTAAAGGACATTCACTTTGTGGCCCGAAAGTGAAGGGGGTTGCCCAGACTAAATACCTTTCAGAAAAGAGGAGAAAAAAAAGTAAAAAAAAGTTGAAAAAAAATTGCAACTTTGCACAGTTCACTGCGCAAAACGAAATACCTATACCTTTTTATTATTTTATTTTTTGCGTGTGTCAATACTTCGCACAGCAGCGTTTCTATATGTGAAACTTTCATTAAACTTTTTTTGGGGTTTCGAGATATTGGGATATTTTAATATTTCTTTTCCTTTTTTTTTTTTTTTTTTTTTTTTTTTTGTTTCACGGTGTTTCGCACCATTCGAATAATTACTCTCGGGATAAAATGTTCAAGGTTTCCCTTTGTGCGCGGTTGTAGGTCATGTTACATAATTTATTCAACATTCGCTGTTAATATCGCAGCGTTTTATCCGATGTAGTATCATCGCTGCTAATTACTTGCAAAGGAGTTATTATTTATATCTCTACACATATATACCTACATCCATTCTCCACATTGTGTATATATAGGCAATTGTTGTGAAAACTGACCTTCCATCGTGTACCTAGTATGTAGTAGGTATATACCTACAGCCGTTTATCACCGCAGAACAATTTTCATTCTTTTTAAATATATGCTAATCATTCAGAATATGAATTAAAAAAAAACGAAACTTGGGTATATTAATCAAATTTTTTTTCTTTATTTTACATATATAAACGCACCACCGTATAAAGTGATTTCTATTCTGAAACTTTTCTATACACAGAAAGAAAAGTTAACTTGATTCAAGACAATTTTGCGGTCCAAAAATGAAGACCGAAATTTTTGATTTGATCCGAGAAAATTTTTGATTTCATCCGAGAAAATTTTTGATTTGATCCGAGAAAATTTCGGTCTTCATTTTTGGACCGCAAAATTGTCTTGAATCAAGTTAACCTTTCTTTCTGTGTACCTACTCTTATTTTCAGTGTCAGATATCTGTACATATTTCGGTGATAGTCATACGCAGCATAAGTTCTTTGTAGGTACATACGTGTTTCCTAAAGTAGGTAGTACCCAACGGAGAGACGCGACTCGTAATCGTTACGTAAAACAGGTTTTTCAGAGCATTGCACCTGTTCCTGCGTGTTCAAGTCCTTTTATATTCAGGCCACATCCTTATACCTTATACCTTGTGCATAAATCTGTACAAACACCTATAAAAAAAAACATATAGGCACATAGGTAGGCACATATTTGTATAATATTATAGTTGTAATATTCACATTTGCCACATATTTTATTACCTACTGATTTTATCGCCACACGACAAAAAAAAAAAAAAAAAAAATTGTTGCTGAATTTATACTATGTTGAGCACTTGGTATACTCTCTTAAAATGAATCAGTGAAATTTCACTGATTCAACCAGTGAGTAGAAAGTTTACTGGTAAATCAGTGAACTTCCAAGTTTTTCACTGGTTCAACCAGTGGAATTCACTGGTTGAATCAGTGAATTATCTCCACTTCCAAGTTTTTCACTGGGCAATCAGTGAAACTCCACTGATTCATTTTAAGAGAGTAGGGACAACACTTTTTTTTCAGTAGAAATTACCACAATTCTAGTATTTGGTACATATACCAGCAAGTAGATTTCAATGTCCTGATGAGTAAATGTTACCACAATTGTTGTAATTTATACTGCAAAAAAAATGTTGTCCCTATATTCGAACTACTCATTTTTTTCCGTGCAAGATTTTTCTCTGAAGGCTATATACATATAACTGCGCCTAATTAAAGTCAGAACAGAAATTCTAGTTTCATTTCAAGAGTTTTCACTCGAAACTTGAACCTGCAATGTAAAATTTGCAGGTTGAATTATGCATGAAATGAAATTCTGATTTGCGCTTAAAAGTAAGAGTTATGTCCGTTTTGAGCAAGTTCGAGAGTAAACTAGACTTTTGGAATTCTAGTTCGGACCGCACTAGATCGTAGAATTATTCAGAGAGGCTTTGTGATTCTGGCTTAGATCTATAGCATTCAATCTTTAATAAAACGTTTTCTGAACTGATTGATGAATGAATTAGAAGTCAGGAATAAGATTGAACATTGAGTTGATGTTTCGCAGACTTTTGAGGGTGTAAGTAGAATTTGAAAATTTATTAGTACGTATAGACGCTAATCAGAATTTCAAGTGCAAGCACTCACGGAAAAAAAAATTGTTGCTGAATTTACTATGTCGAGCAGCTATACATATAGGACAACACTTTTTTGTAGTAGAAATTACCACAATTTTAGTATTTGGTACATAGGAGCAAGTAAATTTCAATGTCCTAATGAGTAAATGTTACCACAATAAAATTGTTGTCATTTCTACTGCAAAAAAGTGTTGTCCTATATCCAGCTGCTCATTTTTTTACGTGCTAATTCCGATTCACACCTCTGAATCCTCACGTATTAATAGGAAATGATCATATTTATATTCATAAAACTGAAGAACAAAGAAATTTGGGTTCCAGAGGATCGAACCAGAACCTCTGTTCAAATTCCGGTGCAGATTCCTCCACAACCTATATAGCATTTTTCACAAAATGAAAGGAGGAAACTTTCCGTTCCAAGTTTAGGTCACAGATTTTTTATCCCAAGTCTGTCGAGGCTGCATGCAGTAAATCGATGGAGATAAAATAAAAAGTCTAGATATAGTTATGAGCGTATACGGAAATATATATTTTTGGTATGCCCTTCGGCGTTATAGTCTGTCGCGGTATACAGTCTCGTCAATTTCTTTTTTTTTTTTTTTTTGTCTTATGTTTTTTAATTTTTTTAATTTTTTTTTTCTATCTTTTTTCCCTTCGCTTTTTATTAACGACTAATAAAATCCATTAGCGAGTGAGAAGAAATTTGTCTTTTGTAACGGTAACGAATTTTGTTCTTTTTTTTTTTTTTTTATTCTTTTTTCATTCATCTCTTTAACTTAGCTTTTCAAAGCCTATAACGACTCGTTTGATGATTAGGCTGACCTCTAAAAAGACTGATGAACAAGTACGCGGGTTATTCATAACTGCACACTAGCACGTCTAACACAAATACGAAAACTCTTCATATACGTGCTTCACACGTGCTAAAGTTGAAGTATATACAGGGTGATGCAAATCGACCGATTTTTATGACTTATAAAGATAACGCCGATGGGGTGAAGAAAATTCTCCAGAAAATATAAGACTTTTTTTTTTTATACGAATGAGAATATGGATTTTTTTGAATTTTAACAAAAAATTGATTTGTCAATTTCTCACTTATACTTTTCTTCTGTTTTTTCCATGTTTAACTAATTAGCCTATTGAGGCTTTACTGCGGTCGATTACAACACGTATAGACAGTCATGGCGTCGTAACGTCAGAGTCGAGGAAATTCACTTTCCAATTAACGATCTTGCAACTATTTGAAAATTGAAAATATCTACACGGTTTGAAATCATGCAGGTGCCAGGAAAACAGCGAATCCCTAAATTCTTACTAATTTGATAGGCAGTCAATAGAAATGGTGGGTTAAAGTAGCGAGGTGGATAGCGGACGGTTCAATGGCGGCCATTTTCTCCTGCAGTCTTCACCCCGTCTGCATGAATAAAAAAAAAACAATTGATATTCTTTTAATAGAATCATGTTTCAAGAGACTTGAAAAGAAAAGTTTTCCTCTTTTTTTTTCCAACCTTTTCACGTGCCACTGGCCAATTCACAGCCCACTGGCTTCCGTGTCGTCGATAAAGTAAACTAGTGCACAGTTTTTAGTTATTTTTTTCTACTTTATAGGTTATATGAAAACGTACATTTTCCACGATTAATTCTGTTTCAAGGCAGGCATAAGTATTACGTCGAAAGTATTGAATGAATAATTAACACAGATATTTTAAATTATAAGAAATCGAATAAGACTGCGTTATCCAATTCGAGCGATCCTAAATGAGGTGCAGGTCATTCGAATTTTCAATTCAGAATCAGCACCGTATATTTTTCTTTTCGAATCATGGATATAACTTCTTAAAATATTGGGATCCTTGGAATGGGCGTGGCTTTGAAATTTTAGCCTTCTTTGAGCAGTTCTATTTTCGTCACTAGTTGGCGTATCGAGGTTCTAAGCCCTCTCATTGGTTACTGTAGCCTTCTTTGAGCAGTTCTATTTTCTGCCATTAGTTGGCGTATCGAGGTTCTGAGGTTCCCAATATGAATCGCGTTAGTTATGATCGCAGTCATAACTGATCACCCTGTACAATGATTCACTAACACGTAGTACATATGATGAACGTGTATGAATTTAGTTACGTCGACGAAACACACGTAATACGTGAATCTATAGAGAAGAGAGCAGAGAGAAGAGAGAGAGAGAAGCATCATCGAGCATGGCATGACATGGCATGGCATGGCATGGCATGGCATGGTATAGCATAGCATGGTAAGGCATCGCATGGCTTGGTGTCGCATCGAGTTTTACATTGGGGGAGAGAATCGGCCCATGGCTCACGGTTCACGGCTCACGTCCTATACTATAATTCCGTGCAGTGGTGGGGACGAAGTGGTCTCGTGTTCGTGTTCCTATCCTCACGTCAGTCGCTTCGCGTCCGCTGCTGCGCGCGCGCCGAGCCCTCGCCGTAACCGTAACCGTAACCGTAACCTTAAATTTAAAACTAACATTAAACGCACGTTTTCCAAAAAGTCGCAGTAGCTAGCAGCGCAGGACCGTAAAACGTGTTGTTTGAGTTCTTAGTCGTTGTTGTAGTTATTCATGCGGTTCAATTTCCTCATTAAAGAAAAAGAATTTAAAAAAATTGTTTATTTCTAATCAATTTCAATCCAAGCATTTTTTCTTCATTTGTTTTTTTTTTTTTTTTTTTTGTTTTTTTTTTTCGTCCATATAGAAAAAAAATTCGATTCGATGTTTGATTATCGATACATAACCTATAACACACTTAGTCATTAGTACTTAAATGAAAACATAAAAAAAAAAAAAAACTTAAAAAGGCGTGTGTGCGCCTGTTGCAGAAGTGTGTGAAAGATAAATGTTTTGGTGATAAGAAAAGGAGTGTGAATAAAAAAAAAAAAAAGAAAAAATATTGTGGAAATGATCGACGATTTCAATACACAGTTATTGTATTATATACGTATTTTAATGCTCCGTTGCAAGAGTAGGACATAATTTAACGATTCAGTGAAACTGTTCACGCTTATCGATTACCGGGGCTGCTGCAGTAGCAAACTTAGATAGTTTATATTAAATTGTTTTTTTTTTTCTTCTAGTTCTAAAGTAGAGTGCTTGTTGTGGTTATTGTGTTCTATAATAAAAAAAAAAAAAAAAAAAAAAAAAAAAGAAGAAAGAAAGTGTTATTCGTAAATGTTTCTTAATGGTATTTGAAAATATCGTTATGCGTAACCACCCTGGTTTCTTGTTGGAAGATTCTAGGCATGGCTACATCCAATATATCAGGTAATTAACGCTATCCTTATAATTTTTTTTTAATAAAACTTTCCCTTTTTATATGAAATATAAATTTACTTCCATTTTATTTCCATTAACTCGTAATAAAAGAAGAACAACGATATACATAAACGATCTGAATAATCGACGCTCAGACTCTACAAACGCGGTCCTAAAGCCCCGTTACCTACCTACCTACCTTCTCTACCTTCACCACAGCTTCAGCTTAAAACGATACTCGAATCTCACTCGAAACGCGCGTCTTTTGTTTCGTCTGATGCGAGCGAAGGGAGACTTATAACGTGAGCAC
This sequence comes from Tenthredo mesomela, assembly GCA_943736025.1. Classification (NCBI taxonomy): domain Eukaryota; kingdom Metazoa; phylum Arthropoda; class Insecta; order Hymenoptera; family Tenthredinidae; genus Tenthredo; species Tenthredo mesomela. The sequence goes on along the minus strand of OX031017.1, from coordinate 25,533,196 downwards.
TGAATAGCTTAAGCACGTGTCTCTCCCGCCCTTTGCAGGTTTGTTCGAATACGAACCATCGAATCTAAACTATAAGTATAAAGCCTGATTCTGTTCGGTTTACAATGAGTGAGCAAGTGGTGGCGTGGCGTGGCGTGGCGTAGCGAGGCGATGATGAGATCGAAAGAGATTAATTGAAACTTGGCTCTGTCGTTGTTACATCGCGACTGTGAGTCGTCTCTATCGTTGATATATATATCACGTCACTAATGCCATAAGATCGTAAGCGCCAAAAAAAAAAAAATTTCGTGTTTTTGGTGGCAAAATCTTTTTCATGACATATAACATCGTTTGGGCATATCCGCAAGAAATATAATTTTTTGATCACTAATGCCATAAGGTCGTAAGCGCCAAAAAAAAAAAAGTTTCGTGTTTTTGGTGGCAAAATCTTTTTCATGACATATAACATCGTTTGGGCATATCCGCAAAAAAAAAATAATTTTTTGGCGCTTACGACCTTATGGTATTAGTGACGCGATATATATAAGTAATACGTTATATACTTTGACATAGGTATACATACATGTATAATTTATACATATGAATACGTATAAGAAATTAACCAGTTTTTAAAACGTTACGTCGCCTCTGCCAGCAGCCCACAAGCAATGAACATGCGGCATGCGGTGGTTATCGTATTGTCGGTCGAGCCGGCTTCTCTGTATGTGACTCTGTCTCTTATCTCTATCTGGAGATAATAATGATTTTCAACAATGTTTTTTTTTTTTTTTTTTTTTTTTTTTTTTAACCACCAAAAAATACGTATTATACTCTACCTACTTCATTTTATGTAGTTTTAGTAGAGTTTTATAAACTCTACTAGGTGAATTTTTTTTTAAACCAACAAGGTTGGATAATTGTCATATTACATCAGTTACTACGTTTGTAATTCGTTTTACTATCAAACGATTAATTTACTATACAAATGTTACCTATACCAAAAATTTAAACGTATACAAATACATAATTTCACCCCTGAACACCAGAGACGACGTGTAGTATTAGTATATGCATATTAGGGTGTGTCGAAAATGAACTTCTTTCTTTTTTTTCTGCTCCTACCACCCAAAACCTTAGGTTTTGACATTGAAAAGGTCCTCGTTCAAGGAGGGCGCTGTAGCTTGAAGTTTAGAGGTCGCTCAACGAGGATTTAGGATTCCCATCTAATTAAAACGTAAAAAATATTGTTTTTCGCTCAAAACGATGTCAGGCAACCAAAAAATCGGCGATGTCTGTCTTTCTGGGCTTATTTGAAAGCATGAATCATCCCCTAAACGATGGTGGGTCGTTTTTGTTTCAATTTTGATTATTTTTTTTCGTTTTTTGGCCACAATCATCACTTTTTTTCCAGTTTACAAAGTCTCCAAGGCGAAAATTGGAACAAGGTAATTTGAAAAACGACCCACCATCGTTTAGGGGATGATTCATGCTTTCAAATAAGCCGAGAAATACAGACATCGCCGATTTTTTGGTTGCCTGACATCGTTTTGAGCGAAAAACAATATCTTTTACGTGTTAATTAGATGGGAATCCTAAATCCTCGTTGAGCGACCTCTAAACTTCAAGCTACAGCGCCCTCATTGAACGAGGACCTTTTCAATTTCAAAACCTAAGGTTTTGGGTGGTAGGAGCAGAAAAAAAAGAAAGAAGTTCATTTTCGACACACCCTAATGCATATATAATCTTTTCTGTCCTTAATTTTCCCCTCTCTCTGCAGGGTTTTTCTTTTTTCTTTAAATTTAGTTCCCACGTCTTTCTCTCAGTTAGTTTGGTTCGGGTTTTACAATTAGAGATGGGAAGTGTTCGAAGGCTGCTGCAGTACTGCAGCAGCAGTAGAATTTTGAATTGTTGGTATAAAGGCCGCAGGACAGGGTCGTTTTCTTTTCTTCTGCAGCTTCCCTATATAATATAATACAAATACATAATACAGGGAAGGAAACTAAAGCTTTCTAAGGCAAGAAGAAAAAAAACAAAATGGCCGATTCAGTCAGCTGACGATCAGCTATACGACAGCTGGTAGATTTAATATATATACCCCACAGAGTCGAGGAGGTATAGAGGGGCCCTCCTCGGTCTCTCTTCTTCTACGGCCTCGGGTCTTCCACACACACCGGGACCTCAGACCCCCTAGATCATTTCTAATTATTATCTCGACGCGACATAGGAATTTAGATACGTAAAGGTGAACCTACGACTAATTGACTTTTAAATTAATATGTATATATACCTTATGGTGTAAACAAATAGATTTTAATTAATTAATTCTCTTCTTTTTTTTTTATTTATTTACATATCTCAAGGTTTAATAACACGAGAGTGAAAAAAAAAAAAAAAAAAAAAAAAAAAAAAAAAAAAAAAAAAATTTGTTAATTTTATTCTTGTTTTTTTAAAAATCGGAATTTTCGTTACTATAAAGCGAAAATGTTGAATTTTCGAAATATAAGACAAGGAAACGATGATTTTTTTAAATCCGGTTGAAAAGAAAGAACGAAAGAAAAAAAATGAAGGATGGGAGTAATTGGAACGCTTCGTTTATTGAATTAAAATCCATGTATGAATATAACTACATTGGTTTAATATAAATCGTAAAACTTGAAGAATTAATTGAATTCCTAATTGTCGCAACACGTGTTCAATCTATGCTTAGGATCAGGTGCAGTCGTTGGTATATATTGTAAAATGTAAAATATATAGAGAAGACGTTGGTGTCTATCCGCGTTGTCTCGGAAACGAAATTCCAGGACGATGACATATCGATTTTAAGTCCCTGGGCGCCACGATGGCTGGACGAACGAAATGAAATGAAACGAAACAAAACTAAACTGAACTAAACTAAAACCAGGAAGCGGGTGAATGTACGAACGAACGAACGTAGGTATAAAGTACTACGCGCGCCGCGTGATGAGAAGCCGGTGTTAGAATTTATAGTACCCCCTGAACACAAAGAACAGCAAAGTTTGTGCCTTCTGTTTCCATGGGCACCGAGGCAGCATTTATACCGCATTGCTTCGCGCTATACTCCTTTCCCCACATATTTCTACTCCCTTACATTAATACATATCTACGAATTATTGTATATCGTGCACAGCCGTATGATTCTAATTACTATATATACTTTATCAATTTGTAATTGATTTAAAGAAAGTCTATTGCGCGTATACCGGGAGTTTTCATGGAAACGCTTCATAGGACGCCTAGATACATGCAACTTAAACATCGATAGATTAGGTTTTGCCTGTATGAAGGCGTTTTTACTTTCCTATGAAGCGTTTCCACGAATACTCCCAGTATAGATTTCATTCAAACGCAGATTAACGTATAGTTTCTTTTCTTATCCTTTCCTTTTTCTTTTTTTCTCATTCATAAATTGTATTCCTATATTATATATATACACAGAAAGAAAGGTTAACTTGATTCAAGACAATTTTGCGGTCCAAAAATGAAGACCGAAATTTTCTCGGATCAAATCAAAAATTTTCTCGAACCAAGAAAATTGGGACAATTGTCTTGAATCAAGTTAACCTTTCTTTCTGTGTAGCAAAAAATTAATTTTTGTTAATTATAATTATATATATATAGGAACTCCCTTAACTTCAACTTTCAAATTATTATTATTATTATTATTATATTATTTATTTTTTTTCTTCGTATGTACACACTTTTCTTTACGCTTTATAATAAGAATAATTGTATATCCTACTATATATATATATAATGTATAATAAATCGAAAAATTTCATAAGATTATTTGCGGTACAGTTTCTAAAAAAACCACACAATATCCTGTAGGTATATTTATAGTATATAATATTACGCATTATATATTATAATATAAAATACTATATACTACGTTTTTGTAATCGTTAATGTATAATTATATAATATACGTATACGCAATTTTTGTCATTCACAATATATTCTGAACTGAGCTATATATATATATATATATGTAGTACATAATGGTCAAGTAATATACGAGGTAGAAATAAAGAAAAAAAAAAAAAAATGTTGAAGAAAGTTTGTAAAATCAATACTTGTACTGTAATAGTAGTAGTAATAGTAGGTAGGTATAAAGCTGCTACTGCTATAGTAGTACATGTGGCCTAAGAAACCTTAAACTTAAAGTATAAGGTAGTATACCTACGTGAAACGTCCCTCCATCGCTTGGCATGGCATGGCATGGCATCACGAAACCTTGTTTTATCTCTCCAGAGTCTAGAGCAGAAAAGGGGGAGCCGCGTGTCTGCAGTTTGGGAAGGGTCCGACCGTAGCGTAGCGTAGCGCAGCGCAACGTAACGTAACGTAACGTAGCCGCAGCGCAACGTAGCGCAAACGTAACGTAACGTAACGTAACGCAGCGCAAACCCAACGTAACGCAGCGCGGGGAAAGAAGACTATAACGAAAATAAATTCATCGGATAGATATCAAGGATAGAAATATGCGTTTGTATAACATAATAACGCATATATATATATATATTAGGGTGTGCAAAAAAAAAAAAAAAATTCAAACGCACATCAACATTCCGGTAGAGCATCTCAAATAGAATATCTCAGCCAAATATGAGCTCTTAATATTGATATTTAGAACTGCCTAACTCAGTTTTCCCATTTTTGATTTGAATAACACGTGAAAAAAAAAAAAAAAAAAATCGGAAAATTTTCGAATTGTTTTTTCTCGTAACTGGCTTGATTTAGAAACTATCTGAATACAGATTCTTATATGAAATTTCACGCTCTACAAAAAAGTACTGAAATAGAATTTTCCTAACTCTCACCGATTAGGAGATATTCGCGTATAAACATTGAGTCATAGCGTCATAGAGTCATACGACTCTGGGAAAAACAATTTATTTTTCAACCGCGCATCAAAATTTTGGTAGAGCATCTCAAATAGAACATCTCAGCCAAATATGAGCTCTTAATATTGATATTTAGAACTGGCTATTTTAGTAACTAAAATTACGCGTCACTAATGCTATAAGGTCGTAAGCGCCAAAAAAAAAAAATTTCGTGTTTTTGGTGGCAAAATCTTTTTCGTGCCATATAACATTGTTTGGGCATATCCGCAAAAAAAATAATTTTTTGGCGCTTACGACCTTATGGCATTAGTGACGCGATTAGTAACTAAAATTAGTAACTAAAATTAGTAACGAAATTAGGCAGTTCTAAATATCATTATTAAGAGCTCAAATTTGGCTGAGATATTCTATTTGAGATGCTCTACCGGAATGTTGATGTGCGTTAGAATTATTATTTTTTTTTTTTTGGCACACCCTAATATATATAGACAAAAATACCTATATAACAACGAAACCACCATACGGTACGAACGTCTTCGAATATAAAAACGAACAAACTGAGTAACTATATAAGAATCAATTATGGAACTAAGAAATGTTTTATTATGGTAAATAGTATTTATTTGCTTTAATAATTGCGGTGAAATCGCCTATATGTATGCATAAAAATTAGTCTAAAAAATTAGCGAGCGACATACCTATATAACGTATATTTTCTTGTTATACCATAAAGACGCGTAATTATTATATCCAATGCAATTTTAATATGAGTTATGGTTTATGGTCAAGCCTGGAGCCTTGCCCCATCGCGATTATACTCTAATTGTCGGAACGGGATGTTAGTATTCTTCTTTTGTTTCTTTACTTGCTAACTGAGATATATATATACCTATATATTGCAGGCATATATAAAATCTTAGCCTTTTTAGGTCAACGAGAAAGTAGGCGATTTTGCGGTGACTTTTATTGCGGTAGGCAAAATATATATAACGAGCCTCATATTATTTCAAATTTTATTATATATCTGTATAAAAGTCTCAATAGAGTTATAATCTTTCTCAGATATACAGATCCATCGGAAAAAAGAATAAAATTAAAAATTAAAAATTAAGAAAAAAAAAAAAAAAAAATCGTATCAAGATGCAATGAAACAAATAATTAAATTGCAGGAATTACTATACTCTTTCATTTTTTTAATTTTTCTTCCTTTTTTTTTTCCTTCTTGCGCTTATACCGCGTCTTCGCCTCGTTTCATCAATCTGATATAAAATCCGACCCTCGTATAGTAGTAATCCTGATGCATGCAGATGATCCGTATTTTACGGCGAATAAAACGATTCTTGGTATAAGAAATATATTATAGAAGAAAATCTGTGATGTATATAAGTGATGGCGATGGTTGAAATATTAAGAGTGAAAGGTATAGCTGCAACAGAAATTCTTCCTTTCTATGTAAATAATTCTTCCTCGCATCGTCGATCATATATAAAATCAAGTCGATATCAAATTTCTTGAAAGAGTGTCTTATACCGCTGCGCTGCGCTGCACTTTCGTGTACCTACCTACATACCTACTCTATATATAATATAGGTATATATGAGTTTACTTTTACCTCCTATTTTCTTCTACAAGATAAAAATAATAGACGATTTCCAATCTCGGATATCGAACTGGACCAAGAAACCGCAGAGTTTCGTCTTTCGATGAAAATCAATCATTTCTATTTATATTTTTCAGTGTGCAGTCGCGGGGGCGTGATCAAATATTATACAGAAAATATGACGAAGTGGAAAAAAAAATCTGAGATTTATTAGAATATGAAAGAATTATTGATATTTTTATGCCTGATCAACGTTTCCTCCAAAGAACTGTAAAAAAAAGGCTTGATTGAAAATTTTTCGATTGCAGCAGCAGTTTACTGAATGACCTACGCCTATGGAATAGCAAAAATTTCGGGTTGGTACCCCTAGCGTTCCGCGTCCACGAAACTTCTCGGTATATATTTCCTGTTCCTTTTGCCTGCTGCTGCCTTTTCCTGCTGCTGCAGTTTACTGAATGACCTACGCCTATGGAATAGCAAAAATTTCGGGTTGGTACCCCTAGCGTTCCGCGTCCACGAAACTTCTCGGTATATATATCTGAAATAATAAAATTATGGAATCAAAAAATCGAAATTCTAATTTTTTTATGGATTCTCGTTAATTAATTCCGCGACCCCCTATTAATTTATATAAACAAATGATTCCAATAATTCATTTATTCAATCCGCAGTGCGAAATCCCTCTTCGTTATATAGATTTGATTAGTCGTTAATTTATAAATTAATCGCGAGAATTATCCTATGCATTCGGTTATAATCAGTTTCAAGTAATCTTCAAGCTTTGTTATGTTCAAGTATCGTAATTGATCTGTATTTAGACTTCGCATATGTATATATAGATTATAGGTGCATCGTAATTGAATCATGGAAAGAAAAAACCTAATTTGCTGAGCTAGTGTTGTTGATCATTACTACAATTTACGACCATACGGTTTGATGTGGTAGTTGTTGCAAATAAGATAAGCAATAGAATTAAAGCTGACAATTAGTATCCACACACACACAGAGGAAGACAGACACGTGAATGGATATATCTATATATCACATCCATTCATCAATCGCGAAGTAATTTTCTTGTAAGATCATATAAGAAAACGATCCTAAATCGATGAATGAGAAAAAAAAAAATCTTCATATCTTCATCACGGCTAAAATATTCCTATAAGCTAAGAAGCTTGTCTATTTTTCTATACATGAAGATGAAGATCGATGTGCGATGATTATTCTATTCGTCATTAATAATTAGCAATTATACCTTATACTCGCTAACGATAACACAAGTCGTATTACGTATAGGAATCCGAGATTCTCTTCTCTTTGCGTTTCGATCATCCATAGCTTTTCTTATTTAGGTTTTTTTTTTTTTTTTCTTTTTTTTCTTTCACAGAATTTGGGATTCTTCCGATTCTTAGGTTTCTTTTGAGCCACGTTATCGCACTGAAACCTACTTCTCTTCCTGTTGATAAGACCTAAACTTCGTGTTAGAAAAATACGTCGTCATACCTACTTACTCATTAGTTCAGGAAATTTTACGGAAAAATATGTGGACTGTATGCACGGCTTCGCGGTTTAGAAAGTTCTATAAATTATCTCCGGGATCTCTAAGATGTGCCTAAACCACTGTATATACCCATACACATAATATTAACACATATATACATATACTACCTATGAAAATACTACTCACTGACCTTTAAATATTACTTCCGTTGACCTACGATATACGGCCTTATTTTTTTCGCCTTGAAAATTGAAGTAACTTTTATAGGTAGGTATATTATATTATGTAGGTATTAGGTATTATGGGTATTATCGAGAATTTTGTTCCAACTCTAACTCCATATAGGATGTTCTGAAGGTACAATCGGCATCAAAACAATAAGACAGACAAAAACCGAATTTTCTCATTTTGGATGATATTGATGCGAAAAATGATTGAATAATATCGAGGAGCGGATATTCCCACAACCTCAGAAAATGAAAAAACTTTCAATTTAGTGACAGAATTTCGAAAATACCAACAATCATGAAAAGTTGTAAAAACATTTTACAAGTATGTGCTGAAAATGGTGAAAATCGTTCATTTTTTGATCCGATTTCAAAATTTCAGGGTTTGTTATACTCAGTGATAAAATCTCTACGAACTTACTGAAAAAAGTTTTGCATAAAACACTCATATTCAAGTCAGAAATGTAACAGTATATGTATAATATGAATCTCAGAATGTATCGGATTGTGAACAACTGAATTCTTACTCAAATATGACTGTTTTATGCAAAACTTTTTTCAGTGAGTTCGTAGAGATTTTATCACTGAGTATAACAAGCCTTGAAATTTTGAAATCGGATCAAAAATGAACAATTTTCACCATTTTCAGCACATACTTGTAAAATGTTTTTACAACTTTTCATGATTGTTGGTATCTTCGAAATTCTGTCACTAAATTGATAGTTTTTTCATTTTCTGAGGTTGTGGGAATATCCGCTCCTCGATATTATTCAATCATTTTTCGCATCAATATCATGAAAAATTAGCAAATTCGGTTTTTGTCTGTCTTATTGTTTTGACGCCGATTGTACCTCCAGAACATCCTTAAAACTTTCAGAAATGTAGTATGTATGAAGATTTTTCGAGTTGGGGAAGAGAACTCTCCGCACGTATTATATTATTATACCTGTGCTGTAAACATATATACATAGTTTCTCGTTTTTGACCCTTGCGCAGGGTGCACTGTATCCCAGATGAGAAACTCGGGTCGGTCTCCACGTTTCTTCCCTTTTAAAATCCCGAACCTGCACCCTGGTAAAGATCTTCTTTTTCCTCCTACCAGATGTGCGACATTGACACAACCACCGGAGAACTTTGGTCTTTCACACACATGTTTAAGTACAGATTTTCTCGTTATACTCCCCATCAGACACGTACATATACCTAGGTAGTATATATACTAAACAGATTCACACAGGTATAATGGGAACAGTATAATCTATACCTGGCTCTTAGTCGACCTGGGGTCGTTTATCGGGTCTAAAGAAATTTTCATATATTACCTAGACTAGCTCAAATTGCACAATGGGAAAAAAACGACCCTCGGTTTATAATCGTTTATACTTGAAAAATAAAAAATTTAGAGAAACTACGTATGTATACATAGGTAGGTATACATATATTTTGCAGAGGAAGTCTTCCATTCAGTTGTAGCTAATGCTGATCTTCTTACTCGGTGATAAATTAATTACACGTATACCTATAGCTACAGGAAGAAGAAGAAGAAGAAGAAAAAGGATAAAGAAATGGCAGTGAACCCTAGCGAAAACGTTTGCAAAAAAGAAACACCGTTTCAAATCAAGTAGTTCATTGGATAGTTTTTTGTTATTTGAAAATTTAGTTTACTAATTCCTGCGACTATGACAGGATATTTTATTCAATCCTGTAACCATATATATATATATATATATATATATATTAAGTACAAGATCCGGTCAAATCCGATCTTTTACTTCACCAATATGAATATAAGCCGACTAATATATGCGGTCATTATAAATTAGCTAAGAATTTCGCGTCCCTAATGCCATAAAGGCATATAGCGTATGCTTTTAGCATAGGTTATATGCCTTTATGGCATTAGGGACGCGATTTATTGATCACGAAGTTCGGTGCACGTAACGAGCTGTTCATTTTTACATTATGTACTTTTTTTACCTGAATTATAGCTCCCCGTGCTTATCTTGTTTTTGTACTTTTTTGGGGAATTTTTTTTCGATGATTCATTTCCGCTACAGTATTGAAAATTGAAAATTGTGGATTGAGAATTGAAAATTGAGAATTGAGAATTGAACGTTGAACGTTGAAAATTGAAAATTGAAAATTGAAAATTGAAAATTGAGAATTGAGAATTGAGAATTGAGAATTGAGAATTGAAAATTGAGAATTGAGAATTGAGAATTGAGAATTGAAAATTGAAAATTGAAAATTGAAAATTGAGAATTGAAAATTGAAAATTGAAAATTGAGAATTGAAAATTGAAAATTGAGAATTCAAAATTGAAAATTGAAAATTGAGAATTCAAAATTGAAAATTGAAAATTGAGAATTCAAAATTGAAAATTGAAAATTGAGAATTGAGAATTGAGAATTGAGAATTGAGAATTGAAAATTGAAAATTGAGAATTGAGAATTGAGAATTGAGAATTGAAAATTGAAAATTGAAAATTAAAAATTGAAAATTGAAAATTGAAAATTGAGAATTGAAAATTGAAAATTGAAAATTGAGAATTGAAAATTGAAAATTGACAATTCAAAATTGAAAATTGAAAATTGAGAATTGAGAATTGAGAATTGAGAATTGAAAATTGAAAATCTAGTTTGTGATTGTTCAACAAGAAAAAATGGCCTTCAAAAACTTTGATACCAGATACGGAAATTCGATTATTTGAAAACGCACATCAAAATATTGAATTCGTTAATCAGTGTGTCTGATCATTTGATTTATTATTTTTGTTTTATCCTTTGTTTTTTTTTTTTTTTTTTTTTGATGAAATTTTATTTTTTTAAATTGCTGATTTAATATAAACCGGAAATCCGGCGTAGTTTAAATAAACAAGGAAAAAAGAAGAAGAAAAAAAAAAAAAACACTTCATACTTTATATAGCCTATGATGTTTCATATATATTATCTAGTTTCCTTTTGCGGTTAATAAAGCGACAATTTTATTTTTCATCATTTCCTTTATACTCCGTTGGTTTGTTTCATATCCGCACTCTCAATAGTGTCGCAATCCAACATATATATATATATATATATATAACGAACAATAATATTTACAATTTATACACTCGAATGTTAATAATTAATGAATTTTCAAGCGCGTATATAGATTGATCGGTTTTAAAAACACTCGCATTGCATATATGCATATTATATTGTTTTAGTATTTGCAAGTAATTTGTTTACTCACATGATCATCAAACTGACGCAGCTCGTCATATTTGTATGTTTATACTTCGCGGTGCGAAATCAAACTCCGAAAACAATAAAAACAGAAAATAAATTCGGAATATTTGCGCGAATGATTTTATTTATTTATTTATTTATTTATTTATTTCATTCGTTCAATATGTTTTACCGGATATTTTTTTTTTTCATACATTTTTCATTTAAAAACGAGGTGTAGTATGTATAATCAAGGAATTTATCATCAATTCATCATCTTGTTAAAAATATAAACTTTTCAGTTTCGCGGTGTTCTTGAATTGTAAAAAATGCTGATTGACAAATTCCGGAATCTCGAATCATTGCAGTATGAAATTTGGTACGAAAAACACAAATGACTAATGTATTTCATGGTATAGGTAGGGGAGAGTGGTCCTGAGTCGGCCCAGTAAGCTCTTTGTCCAAAAGCAGAAGGTAAATCGGATTTTATGGCGCTGCTAAGTGTTCGGTTGCGTGCAGCGATCGTTTGCCTACAATTCTATGTCATTTAGGAAGGTGTAGTGCGGCGTTTGCAGTCGCAATGCAGTGCGGAATGAAAAAGTACATTTTGACCATTTCTCAAAATAGTGTTCCTGAGTCGGCACCCCCCTGGTCTTGAGTCGGCACCCCATTTTTTTCGCTTGAATGCAGGAAGAAGCGCAGATTCTCTAAGTCACAGCAGGAAATGGACGAATTGGAATCATTTAGAAAAATAAAACATGCATTTTTTGTCCAATTTTACATGGAAATATATTTCGAATACAATGTTGAAACTGAAAAAATATGAATTTTGAATTGAATGAAAAAATTAATTGAGAACGGGACGATCACTCGCTATCGTCATCAGATTCGCAGTACGTGGGGCGTACTGCTGCCACCGCGCGTAAGAGCACACGGGTATCACGCTTTTGTGTCTTGCGTTTGAAATTACGTCCCATGACTATAGTAAAAATACCGAAAATGCAGAAAAAAAAATAATAATAACAGAAACGAAACAAAAAAGCAACAAGATCAAAAAAAATATCAAAAAAATTGGTGCCGACTCAGGGCCACCTATTTGGTGCCGACTCAAGACCACTACGACTTTTTACACGTTTCACGTGATTAGGCACGCGCACAGATCCGAATGGAAAATTGACCTAACCGATCAATTAGAACATAGAATGAAGAAACCAATGCATTCACTCATTTCAAATTTTTTACATATTTACATACCCGTAGCTGCTTCAGAATGAATGACGAAAATGAAATTCTGTCATAAACGAAAAATATAGACGCGCTCACGCTGCGCAGCACAATTCAAACTGACACCTGTAAGCATAATTTACGTCAGTGTTTACCAACATGTCATACGACAAAATAATTGAGCCGACATGCACACCATCTCCGAGAAACGCCATGGTGCCGGCTCAACCCGCAGTGCCGACTCAGGACCACTCTCCCCTATATATTCGAATTTTCCCATACACACGACTTTTTGTACTTCGGGGTTATTTTTTACTCCCCATCGCATTATCCGTGAAAAATTTACAGATTTTCATCGACAAAATTTTATTAAACACGATTTGGAGATTTAAGTAATTTTTTATTTTTATTTTTTGTGCATTGTAGCTTCAAAAATTATGTAGTTGAAAATCTGTCGAATTTTCACGAAATACCTACTACTATACAGGTAAGGAGTGTACCATGTTTCAAATTTTTCGGAGCCATACTGCAATAGGAAGAAAATAAAAAAATAAATGTCACAAATCGTGTTTTACTAAAAATGAGAAAATTCGAGGTCTTTGGGGCAGTACTTCTTGAAATTGAAATATAGGGACCTGGGATTATGGCTAGATTTTTTGTTTACATATTTGGACCTTCCACCTGTTTTTATTTCTTTTAATTTTTTTTGTTCATTGTTTTACGCACCGTGTAATAAAAGTTGATTGCCACGGCTCTAGTCACGATTCGTATTAATCTTCTCGAGAAATCATATAATTGCGGCGAAACTCACAATCAACTAAAAATCTGGACCTATTCCTTTAAAGCATAAGGTACCTACCTACCTGGTTATTATTCATTCAGGTCGTTGCTGCACGGTATAATACAGTAATACATATATCTATACAGCTATACTCAATTTTAAGGTCATCATCGCTATATACTCGCGTGATTAACGGTCCCTCGTGAGAATCTCATATTTTTTTTCCATACACTATGTACATGGGCCAGTTATCTATCGTGACAAAAAAAAAAAAAAAAAATTAAAAAAAAAAAAAAAAATTAGGAAGCAAAATAACCAATTAATTGGTAAAAATTGACCTCGTAGTTTTTATTTTCCCTCCCAGTTTTTTTTTTTTTTTTTTTTTTATTCATTAAAATATAAGAATCTGACAGACTTAGGTACTAAAACAATTATCAGAGGGATGTGCCCGCCAAGTACGTAGCTCAATAAAAGAGTAGGTACCTATACTGCTTCTCTTTTCTCCGCTTAATTTTGTAAATAATTTATCAGCGATTATTAGAACGATAAAAAAAAAAAAAAAATTCGAAAACAGTCTTCCTTATTATTTCTTGTTTCCTTTTTGATTATAAAAAGAAAAAAAAAACGGAACGTGTCCGCCAAGTATGTAGCTCTAGGAATAATATAGTTACTACACATCGCCTATATACGAGGTCTTTATAGGTTTCTGTACTTTCGATGGCTTTTTCTTTTTACGTTTAAAATTTTCTCGTCGCTTTTCAATTTTCTTCATTTTTCTACTTATATACCTACAAATCAATCAAATTTCAAGTTTTTCTTTTTCTTTGTTTCAGGTATGCTTTGGACTGGGATATGTGCCTGCGATGTCATAGATTTATACACTATGGCGAGTGAGTATTTCAGAGTTACAAGTATCAAGTATCCGAGACTTGAAATAAAAAAGAAAAAAAAAAAAAAACGGGGATGAAAAGATTCAGAAGATCAAATATTTCTCGTATCTTAAAATCGATTTCTTTCCGCACCTGTTTATCGAAAGTGACTTGCTATCGGTTTCAATTCGAATTCCAGTGTTACTGCGGTCCAAGTTCTAGTTTTTTTTTAAATTACTTCCAGTTGCATTTTTTGTCACCACGGAAATATATATATAGGGGAGAGCGGGGCAAAACGGGCAGCGGGGCAAAACGGGCACCTCGGCCAAATTTTCGAAATTAAATTCAGAAAAAAATCAAAATTCATTGGGAAACAATTTTTATTGAAAAAAAAAAAAAAATCTAAAATTTTCCAACATTTTTTTTTATTTTTCGGGGGAGCTGCCCGTTTTGCCCCGCTGCCCGTTTTGCCCCGCTCTCCCCTATATACATATTTTTTTATTTTTTTTCCGATTTGTAATGATCAGTAAATTCAAGTTTTTGATTTTCCATAATGTTGGAAAGAAAGAATATAAAATTGACAACAATATTTCGTAACACTAAGTGTAGTTATGTTTATTAAGTAAATGCGCGCAGCATTTACCCCCACGCTTTTCTTATCCGTTAAAGGAAAGAAAAAATAAATAAATAAAGCAAAAAAAAAAAAATAAAAATAAAAATAGAAGGAAATAAGAAAGAAAGAAAAAAAAAAAAAGAATAAAACGTATATCTATACGTGAAAAGGGCGAGCCATAAATATTAAACAAAGTTCACGTGAAATCGACCCCAAGTTAATCGCGTATGCGAAGAGGAAGCAGAAGAATAAGATTAAGAATAAGAATGAGAAGAAAAAGAAAAAGAGGAGGAGGAGATCCTCGAGTAGGTAGTAAAATCGCAGTATTAATATATGGCTTTTTTATTATTCATTATTATCGAGAACGAGTTTGCAAAAGCCGTTAGAATTTCAATTCTGATAAAATACATGTCGAACCCGCACATAATAATAATTGAATCGTATATAGGTATATCTAAAACGTAAAAATACGTAAAAATAAAAATTGTTCAAAAATTAATGTCAAATTTTTTAATTTTTTTTGTCCGCAAATCTCTAAAATTCAAATCGAACTAAATACGTGATTCCAAGTTAGGCAAGGTCAGCCACGACCTGTATACCACACAATGAAACACGCATATATAACAGTAACACTTAAACACTTAACACACAGCTCGTGCACGTTCCCCTGTTAGTTAGTAAACCTAGCCCAACAGCTATTGTCTCTCAATCTGGGTGACACCCACGCGAGATAATGACACTCGACACTAAATACTGGACAGTGGTCAGTAGTGGTCATTCCTCCGTGAGCTGGGTGACAAATGGGAATCAATTTAATACAGTATGTATGTCCGAATACTTTTTTTTTTTTTTTGTCCGATGAATAAAATTTCGTTATTTTATTCACATCGTTGAACACAATTTGTTCCACTTATCTATTTCAAATTTTATTTATATACATGGCATAGATATTGAAATTTTTCTCTTCTTTAAGGGGTCACATCAAAATATTTTTCTTTTTCAAAATCATGTGTCGTAAGGATTTCATAGCACCGTTGGACCGATTCAGGTCATCTTGGATTCATTTTCTTCAGAAAACAAATCCTCATCATGTGAATGTAGGAATTTTGAAAAATTTTCATTTTGGCCAAGTTATTTAAGAAATGAGTGATAATAATTTTTGCAAATTTGGTAAATTGATCATAACTTATGACATAATTTTTTATTTTCAAATTCCTACATTCACATGATGAGGATTTGTTTTCTGAAGAAAATGAATCCAAGATGACCTGAATCGGTCCAACGGTGCTCTAAAATCCTTACGACACATGATTTTGAAAAAGAAAAATATTTTAATGTGACTATGATAATTTCTCGAAAAGTCGCTGTACTACTGGTCCCCTTGACCAAAATATTGACGCTTTAGATATCGAAAAAAAAAAAAAAAAATTTGAAAAGGATTCATTTTCTTTTTATTTTTCCTCTTTCTTCTTAATTATAATTAGTTTAATTTTTTTATTTTTATTATTCTTCTCGGTTTTATAATTGCTAACTTAATTTCGTTAACGGTTTCAGCTATAATTCGTCCGTTTCTAAATTGCGAATTCAGAAATGTAATTATATATCTCAGAAAGTGCATCGACAGCTGCACGAGAGAAATTTCATTTCATTTTATTTTATTTTATTTCATATTATTTTACCGTTTCCAAAGTTTCCGCGAACTTTTATTACCTACTCCAAAACGTATATAACAGTAGTTCCATTACTGTCATACCGTATGATACTCTGCAGCACTACGGATGGACGTGTGTTCTGCGTCAAACGGAAATCTGTATTTGCATTCTGCATGCTTACTCCACGTCCGCATATAATATATCGTCACGCCAATTTTTATTAACGGTAGGGTCTTTGCACCCGTTATATATTACAGCATTCTTATACTATATTATATTTAAATATGCGATACTCAGCTGAGAACGTATAAAATATAAAAATACTCTCATCATTTTTCAAATTTCAAAAATCGAAAAAATTATGGCGAGACGCGTTCGATTTCAGTATCGATTTATTTTTGCTGCCTAAATCACGTGCATTTCAATTAAAACGAAAAAAAAAAAAAAAAAAAAAAGAAATGCCGAAGATATTCAATACCAAATAGAGTCACTCGCTGCTTTTATGCAGTCGTCGATAATTTACACGATTTTCGGGCAAATTGAAAATCTGAATAAAAAACATCCGAAAAAATTTACATTCTGTAAAAGCGCTTCATTCCAGATGGCGAATTCAAATCATTCGAAAAATACAATTTTTTGCATTTTTATATCAAAAAATTAAATTTTTTTTTTTTTTTTTTTCAAT
Organism: Tenthredo mesomela; assembly: GCA_943736025.1. Classification (NCBI taxonomy): domain Eukaryota; kingdom Metazoa; phylum Arthropoda; class Insecta; order Hymenoptera; family Tenthredinidae; genus Tenthredo; species Tenthredo mesomela. The sequence continues at coordinate 25,515,997 of OX031017.1, read as the reverse complement.
TTATTTTTTATTTTTTCCTAAATTTACCAACTTGTTCAATACATGATGTACCTACTTACTCACGTATCGATGAAAGAAATGAATATTCAAGTCATTTGATGCGAAAAAATGAAATTAAAAAAAAAAAAAAAAAATCGAATAAAAAAATCCCGAAAATAAAAAAAAAAAGTTCATATAGGTTCAATTTTAAAAAATTAATACTGCGAAAAAATATCGGGAATAGGGTACCTATACGAAATTATAATTCATTGGTAATTAGAATGAAAGAAGAAAGAAAAAAAAAGAATTTTTTTTTTTAGAAGTGTGTAATAAAAAAAAAAAAAAAAATTGACATATATATATTATATACGTTTGATAATTGTGTAATTCGTTCGCGCGATTTTCCATACTTAGGTAAAAACGATACTACATCCCTGCGTTAGCAGAAGGTGGTAGTTTCTAATAATACCAAAATTCGGCAGACTTCCAAACGCCCACGCAATAATTTTACTACACGTACTGTTTCGTTCGCTCTCAGATCATACCGAAATAATTCAGTATAATACCGTTGCCCGGCGAACGAGCGTTAATCGCGTTGATTTTGCGGATCTCTTATATAGAGAGTACCTACTAGAATACTAAAATCTGGATATAATAATCGCGTTAGTCCTAATTCACCAATTACGTAATTAATTAGGAATCTACTATTACCTTTCGTTTAAAATTTCGTATATTAAAATCGCAGCGTTTATTTCTATATATATTATAAGAAACGATCAACTATATGTACAATATATTATCTCGTAATTATACGATTTAATTGAACAGTTCAAGGAATAGCAAAAAAAAAAAAAGTGAATTTTTTTTTTCGAAAGGGTGCAAAAAAAAAAAAAAAAAAAACGAAGATAGAGAGAGATAGAGAGAGAGGAGTTTTTTTTCCGAAGGATTTGAAAAGTGCCAGGGTAAATATTAGTCTGAAGAAAGAATTTATGTTCATTCCCCGAAATCGGATAAGCCTCAGTTTTACGTAGATAATCGTAGAATATATATATATTATATTTGGAAATAGACAAAAAAAAAAAAAAAATAAATAAATTATCAAAAAAATAGATCTAAATAAAATATAATAAAAATAGTAATTAGTGGAAGTTTATAAAAGTGAGAAGTGCCCATAGCCACCATAACGGATAGCTTCTCGGACCTGGACACCCCTGCGAGAATAGCAGGGGTGCCAACCCTTTATGTGAACGGATATGTAGACAGGTAAAAAATAATAGACATTTTTTTTTTTTTTTTTTTTTTTTTTCCGAAATCTGAACTCGTATTCATAGACATTTAGTAGCCTACTAATTTTTTTTTTTTTAGTTGGCTACTATACCTTCATTACATCATACAGAATGAAGTCAGTAAACCGACAGTTAGTTGGCTACTAAATGTCTATGAATACGGGTGATATAATACAGATCGCGAATATCTATTTTATATCTCGTCTAATTATCTACTTTCCTCTTTTTCCCATTCAATTAATTCTTACAAAAATGTCAACGAATTTATTTTGAGATTTCTTATCAATCGAGAATTTTTTTTTTTTTTTTTTTTTTCACATTTATTTAGAGATTGCCCAAATTTAGTAGTATTTATTTTATTTTCATTCATTTTTGTTGTATATAAATATATATATATATATATATACACTGTAAAAAATGTGGTGTTGAATTTAACACCAATTCAACACAGCTCACAGATTCTATAGTGGTCCACCCCGTTCTGTGTGACCTGCTAGTGCTAGTAACACTGTACGGTGTATGTGGTCAACTATATTATCGAAATGGTGCTGATCGTAACACCACAGATTTAACCACTAACACCAGGTAAAATCAACACGGCTCATTTTTTACAGTGTATATTTTTTTTTTTTTCTTCTGAATTTTCAACCTTCACATCGATATCGAGATATGGATCGTTTTTGCATTTCGCTATTGATTATTATTCAATAGACATTTGAATTTCTCATAAGTTTGCAGAATGTGTTAATAATAATGAATTTATCGTAATAGTATATAGAGACATCAAATTATTCGCGTCGAAGAGTATACTTTTTTAGAAGAAGAAGAAGAAGAAGAAGAAGAAGGAAAAAGAAATTAATTTTAAAAACTATCATATAGTGGAGCTAATTTTCTTGTTAATTTTCAAATTTTACCGCAGATGATCAAATTCTTTTATCTATATCCCAGATAAATCGAATCTTATTCTCGAATACTATAAAGCTGATCGTCAAGATAAAGAAAGAAAAAAACCAAAATTGATGAAGAAATTGACATTTTCAGTACACGAGATATTTTATACATTTTAATTTCGCCTATAATATTTACGTTGAATTTAATATACATATTAGGGTGTTTCATTTTTAGGCAATATTTTTTTTTTTTTCGATGGCATACCAGAGAATCTTATACTTTATAAAAAATAAAAAATTTTGCCGCCTGGTAAAAGGTTTTAGGTCTAATAGTGGCTTAGCTCATTCAAAAATTCGATTTCCCACCTAAATAACACAGGAAAAATTTTTTTTTTTTTTTGTTTAATTGAATTTTTCGTGGTTAAAAATTTTTTTTTCGAAAAAACCTTCGTATAGTATTTGAAGGAAATTAAATTCTCTACAAAAATGTCTCTGTGGTCGAAGACCGTACAACCAGTAGTTTCGGAGTTATAGCGCGTCAAACATGAACAATTTTCGCTATAACTCCGAAACTACTGGTTGTACGGTCTTCGACCACAGAGACATTTTTGTGGAGAATTTAATTTCCTTCAAAAGCTATATGAAGGTTTTTTCGAAAAAAAAAAATTTTAACAACGAAAAATTCAATTAAACAAAAAAAAAAAAAATTTTCCTGTGTTATTTAGGTGGGAAATCGAATTTTTGAATGAGCTAAGTCACTATTAGACCTAAAACCTTTTACCAGGCGGCAAAATTTTTTATTTTTTATAAAGTATAAGATTCTCTGGTATGTCATCGAAAAAAAAAAAATATTGCCTAAAAATGAAACACCCTAATACATATAATATATTTTTTTTTCGGATAAGTGTATAATCTTGTTCATTTTCTGTTTTATTCATTATTATCGATGTCATTGTTAATATACTTCAAACTTTGGACATCAGCCGTATAATTAAAACCGACTTTCAGCTAAGTCCACAACGTTTTACTTTCATTTACAATTATTTATATTCATAGATCAAATTCCTTACCAATATATAATAATAATAATAATAATAATAATAATAATCAAACAGATAAGAAATCATTTTATTGTCATTATCATCAAGCAAAAATATTCTATAATTAAATGTTAATTAAAAAATGAATTTTTATTACCGTATGTTAAATTTTTTGTCTGCATTATATAAATTCTTAGACCTAAAAATCGATGCCTTAGGGTCCAGGTCCAGGTCCAGGTCCAGGCTTTTGGTTTACGTTAGGTCAGGCTATAATACATATATATATATATATATAGGTAAGTCTGGCCACGGTCAATGGAGAAAGTCGTTCATTCGTTCCATAAAAGTCTAGTGGTTGACAATAAAAAGAAAATTATTACTAAAATTATGAAAGTTTATTATATATATCTACTATATTATATAGGTAGGTACTACTATCTTGAGTATATAGTGATTATTGTGCGCGCATTCAAATATTTAATAAGTAATAATGTTATATCTAAAACATTAAGAATTTTATATTCATAAACCTCTACTCGGACTGTGCATATATACATATACCTATATTGCGCTAAAGAATGAAATAAGAAATTATTTAAAAACGCACGCAAACACATAAATATTCTTAAGATTCAGATATACTATCTACTTTTATTTATTTAAATATCATTCTCATTACCTGTGCACATTATATGAAAGCGAAGCAACTCTTACTCGAACTCTTACAGAATTGGGTAGTTTTTGAAAATTTTACCTTTTTTTTTTTTTTTTCAATTATTATTATTATCATTCATTCATTCATTCATTCATTCATTCATTCAAAAGACAGAAGATGGATTCGGAATTAGAAAAAGAAAAGAAAAGAAAAATCGAAGTAATCATCAATCGATATCTAGAAAAGAGATGAAAGAAAGAAAAGAAAAAAAAAAAAAAGAAAAATATGTAGCGGAAAAAAATGAATAATACGTAGAAATTCTTGCCTTCATGATGAAAGTAAACGTGAGCCTTGAAAGTGCACGTGGATAGACTGCGTCAACTTCTGCATTCACTGTCTAATTCGTTATGCGCAGTAGTGCATGACCGCACTCTTTATCAGTTGTTAGTTATCGCCTTTGGCTATTATATCCCGACGCAAGTTGTTTTACGTGGCGTAAAAATTGTGACGCAGATTTTTAAAAGAGATGATCACATATTTTGTGCTCGTCTGCGACGGAATCAGCTATGAAAAAAACTATGAGCTAATGAACCTAGGATGTTTTTTTTCAAAAAACTTATATTTCCAATTCGTAGATCTATAGGTATATTATGGTGCTTTTTTTGAAACGACTATTTTTTTTTTTTTGCAACTCCCCATTGAAAATCTTGTTGTAGATGTCGAAAAGGGAATCCTGTCCAATTTTTAGCTCTTCATTCCAATTCCAGCATTCGCGCTTTTCTTTTTAAGTTTTCCCATGCTAAAAGCATGTAAACATTACGACTTTTTCTTTCGCCGCGCAAAACTCAGCCGCATTTCAATGGATTGTTCTCATCGAAGATTCATTTTACAGAGAATTTAGTGTTCTTCAAAAGTGCTTCAGGTAGTTTGGCTGTGGTTTCAACCGCCGCACTTGTGTGAGCCTCCAAAGTCGATTTTATGCATAATTCTTCTTTCTCGCTGTGGGCGAATAAACAGTTGGACTTGGAGAAAAAAACTTCCGAACAATTTTGTAGGAAATTTATTTCTCTACAAAAAAAGTTCAGTACATAAAGTCTCTCAAACCAGTATTTCAAAAGATATAACGACTTTGATTTTTTTAAATATAAAATTCCAACAAAATGTCAAGTTCAACATTTTCAAGTCAGTCAAATTATCTTGGGCACTTTTGAAGAACACTAAATTCTCTGTCAAATGAGTCTTGGATGAGAACAATCCATTGAAATGCGGCTGAGTTGTGCGCGACTAAAGAAAAAATCGTAATGTTCACATGCTTTTACACGGAGAAAAATTTATAGTAAATTTTCTCATACTCATATAGTAGTTGTGTCATATACTTCCAATATGACGATCGTTCCGATACATTATACTCAATGTTCCATGAATGTGAGAAAGACATTCCTATATTCATGGTGACATTAGGTATAAAGTATAGGAACAATCGTCATATTGAAAGTATATGACACAACTACTATATGAGTATGAGAAAATTTACTATAAATTTTTCTCCGTGTAGCATGGAAAAACTTAAAACTAAAAGCGCGAGTACTAGAATCGGAATTAAGAGCTAAAAATTCGACAGGATTCCCTTTCGACGTCTACAACAAGATTTTCAATTGGGAGTTGCAAAAAAAAAAAAAAAATAGTCGTTTCAAAAAAAGCACCCTAAGGTATATCCTGCATTTCTCTGCACGAATAGAAAATGTTTCTCATCAATCTGAAAAATGTTCACAACCGTAATTTTTGCATAATTTCGTATTTTATTATGGAATTTGTTTTGTGTCTTATATTAAAAATTCGTGCGTTTATAATTACGATGCAAATGATAAAACGTATCATGTATACCTAAGTATGTAAAGGTAAAAATAGTATTAGGCATACTTTATAATGATAGTGAAAATAAAATCATAAAAATCTTGGAATTAATTATCAATAACTTATACCTACTACTAGAGGTATACGTCTCACCTCATGAATTTTGTTTTTAAAGTCTATTTAATGTCTCGCTAATAATCAATTAGCTTGATTTAATGCGATATTATAAAACATTAAAAAAGAGGAAAATTCGACTGGACCTACGTGATTAAAAAAATTACTTCAGTCTGATATTCTAAAGTTGAATACGTAAATGAAATTCGAAAAATCGTGAACACGAAATTCTGCAACCTTATATGTACAGGATTTTAACAACCTGATTCTGTTTTAGTCCACATCCTAAGAAATAGAAAGAAATTTTCGGATCTTTGGCCCTCAGGGGGGTCTGGAATTTCGGAGTTTTGAGTTCTCTGCATGTTTCCGATCTTCCGGAATTTTAATCTTGTAAACCTTCAACGTTTTTGAAAATTAGAAATCGTCTCAAACGAATTCGATTTGTGTTTTTTTTTTTTTTTTTTTTCTATTTTACCCACGTAAGAACAAAAATGAAAAATTTCTTCGATTAGGTCTAAATAAGTACATATTTTTCGTATTTAGTGTTAGAGATTCTTCTTCCTCTCTTATTTCATCTCATGCAGATAAATTTTTAAATCCTGATGCACCTGCGCAGGGTCCGTAAAGAATCCATTTTCTTCCTTCCGCTGTGTGAGCAGATGGCAAATTATTTCACTCTTTTCAGGCTAGTAGGTGGTGCGGGATATAACTGGACAAAAGAAAAAGATCTCCTGTACTCGACGATATTAACCCGTGTTCAAGAGTTCAAAAGAGTAATTCTTTTCTTTCATTTTTCTTTTCTTTTTTTTTTTTTTTTTTGTTAACATAAGATTTCCTCCTTTTTTTTCTCAGATTTATGGCTCCACGTTCACAATAAACGAACACAGACGAAATACACGGACATTTATAAGCGTCTAACTAAGAAATACAAGGCAGAGTAGTCCAACGGTCGAGACATTCCAACTCGATGATACTCTGCGCTAAATTCTGAGCTTCTTCTCGTATTTATCCCTGTATACGTATACGTATGTATCGTACATACCCTATCTACCTACCTAAACTGCGTGTTTCTCTCGCCTTCTTTTCCTTCTTCTTCTTCTTCTTCTTCTTTTTCTTTTTCTTTTTCTTTTTCTTTTTCTTCTTCTTCTTCTCTTTTTTTCTTCCCAGAGGTCCACGTCTTTTTCCTCTTCATCTACATCAGGCAAAAGCATAAAAATTCTCCGGTAAACGATTTGAGGATAGTATTAAGGCGTATAGGGTGAGGGGATAATATACTAGCTTCTACCCCGCCTTTCTCATTTCCACAACCGAAGAACATGTTTCTTTTTTTTTTTTTTTTTTTTTTTAAATCCCTTTATTTCTCAAAATTATCTCCCTATAAATTTTTTTTACAATTTTTTCAAAACTAATTTCAGAATAAAATCACGTGAGAAGTTGAAAAAATTTGATAAATCTGATTTAAAAGAAAAAAAAAAAATTTACAAAAATTTACAATTTTTTTTTTGTTCTTCTATTTATTCATCGATTTCAGTAAAAGTCGGAAGATTTCTGAAAAACATTTCTTTTCACAATCGTAAGATGTTGAAATTTGTAGAATTTTTTATAAATCATATAGATTTAAAAATAATCCAAGTTTTATGGAATTTTTTTTTTTTTTTTTTTTCTTTCAATTATTCCGAAAATTTATCATCTGCATGTTATTTGCTTATAACAGCTGCCACTTAAGTTAGACTAGGCAGGTAAAGCAAGCTCTATACTCCAAGTTCAAGGGAACCGAAGCGAAGCAAAGCCGACGTTTACGCTCAGCGTGAAAATACCTGAAACTCAGTTTGTTCATCTCTCCGAGTAGTAGAGGTATTTGAATACAATGAATCTTGCTCTCCGACGAATGGCATTGTGTCTGCCAAGAGGGCTTCCCTTAAGTATCTATACCGATTTTAAGAATAGGAAATAGAGAAATCCCAGGTATACTACCTGCACCTAAACCGAACCGCCTAATTATAGACTGCAGACGTTATTCTTACTTATTTCTTTCTTTTCTTTTTCTTTTTCTTTTCTTTTCTTTTCTCGAAAGTTATTCTGCTCAAAGTTGTTTTTAGTCACAAAAAATTATCTTTCTTTTTCCATATTATATTCTCATTTGCATGTATAGGATATGATTTTACATTTCCATGCAACGTTCCCTGCGTCACAAATCGAAATTTTCTTTCAGTTTTTAAATTACAAATTTACATTCGATTTAATTTGTTTTTTAAATTCCGAATAATATTGTCATATGCGATTACGATCATTCGACGAATTGATTATGAATAAATTGGTACAGTATATGCCGACGTCTGACTGCAATCAATGCCAATCAATACTAACGAATGATATTGATAAAAAGGAAATATAAAAATTGAGTGAACTAATTTTCTATATATTTATACATGTGCGATTTTCTCGTTCAGTGATTTATATTGATTACTTATATGTACATGTATGTATGTCACCATATGAGCCTATATATAGGTAATACACTATATACGACCCTATCTTAATTTATTTATCTTAATTACCAAACCGCGTGATTATTTTATTATTATACGGTCAATGAACGACCACCACCTACCACTAACGTAACGAGAAACTGATCCCATAGTACACATTGTGAACAATAATTTCTACATAATATAATATATGTTGAAATTTATCTTCAATTATATTTTATAATTAATTTTATTACGAATGAATTAGTAGTTAGAACTAATATTTCGAATCGAGTATAACAACTAATTTCTTTACATTCTTACAAGTAATTATGGGTACTATGTATAATATAAACTCTAGGATACGCTGTTTATCCTTAGAATCGAAAGTTTATGTATTATACATCCGACTATTTTCACTTGAATTACTGCTTCCTGCTTTTTTGAATATCTAAATTCAATATAGAAACTCATTCGATTAGAAGTCTTGATGATTTTTCGAAAATTTCAATTTCTTCTATACTCTTCATCGTCCCGGTGACAAAAAAAAAAGAATTTTTGGGACTCCGGTATCCGAAAAACGGTAAAAGTACCGTCAGAATTTTCTTTTTTTTTTTTTTTTTTTCAACACTTGCTTCGAAAGCTTGATTTTCGAGGCCTGTGTAGCGTGCGTAAGGTACCTTATTTCCGATGAGTGGAAAAAAGAAGAATTAGCGTATGCGCACTAGGGTGTGCCAAAAAAAAAAAATTCAAACTCACATCAACATTCCGGTAGAGCATCTCAAATAGAATATCTCAGCCAAATATGAGCTCTTAATATTGATATTTAGAACTGCCTAATTTCGTTACTAATTTTAGTTACTAATTTTAGTTACTAAAATAGGCAGTTCTAAATATCAATATTAAGAGCTCATATTTGGCTGAGATGTTCTATTTGAGATGCTCTACCGAAATTTTGATGCGTGGTTGAAAAATAAATTGTTTTTCCCAGAGTCGTATGACTCTGTGACGCTATGACTCAATGTTTATAGGCGAATATCTCCTAATCGGTGAGAGTTAGGAAAATTCTATCTCAGTACTTTTTTGTAGAGCGTGAAATTTCCTATAAGAATCTGTATTCAGATAGTTTCTAAATCAAGGCGGTTACGAGAAAAAACAATTCGAAAATTTTCCGATTTTTTTTTTTTCACGTGTTATTCAAATCAAAAATGGGAAAACTGAGTTAGGCAGTTCTAAATATCAATATTAAGAGCTCATATTTGGCTGAGATATTCTATTTGAGATGCTCTACCGGAATGTTGATGTGCGTTTGAATTTTTTTTTTTTTTTTTTTTCGCACACCCTAATGCGCACATCCCAAATACTCTACTTTACGTACTAGTGCTTTTTTCGCGCATACGCACTTCGAACGTCATTACGACACGAAAGAAATATTGCCTACTTTCCGCACTCGTATCACAAAATACGATTTTTTTTTTTCACTTCTATTTTTTTTTCAACATTTCTACCAGCCCGAATTTTTTGCTTTAACCGTTTTCCAAAATCGTGATAATATCGTTTTATTATTTTATTATTTTTCAGCCTCAGCGAGTGTTACTTCGCAGGAAAAGGTGCCGCCTTGGTTCTACCCCCAAACGAACGGGCTCGACCATCGCGTCGCGTCTCATCAGCGGGATGCGACATTCAGCAGCACTTGCAGTCCATGTTCTACCTCCTGCGACCGGAAGAGACTCTGAAGATGGTGAGCTTGCGAGTTTAATAAATATTTGTCAACTTGGTGGGATAATCTCAGAAATCCATTAATCAGTTCTTAAAAATCATCATATACCTAAATATAGAGGAACGACCGAGATTAATAGTTCAAGTGTCCGGGGGCTTCCACGAAATTGAGAATTCATTAGAAAATCTTCTGAATTTACTGGAAATTTTTTGACTCATCGACGGCCATTCAAATGTCGTATAGAAAATTCTTATCGCAGCTGACCTAAACTCTTCAAAAGTCATTGAAATTGTTTCGAGTCATTCAAAACCGTCAATAAATCGACTGAAAATCATATATAAAGTCGTTTGATAAGTCGCTAAAAAATCTGTCCCTTCGCATTTTTGGTTGTCTCGGTTCGTTCTATCGCATTTTTGAACTGATCACAACGAGTCTCGATCTAGTTCCGTCAATTTTAGCACATGTCTTGCTGTTTTTCATTGCGTTTTATCTGCCAGCTAAAATTTTAGTGTGTCAATTCGTGTCTCAATTTATTTCAGCACGCATATCAAGTCATTTGAATTGAAAAGTCAATCGCAATATTAAAGGTCGTATAAATTAGTCCCCAATAAATCATCATAACTAAGTGTCTTTATCCTATACGTGCCACACTTCCAACGTTGAAAAAATTCTGAATTACTTTACCCGCAAAAAAAAAAGAAAAAAAAAAAAAAATGCAGCTGAATTCTTCAGCCGAGATAAAATCTCTCCGCAATCTTGTTTCCTCTCTTTTTTAATCATTTCTGTAGTTCGTTTGCTCAAAGTTTGAGTAAAAAACGCCCATGCCAATCATTCCTAAATTTTCAAAAGTAAAAAGTTTCTATCAGCCAATTCCAATAATTTGGAGTCACAAATATTATAAGTCACTTGTCAAGTAGATCAAAACAGAAGTGAACGTCCCCTCGACATATATATTTATGCTGAACTTAATGAGACATTAAGTAATGAAATCTTCGCTCTCGCCCTGCTGCAGACGTCGAGAATGATAATAATTGGCGTATGTGATGACCACAGATTAGGCATATAGAGACGCGCGCGGGTCATGGGTCAGAGATCACGGTTGTAGGTCACGGTTGAGAAATATACGAGTAGGCGTTCTACGTTTATAATTCCATATCTGAAATTCGTTCGAATTATAAATCTTCGAAACTATTTCTTCGTTATTAGACTGAATTTCGAAATTAAACCAAGAGCAAAAGCAAAAAAGAAAATCAAAGTTCAGAAATCAGAAATTTAACGAGAAAATAGAAAAATAAAAAAAAAACACTTCTTTACAACGTTTTACAATAAATTGTATTTTTTTTTTTTTTTTTTTTTTTTTCGGAAATAAGGACAATGCTTTTAAATAGATTTGGCAAGTTTAACAAACCAGGTCAACAGTTAAACGTTCAGATGTTTTCTGTCATCCTGATGTTGATCCATAACGATGATGTGAATATCTTACCTACTTCTTTTACCTATATCACAGTTTGTTGTAACTATGAGTTTAGTTTTTCTCGTACAGAAGCAGTTTTACGATGTAGAAGAAATATATGTGTAGCTACTTGGAAAGAAAATTGGCTCGAGTGTTTTTTCTTGTATGTAATATTCAGTGAACAGAAAAGCGAAGAGGAGGGAATAGAAGGGAAGAGAAAATCGAACTGCGAGCTTAGAAAAATTTGCGCAATTTTTATGCCCCTGGATCATTTCGTTCGTTCTGCCCTGTATTGGAAAGAAGTTAAAGTAATTCTTGTATCCGAGAGTCTGAGATTACGACACCGATACTTTACTGAGTTTGTATTTCCACTCATCCCTTGGGGCTAGAAGCGAGATGATATTCAGTGTTTCGTATATTTTTCTTCCTTTTTTTTTTTTTTTTTTTTTTTATTCTCTCTCTCTTTCTCGATCGAGTGATTGCCCCGTTACAGTATTATCGTCGACTTTCGCAAATCGTATTAAGAACGAGGGCATCGTCGTCGAAGGTGAGGAGACAAACGAGAGAAGAAGGTCGTGAGAAATGAGTTTTTTTTTTTTCTTTTTTTTTAATTCTTTTGTCTTAATTTTTCTACAAATTTTCCTCAATTTTCAGTCACCAGAGCAAACAAAAAAAAAAAAATAAAAAATATATGAAATCTGAATATTTTACCTATAAGAGTATTGAAATTTTGGAGAAACTGAGAAAAAACGGAAACAGTATTTTTTTTCTTTTTTTTTTTCTCTCATTAGAAGTTGGAAATTTATTTTAAAAAAATTCAGCTGCCTATACCTAGATAGGTGAATGAAATATATACAAACGTCGCAGCTGTGTATATCATATAGGTCGTTATCTGATAACGTCGCAGAATCCCAAAGTCTACGTAAATAAGTAAAGTACATCTATGAACGAGAACCATACATATACATAAGTTATATGCGGTACTGCACGCGGTACCTACATACATACATGTATAGATATGATCGATTCCGGCTGCGTTGGCACTGGTTCACCTTCGGCTAAACAGGATATGGTATGCGTCTAGCTATAGTTAAAAGATTTAACGCTGAAGAAGGAGCGATTATTACAGTACCTATATAATCTATTGAGATATGCATTCGAGACACGCGATTATATCTATAAAATGACAAGGAAAAAAAAAAAGAAATAAAAAAAAAAAACAATTGATAGACGCGATAATCAATACACAGAATTTTATTATTAGATTTCATCGACAAATTTGGGGGCCAATCTATTTCACTACTACATATGGAAAGAGGATCTCTTTGTGATGGCTGCATTCCTTTGAAAAAACTGCGCCGAAGTTTCCTTAGCCAAAAATTCAAGGGTCTAACAGTTTTCAAATGGGATCGATTTCAAATTTGCTAATCAACCCTAGCGGAGGATCTGTGGGACTAGAGCCGCGGGACGCTACCGCTAGTTGGCGTACTTCTCATTCTGCGCTAGCGATGAGACACGTGAACGATTATTGCAATATAAATATGCAAAGACATGCATTCAAGAGTATCGTGTGTTTAAATTAAGAGAAAAGATTCCTTTTTATATTAACGATATCTCGGAATATATTTCGGAGTGAAGATTCAAACTTTGAGAAGCAAAATTCGTGCCGTTTTTATTTTTACTCCAAAAAGGAATTTTTTTTTTTTTTTTCCCCACTCTTTTGAAAAGTTTCGCGATTATTTAATTCCACAAAATTTTTTGAAAGAGATTCTACCGCGATCTGACAAATTAGGTGAACAAATTAATAAATTTATTACCGGTTTTTACAAGTGCGGTTATATCGCGATTCTGAATGGCGGCGAACGATCTGATCCGATCCGATCCGATCCGATCCGTAAATGGGAATTACGGAAATTCTTAGAATCCATGTACACACAGAACAGCGGTGCATTAGCTGTTACTCATTAGCATATACACGTGTGTATCTCTTGAGAGCTGACTGCGCGGTTTGCCTTACGCATGAGGTAGGTTGTGTGTACATAACGTTGTACCTACATATACTTGACTATTTTATGTTGTACTTACGTATATATATATATCTATATATCTATACATATATACGTACATACATGGACACATTATACATATGAGTAAAGCAATGCCGATCATTGTTAGTAGGTTGTGTCGTACAGACGTATTGGCGGCGGTTGGCGTATGGCCAAACCGTATGGGGCTTTGTTTACAGATGTCTTAGTCTTCTCTTCGTTATAACTTATCGTATTATTTCTCACAGTGTAGTACGCATATGCATTGCCTACTATACAGTCGAATAGAAAGGCGAAAATTCAGTTAGAACGCAGGAAGAATCCAATTATTGGCAAATTCTACCATTCGTCTTCTACTCAACCTTCACAATCAGCTAAAACAATTACAATACAAACACGTGAAACATGAAACACAAGATGCACTTGAGATTGAAAATCGAGTTTTCTCTTGCGGGTATAGAAAAAATTGAACCTGGCCAAAAATCATTTGAAAGGTAGAAGTAAAATGCCAGAAGATGCTTCAATAAATTTTTGAACAGATGTTTAACGAGTATTGAATATTATACTGTATGTATAATGTTTTTTAGTTTTATTTTTTTCGTTTTCTTTTTCTTTTTCTTTATTTTTAGCAATAACCAAACGTGTTTTACAATTGAGGCTCAGAACATATTGCGATAACCTAGATTTTACTGGGTAGCTCTATCACCCAGAATTGAAATTAGCTAGCGAGCGATTAGTGGTCTGTGTATAGCTCGGAGCGCACTCGAGGAAGCTTTCTGGTACGTTTTTAGGTCGATCGCGCTTCTATCTCCAGGAGGTTGATGGGTGGGTACTCGATTCGAAATTAAAATGCGGCACATACAACTATGACGTTGTATTTAACTGTCCAGAAATTGCCTTTGGAAGATTGAAAAAAAAAATTATCGCGAAAATTTTCAACTCGCTGATCACAAATCTGACCTACAAATCATTGAATTCGAAATGGGATTCCAAGACGATTAAAGAAACTGAAGAATCTCATAATTTTTGATCGAAATTATTCTGAACTTTGAAGCTTTGACCGCAATTTTGAATTTCACGATTCTGAGGTCACATCCGTATAATCAGCGACCTCGAAAACCTCTGGAAAGATCGTTATCATGAAATCTATAGTTCCGGTCGGAGCTGAGAAAATCGGTTATGAATTAATTGGACAAAAACTGCGACGACGAAATGAGTTCTTCTGAACTTCTCCTATCCTTTTTCTCATCGATTAAAAGTCATCGAGTTGTCCGGTGAATCGATAAGCGATTTTTCATCATAGCGCTGCGTTCTCAAATAAAATCAAACCTCGAGCTGCTTAACGCTCGAACTCTAATTATCAAACGCGTTAATTATCCTCCGTTGTGTTGATTGCTTAGTTACAGTTGATAAACATATACCCATGCATGTACAATTCACACCTATATGTACACGTGTCTATATTTATCGGTTAATAGTTTGCCGAACTGCAATCAGCGGCCATTGTGAAGACCCATCAAAGCACACTACGCCATACCTTAAACCTACGAAGTAATGTGACCTCTGAGAGTTACGACTTTCGGTCAAATTAGTTGGATTAGTCGGTCTGATAAAACCCAGTCCAAACCTGAAACCTGAAAGCTAAAACCCGCTACACCTATAAGTATAAGCTCGACTTAATTGTCAGTTGAAAATGTAAAGTGGGTTGAATATAGTCCGAATACTTCCTTCTAGTCAGCGTTAGCTTGTCTATTTTTTTTTAAGGTTAAAATTAGCCGGTGAAACCTGCCGTTGAAGGTGACTATGATTATTACAGTCATTAGTCGCGCGAGCCTCGGTTAGCTAGCCATGAAACCCTGAGTATCTACGTTCATAGCGAATTCGATTTCGTTCACTTTTTAATCTCCAATTTTAACTCACAGTCATAAGAGGTGCTTGTAATGTACCCACGTACTTTTATTCTTTCCTATCCAACTCGAACAATCGATTAGCTATACTATTTCGACATCATTACTGATCGCGTTACGAAATACTCAAAGTCAAACTGTAGGTACTACACATTTATTCATGAGTCATATCTATGAGTACGAATGATGTGCAAAAATGTGTATGTACCTAGTATATTTGTTAGAGACAATTTATTTCACCACTTGATAGAAAGAATATCCCTCTTCGGTGGCTGCATTCCTTATAAAAAAATGCGACGAAGTTTCCTCAGTCAAAAAGTCGAGGGTCCAACCATTCTCAAATGGAAGAGATTTCAAATTTGTTAATCTACCCTAACGGCGTATCGGTGAGACTAGAGCCGCAGGACGCTACCGCTAGTTGGCGCGCTTCTCACTCTGCACTAGCAGTGAGACGTGACGAACGAACTTTGGCTTGCTCTCATTTGAAAACCGTTGGACTCTTGACTTTTTTGATCAGATAAATTCTGCTCGGTTTTTCGCGAGGAAGACGGACACGTATTTTACACACACATCTGGGTATAGCATACTTGTGTATACGTATCTGAACCCACACGATGTTCGATACCTACTCGTTTAGTGTTTATCGTTTGAATGGTGAGCCGCAATGCTGAGCTGCAAATAGGCAGGCAGACAGACAGACAAACGGAGGCGACAAAGCCCCGGAAAGAGACAACGGAACGTTTAACGGATATAACGAGGTCACTGACATTCGTATTAATACAAAAGCAAAATAACCCACTAAATTTTGGGCTCGTGTTCGATGAAGCGAGCTGATCGAGTCAAATGCAGTGCAGTATTATGACATGGATCTCTTGCGTTCTTTTACTTTCAACTTCTAATTCTATTTTTTTAATTTTTAATTTTTTTATCTTTTTCAAATACAAAGACCAGCAGCATAAGTAACGAATTTGTTGTAATCTCCTTCGCAATTTGAACCGTTCTAACTCGGAGAAACTTATAAGATAAACGAGGTAGAGACGTAGTTGACGACGGTAGGCGCCAGGGCTGACAATGCAGCCGCAATCCGCTAACACCTACGCTCCCGTTTGTCGTCTCTCTGTTCGTTTGTCGATTTGCAAACGATTCAACTGCGAGGCCTGCACGGCCGAGTACAGTAGCAGAACAATTTATACATATAACTGAAGTGAGCTCAGAGGTGGGTTAAATATCTGTTATAAATCAGAACACGCGACTCTTGACAGTGCCATTTTGTCACCCCATATACGAATTTACGATATAGAATGAAACAGACTCGAAATACAAGCTTCCTGGTGCAAATTGACTGAGCAAAAGCTGGGATACCACATCCTCCTTTTGTTCCTTTCTATGGGTCAGTGGAAACTAGGACGATTGTCAAGCATGCCACCAGTCGTCATAATCGTTAGCGTCTCTTCAGAGTCTAATCAATGCTTTCAACGCGGTTCTACGCCGTTATTGTCATTCTAAGAAGCGAGAATTCGACGAGCCCACTATTATTCTGGTCCTGGTATCCTTTGTGGTCGTAAAAAATGTTGGCTTACCAATTTCACGGAAAAATGAACTGACCATCTCACCAATTGTTGGCATAATAACTTTAATTAGAAACATAATGGACTTGGTTCGGAGGTCCACAACGATAAGCCAGTTTCCAATTAGCCTGATCTTCCGTAAGGATTTCTCCGGTTGACCAGTAATGGCAGTGTCTGTTCCAAATTACATACAATTCAATCAGGGTATTCTCTGTCCGGGATCTGTGGACCAAGGGAGAAACTGCTCTGCTGGCGACCTTTGAAACCAAACTATACTTGAGGTCAGAGGAAGGGAAAACGCCCCGCGTGTCCTCGACGGTTGAGTAGATACGCCTTCGGGAATCTACAAGGTCGAAGACGGGATCCTGGCCTATGGCCAAATAGAATTAGACTTTTTTTCTTTTATACGGACGCGAAATTTGCGCTGCGCAAAGTTAAAGATAACTTTTTGTTAGATCAAATATGAGCACAGCCCTGAATTTTGATTTAGACAGACTGTTTCCGCCGTTGTATGTACATCTAGCTTTTTTTTTTTGCCTGAAATTTCGCCAAAAATCGTTTACTATTAATCCGATTTATAACCTGATGCTCTGGCTGCACTCGGAATTTTCGAATTTCTCAATGTCCTCGTACATTATACACTAAAGTGATGTTGGGATGAAGGGATTATATTCTCGTTAAAGGCTTCCAGTTTCCATTAAAATTCAGGTCAGGCTTAGGGCTCAGCTTCTGGAATGTTAGGATCAATACAATTCTCAAGGTCCATTCAGTTCACGTAAAGTTCTCTCTCTCTCTTCTCGGTGTAACTTTTAATCCGATTGAAGACAAAGCTACCTGCAGTTTCACCGCGCACAATATAAAGGCAAAAGCCACCTGACCCTGACATCATAGGTTTATGAACAGCACCGCAATCATTAAAAAATCAGGTCAATCCTGCGGTTCAACTTTGACCGGATTTTTATGCCAACCACTGCAGCAAGATATAAGCATTAAAATATTTCGGAACATCACAGAACGTGGATGAACCTAGCCGAAACGAATGTCCGAAGTCAGAAGCTGATTTAGTATGTACAGCTATGTGAATTATACTTAGGTAGTTTTTGATGATCTAAGAACCTCGAGGTTATTCATGATTTAGCTGGATATATGCTGACTCAAATGGTCTTCTCATATAGTCAATAAATCACGTATACCATGATATATCAGTTTCTGTATAGAGGCTACCGCTCTTTGTAAGTTATCGTTTGTACTTTGGTTTGAAAAAAATATATCCCGCTACTTTCACTCAGCTCGTATATAATAACCATTTGTCCATTAGAGACAGGCTCAACTATGGTTCATCGATGAGAAACTATCAGACAGCTCGGGATCGAGCACCTACCTCATGCAACAGGATGGTTGAGGAGTGTAACTCGGTTCGACTGGTCATTGAGCCTGACTGCACCTCGCCTTATAATCTTTGGATCTCTCTCTCTTTCTCTTTCTCTTTCTGGTTTTAACCTCGCGTGCGCATCATGTCCCACTTATAAATATATATAGGTATGTACGTACTCCGTAGTGAACGATGCCGAGAGAGATTAATCTGAAGAGAAATAAAGAAGGAAATAGAGAAAGAAGAAAAAATAGAAATATATTTATTTTACACTCTGGGGCCAGTTGTTGCTCCCTGATCTCGAGATCAACCAAGTGTTTCTTATATTTATACAGTTCGGTAAACAATCAATGAAAAGAAAACAGGAAATAAATACACACACACCTAGACCATACGAAAACCACCAATCATATGGTGTAGGTATAATGTCTTAAAGTAGGCACTGCTAGAAAGTTTAGTGATGCTGGGATGAAAGAGGTGATGAAAAATGAGGGTCGGTGTTACAAATCACGATGAAAATTTATGAATTATTTAAATAGCATCGGTGTTCTATGTGCGGGAGGGCGAAAACGGATGATGAAGGGATACTTTAGGCAAGTTGAAGAGGACTAGAAAGGCTTGGATGATCGTTTGTTACAAGGTTGAGAATGAAGACACACGATTCTCCGCGATTCCAGAAAAAGGAATGAAGATTTGAACACCCAGCTATATTTGTGCTCCTCAGGTCTTCTCAGCTATCGATCAAATCGTTCAGAATGTCTATAAAGGATAAAATAACTCATAGAGATCATGATAACGCCCAGATCGATCGGTAAAGACCGGGCGAGCACCGTTCCACGTTTTTCACACCCATGTCCTAAATTTTGCAAATTTCTTCCAAAAATTGAGAGGACAAATATTCGCGAATGATCCTACGGTTGGAACATGTAAAAAATGAAGAAACACTAAAAATCCTCTCATCCGAAATTTGAAATATTTTCAGTCTCTTTACTCATAAAGTTTTCGATGCCGAAACGAGTGCAGGTGAATATTCATCCTCACTGTTCAGAAACTGTTTGATGACAGGTTACGGTATAGTGAAATAAGAAATCTGGTCCATGTGATGAAATAAATTGTTATTTATTGTATGTGGTCACCCCGAAGATTGACTGGGTATGGGATTTAATGCAGAGAACTAGATCTTGCGCTCGCGAGTCTTCTGCGGCGTAGACCGGAAGCCCTTGGGGCGAGTTTCGTCGACCTCCTTGTCGGAGACCATGGTGAGGAGTACCCACGCGATACGTCGTTGTACCTACTGCAGTGTCTTGTCCACGTACGTACGTACGTACGTAAGTAAGTACGTGGGTCGCCGACGACAACCTACTTTGCGATTTGCCATCATTTGCAGCAGCAGCAGTTCGTATCGCAGTGTAATCAGAAGTTTCTGTCACTCCTTTGAACCCGAAATTTAGTTTAACGACACCACGTTGTGCGGAATAGAGAAAGCTTTTTATTTTTTCAAAGTCAAGAAAAACCGAAAAAAATAAGCAAATTACAAAAATCTTTCAGTTTTCGAAAGCAACAGTGATTTTTTTTTTTTTTTTTTTTTTTTTTCTTATCGGTTCATTTCACTCCGACAAATTTATTCAAACATATATTTCCACTTTGTGATTTAATAATCAATTTCGTTAAGATTGCAACTTTCCATCATGAATTAAATAATCATGAAACGTTATTCAATAATTCGACCCAAATTAACTAATATGAAAAATATCTAATGACATAATATACAGAAAGATATAAAATATGCAGCATAAAAATTCATAATTTTCTATAAATTTAAGATCTAGTGAAAAGATTTTTCGAGCAGTTCATTTCTATCGATAAAAGTTTCGTTCAAAGGGAAGCTGTGATTTACGGCCTTAAACATTTATTACATTCGTTCTTGTTTTATCAAAGATTTTATTTTTATTTTTTATACACGTGGTTTTATGCCCATTAAAACAAGACTCCTCGTCGTATTATAAAAATAGGCGCTCGAAACTTTTGCCTTTTAGCTCACGATCTCGCAGAGCAGTTCGTTTCTTATTCTTTTTTTTTTTTTTTTTTTTTTTTATCTGCCCTCTATATTCGATCCGGAATAAAAGTACGCGTAGATGAGATATAGAGTGAGTACGTATACGATTACGACCTCGATAAATACAGAATCTATTTTTATTCGGTAGTTTATCATGGCGCAAGCTATACTCTACCATCTCGTAAAGTAGAACCTTATATCCTCTTGAAATACGGTCTTATAACCATACGGCTGAAATCTCTTATCGTAAAACTCGCGTAGCATCGTGTGTCTTAAAATTTTAAATCGCATTAATCGTGCGTCGTTTGGATTGTGATTTTGACTGGGAAACAAAAAAAAGAAAAAAAAAAATCAGGAAGTCAATTGCTTTTTTTTTTTTCATACAGCTTCTCGTTATAAATTCAGATTCAGATTGTCATTCCAATAAATTATACTAAGATTTCTCTACATCTTATATGCATAAGTGAGCCTCTTCTTATTATGTAAGTACATCTATGAGTGTCCATAGAAGGCTCGACGTTGGCATGCGTCTATAAGGTAGTACAATAATTATTCAATGACAAAAGGAGATTGATAGGAGCCTCGGTTTATTCCATCATCAACGAAGAAATGGGATTATACGATAATATTCGCTCGTTTCGCAAATCTACTAACGCATAAGCCAATTATTTTGATAAAACGAAGCATATCGACTTCCCGGTTCGTCAAACGCCGTACAAATTCTTAAGTATGCACAGGGAAATTTACTCTTTACAATTATTTACCACGGAAATTAGAGTTTCGGTTCAGTAATTCGCAATTCAACATAATGCGTGTCTCCGTGCCAAGAAAAGGTCTTTGGGGTCGTGACCACGTTCGTTGTAAAAGTTGAGGAAAAAAAAAAAAAAAGTGGGTCTTACGATTCCGAATCATTCCGTGACTTCACTCGCCAATGAATTTAAATCAGAAAAAAATCGTGCGCATATAATCAACTCGCGCTGTTATCTTTTGAGGTCAGGCAAGCTGTCGACGTTGCAGCGCGAAAAACGAGATATTTTTCATTATTTATTCTAAAATTGATGTCCGCAGGATTTTTACTTTCAAATTACATAAATCGTAAATATCAGTTGATCCGTTGGAAAATTTGCCACAAAATTTTTTTTTTTTTCTGTACTTCAAGTCATCAAGATATTTCGTTCATCGTATAAAAAGTATGCGAGGATGGACCAAGGCTGAATGGCCTCGATAAATCGTGTGTAAGTTGAAATAGTTGGTTTCTTTGTGCTGCACAGTACGTCTTTTTTTGTATATATTATACTTTTTTTGCCAATCGTGGAGATCTTCTTAGCAAGAATTTTATTAGTGGCCCAACGCTCAACCTCCGCAGATCACAGCGAACCCCAGTGTTCCGTTTCGCCTTGATAAGAAAAAAAAAACATTAAATTCTGCGAACTTTTTTTCCCTGTCCTCAAAGAACCTCGATTCTGATCAGAACTACTCGTGTCCAGTATAGCTTCAGGATTGTGTAATCAATGATTTTTACTTCGGAGTCAACACACTAGACATCGAGGCTGTATAGGTACATACAAGAAATATGAGTAATGAAACAAGCTTCTTAAATTTTTGGTTAGTGAAATTTCACTTGCTTAATTACATGGGATATTGTTTACCGTGCGCATATATTCGTCTTATTTATTTATTTACTTATTTATTTATTAGTCATTGCAGTTGTTTAGCGATGAATAATTATCATAGCTGCGCAGTTGCGTGCCGAATGACGGACGGTTGAATTTACACCCGTGATAATCCTTGACATTATCGTCCTTTCATCTCCCTCAATATTGGCAATTATTTTCTTCCACGTATACTATGTGTGCATGCAAGCATATATATATATATATATATATATATATATATATATATATATATATATATATATATATATATATATATATATATGCCTAACTGCAGACGCATAAGTTACTGGGTGCAGTTTCAACGGTGAAATATCCCCTCGTGGATCTTTCTACTCGCGGTAATCTAGGAAGACTAAGACTAAGACGAAGACGAGGACGAGGACGAGGACCCGGTTCGCCCACGGTAATAACATACGAGAAATCTGCACACGGTTATACATACTCAAGACGCTACTGCACATCCAACTGAAAGACTTATTAGTTTCATGAGATTGCAACGTTGACGAGCATATGGAATGTTAATGGAAAACCTAAGATAATACTCTAGTAATTAGTTGATTTATCGACCTTACTCTACGTACCACCAGCGTGTGGTCCTTACCATTTCGTACCCAGCGAGGTGATTTTCACATCCTTTTTTGTTCTCACCATTTTCTGCAGTATCGAAAATCTGGTGATGGATATTGAATTCTACAAGTTGGTTCTCATTGCAAATTTTAATTCTAGGATAGGATTGTGCATCTAATGAAATTCCGATTTGCACAAGTTTAGGAGTCTGCATGGTTTCGATTTCTAGATCCCAGAATTAGGAGAGGCTTCGTGATTCTTGTTTCAATCTATAAGCCCTCGATCTTCAATAAAACATTCTGCGTGAACTAATTGACCCATAAATTTCAACTCGAAAATAAAATTGATCATTGAGTTGATGTTTCGCAAACTTTTGAGGCTGATGTAAGTAGAATTTGAAAATCTAATAGGATGTAGAGACGTTAATAAAAATTTCAAGTGCAATGCAGGCTAATGACGATTCACAGATTTCAGAGGATCAATTTAGAATTTCTATAGTCCGACTCTCGAAGAACATCATTAGTTTGTGTATAATTACGCTTGTTTCAGTGAAATCGATACAATAATCATCAAGAGCATTAGCGATTTAATATAATTTCTCTCGACGTGTAAATTTCTATGATAAACTATGTTGTGTGAAATAAGAACCGAAACTTTCTTTATACTTTTATAGTTACAACTTGTAAATCAATATATGTTCGATAGATTTAATTAACTGTGAGTAAACTATATCGGATACAGTTGTACTAATTACGACTTATTATATCTCTGCATGAGTGAAAATTGATAAGTACCTACATCTAATGAAATATAATGCAAATGCTTTTTTAATTTCTTTTTCAAGTTACATTAGTCGTT
Organism: Tenthredo mesomela; assembly: GCA_943736025.1. Taxonomy (NCBI): domain Eukaryota; kingdom Metazoa; phylum Arthropoda; class Insecta; order Hymenoptera; family Tenthredinidae; genus Tenthredo; species Tenthredo mesomela. The sequence continues at coordinate 25,492,489 of OX031017.1, read as the reverse complement.
GAAATTCACTTTTCAAGTTCGTTGATCAACACGATCGACAATTATTTATACCAGAAATAAAGATTTTTACTTTCGGTTTAGGATCGGCGGGTACGTGCGGTACGAATAATTTACTAACTTTCGATTGTGCCGACGTACTACGTCACAGTATACCTAAGTGAGCTTGAAATTCACGAAACTCTTATAGTGGCTGTGCAATGGCTCGGCTGTAGTCGATCTGAATTCCAAATCCCAAAGTCTAGATGTTGAATATATAAATATCCCCAGAGATAAACGAGTAAAATAAATTTTCGTCATGCTCATGAATGTACGTTTCCCTTTTTGGGAAATTCCGCAACGTAATCAGAGTTTCCACTATATGGCATTCGGCGTTCTAAAATTCTAAAAATAGGTAGTACCCACAAATAGAACCTCCTATTCAAATATTTACATTCTCTCTCAGGCATTTTGGGTACTCGTAATGTGTTTTTCTTTCCTTTGATGACCACTGTCCACGTTATGCAGGCTAGGGATTTGTTGGAGCGAAGCGATTGGTCGTTTTCGTTTAAACAGTGCAAAGGAATAAAATGAAACTGAGAATCGATTATCGGTAATAATGAAATATGGTTCACCACAGTGGAATTAATTGAATCAATTGAGTATGCAATGTGCATTCTAGTATATCTATGCATAGTGTTCGGTTTCGGTGAACGATAAGAGCGTGGCTCGTTCGTTCTTCTCCACCATGGTCTCGGTCTGTAGTTAATTCTACGAGGCGAATGATTCGGGACATTAACCCCGCAGGAAAGTGTCAAATGCAGGGCTGCCAGACCTCGAGAGTATAAGGCCTGTGCAGCAGCACCAGGCCCCTGAATTTCTCAATTTCTCACACCTCGTTGAACCACCTCGTTGTAACGTTATACCAGACTGGTTCTAACTGCAGTATGGGAAATATGACTACGAGGATGAAGAGAAGAGCCGGTTTTAATTATTGCAATAAAATTATTAATTTATAACAAATCTTCCTCGCGCTCCTTGATGGGGTATTTTTATGGGACCAGTTCTATTGCAGAAGTTCGCTAATCTTCCGCAAAATGTCTAATCATATATTGAACTTTCAACGCAATGCGAGATTTCCTCATTGACGAGGAGAAGGTAACTGCTGCATTCAGCCTAGTGAGTGCAGAGCACTGCAGAGTTTCTATGAGACTGTGGGGTCCAGGAAGAAGTGGGCCGCGCCCTGCCCTAGTACCTCTTGTAATTAACACCACGTGGATTAATTACAAGAAGTCAAAATGTCGCGAGACTAGTTTTTAGTTTCACCGTTCTATACTACAACCGACACCCGATAAAGTTGCTCCACTTTCAAGGCCCTGCGTATACCCGGTAGTAGTATATATCAGTTTGTTAACACAATCACGTACATATATGGGTTCATCATTAATACATCATTTACAATTTACCTGCACCAAGCTGGTATTCACACCGTAAATTTAATACCAACTGCACTTGCAGCCTAGTCATAAAGAATTATTATACAGAGTAGCATTATCACTTCGTCACCCTGTGTCAACGATTTTTAATCTTGTTCTCTACTTCTCACCTACTTCTGACTCAAACTCGGTTTGCTTATCGAATTGATTCACTATTTTAATGCAACCTCTTAGCCAACACAATTTACTTACCTATACAAAATGATTCCTATTCGTAATGCTTAACCCCGTGTATCCAGGTCTAGGTTGCATTTCATGCCACAGATTTTAACTTTGGCAAAAATTCTCAACATTCAACCTACTTTCCTATAAGAGCTCTCAAATTTTCTCATGACGATCAGATTTCGTGCGGCAGATGTATACACATCGTACATCGTACATCGTACCGCTATATGGCTTACCGCAGTATCCGTTAAGAATCCCAATTGAAAACCTGCAGTGTGGATATAATGTGAGTTAATTCTGCACTCAATCATGCGTAAATATGTGGCAGAAACTTTTTCACATCTTTAGTGAAGTGCAGTAGCTGAAATTTTGATTTTTTTTTTTTTAAATTTAGTTCTGTGCTTATAGCTGTCTCTGAACAGCTTTATGTACTATCATATCGCAGTATGATGACGATGATGATGATGATGATACAAGGTGAGATACCAGCACAAAACAAATTGGATAACAACTACCGGGTGATTTAGCGTAAATTAGATTTAGCGAGAATTTATATTGTCAACCAAGGCCGTAGGGGGACTTGAATAGTTTTTTTTTTTTTTTTTTATCCTCGCAAAGTAAGTATTGTTTAAGCCAGCCGCAGGGGTTCAAATATCGATTTAGCTCGAGTCTCTCTCTCATTGTCGGCTTTGAAAATCGTTTTATTTAAACTGTTTAAATGGAATTTAAAATTCGATTAAATAAACACCGCACCAAAGCGCGGTAGGGATTATCCATATAGGTATATATACTACATGCGTTGAAAGCCTGTTACAGCCTCGTAAACGATTTTCTTGCGGAATCTATTAGGTATTCGAAACGAATCCGATTAATAAATTCTGCGATAAAATTCAATCACCGATCTTCCGCTGCAGCTAAAGATAAATTTTTGTTCCGGTTGATTGTGCCTACGCTTTAAAGCTGTAAATTATCCCGATAAGATAATATCGTACTGTGTCGATAGATTTACTGATCGGTGGTATCAATTAGTTAACTATAAGAAACTGACGCGGTCTATGAAGTACCGAGCTGCGACATTTCGTTGCGGTAAATTGCGGTTTTTTTTTGTTTTTTTTTGTTTTTTTTTTCGCATGAGTATATAGAGTGAATTGAATTATTAAGGAAAATTATACAGTGGCAGCAGTGTGTCTTGGAATATAGTTTCCTCGTTTTACCTATAATACCGCAAACTAGCTGTTTTCGGCTTAAAGACAAACGGTTTCAGACCTGTTCTAACAAACAGTTTGAGAAACCTATTCAAACTAAACTGTTCATCATCGGTGACATTGAAGTTTGCATCGTTGGAACGCAACGAAATTCAACGTAAATTAAAAAAAAAATATATACATAGCATAAAAATGATCCTACTAGATTTATGAACATTTTCAAGTTATTTCTAATCGCTTTTACTTTTCAAACATAGCAGGCTCATTTTTGGTGAATTAATATATTTAAATTATTATTTTTTTTTTTTCGGATTTCGTTGCGTTCCAACGATGCAGACTTCAATGTCATCATCATCGTGGATTTCGTGTTTGAACAAAGTGCGCGATAACTCGAGGAAACTTATACTTGGATAATAATTTTCCAGGTATAAAGTGTAAGAGAGCTAACTGGCGATTCCGCAGAGTCGGTCAACACCCAGTTAACGTTGAACATATTTCTTTTTCTTTATAAAAAAAAAAGAAAAAAAAAAAACGAGTAAAATGATGCTAACGAATCCACTATTCAAGACAAAAAGGGGCTCAGTAATGTGCGGTGGAAGCAAAAACTTTACCTACAAGGTACTAATACTTATTTAAACATTTTCTAACTCTTTTATAGATTTACCGCAGAGATTTTCTGCTATTCTTTTTATATTCATGCCAGCTCGAGAATAGTATACTCAGACTCTCAGTACTTGGCGAAAAAAATGTTCTTTTTACTTAAAATTCGACTGGCTTTTCAATTTGGGACATAAAAGCCTCGTCTTCTATCTTCCAATCACTTCATACAGTTTAAGCCGGGTTTGAATGGCCTAATCTCGACTTTCAGTGGTATTGGAAAATGATAGTGGCTAAAGAAATGGACTTGGAATGAAATTTTCATCGATTTTTCATCCTGGCTAACTCCGGATTGAAATTAAAAAAAGAAAACGAAAAGCGATAACGTCGATGGATAGAAAATGGAAATTTTAGTTTCAGGGACGACCTCGAATTCAATGTATTACGACGATGTAGTTTATACGATCTGTTTACATATGATATGACTCAGTTACGCACTTGGCGCTACTTCATTACCAAATATGGTTCTCCTTTTGCCCGTAGTCATTTATCAATCGCGTAATCTATAGATAAGATGAGTTTTTTTTTTTTTTTTTTTTTGCTTCTTTTTTTTTTTTTTTTTTTTTTTTGAATTGCCAACGCATCTGCGCCTTATCAGATCGTTGCATTCGCTGTTATAAATTACCGCATTACAAGGAACTAAATGCGATCGTTTTTGGGTTTCATTTAAAATTTAAATTATATATACGAATTTGATTTGATTTGATTGAATATCCGTTTTTTCTGACAAGCAGGTTTCTGGCTACCTATATTTACCTAAGTAATACGAAAGTTGATACGCTGTTTGCGAAACTCATACAACGTATAATAACGACATCGTCTCGCTTCAGGATGTTAAATAATGCCGTCACGAGTCACGAAACTCGTGCACGGTGTACATAGGATTATATTATATGCTTAAAGAAGAATCCACCTCAAACAGCAACACGAATTGGTGTCTTGAAAGTGAAACTATATCTTGAATATAAAAGTAGGTTTAACAGAATCACTTTCGCCCTTTTTCAATCTACCAAAAGTCATCAAATTCAAATTCCACTACAAAAAAAAAAAAAAAAAAAATAAGGATACATGCACGCAGATCTAATTTTTATTAGTATTTATTATAACATCATGAAATAGAAAATTGCAGTGCACATTGTTCAGGGGTCGCTGATGATGACGTTGCAACGTAATTATGCAGATAGTGCAAAATCCGATTTTGTCACAATTTCAATTTGAGCTCCTTAGACCGTTCTGTGTCGATTGAATACCAAAAGTTCAAAATTTGAAGAAAATTGACCAAATTAATCCCATCCGTTTTCGGATTCAATAAATCTCCTACATGTTTTATTGTGAGTGGAATGAAATAGGTTCAATTACCACGTGCGCCGAATGATAAATTACCTTCGCTTTTAATTCGCCTGCGATGTAAAACTCACCGATATTTAATTCTCCACAATGGCATATAAAAATGTTTATAGATATATAAATCTATATTATCGAGGTTGCTCCGGATACTTTGAACCGCTCTGGTGCACCGTTTAAATAGAAGGTGTTGCAATTTGCGTTCTGCATTTGCTGTGCACCTTATACCAGACATCGATACGATACTATACGATACGCGATACCCTAAGTCACGTTCTGCAAGTTTCTAAAGGCAAAGAAACGTGCAGTCTTCTGATACAAAGATGATTCCTCAGGATCCCAGGATCTTAGTCTTTAGCTAGCCTACTGGCGCGTGGAAATCGCGGTTACATTCGCTTCGAAAGTTGTTGCTCAATCAAATACCTACATTATAGGTGTAGGTATCTCTATCGTCATACGAGAGGAATTTAGCCGTACCTCTATACTACGTCTTCTTCTTCTTCTTCTTCTTCTTCCTCTTATTTTCATGCAGAAAAACTAGGCCAATCGTAATTGGTTTTTAGAACTACTGGCTCATTCTTTTTCAACCTGACATGACACATCATGTGCACTCATTGCAGTCCTCATTTATACCTACATACCTTCCTATCATACTGCGATAAGCTAACTTCACCAACCATCATCATTCATAAAAGACTTGATTTTCATCATCACCAGGTTCCTAAGTAGGTAAATTTGTCTTTCCAACTTTGAATGATGGTCAGGATTGAAATTTTCAAAGTCCTTAATGGTAACAATTTCGCATTTCAATATGACTGACTCACAAATTGAGAAATGGTATTTTTCCTAAAGTCAAACACATCCGATTTCAGAAACTTTGGAACGTCTCAAACTAATTTAGAACTTCAACCCGGTCTCTAGGAATGAATTAGAGATTGGGATCATCACGTCCTGTCCAAACTGTTGGGTCTATAAGGCAGATTGATATTGATGTCTGTTTTTTCACCACGCTTAACCCACTCGATGAACGATTCTTCTTGCCTAAGGCTGTGTCTAGATAAGTTAATCGACAAGCTGGAAGACGTATTGCAATCATTTCGGTGCGTAGAAAATTGCAAATCTGATATGAAATCATCATATCTGAACAATAAATTACGTCTTTATATTATGAACGCATATGCGAGTGCTTTCCAACGTTAAACTCCAACGTGTATAATATATTTTTGGAAATACTCGAAGTGCAGCAGCAGCAGCAGCAGCAGCAACAAGCACTTTCTCAAATCATTACAAACGTCCGTAAAAACCCGTTAAAAATATCTTAAATCAAAGAGTTTGGATAGCCATTGTTGTCTGCACAGTATAACACGTCGAAGAAGATAATCATCGAAGGTCTTGCTGCGAACAATAGAGATGATAGAAAACGGTAATCAGCTTGCGGTAAAAGTGAGTCATCGACACTTTGAATTGTAATCATTTGTTTTTATTGCAGTGCGTTTACCGAGTAACCTCTTTCAACCTCTTTGACTCAATCATCCCAACATAATGCATAAATACTTGTGTATAATATGCCACGGAACACTTCCGATTCCCGCGCATACATATTGTTCTAAAGTCAAGACACGTAAACCCGCTTGCTTTCCCATCGTCTTAACAATAAATGGGTATAGTAACGCAGGGATTTATTACTATGCTATGCAATTCTGCGCAGACTTGAAGAAAAAAAACGTTATACGTAACTAAGAACTCGTATACAGAACTTTCGATTTGTGCATCGAGTATTATGTGAGGAAGGTACGTACTACAGGTGATCACATAGCAAATTGTGAACATGTGCACGGGATCGAGAGTTACATATAGGGTACCGAATGAAATGCCGTGGGAATATCACGTCCCGATTATAATTCCATGAAATGGAATGGACGCAATATTATATTTTTCGCCTCATAATGAAAAAAATAACGAGACAATTATATTCTTGATACGGTGGCGTTCGAAAGTAGCCATGAAAACCGTCAAATTATTGCACAGCAGCGCACCGTTAGGCGGTACACGACTTTCGATTGTAAAACTTCTGGGGCTGGACATAACGGACTATAACAGCTATTAAGTCAATTCAATTCACGTACAAGTTTCAAAACTTCCTACTCGTTGCAGTAAGTGTAACTCACTCAGTCCTGAATTATTGCTGGATGTGAAATTGTGAAATTGGCTCTACTGTGTGTTGTTACCTGAGCATTAGTGCGACAATCCCCGGGTTGACTAGGTCGAAGAGACTAGTTGTATGTTCGGTTGACAATTATGGTGTCGAAGGTTTCTTATGTCTAAATATAGAGGTCTCGCTCAAGTATGACATCCATACCACCTGCAGCAGCAGCAGCAGCAGCAACAGCCCGCTGGAAACTCTAAGTAAGCCGGGAATTTAGTTTCAGAGAGCAAAAAAAAAAAAAAAACACTTCCTTTCGCGGTCATTTTTGCTGATAATATAATTAAGAAACTTAACGTCGCGATATTGCAGCATGGTTTATATTATACTCTCACAGTAGTTTCGCCACTCCTTATGCACTTCCGGGTCACAAAAAGCCCGGGCCAGTTAACCCCAATAACACTAATTAACGTCGCCTTATAAACTTTTACCGGACTAACTTATATAGGGTCCTATAAAACGGTTTAAGATGTAATAAGCAGTTCCTTCCTGGATTCAAGATAACGAATTCGAAATCCTGTAGTAGCATTACACAAAGATAGAGAAAACTTTTAACCGCAGACATTTAATTTCACACGATTTCCAAGCCCCGATCACTATATGCGAATGTACACGTAATTTCCAATCAGGAAACTTATAGGACAGAGTGCTTCCTGTTTGAAACCTATTTTGTAATCGACTAATGCATTAGTGCAGCACAGATATAGCAGATCTACAGCAGATCTGAAAGGACTTATTTAAACTTTGAGCGAATAATAAACGAACTAGAAAACAGCTGGACAGTTAATTGACTGTAATTAGCTGTTCAACTCACGCGGGAGTTTCCTGTAACGCGCTACTAATTTCAACTGCATAGTAGTTAATGTTTCTGGTGCAGTTTGTGCACGGGTGTGCTATAAGGTAATGGAGTTTATGCTTTTTTATTTATATTTTTATTCTTACTATACTCATAATCTTAGCTAACAATTTTTGCTTAAAAAGTAAATTTCCACATCTGAAATATATATAATAACTGATCCATGCTGTGCGTGTTATCGTTATTATAATAACTCTAACTTAAGTACCGCTACAACCACGTTTTCGTATCATAGGTACATAGCCCACGTACTGTTTATGTTAAACGCTCGTTATTTCCTGTGTAATTACAACGCTATCACATTCACTTAACCCTCGTACGATTCAGGTCAGTAATTATCAGATTAATAAACGGTTTATATAGTATACCTCGATGTAACGACAACGACTCGAGATAGTTAGTATAGAACCCCCGCATTTACCGATACTAATACAAAATAATTAGATATTAATCTGATATCACTTCAGAAAGACCACACTATATCCACGGATTGATATCTCGGTGTAAACTGCAGGCATTGCAGCACTTTGGATAAGTGTTCGTAGGCGGAGGTAACTAATGTATAATATACTAGGGTGTATCAAGAAAACAACAAAAAAACACATTTTATTTGTTTTACTTTTACTATACTTTGAAATTTGGTTTTCAAGACAAAACCACAAGATCAGCTCTGCATCCATCATTCAACTTTCGGAAGGCTGCACTCTTCCTGAAGTATATAGAATATTCTTAAAACTAATTCAGACAGTAGTCGAAATACAGAAATCCGAAATAGCAGGTCCGAAATTGTAAAAAAAAAAGGACAATTATTAGAACCGCTAATTTGAAATCTAAATTAAAAAAAAAAAACTCACCGAATTCACATGGACAGAAATTCCCATTTTAAACTCGCGGATTTATCTGGACTTCAGATTGGAAATAAGCAACTCAGAATTAGAGAATATATAGACCCATATTAAATATATATTAGGATGTGCCAAAAAAAAAAAATTCAAACGCACATCAACATTCCTGTAGAGCATCCCAAATCGAATATCTCAGCCAAATATGAGCTCTTAATATTGATATTTAGAACTGCCTAATTTCGTTACTAATTTTAGTTACTAATTTTAGTTACTAAAATAGGCAGTTCTAAATATCAATATTAAGAGCTCATATTTGGCTGAGATGTTTTATTTGAGATGCTCTACCGAAATTTTGATGCGCGGTTGAAAAATAAATTGTTTTTCCCAGAGTCGTATGACTCTATGACGCTATGACTCAATGTTTATAGGCGAATATCTCCTAATCGGTGAGAGTTAGGAAAATTCTATCTCAGTACTTTTTTGTAGAGCGTGAAATTTCCTATAAGAATCTGTATTCAGATAGTTTCTAAATCAAGCTGGTTACGAGAAAAAACAATTCGAAAATTTTCTGATTTTTTTTCACGTGTCATTCAAATCAAAAATGGGAAAACTGAGTTAGGCAGTTCTAAATATCAATATTAAGAGCTCATATTTGGCTGAGATATTCTATTTGAGATGCTCTATCGCAATGTTGATGTGCATTTGAATTCTTTTTTTTTTTTTTTGCACATCCTAATATATACACTGAAAAAAAAGTTTTTTTCCACCCAGTAAATTTTTGTCCCCAGTAAAGAAACTCGTATTCTTGTTGTAAGAATACCAAAGTTTATTTCCCACAGCAATACGTATACTGACTGTAACAAAATTTCGTATCCCTCTGAGCATAATACCAAATACTGAATACAACGGACTTAACCTCACTTTATTGGCATAGTGAATATTTGTTGCAGAGATGATAAGTCCCGTTCTTGCAACTTTTCGCATACCCAAGAATCCTTATAATTTTTTAATTAACACGTAAAATATTTCTCCAACGATACGATTAGGCAATTCACAAACTAACACCTGCTTTTAACCTCCAAGACTGCGAAAAAGGAGGGAAATGATGGCGCCACCATTACGATTGCCATGGTAACATACAGTGTGGTTTTTGCCTCAGCATTATATTTGGTATTGCTGTGGGAACAATACCCGTATCCCTTCAGTAAGAATACGTATACTTACTGCAAGAATACTCGCACAAAAATACTTTGTATCCTCGGAGGAAAAATACTTTTTTTTCAGTGTATTATATGAGTAAACGGAAACTCGGAGCAAACTCGTAAGGACTGTGTGATAAATTTAGATAACACGGTATCCAATTACCAGCAGCAATTAGAACCGATATGATTGCGGTAAAGAGAGCAGAGTCCAGCTAGTTAAAGAACAGGTGTGAGTGTAGGTCAATCGGGCGTTACGTACCTATAGTATAGCTGAGTGTATGTAATTAATTAATGAGAAAATTGTTCCTTAGTTAGTATATATTTATGCTTCAGGGTTTCTATATAAGTTTTATTTTTCATTTCAACACCACGACACCCTGCAACCGCACAATAAATTCTGCAGATATTTATTCATGCTCTTTGTAACCGCGGATGATCGTTCAAAGGTGCGAGATAAATGTCTATACCCTAATACGAAGAGAAAGTTCATTTCCGTTCTCCGCACAGCATTCGAGATATATATAAGCTAACTTGTCAATGGTACGTGACTTCCTTCATAGAGAGTTGTTACATCGCTGTATAGAGTATAATAATGTATACCTATTGCATGAGCAGCGATTGCATGTCGTTTTACTTTTTCAAATTTTTATACGACAAATTAACGCGCAGTCATCAAAACTAGTGAGTTTTTCCTTCATCGAGAAATATTTCCGTGTTTTCATATTATATGAACGAGAAGCGTCTTCCTCATCTTTAGAGAGTTCAGAGCCATTCACTTCACATTTTTTTTTTTTTTTTTTTTCTTATTGAAACCAGGAAAGGATCGGAGAAGAACCGAGTCCTAGAGATTTGTGGAAAATTGTGAGAGAAGATTAGAGGAGCTATTAAGTCATTTTCGTGTAAAGTTTGTCAGAGCTTTATAAAGAGAAGGCGAATGATGACTCAGTGACTTCCGTTTTTTCTTATCATTTCCGGCTATTAAAACTCTCCATCGAACTAAAGGTATCGAACGATGTCTGACGAAGATATCGGCCGTATTTATAGATCGGAGAAGAGCTGAGCCATCGCTGTAGCTATAGCTGAGAATATAATTAGGCGATATGCATAATTACTTGAGAAGAAAATACACTGGATTCATTGATGCAATTATTTACTGTCGTCTAGTTGCTCTCGTATAGGTATGCTCCAGCATTGCATGAATCCAAAAGATGATCAATATATAATGACTCAGCAAATGATGCAGGGACGATCATCGCTACTTGCAACAAACCCGAATGAATCACCGCCGTTTTCGCTTTATTGCGTTTAATCGTGCGAACAAAATTTCAGTTTTTCAAGCTCTAAAATTTTGACCAGATTCGAGCTATTTTTTTTCGTGGAATCAAAGATCGCGGAGATATAATCCCGCACTATATTATTACCTAAAATATAAAAATTCGATATTTTTCTTTTTTCAGGCTGTGAAGCTGGAGTCTGTCCACCCTGGGAGAACGCGGTACCTAGTCGTAGTGTCCTGTACAGGTCGACAGGATGCAGAGGAAAGCTGTCTTCTCGGTATAGACTGCCATGCCAGAGCTACTGTCGGTCTAGTTTTAAGAGTACTGGCCGATACAGCGATAACATTGGATGGAGACGGGTAAGTCGATATAATATGATCAAATATTTCCACCAAGGTTCATATCGAGTATTTTTTCCCAATCATCAACCTCATGAAAAAATTCAAGGGGTTGATAAACTCTTACAAATATCGAAGGTATATATTAGGGTGCCTTTTTTGAAACAACTATTTTTTTTTTTTTTTTTGCAACTCCCCATCTTGTTGTAGACGTCGAAAGGGGAATCCTGTCCAATTTTTAGCTCTTAATTCCGATTCTAGTACTCACGCTCTTCTTTTTAAGTTTTTCCATGCTAAAAGCATGTGAACATTACGACTTTTTCTTTAGTCGCGCACAACTCAGCCGCATTTCGATGGATTGTTCTCATCCAAGATTAATTTTACAGAGAATTTAGTGTTCTTCAAAAGTGCTCCAGGTAGTTTGGCTGTGGTTTCAACCGCCGCACTTGTGTGAGCCTCCAAAGTCGATTTTATGCATAATTCTTCTTTCTCGCTGTGGGCGAATAAACAGTTGGACTTGGAGAAAAAAACTTCCGAACAATTTTGTAGGAAATTTATTTCTCTACAAAAAAGTCCAACACATAAAGTCTCTCAAACCAGTATTTCAAAAGATATAAGGACTTGGATTTTTTTAAATATAAAATTCCAACAAAATGTCAAGTTCAATATTTTCGAGTCAGTCAAACTATCTTGAGCACTTTTGAAGAACACTAAATTCTCTGTCAAATGAGTCTTGGATGAGAACAATCCATTGAAATGCGGCTGAGTTGTGTGCGACTAAAGAAAAAGTCATAATGTTCACATGCTTTTTGCATGGAAAAACTTAAAAAGAAAAGCGCGAGTACTAGAATCGGAATTAAGAGCTAAAAATTGTACAGGATTCCTTTTTCGACGTCTACAACAAGATTTTCAATGGGGAGTTGCAAAAAAAAAAAATTGTCGTTTCAAAAAAAGCACCCTAGTATATATAGGGGAGAGCGGGGCAAAACGGGCAGCGGGGCAAAACGGGCAGCTCCCCCGAAAAATAAAAAAAAATGTTGGAAAATTTTAGATTTTTTTTTTTTTTCAATAAAAATTGTTTCCCAATGAATTTTGATTTTTTTCTGAATTTAATTTCGAAAATTTGGCCGAGGTGCCCGTTTTGCCCCGCTGCCCGTTTTGCCCCGCTCTCCCCTATATATCATCAGATGTATCGCTCGGCGTGTAATAAATAATTATAATACCTAGTTGAACGAAAAAGGGAGATGCTTAATCATTATTACTTTCGCGTCATTAACTACTGTAAAACGTTGCTATTATAGTCGTTAAAAAAAATAAAATAAAAAAAAAAAAAACCGCACTGCAGTGTTGAAAATAGTTAAGAGCAATTAAATAGCATAGCCTGTAGAATTAGATACGGTTTTAGTAACGCGCAAGGCGAAGGCGTGAGGCGTCTACGGTCTATCCCACGATATAATAGAAAAGGACTGGCGGGTACCAATTAGCTCCTTTCGATATTCATTACCGATGCAATAATTGACTATAGCTTGCAGAATTATCGAAATTCGCGAAAAGAGCTTTAAGCCGAAATATCAAATCCTTATCCTTATTATATAGGTACACATATTTTTTTTCTCTCAATTTTGGAAATTAGCAATTTCGATCTCGAGGCTGCAGCAGGTAGTTATATAGCTAGTTGATTATAATATCTGTGTACCGTTACTTAAACCTATAAAGCAAACAAACCCCGATCGTTCTCTTACGTTAGTGCGCTCTACAGATTGAGTTCACTTTCGAAGTAAATAATACTGACTTGCGTAACTATAGTTAGTCTCGGAGTAGAGGTTTTCCGCGAATCGATTACTGGTCGGTTAAAGAAGAAGAAGAAGAAGAAGAAGAAGAAAAAAATCGATCAATTTTTTTTCTCCCCACTGGATCCCAAGTCGGAAATTTCTCACTTCTCGTTCATTTTTTGTCTCGGTTGAATTCTTAGCTTATATTTCGTCTCCTTATAATTCTGACGACACGATCGGCCGATCATTTCTTGACTTGAAACTTCTCCGTTTAAAATAACGCAAAAACTGTATAAATGAAAATGAAAAAGCAAAAAACAGAAAAAAAAAACTTCAAACCAACTGCGGGAGAGCGAAATACGTATCCGAAGCTTTTGCACTTCTACCTTAGGGTACCGTATACACGCGAGTTTTACCCGGTCAAGATACATGGTTAATTTATTATCACGCAGTTCCGGGGGCGTTTCTTTAAAAAAAATTACAGCCTTCGAGAAGCAGAAGCCCGCGCAAAGATGTGGTCCAGATCGCGTTCGCCAGCTGTCTGGCCGTTACGCCTTTAATCCTTCGGTTTCATCGGTCAAGCCACTTCTCAAAGCGAATATATTCTACAGTTATATCTTGATGAAAATTCATCAAATCATTACTTTCATATAATTTAGAAGGTATTAAATTACCTCTTTCGATATTAACTATAGGCAACGAAAATTTGTACAGTTTTCAATTAACAAATAATACCTGATGCGTTTCGTCGGAGTGTTTTAAATCATTTGGAAATCGATCGCTCAATCGTCAACGTCGTTGCATCGATTTTTCTCTGAAATAATGAACAACATAGAAAATGTGATGAAAATTGATCGTCGAAAACAGGTTGATTTTTTTTTCTCTCTCTCTCTCTCTCTCTCTTTCTTTCTTTTTTTCAGGCGCATTCGATATCCAGTTTTAAATAACGCGTAATCACGTTAATTAGTAGCTACGGTACCTACTCGGTACCGTAGATGTCGTAATTGTGCAGTTACCGTTATGCAATTCTCCGCCCCATCGATCCGCTGCGATTTGTAACCGATTAGGGTGGTCCATAATTCGGTCATATTTAAATCACGATTTTTTTTGATTTTTTTTTTCATCATCTTAGAATCTCTCATGTAAAAATATGTTCGAAATTTATTGAAACCGATGAACACGATATATAAATTATGCAATGAAGCAACGAGATCAAGACACAAGGCTCGACCTAGCCCCAATTTTCTTATGCATTTTATATTCCCTGGCAATGCGTCATCGACCCCGTATATGTCTGCGTCTGTCGTGATGTGTGCGAATTATTTATCTTCAATTATCCTGTTCTCTGCAACAATATTATAATCGATGACATTCATTATTATGTCATATAAATAATCGATAGGATTATGAAAAAAAAATTCCGAAAATTCCAAAAATTAAATCTTGAGACGATTAATTTGACCAAAAATGATAATAACTCCTAAATCTACTATAAGATCTGATAATTGCTTTATCTCTTTATTTTCAGTGGGTTCAGCGTCAGCGTTTGCGGCCGTCAACACATCTTCAAACCAGTCTCCGTACAAGCAATGTGGTAAGTAATTTACTCTTATTTCAAAAAAAAAAACAAAAAAAAAAAACTATAATTACTGCACGAAAACATTTCCGGAAGCTTCTTTTGCCAAACGGCCTTTTACGATTGTGTTTTAATACTACCGAGATTGACTCTAAGCGAGTCGCGAGGGATCGTCGTATTATCAAATTAATAACCGTATATCCAATGGCTAATGGATCATGAATAATGGGATGCAATCGCAAACGGGTGGTCGCGTCGAGTCTTGAGACAGACACGATCCCTAAGCCTATAACGCCCACACGGAAAAGTAAATATGACTGACAAGCTTCCTCCCACGATATTGGAGCCTTAATACCAGCTACTACTCTCTCTTAATCTCTATAGCTGCAATGATTAAAAAATATTAATATGCGCAGTTGAAATGCACTAAAAATTTTAATCAGAGTTGAAAGATGTGTGAAAAAAGTTTCAATTTCATGATAACATAAGTAAGTACCTATAATTGAAATTTTTACAAAATTTTTCGTTTTATTAATTTTCATATGATGTAAAATTTGTTGGGGTTCAATCGAAATAATAGAGCCTTCTATATGAATCAACACAAATATTCTTTCAAAGTGAAAGAAACCTTTCTGATCACCTTGAACGAAAGCTACATTATTTTCTATGCACTAATATCTACGTTCTATATTTTTTGATGAGTATACTACATATAATATCCACACGAGACTCCCACGTTGGTATATATATTTAATTACAACGATGCAGCAGTAAGAGGGATAGCATAATCTTCGTTTATCATCTCTCGGTTTGTTATAAGTAAAAGTAGAAATCGCCAGCTGCTGTAATTTGATTTTTAAACACACATATCTTCGTCCTACTCTGTACACGCTGTCAAACCAAACTCAAAACGCCCCCATGCTGATCCCTGATCACACACACGCATATGTATATATGGACTATCAGAAACTGTGACATACACAGTCGTTGTATATGTAATCGTGTCACAGATTTATCAATGTATTTACAAATCCTCGAGCAGATTTCATTTTTATTTCATCCGCGTACAAAAGTCTTAAAGAAATCGTTGGTAGTTCTTTCAAGTCTCTGGAATTCAACTGAAAGTCATTAATTTAAGCCCTCAACGTTAAAATTGTTTAATTTCTTAATGAACATTCGTCTGCTGTAAGATAATCTCGAAAATCCATTAGGCGCAGTTCTTCAGAATCATCGTGAATGTGTCTATTATAAGTATGTAGGTACCGAAAAGAAAGGAAAGACCGAGACTAATGGTACGAGACTCCGAGACTCCGAGGTTTCCCATTTCAACGATCAAGAATTCGGTAGTCAATCTTTTGAATTCACTGAAAAATTTTCAAAGTCATTGCCAGTCAAATGTTGAAGAAATTTCTGATCGCAACTGGCCTAAAGTCTTCGAAAGTCATATTGAAAATCGTTAGAAATTGTTTCGAGTCTCTGGTATTCGCACTGCGAGTCATTCAAAGCCCGTCAATAATTCTTGACACTGAAAATCATGAAAATATTTCCACGAAAAAAAAAACAAAAAAAAAAAAACGAGGTTGGATTGGTTAGCCGCACGCAAAAAACAGCGCTGTAGAATTTACTCTGTGAGCAGTAAATATATGGACAGCACTTTTTTGCAGTAGAAATTATCCCAATTTATTGTGGTAACATTCACTCGTATGGACATTGAATGCCACTTGCTCCAATGTACCCAATACTAGAATTGTGATAATTTCTACTGCACTCTCTAAATTTGAATCAGTGAATATTCACTGATTGTCAGTAATTTTCACTGATTCAAATTTAGAGAGCAAAAAAGTGCTGTCCATATATTCACTGCTCATAGAGTAAATTCGACAGCACTTTTTTGCAGTAGAAATTATCACAATTGTGGTAACATTCACTCGTATGGACATTGAATGCCACTTGCTCCACATGTACCCAATACTAAAATTGTGATAATTTCTACTGCACTCTCTAAATTTGAATCAGTGAATATTCACTGATTGTCAGTAGTTTTCACTGATTCAAATTTAGAGAGCAAAAAAGTGCTGTCCATATATTCACTGCTCATAGAGTAAATTCGACAGCACTGTTATTTGCGTGCGGGATAAAATCTCTCCGCAATCTTGTTTCCTCTCTTCCTCTCTTTCTCTTTACTAAATTAATTATTTCTTTATATAGTTCGATTAGTATACTTATAGATTGAATGAAAAACGCCCACACCAATATCTTTCTTCCAGTTTAGGTAGTATATCTAAAAAATCTTTTGTGTAGTAAGTGACAATCTCCATTCTTGAGACTATTCCCATTATCTTTTTATACACCGAGTGGTATCACACAGACTCCAGTACTCAAGTGTCCATTCTCTGTATATTTAGCAAATTGCATTGTCTGCTAATCCCTCTCGCACAATTCAGCCAATTTCCTCTTCAACACAAAATAAGCGTACGGCTCGTCGTCAAGAGACTCTAAAAACATCTTTTCATCTTATAACTTATTAGAGTAAATCCAACCCCTATTAGGCAAGTCATCAAGAGTCACGTTTCTTTCAAGTAATTTTTCAATCAATTTCTACATCAATTCGTGCTCTAAATTTTCCGCTCGTGCTCGATAATTTTTGCACAAATTATACTCTCTTGTTACGTCGTTACATAATCGTTACCAAAATTGGTTGGTTCGTTTAAAGAATCGCGATTCGCAATATATATGATTTTAATTACTTTTTGTCCGCTGCACTTGCGTACGAGAGAAACTGATATACCTATGTATGTATGTAAGTCTGCTGCTGTAGTCAGTCCCATATGCAGGACTGCACAGTCCGGATTTATATCAGCCGATATCTCTCGTCCTTCGCCTGTCCCATTTCGCATTTCGCATTATGTATAGGACCGCATAAATCCATCGTTAATATATCGGGCAAAGGGAAAAACTGAATTGCATTATGCAGTTGGATTTCATTTAATTTCAATTAATTTCATTTAATTTCAGCGACTGAAATACTTGATAGCGAAAAAGGAGGTAGCAACTGGAGAACAAGGGAAGAATAAGTAAATCCGGTTCATTAGCCATAGCCTTGTCTCTTCTCAGGGTTTAGACTTCGTTAGGCATCGTATTAATATTATGTTTCATTTTTTTATTTTTTTTTTCTTTTTTCTTTTTCTTCCTTTTTTCTTTTTTCTTTTTTTTATTTCGCCTTTATAAATAGGTTCATGGATCTTACACGAGCACACATCGTAGTCGTAACGTGCCCAGCAAGCAACCTGCACCCAGCCTTCATTTATGACTATTTATATTCACACGCGGTTGGTTATTATACAATTGCTTATACAGATCGTAGAAATTGCTATTACGCTTTTCAACAGGTGGTTCTCTTTCTTTCGCGTGGGAATTTCTATTTCAATATCATATAATATATTAGCTATATTATAGGAGACAGAAAAATAGCCCCAACAAATTTTTCATCTTTCAAACCTTTCAGCGACTTTTTGATAACTCGACAATTTTTTTCGACGGAAAACATATACGCGCCGACGTTTAATTGCAGAATCAATAAAAAAAAAATGAGTTTGAAGTACATTTTGGAAAACTACATGCAATTTCTTTCCTTTTTTCTTTTATATTTTTTCTGTTTTTTGAAAATGTAGATCGAGTTTCTCTAATCAAATTATCTTGAAAATTGACATCATAGCACAATTTTTTAATTTTTTAATTTTTTTTTTTTTTTTTTTTCCTCAATTAATTTTATGCAATTAAATTTTCCGCTGAATGTATCGAAGGCTGAATTTTAGCCCGCTATGTAAGTACCAGAAGATTTCAGGTTCTGATGGTCTGCCTAACTTGGTATCGTGGCCAAAGCGGTGTAGGGGCGTCCCGACGCTCGCGGGGAAGATGCGACGACTAGCGTCGCTATTATTAGCGCACCTCGTGGTCCCGACCTCCAGGCTGGTGGACCAACGCCCGCGCCTTGTATGGACGGGTCGCTACGCCACCCATTGCCAAAGTTTCTATCGAAATTTACGGAAAGTAAACAGTCGGGAAACAAAATTCCTTCATTCTCGAAGAAAATTCAAAATTCAGTCTCCAAATTGCTTTTCAATTTCGAGAAAAGAAAATAAAAAAATCGAATGATGTAATTTTTAACAAATTTCAGTATCTCCGCTGTTCTCTTGCAGTTCGTTCCTTTTTTTTTTTTTTCTTTTTCTTCTTCTTCTTCTTGTTTTCCTTCCCTTTATCGTCGACGTAATCTTTCGACGCCCTCAATTCTTTAAAAAAAAAAAAAAAAAAAAAAAAAAAAAAAAAAAAAAAAAAAAACTCAGAATCAGTTGTGAAACGTTGAGGTTTTACAATGTAATTCGTGATAAACAGAACAATTTGCCATCCTTAAACGTGAAGATCGTAGATCACGGTTAAGGTGGCGTTAACAAACGATTGGTCACGCATAGCTCGTGCGACGTGTCGAATCATATCTCGGAGGCATTCTCTCTTTCACTACCTATATTCGCTTCATAACATTCGCAGTAAATCATCAAGAAAATGGCAAGCTAAGCGTTCAGTAGTTCGCACTGAACATATCCATTTAAGAAGATACGTAAATCTTAGATATTTCAATTTCTAAACTGACTGGCATGTGTCCAAATTATTTTTTAATTTAACCAGTTTGATGGAAAAAAAAAAAAAAAAAAATTGGACTAATAATTCGTCTCCAAGATTTTCAGAGAATGTTGAAATTATTAAATTACAGAGTCTCACATGTCTATAGATTTTAAATAAATTTTTTTAATTTCTTTGTTGGTTCGTAATATGATTTATTTATCGCTTTAATAAATTGCCAATTTTATTAAACTCGCGCGGTTAATCGCTATCGATCATCAGACGACGGGTACAGACATCCTTGCGCGTGTTGAACATATTGGAAATCTAGATGCCCTCGGTATGATGATATTTACGAGGGCCACAGAAGGCGAACTCGATGTTAAATCGTTCAGGTATATTTAAAGAAAAAAGTCGTCGTATTTTTCCGAGTAAGTACCGGTACCTACCTACATACATCAGGTGTAGGTATATAGGTACAGCAAACGTATATAACTTGTCAATTAATATCAAATACATACGTCAACGTCTTTCGGAGTTTCTACTAATTTAAGGATGTTCTGGAGGTACAATCGGCATCAAAACACTAAGACAGACAAAAACCGAATTTGCTAATTTTTGATGATATTGATGCGAAAAATGATTGAATAATATCGAGGAGCGGATACTCCCACAACCTCGGAAAATGAAAAAACTTTCAATTTAGTGACAGAATTTCGAAAATACTAACAATCATGAAAAGTTGTAAAAACATTTTACAAGTATGTGCTGAAAATGGTGAAAATTGTTCATTTTTGATCCGATTTCAAAATTTCGGGGCTTGTTATACTCAGTGATGAAATCTCTACGAACTCACTGAAAAAAGTTTTGCATAAAACACTCATATTCAAGTCAAAAATGTAACAATATATGTATCATATGAATCTCAGAATGTATCGGATTGTGAACAATACTGAATTCTTACTCAAATATGAGTGTTTTATGCAAAACTTTTTTCAGTGAGTTCGTAGAGATTTTATCACTGAGTATAACAAACCCTGAAATTTTGAAATCGGATCAAAAATGAACAATTTTCACCATTTTCAGCACATACTTGTAAAATGTTTTTACAACTTTTCATGATTGTTGGTATTTTCGAAATTCTGTTTCTAAATTGAGAGTTTTTTCATTTTCTGAGGTTGTGGGAATATCCGCTCCTCGATATTATTCAATCATTTGTCGCATTAATATCATCCAAAATTAGCAAATTCGGTTTTTGTCTGTCTTATTGTTTTGATGCCGATTGTACCTCCAGAACATCCTTAATGAAATTATAAAACGTTTAGAGCTGCAGTCGTTAATAACTTCATTAAACCTTGATGCATTAAAGTCCTGAGAGTGCATTGATATATGGCTTGATCAGTCAACTCGTATCTCCTATATAGTAATATGAATGAAATAGACGATGAATATCGTGTTTTGGAAGTGTTTTTCAATTTCAAATGACAAATTGAGACATTTTCAGGAATTTTTCATTGAGAAACGTATAAATATACGTCTTGATAAAATAAAACTGTTTATTGATATTCAATTAGGCACTTGACCCACGCTATATCTACATCTCAAACCAACTCGCTATTTTTGCACGCGAAACTAATCTCCTAATGGATGTTACGTTCGTCGATGATTATTCGTCGCGCACGCAAAGTGACATAATTAGTTGACAAACGTAATTGATTCACGATGCGGATTCTTCGCTGCGTGTAACTAAGTAGGTATGTAATTAAACCACACCCTTACTTGGTAGTCAATCGATTGTTTAATTAATACCGCATCGTTACCTGTCTACGTAATGTATACGAGTCTCTCTGATCTTAGCAAATAGCTGCTTGTTAATCGAGAAACCTATGGATGAATGCGATACCAGTCAAATGTGTTTCTACAAAATCGTATTGAATCAGACAATCAAAACTGTGCAGACTTCTTGGTCCCTGTAAATCGTAAAAAAAGAAATTCTCAGATTTTTTTAATCTCCTTTTAGGACCAGTTGATGCGTTGCGATGTTTTTCAACTTCTTCAATAATGCAGCAAAACGCACGGAGCAATCTATAAGTTGAGAGAAAATCACGTTTGAAATTTCGGTGCAGTATATTTCTGATGACAGAACAGTCTGCTCTCTTTAAGGTTCTTCGCATTTTCTGAATATCGTCATCATCGTACATCAACATGTATGCCCCATCGAGTACACAGGCTTAAAATTGTGCCAAAAACATCTGGTACGAAATAAATGGGTATTGAATACGCGATAAATTAAATTTCCAGTAGTATAGTATTCGTGGAGTACCGCAGCAGCAGCAGCATCGACTTCTTAACTCTCGATATTTCATGCTCTTATTGGTCGGTATATACTTAGTATTTATACCCGAAGAGATCGAGGAGCGTGAAAAACTCGTATATCTTCCACCGCAGGCATTGCGATCGGCTCCGTTTCTTTACTTATAGCAAAAGCCGCAAGGAAACAGGCCAGGAGAATCGATACTCCAACTCATTCCGCCGTTTTAACATCACTCGTAGATGGGTCGATTTGTGCAGTTCATTCACCAATATGGAAAGACAAGTCGAATCCGCTACGCGTGTTCCATGCCTGAAACCTCATCATTAACGTAAAAATTACTCTTAAGCGATTGCAGGCGATGCAGAACCAGACATACTTCACGCTAAATTGTGCTAAAATCATCAGAGTTTCATCATCTGCCGATTTTATCATCGTGTCAGAATTAAAATTGGACAAAATCTGCCCAAGACGTTCACGAATCGTCAAGTTTTGGCATAATCTTCATATCATTACTTCACGATGGTCTGCCAAACGATGTGCAGATGATTGCAGTGCAGAAATTCGTCATTCCCTTACTCGGGTATTGCTGCACCAAACCTCGTACGCGAATTCGGGATTTGAAGGGTCCCAATCTGTTCTAAATCTCAAATTTGGCAATTTTTGCATAGGTGCACGGAAAAAAATGAGCAGCTGGATATAGGACAACACTTTTTTGCAGTAGAAATGACAACAATTGTGGTAACATTTACTCATTAGGACATTGAAATTTACTTGCTCCTATGTACCAAATACTAGAATTGTGGTAATTTCTACTACAAAAAAGTGTTGTCCTATATGTAGCTGCTCAACATAGTAAATTCAGCAACAATTCCTTTTCCGTGTGATGTTCTAGCCTTATCAGCATTGCCATTAGGGCCAATTTGATCTACCCTCGATATGTTCTGTAAGATAAGTAATAGTAAATGCTGTTTCACGCGAGGTTTGCGATTGACGATTTATTCCTCACGCCCACCACGACGAGTTTATACAATAATAAAAAATTCGAATTAAAACAGTATATCGATGGAATTGAAGCAGAATTTATCGATTATACGTGTCCATAACTTGTTTGATCGTATTATGAATGAGATTGATCTCCGATGCCTCATTCCTGACGATATTATACCGTTCGTGCGAGAAGGGAGAAGGTGGGATTTGCCAGTTAACTCCCTGGATGGGTAGAGGAGTCCTTATAAGGTTGTTGTCACGTGAGGACAGCTCTATATACAGGGTCGAGGTATCCCATTCATCAGTCGTTACCTGATGCATCTAGACACTTGGCATGGTTAGCTTTTCTAGTCTAGATCATCGTGGAGGAACTCGGTCGAGGTGATTGAAGAAAATTCCAATATTTTACCTCAATCATAGTTTTTAAAATTATTCTTCATCATCATTTTCGATCTTATTTTTCCTTCATTCTCGAAGCGTCGTTGTTAAAATATGCTGAAAATTTAACTTTACGATTATATTCTGTGAATTCTGCACACACGGAAAAAACAGTGCTGTCGAATTTACTCTGGAGCAGTAAATATAGTGACAGCATTTTTTTGCAGTAGAAAATTATCACAATTCTAGTATTGGGTACATTAGAGCAAGTGGCGTTCAATGTCTATTTATGAGTGAATGTTACCACAATTGTGATAATTTCTACTGCAAAAAAAAATGCTGTCACTACATTTACTGCTCCAGAGTAAATTCGACAGCATGCACTGTTTTTCACATATTATACGGAAGTGTCTTGCTTGTCTCAGAACTTCTCTGTCAAATTGAGGCTTAGATTTAGATTTAGATTTAGGATCCATAGGCTATTTTTCGAAATGTTTTTTTTTACAAGGTTTAAGTAGGTGCGTGTGACTTTGAACCGTATGTTAGATCTCCACGTTTTCCTGTTTAAAACCGTCGTCGTTACTTGTCCCAGATAGAATCTAGTCCGTTGTGACAAGGTCGCACAACTCCTGCGGGTAGTTTTCAAGGGCGAAATATTTTCACGTTCGGCCATACGTCGTATATAGTTCCCATATATAACTAACTCCCGTTATTTTTGTCTCGGAAATTTTAGGCGGCCACGTGTCTGCGCAGTCTTGATACTAATTTACAACTTACCGCTCCAAATCCTCAGCGGCACCTACCTATAGTCATTAGTACGAACATTTTTATTTATTTTTTTTTAATTTTTTTAAATTTTTTTTTTTTACAACCGTATCCCGGTTCTATAACAATTTTAATATCAACTTGTTCGTAAATTTTATCTTTTATACTAACAATTCGGGGAGGAGGCGGATTCCATCACGTCTAGTCAAGGGGCGTATCTGCATGAGCATTTTCAGATAACACTATCAACCCCGCATATATGGTATAGAATATTATACTCTTCAATGAATAATAATTGAGGAAATAATTAAAATCAGTTAGAAATATCGCAAGTTTTGAGATAATTGATTAAAAAATTGCATCCAATTTTTAAATTAAAATTCTCTAACTAAAATTGGCTCCGCAATATCTTATAGCACAGAAAATTTACACATATATAGGAGTATAGTTTATCTACATGTTTTAAATTGCTTAACAAATTGTTCTAATTCAAGCCATTGTTTCTTCTTTCATCTTTTTTACGTCTTGGTCAGTTAGTGTTACGTTGGCCTTATAAAATTGGCTCAGTTCAACTTCCGGTTCGCATAACTAATTCAGTTTTCTATACCTATATAAAATTTTCAGTACATATGTATATAATAAGTTAGATATTGCTACACAACTAAACTAAACTAAAGTTTAGAGCTAGCGTAGACGACTTTGAGTTGAGTCAATTTTTATACTCATTTCTATACCATGACTCATCCTTATGCGTTGTATAGGTAGTATAAGTATAAGATGCTAATTCATAGTAGCTACCTAGTGTCTAGACCCCGCGTTCTTTTCATTCCTTCGAAATCGTCTCTAGATTCACGATCGATTCACATTAGTCGTTTAATTATATACGAGAGTTTTTTTAATTCTATACTTGCGAACATCCGCCCCCGCGTAGATTAAGATAAACGTAACGAACCTCGATCCCGTTTTCGAATCGCAATGACTCAACGAGCAACTCCAAATTTAATAGTCATATTAATTTGGCAATGTCCTAGTTTCGCACTTGATATACATCTAACATCGTACTATATAAAATATGTTAATCGATTCTTAAGGATTTTCAGCAGAGTTCATTCCGCCCATTTCGAGGACATATTCTTAATAATTCAACCTTCGTTATCAATAAAGGAACAGATTCGAGGAACATTCCATAGCCAAATTTGGTCAATTACATTTCTTCTCACTTTTAAAATTAGTCATAAATGTGTGGAATAAACCTGCGCGGGTTTTAATTCATAATAAAGAAAAACCCGCTACGCGAATCGCCCAGATGCTGATGCTTGCTGCTGCCCCCACGTCAATACACATCTGTACGGTACGATTCCATTCAGTTTCTATGAAATACATATTAAATCGAATGATCTCACTCGTGTGCGAGTATGGATAATATGTTGCTAACTTTTGCCGTCTTAGCTAGATGTATTGAAGTAGATATGTAGATGGCACCTGGTTCTATATAACTTCAGTGAAAGGAAACGGGTCGATTACATGCCGCGCAGTGACGGCATTGCAGCATATTAAAAAAAAAAAAAAAAAAACAGCTGGTGACATCAACTAGGAGGTACTAACGTCGCGGAGTTATATTCCTACCGGACTAATATAATAAAGAGGAAAAGAAAAAAAATCGGCAGTAGAATTTGAATCTCTGTGTCTATAAAGATATTCTCTCTGACTTTGGCACAGTGACATGATATACATAAATGTGGCGTTATTCCTAGTAATAACGCTTTAACGTTATCTGCGTACACCAATACGCCATATCGGTTGAGTTATTGGACTTGGGTAACTAAAAGCGATTCACCGTTACTCGTACGCATCGCATCGTCTTCGGGAAGACTTCTTAGAGCCTTGAGAAGAGTCGATGCTGATGCTGATGCTGCAGGCAGTTTGACCCCGTTTCAAATATGAGATAAGGATACTGCTGCTGCTGCTTGACGTGGTGGATGCACCACCGGAGTTTCCTTTCACTGTATACCAACTATACGTATATGTATAGGTACGCAGTTTCGAGTGACA
This sequence comes from Tenthredo mesomela, assembly GCA_943736025.1. NCBI lineage: Eukaryota > Metazoa > Arthropoda > Insecta > Hymenoptera > Tenthredinidae > Tenthredo > Tenthredo mesomela. The sequence continues at coordinate 25,466,464 of OX031017.1, read as the reverse complement.
CCCAACAAACCCCACCCATTAAATTAATGCGATGATCAGGCTTTTACGTATTTCACCGCAATGTCCAGGTGAAATTTAGCAAACTACCGGATACACGTAACGACTGCGTGTATCTGCAATGTGTGCAGGATTTGGAGAGATAGAAAAGGAGAAAGTATTTTTATTTTTAGCTCGAGGTGTTCTCTCTTCTCAAATCACAATCCGTATATAATATCATTTTCTCTCCGTTTATAAGGTCGACAAGGATTTCCGAATTAATCGTAGGTGTGCCGCAGTAAACGCCTTCGAGGACAACTCCGTGCAAGGATTTCCGCCGAGTTCTCTATGGGCTTGACGTCGTTCGATCGAGTGAAACGTTAGATAGAAATATGTACATTTCCTTTGTTTCCATTCTTCTTCCATTTTTGTCTTTTTGTCATTCACATACGACAAAAGAAGAAAGTGGGATACTCGTTTCGTCCCAAAACCCTTGGATTCCAATTTCTCTGGCCAAAAGTATTGCCCACACATTTAAAATCCATACGGTATGGACTGCAAAGCAAAGACCCATCCTCTTTTCTTCACACGGAAAAAACAGTGCTGTCGAATTAGGGACAGCATTTTTTTGCAGTAGAAATTATCACAATTGTGGTAACATTCATTCATATAGACATTTAAGGCCACTTGCTCTAATGTACCCAATGCTAGAATTGTGATAATTTCTACTGCAAAAAAAACTGCTATCCCTATATTTACTGCTCCAGAGTAAATTCGACAGCACTGTTTTTTCCGTGCAGGAATCATCGCATACACTTCATAAAACGATGAAGAATCTAATAATCCAATAAGCCAGTAAACATCAGATGTTTTCGCGTGGGATCGGTTTCTTATTCCTTACCGATCTCGGATCGATCAATGCACGGACACCTAGTGATCACAACACACAATTACACTCAATTCCAAATATGGGCATTCATCGTCATCTGTCACATTCTATCTCTTTCTCGCTCTTAGTGTGTCTCTGTTTTCGCGGCTATGCCCACGCCGAGTCTATTCTGATCTTTCTTGGTCGTATAGCCTGCAATCGCGAGATCGCGGAGTCAGAGTCAGTAAAACGTGGCCTGTTCACCGAGAACCACCTTCCTCTTTTTCCTCTTCTTCTTCGGTTAGTTCGTTTCGCATCTCTCGAATCAGTAAAAGATTTTCCAAAATTTTGCAACAAATTTTCTCGAATTCTCTTATTGTGTTTCTGTGCACGCGTGTGTTTGTTGTGTCTTGTGGTGCAATAGCTGCTGCACACTGCTATGTGGCTTCAAAGTTCAAAGTGACGGAAGGAAAAAAAAAAGTTCTCGCGAGTTTATATACCTACGTCTAATATCATTTCCTGGCATCGCCCTGGCACGCGACCCTCGCTGACCCCAGACCGCAAGGACAACCTCAAGGACCTATAGATACTACTCTTCGTGCATAAGAGAGATGGGACGACTCGCTGGGTCAGTAAGAGATCACTAAACGAACACCGATGACGTTTGTGCGTGGATATTTAGTGTACTACTTTGTGTCGCGTCTCATACTCCAGTGGATCGCAAGAATTTTATCAAGGAATAACGGCCCTTTATCATTCCTAGAGGCTATAAAATTTTCTAGGTACGAAAAACTAATCTATCCGAGTTTGGGTTTTGCACAAAATCAATTTTCCATCATCAATCATGCTTTTTTTTTTATTACTTTCCGATCCACGAATTTTGCTTCAATTTCTTTGGATCGTGGGCTCTATACCAGTGACGTGTCTTATTTAAATTATAATACGACATCCTCCGATCTTGTATATCTCGCTGTATAATTCATATAAGCTCGACGATTTTTTTTCTCAATTTTCAACCCACGATCATCGATAATAATTGCGCGTTTCATCTGTGGCTTCTGATGCAGAGGGTCACGCGTATAAGTGCCAAAGCTTCGGAATAGTTTTCGGTGTTGAAATATTGAACCGATCGAACGAAACGTTGAAGAATTTGTGGCAATAAATCTTGCCCGTAGTTTTTTTCTATCTTGGGATTTTTATTTCTTAATATAATGAAAATGAAAAAAATAAAATAAAAAAAAAAAAACAATCTCTTCTCACTTCACTTCACGTTGGAGAAGAAGATCGTTACCACCAAGAAACGGCCACCTCTGCTTAAGGTAATGGTGAAGCAAATTTTTCACATTCTTGATCATTCTTTAAACCAAGGACGACCGCTCAGTGGCTAAGTACTACGGTTTGTGCGGTATATAGTAAGGATAAATACCGATCATCGATAGTGATTCATCCGGAGATTACTTATCGCGAAATTACCACCCAGAGGGTGCGGATCGCGACCATTTTAAATCATCTTGTCACGCGGATCGCGATCAAAGCCAAGGTCAAGGTCGCGCGGAAGGTCATTTTGTAGAAACATAGATGCACGGATTTATCCGCCATTTGATTTTTTCCATCCGAATTCGGAGTAGAATCGTTCAGGAAAAAAAAAAAGAAATTCAATCACACCCGGACATGTGGATGGAGTTCATCTTTATCAATGTGTGTGTGAAGTTGGCCCAGAACTTTTCGAAATTATTATTTTCAAAAATTGTGCTGAGTTGTGCTCCTTTTGTGCTGCTCACTTGTGCCGCAAAATCTCGACCCTTTAACGTCAATAGTTTTCCAGGAATTTTGGAAAAACCAAAATATGGTTAGCCCAGCACTTTTTGAAAAACAACATTTTTTCAATTGTGCTGAATTGTGCCTACTTGTGCCGTATTCAGTTTCGAAAAAAAAAAAAAAAATCTTTAGCATCTTTATCACCGTTGGATCCAAACGATCTAATTTTTAACATAGTAAACTTTCTTAGACTGTGCAAACTTTGGCGTGATCTACAGTACAAACAACTTTATGCTAGAAATATTATTGGCTACGTTTATAGAACTTACGTACCTACCTCTTCATAGCTGCTGGCGCCATTACACAACCTTGGTACAATTTTAAATATGAATTATCTTAAATTTAGTACTACTAAAATTCGTAAATACTCAACCGGAACGAAGCTGTTCCAAAAATAGTCGACGCCAAAAGCTTAAGAGTAGGTACTCTCTTAGTTCTTACTCAAGTTGTGCATATTATGTCTCCGAGACATGCGTTTGCAATATTTTTCGTTAAAGTGTCAGTTGTCACTCAGATTATACAACAAGCGATAATAAAACGGATTGCACTTTGGTATATTGAGAAAGAAAGAGCCGCAACTTTTACCGCGTTATGGTTCTTGTTTATGACTCTTCCGCATTTTCGGAAAAACGTTTTGCACTTTGTGCAGTGCAGTGCAGTGCAGTATACCGAGTGCAGGGTTCTCTGCTGTAAAATGTATCCGCAAAAGTTTATAGAACTCCTCGGATTACTGGCGTGAGTATGAAGTATCTTCGAGATCAGTTTTCGAGAAGCTATATAGAGGCCGAGAAAACGGGATCTAAATGTTTGAACGATCGTGAAAACTGCTAGACGTGTGCGATCTTTCAAATAGACATTTATTTAATGCTGGATTCCGATCATCTGAATTGAATACCAGGAATCTCGAACTCTTCAAGAATCTTAAAAGTTTCCGATACTCTCCTACCCTCTCAATTCTCTTCTGGTATCTCAACGGCTGTTCAAACAACTCGAAACATTCGAGAAACCGAAAACTTTCCCCCGAATTCCAGTAAACGCAGTGTATTATCTCCCGAACTACACAATGGGCGATAAACTACAAAATTTTAAAGCCGCACACATCTATAGCGAAGCTATAGGTGAAGAAACGTGAAATTGCTTTAAACTCACGAGTCCAAACGGGAACGTTGGGAATATCCGTCTAAATTTTATTTTCCTCCACTGATATAGTTTGAAGATTATACGTCGTCAAATTTGCTGCAGTTTTGTGTTTTTCTATTTTCTTCTTTCTTTGTTCGGATCTTGTTTTCCTCAAATACAAGAATTTCGTCTAAAATGTAGTCATGTCATGTTCAGATAATTTCCCGAGAATAAATTCCTTTGTTCTATTTCCTTTTCCATTTACTTTTGTTTCTATTTATACAGAATAAATTCGAATATATTTCTAAGAAAGTTTTCGTCGACACAAGTCAAAATGGGTATGCGTGTTTTCTCGCAAAGCGTGCGATTCAATGAAATTATAAAAAGAAGGACAGCTGCCTCATCTTCATCATTTCGTAACTATATTTTATATATCTTTTGTATATCTTCCGTTCATTCGAACATTACTACTTGACAAACGGTTACGTTTATAATATGGCGGAAAAAGACTTCAAGGATTTTTCCTCCACGCAGGCTGGCTGTTGATACAAAGGCGCGCATACACTCGGAAGATCTCGACTCTCCCAAACCGCAAGCAGCAGGCTTGATGATATAAATTATCATTTCTTAGTGCGATATGGCTTCCCTTCACTTATTCTTGATCAGTATAAAACTCTACTGTCTCCTCGTTCTACGGGTTTTCCAGCTCATGTAACAGGAAGTGGTTTTTTCACTCGGTATGGTATAGCGATAACGCGATGTGCTAAACCTGTATTCTTTGGCTTCAATCGGCACAGTCGGTTCTGCGCGTTCATCATGAACGAGTCAAAGAATACAATGTTCAAAAAAATTCCGGCTATTATAATGAAGAAAATCAGGTGAACCCACTACTTCTGTTTATATTTATAGATCGATTTTTCGAAGTGAGTGAATCCCAAACGGATACTTATAGTCTTTTCCGCGATTCGTTAGAACGTATGCAGTAGAACGAGGCAATTAAGAATCCGCAAAAAAAAAAACACATCAACCGATCGCATTTCCACGTATATGAAGTGGAGCGGGACACGTGTCCCCGTTCACAAGCTACTGTCTGATTTCTGTAAAGATCGTATTACGTGTGTCAAACTAGCCGAGGGTGTTCGTTGAATAACACTGAAAGTAAATAAAGTAAAGAAGGCGCATGATTCACGATCAAGATCTGCCTCAGATCTGGGGCAATGATCCAACTCGTGAACGTACATATACTATACTGCGCAGTTCGTAGTTAACATCATTGTCGTTTATTTGTTACAGGTCAGCTTTACAAACGCTGCACAAGGTGTCTGGCAAAGCTAGAGAGCAAAACTACTTCCTTGGGGGTTTGTCCCATGACTGGGTCAGCTACTATGAAAAACGGATCGAGAGTGACCGCTCGTGCCTCAACGAGTGGCACACTATGGACAATCTTGAATCCCGTAGACCACCATCACCCGACAGTGAACGCAGCAAGTAAGTTGTTATTCGAAATGATTATCAGATCTTGAAGCAAACAACTTCCATTCATTACATTTGATCAAAAGAGATCAAAGAGGATTCAATCATTCATTCATTCATTCATGCAGTACATGCAATACATATTGGATGTGTTTTTATAGCTCTTCGAATACTCCATAAGAAAACAATGAACATTTATTGGGAACCTTTCAGGTCTTTTTTTCCTTCACACGTGAATTATAATTTTTTTTTTTTTTTTTCTATTAAGAAACTGTTTGCGTACTGCAGATTCACATTGGCAATTTTCCAATAGTATCTAGTCGTTTGTTGATGTTCCTGGCACCAGAATTTACGTATAAATAGAGCATAACTTCATAGTTGTCCTTCAATTATTTACAGTTTTTGCGTCTATTGCTCTCGTTCCTAGTAACAAGAGTTTACAAGAGTGTAAAATAATTTCACCAATATCACAAAGCAGATTTTTCACTATCAAAGGCTTTTCAAGCACCAGCTCATAAAACACATCTTTCTCTCAATGGTCTTCTCACGTCTAAACACTCATTGTTAATTTTCATTGTTAGACCCAGAGAGAGAGAAGAAACTGAACGTGTGATCAGATCGACGTTAAAAGAGATTATGATGTCTGTTGATCTTGACGAAGTCACATCAAAATACATAAGAGGTCGTCTTGAGGAAGATCTCGACATGGATTTAGGAGAATTCAAGCCATTCATAGACCAGGAAATGTTGACTATATTGGGACAGATGGATGCACCGACTGAGATATTCGATCACGTTTATCTGGGAAGCGAGTGGAATGCTAGCAATTTAGAAGAACTACAGAAAAATGGGTAAGAAGATTGTTTACAGATGAAATAATGGGAGTGTACATTAGAGTTAGAGGAACTAATCGATCATTCGTTATTTCCTTTCAGTGTGAGACACATCCTGAACGTAACTAGAGAAATTGACAATTTCTTTCCAGGAATGTTCAATTATTTGAATGTTCGAGTTTACGACGATGAAAAGACGGATTTGCTCAAGCATTGGGACGACACGTTTAAATATATAACAAAAGCCAAGAAAGAGGGTTCCAAAGTTTTGGTACATTGTAAAATGGGGGTATCTAGATCGGCGTCGGTTGTTATTGCCTACGCGATGAAGGCTTACAATTGGGATTACACGCAGGCTTTGAAACACGTGAAGGATAAACGTAACTGCATTAAACCGAACAGTAGTTTTGTATCACAGCTAGAAACTTACCAAGGCATTCTCGATGCTATGAAAAATAAGGAAAAATTACAGAGGTCAAAATCTGACACTAATTTAAAGTCCCCAACTATGGTCAAGGACCATGTTAAAAAGGAAGAAAAAATCGACTGCGTTGATACCAATAATCTACTCGAAGCACCCGGCGCAGAATTAAAACGCAACGGACAAAGGCCCAAGAGTTGGTCCCCTGATGCTGAAGTCGCAGACAACATTCTTCCTGCTGGTATGTATTCAGTCAGAGATTGGAGAATCTTAGGAATATGATCATTTACGCCCAAGTAATTAAAACTTCAAATTTCTTGTTACAGTTTCCTTGTCGCAGTCGTTGGAGAGGCTGGACAATGCCGGTAATCCAGAAATAACACGAGAAGATCTTCTCCGCGGTAGTAACAACGCAAATAAAACAACGGAAGACCAAGAAGCACGCAATGTCCTAATGCCATGCGACAACGGCCAGTCCTATAGCGTTTCGCAAAACAAAATAGTCCATTTACCTGGGCCGGACACACCCAGCGTTAAACACAGAGTTAACGAACTGGAGACTCAAGGACAAAGGAGGAAAGGCCTGGTGTTAAACCTCACTAACCAGTTCGAAGCTGCCAACAGCAAACCCTCCTCTCCTGGATCAGATTCTGACATCAAACCACTATCCCAAAGCCCTCTCTCTTCCAACGTCGATGATAAGCAAGAAGACTCAAAGGCTGATGAACAAGTCCCTACTGTGCTTGAGAATGAGGAAATATGGGATCCGGGTGAAAAGGAAAAGGAGAATGAGAATGAGAAGGAAAAGGAGAATGAGAATGAAAAGGAAGGTGAAGTTCCTGTTTCTACTTCAAACCCAATAATAAACAATAGTGAATGTCTAGTCTGGACTGCATCTGCAGAATATAAATGTAATACGGATGAGAACAGGGATGCTAGTTCTAATGGGTTAGTGATTATGAGTGAAACCGAGTGTGTCGGAGCCCAACCGACGACCGTTTACCCCAGTGTCATTGGTCGTAGATTAAGAAAGGACGGTGATCCTTTCAGCACACAATTGGACCGGGTATTTGATAGAGAAGAAAGGCGGGGTGAGCCAACAAGGGAATCGCCAAGCCGTCAAAGCTCGTGGAGCAGTTATGACAGCGCTGTTATAATGGATAACAATTCTGTTCATAGTTCTTGGGCGACTTTTCCCTCCAGAAACAGCTCTTGGGGTTCTTACGACATGCGACCATCCGACTCCCTCGGATCCAGCGGTCTGTTTCCTTACGACAAGGAGGAAATACCCTGGCATCCTGGAACGGTAAAAAGAACTAAACAGAAACTAGAGGAGGGTAAAAACGCCGTCAAAAGAGTTTGCACACAAAGTTCAGAGCCGGATGATAAACCGGAAAGGCTGCCTGCGGATGAAGAGGTCCCTGTAGAGGCTTACAATCCAGTTCTTTTTCACTACGCAGCATCGCCGACCCTTAGACGGAGGGATTCACCTCCGACGCATGAATCTAGTCGAAAAATTGAAGCCGTTAGAGATCATGGAGGCATCGATATTAAGCCCGGGATAACTAGCGTTAGACAGATTGGGAGATTGTCGACCAGCGCACCAGCCCCTTCGTCTTTAACTTCGGAATCTGATCTCCCTTCGCCGTTAAGATCTTGCAGATCTGAAAGCGAAACTAGCAGCCCCTGTGTGGTAAATACCTCGCAGTGTCCTTCGGTAAAACATCACAAAATGGTTTTGGAAAATTTGAGTAATAAGCCCATGTTCAATAAGAGGTGTCTCTCTGTTGATGATTCCCCGGAATCTGAATGCCCCAGAAGTAGTTCGGGGATAGTAAAAAATCTTAAGAAAGAATTCGAGGCAAAATCAACAAAGTCAGAAAAGAGTCCTGAGAATAACGAGCCGGAAATATCCCCTAATACTCGGCCAAAGAAGGATAACAAAATCAGGAGCTTGCCCTCTTCGCCAGTCATTGCTCACAATGAATCAAAGATCCAGTATTCATCGCTCAACGATTCTAAGGATAAAGAAAAGGAGACGGATAAGCAAGAAACTGGGGAAGACTTATCGGTGAAAGTACTTGTAGGAAAGTACGAGATAGCTAAACCGGAACCGAGGAGAACTTCTGAAATACAGCTCAGAGTTAACAAGGAAAAGGACAAGGAGAGGGATAAGGATACTATGGAAGTTCACCCTCCAGCAAAGTCAAGAATTGCTCCAGAATTGTCGAGGAGATCTGCACCCATAATGATAAATCATTCGCCTCTATTTCCCGAGGGACCAGAAGCGCCTGGAAGGCCGCCGTCTGTTCCTTCACCTAGCGTTGTGGTGGCAAGCGTCGTTGCTAAGGCAGCTAGCAAAAAACAGCAACAACATGGCAGGTCGCATCCTCTGGCGATGCTGAGAGTTAGGCCAAGGCATAGCAGTCCGGTTTACAACACTATGTAAAATGGTGATTTGGGAAGTTGATGGCAATCTGCTTTTCCTATCACTTGCATAGCGTTGTGTAGATTAAAGCCGGAGCTATGGATTGACTACACACTGAGGGATTAGGTTTTGTAAAAAGAATATTATTGTGTGATCTCTTAAATATTTGCCGATACGCTTTGGCTTAGAGCTAATGACAATGGCTCCTATTATTAATTGAAATAGCCAAGGTAAATGCCCGTTTCGACTTAAAATTTTAAAAACTTGTGGTATCATTGGTAATTGAAAATCGTATGCTGAAGAATTAACTTGCGTTTTTATAAACTTATAATAGTTCAGAAATTGATTATAAAAAAGAATTTGTAATTGTTTGTAAAGCTCGTCTTCTAGTTTAGCTAATCGATAGCGAAACAGGTAAGGTATCTTGGCTTATAATTGTTCAATGAAAATAAGCTATAAATGCAACAATACAATATTATTAAGTGGATAAAATTCTTCAAGAATGGAAGTATGAAAACTAGTATTCCTATGTCATCTCGTCATAACTTAGTGGGCTTGGAATCAAATAAGCATAAATATGGTGCGATATATTAAGGACAATTAAATTAACAATTCGAGAAGAGATACGCAGAGTTTGTTTTAAGAATCTGGAGGCTTTGATGGTCAAGAAGTGGCGAGCGCTCAGTCAGGCTGTGAATGTAACGTCTGAGCCTCGCGAGCTCTGGTGAATATAATACATATTAGATTCTTTTAGTTTAAATATATATTTTTTTTTTTTCTTTTTTTTTTTTTTTTCTTGATTATTTGTCTTCTTTTTTTCATTCAAGTTCGCTTTACGATCATTGTTTAACATACAAATTAAATGAATATTCGAAAATCATATGAAATTAATTGAATCCGCAGAGATGAAAATGACTATGAGACAATGTAATGTTAAAGGGAAAAAAAAAAAGAAATAATAAGAAATACACTGTTAGTAATTTATAATGACTAATGTGATTAGAAGCACATTGAAGTGCGTAGTATGTTGTAATATGAACGAGTAATTAAATAAGTAAATAAGTAATTAATTAATTAAGTAATTAAGTAAGTAAAGTAAGTAAGTAAGTAAGTAAGTAAAGTAAGTAGTTTAGTAAAACGAAGTTTGTGTGAGCGTAATTGTTGTGTATGCACAGTGTGTGTGATTGAACAAATAAGTAATTGAGGCAGTGAGATTAAGAATCATTTGATTGAAAAGTTTTTCTATTATAGGATTTATCCGTGTAAATATTAAAGTAAGTTCCTTGTGCTCTCTTATTGCGAATCGATAATAATAAGAAGAAAATAAAGAATATTCAATGCAGTATTTAGTTTATTCATCTTCGTAAACTATTATACACAGAGAGGGTGAGAAAGAGAGAGAGAGAAAGAGAAAAGTGAATATGGTTGAAATTAGGTGAAACTTAGATAACTGTATTTAATGATAGCTATTTCTTATCATTATTATAAGAGATATTATTTACCATACAGATCTAGTTTTGGTTTTTTTTTTTTTTTTTTCAAAATAAATTTGAAGATATACTACAGAAAATTTTTTGTTTAGTTGCGCGCGAAGCTTATCAACCAGCTTGTAATTCTGGATAAAAAATATAAATTATACGATGATCTACTGCACTATCCCAATGCTTCAACTACTTCTATTTCTTAATTAACTGATGTTATCATATCCTACAATTTATACTCCTATTAGTACTATTATTGTATTGTAAATCTAATTAATTCTGTTTCAATAATCTGGTTGCTTAAATCCTATGCTGCACATTCTCTAGCTATTCATATCGAATCATTAGAATCCCCAATATTTACATGGACAGAGATTATATCTTTCGTTTGTAAATATTTAAAGTGAAAATAACGAGAGTGCTAGAGCTCAATGAAAGAATATTTACGATCTAACTTTAATTAGAACTCCATGAATTTTTAGAATCTAGAAATATTCCTATCAAGCATTATTATATCATTGAGTTGATTGTACTTTTGAATCTAAATTTTGCGATCACCTACATATATCTAGTATATAAATCTTTTTTTCTTCTCCTTTGGTGAATCAATTTTTTTTTTTTTTTTTCACCTATTCTTCTTCTCTCTACGTGATCAAAGACCAATTTTATACTACAGCTAAATAAAGAAAGAAAGAAAAAAAAATAATAATAATCAGTAATCACCTTCACTGAATTTTAAATAAATTACAAACATTTAAACAATATCTATATTTTTATTACCACGTAACTTTTCAACGGATTAAAACTAAAACGAAAAACAAAAAAAAAAACGAAAAAAAAATCGATATAGACGTAAGATTTTTCAACAGTTAAGATTTTAATCTTCAATATTATTAAAAAAGATCATCGCGTTTATCGAGTATACAGAGTGCGCGCGTAATCAAACAAGCATAAATTCAGTTTCGAATATAACGATCGAGAGCTTAGCTTACTAGAAATAATAAGACATACTTATTGTTTGTCGGATAATTCAGGCCCAATTAATGTTGATATCAATAAGTGTTTAATTACGCCGTATCAAAATTGATGATTATGTTAACTTGAAACTAGCGTTGTTCTGAGCGAGTATCAATTTTTCTTTTCTTTTTTTTTTTCTTCAATTTTATATTTCTCACCTCAAAGCTGTTTCCACACATGTAGTACAATAAAAAGAAATAGAAATAATCTTAGGAGGAGACGACATGATTAAATTCTCTGTATTTGCCTTAGCACGTATACATATATATCTATAGTATACATTATACCTCGTGTAATATCGACGAAAATTAAAAAATTTCTTTCCTATTTCTACTACAGTATCAGTTACATAACTGATTAATTGTTAGTCTCAAGTAAGTTTGTATACTTAAAAATAATGAAGAATCGATGTGCTCATTTTAAGTATTTCCCCATCCTCTTATCCATATCCTTCTACTTCACTGCCCCTAAACCCACCTTCACCCCCATCCCCATCGCTTAAGTGTGTGTTTAAACAATAATTAAAAAGAAGAAAAATAAATAAATAAAATAAAACTACTGTCTTATAAAAGAAACCGTGCGTTGTTCTGTATAAATTTTGTACCATAGTTTGTATTAAATAAAATACATTGTTTATTGCTTCAAATTTACATCTTTATCTACTATATTTATACATTTCATCATTTTAAATTATTAATTATATTAAGGCTTATTGCTGAGTAGAAATAGAACAGCGGAATACATTGAATGAAAGTGTCAGAAATCACTTTCGCAATTTTCATTCTCTGCTTTTTTTATTTATTTTGTATATTGTACTCTCGTGTAACAGAGATTTGATCAATAGTTTTTAGTCTTTTGATCCTGTTTCTGAACGACAAGGACGCAAAAATTCCATCTGATCAAGGGCAATCGCTATATCTGCATGCGTCAATAATATAAATTAGATAAAATTCAAAATTCAAAGTACTTCGCGCTCTATTATAAATTTGCGGCGAAAGTAGTTCCTAAAATCGCCATTAGCGCAGGGCGTTTTTGCCGCGTATTTAAAAACTATACAACGTCGATTCAGTAAATGATCTGCGGGTTGCATGTAATCAGGCGGACCTGCTGCATGAATTAGTATATGAAAAACTAATTCTTCTGCGGGTTTCGAGCCTGGCGGGGTCGGATCTTTTTTCAAATGCACTTGGAATACAGAATAGAAAATTTTATTCATCTTACATATTCGAAAAATAGAAACACTCGAAATGGACATGATTTTATTTCAAATACGAAACACTCAATAATTATTTGTGATGTACACATGTTTGGTTCCAATAATTTATAAGCTTTCCAATTAACCGATATCGATTTCATAAATCTTCTTTGCGCAACAGAAGGCAATTCTTGGTAACGGAGGAATCTCATTTATTTTTGACCGTCTGGCATGCTTTGAATTTTGCCAGGCTACGTCCATATCGAATACTGCTGCAGGAAGATGGCTCAGTGATGCAACAGACTAAAAAGATACTACATTCACATGCTGCAATAAAATTCTACCATATGATAATTATAATTATATAATTATACCGTATGAGAACGTAGGTCAACGACCCGCATAATATTGACATCACCACCACCGCAAATAATGAACAGATTATTTATATATTTTCCGCCGTATAGCCGTGAATTAAAAATATCTGGTTCTATGGTGACAATTAATTTTCCAGAACCATAATCCCAAATTTGTAAAGGGTTCTTTTGTTGCCAGGCACAAGTTAGTATCTGTAGAATCAAGTCAATGTTATAATATAATATCATTGTTCATGTTAAAGGCAAAAATTGATTAAAAATTAGCACTCATATAGTATTGTCGAACTTCCCGAGTGAAAATGATTTTATATAATTATATATAATTATATAGAATTATATAAAAGTTATATAGAATTGTATAGAATTATAAAGAATTGTATATAAAAATCCATGTAAGTTTTATAGAACTTTATATAATTATATATAACTTTATAGAGTTATATAGAATTATACAGAGTTCTATATAGGATCCAAAATAAGCTTATATGTAAGTTTTATAGAATTCTATATAATTACATACAACTTTATATAATTATATATAACTTTATAGAGTTATAAAACCCACTTATAAAATTGTTTTGGATCCTATATAGAACTCTATATGATTCTATATAACTCTATAAAGTTATATATAATTATATAAAGTTCTACAAAACTTATATGAATTTTTATATATAATTCTATATAATTATATAAAATCATTTTTACTCGGGTTCGTGTAACATATATGGGAAAGAGTTGCATCTAGTACCTCTTTCCCAGTCTTGCTTATATCAATGCCATCGCCACACATATGGACTCCAAAAATCCTCCGCGTTGCATACGGTTGTCTTGTGTCCCAGAATTGCACAGTGTCGTCCCAACCACCGCTGACAAGTTCATGGGCTGATTTTGGATTGAAACACGAACAAAATACGCGGGAAGTATGCCCACTCATTGTATCAACGGCATTGCTGTTGATTGATGTTAATAATTTGAAATAAGATGAGAATAGTTTCGCGGTCATATTCCAAGATTTTTTACTAATTTTAATTAACACAACACAACATTTACCCGGCATGAAAAATTCGTTCCTGTATTCTCGTCTCTTCGTCGTAAAGATGGATGTTTGTATCGTCACCGACAGTCACAAATTTCGGAAGAAATGGATGATAAGCGAGCCCTAAGATCTGCCGTTTTTCTCTTATGGTGTAAAGACACTGTCCAGTCGGATAGTGCCAACATTTTACGCAACCCGTTGCATCTATATTAAATGTGACATTTTTTTTAATCCCGGATTTAAATAGCTGTGTGATTCAATGTTACAACAGCAGCAGCTCGGATTACGATAGTTAAAAATCAATTCTCAGAATGGTAAATCATTGCATGAAAACTTTTCAATGTTGTCGTATTGAAACTCTTCGATTACTAATTTAAAAATACTTGATATTATGAATCATGATCCAGGTCTTCTTACTCAAAACTGTAAGCATTAATCATCACCGCATGCATGAAAGTCAGACTAACATGTTGCAGTGATTGTTTGGGTAATTGGATGAGACTTGTGAACAGGACGATGTTTTATGGCAGTTGTTGGTCCAGGATTTTGTCGCATTTCAGCATCTCTAAGATCTGTTACGTACTGTCCTGAATCGACATTGAACATTTTTACTGTGCCATTGGAAACACCTGCTGCTAACATCTCACATTGTTCTGTATATGCTATACACAATATTTCCTGTGCTCCTTCCCTACACAACGTTCATTTCAGAGCGGAAAAAGTTTATGAACATTTCTAATAATCAATTATATTGAAGATCAGACCTTTCGATTAGATTTTTATATTGCACAATGAATTAGTGCATACATTTGACTTAGAATATTCACATGCCCCTCCATCTGCACTCCTTCTTGGCCTTCTGATGTTTTTACTCCAGTACCAGATACCCCCGATCGAATCGATGCACTAGTTGTAGCATAGCTTACAGATTTTTGATTAAGTGTACTGACAGATGCAGATGGATCGCGTATTGTAAGCGTTGAACGCTTCAGAGCTTTGCTGGAAGGATTCTGCATATTCAGTGCTTGTGCTCGGCTGGATTGCATCCCAAATATCTAAAACCTAAGTTATGTTTAGTGTTGGGCGTGAAAAATTCTTGAAAAATTCAATAGTAGATAAGTATAAATCGATTTAAGTTATGGCAGGTCAGTTCCAACAGGCACAACTAAAATTAGACCTTTCGGAGTTGAACGAGTAAGCAAGATGTAAAATCTATTTAGATTGGATCATTTCAGATCGAATGTATAGCAAGTGTGAAAAAAAATATACTGCGTTTATTAAAAATTTAGATCGTGTACTTGATGATTATTTTTGAAATTGTTGTGACTAAAACTCTAAAGTAATTTGGGAAATTATTCTTCCTGTAGTAATTGAAGATTTAGTGACACCTGCCAAAAATAAACATGTTTGAAGTTACAAACAAAAGTTTCGATATTGAACAATCAAATCGCACATCTTTGTGTATCGCACATCTTTGTGATGACTAATGAATATTGATAAGTACAGAGGAAGATTAATTTGAAATGCTGAATCATTACTTATATCAGTTAATTTTAAGTGATTGCAAAATCTTCATACAAATCTAATTTACAGTGTTTTAAAAATTCATGGCAAAATAAACTCGATAAGTTACTATAGACACGAAGAGTGGGTCGAGTAGGTCCAGCCGTCTGCAACATACAATAATACTGATCGGTGAAGATTACAAAACGGTGACTCATTGTCGAGGAATTCGTACACCCGCACGATAGAAATCATCTCTATACCCACATATAGAAATATCAATATTAATCCTCAGTGGTTTTTTTTTTTGTTCAGACCTGATTAGATCAATGATAAAGAAAAAAAAAAAAAAAATTAGGCTACCTGAATTTAATGTGATAAGTTTTTGTCACACAAATTACAAAACCCGTTATTTGCGTACGTGACGCATAATGGGGCGTGACTTTATCGACACTTGCGGCAACACAACTACGTTATATTTTCCATTTCTGTGCTCAGTTTCACAGTTCTTGAATCATTGCGCATGTGCCGCATTCACTTGAGCTCCGAGCTGTATGTGTATATGCATTGGTCATTGGTGAATGATCAGTGTTCGTGGTACCACATTTCCCGTGAGTCGTCTAGTAGTGTCTAGTCCTTGACATTTCCTCAATTGTTGGAAAATATATAGCAAAGGTAAGGCGTGAAAAGGTATTTTACTCAAAAAATGTTCGAACCGTTTGTTCTGAAACGTCGATAATGTCTAATTTCATAATACACCCACTCGTTCGGTATAGATCTATTATTATGTGTTTTTACTTGCAAGGGGCAATTTTTATCATGTATAGTCTCAATTTCAGTTGATTCGAACAGTTCCTATAATCGCTGAACTAATTCAAACCCAAATGCCAAAACTATATCGCTATTAATTGAGGAAATACTCCAATAAAATAATAGTTTTATGGTCCGGATGGCTGCAGTTTCTTGCAACATGACATTTTTACCCACAGAGTAAAATTCTCACGAAAAGTACCGGTTCTAGGTATACAACAAATTCTTGCACTACCGCAGAAAGTCGAAGATTACCTACTTTGTTTTATTCAAAGTGATTTTTTTGTTTAGTTTTTCCATTCGAATCGAAGGAATATTTGTTTGAATTAGGTACTTGATTCATTCTAGAACGATATTAGATTAATTCAACACGTTGACTTGGTTCAATTTTTCTAAAATTAGCCAAATATCATCCATCAAATTTTTGATTATAACTTGATCATATTTTTGCATCGAATCAAAAGAACCAAATCAATCAAATTAATGCTTGGCTTAAATGAGTATATATGCACTACATACATATAGGTACATACTGATATCATCACATAGATACCGAACAGCAAATGAAATGTAATCTGGTATCAAACTCATATTTTTATGCGCTAATCGGCGTCGATTTATGTTTGCTTAAAAAATATTATTGTACATTTTCAATTAAAAAGTATTTAACATATATGATATTTGATAAGGAAGAGATAATTTGTTATTATACCTAGTATACAGGTTCGCAATGTAATATCGAAATTGGGATCCCAATAGGATTTCTTTACATTTTTTGGAGCGAAAATCTCACCACTCCGGACTTTTAGAGTGAAATTTCACTGAAAAAAAATCAGAGGGTTCCTGATTTTTGGCCAGAATTCTGAGAAGAAATTTCGAATGGATTTGTACAATGGATCTTCGCTCAAAAAAAATGTAGAGCTAGTATACCGGGAGTTTTCGTGGAAACGCTTCATAGGACGCCTGCATATATGCAACTTAAACATCAAGCGATTAGGTTTTGCCTGTATGCAGGCGTTTTTACTTTCCTATGAAGCGTTTCCACGAATACTCCCAGTATATACAGAACGATTCTGTGGAAAATCACGCGCCCGAGAGGTAAGCTAACTGAAAACGCCTGAATTGAGCAGATCCAACATTGACGAATGGGTTTCATTTCCCACGTAATAAATAAGACCTAATCGCCGATGTTTCATCACTGCTCAATTCAAGCGTTTTTCGTTTGCCTTCCTTTTAGGCGCTTAGGACTTTCCACAGGCAATTGCAAAAAGTGACACGCTGTGTGTCAACAGTGATATACTCTAAGGGGTAACATTCAGACTGCGTGGATGGCAATAGCTGACACAGTAGTGTGTCGACTGTGGTATGCTTTAAGGGGTAATATTCAGACTACCGCGAATAGCAATCATTATAAGTGAGTTAAACCGGGTGTTATTCGTATCGATAATAAACACTGCCTATTCCTGTTTCAAATCCTCGGAATTCGTTTCTTATTGCTTATATACGTATTGCGAAATCAAAAAGCGATAGATTAACGAGAATATCAAACAAAGAATGCCAAAATCACGCATTATAACTATTATAATCAATGGATCAATAAATATGTAGACTTTTAACAGAATTGAATCACAACCGAAATTACACAATCTGAATTTATTCTAAAAGAATAATAAATCCTACGTTAGTTCCTACAATATTGCTCCTGTGGATTTTCATGGAAGACCCATAAATTTCTATTTCATTTCTCTTAATTGAGTTGATCAATTGAATCTTCATATCTGTTTCAGTATAACAATTCTTTATATCGTATCATCCGCAATCTGTGCTACATAAATATGACTGACGATCATAACGTTGGGCTTCAAACCGTAGCTGAAACTACCGGCCAATTTGCCAACAATTTTTTGAAGGTGTGTATATGACACCACGAAAATTATGACTTCTTCATTTTTTGTTATTTTTTTATTTTTTTATTTTTTCACTACTTGGTCATTTTTTTTCTATATTTCAACGCAAAAAATGTTCTCAAAAAATTTCAGACTATCGCAAATGATCAACCTGGCAACTTGATCACATCTCCTTTGAGCGCCCAAGTGGTGCTCGCCATGGTTGCATACGGAGCCAGTGGCACAACCGCTGTGCAAATGCGCTCAAGTCTTCTGATTCCCAGCGATGACGAACTTGGTCAATCTGGATATCAATCACTCATCGAAACCCTGAACGTAATCTACACAGATTATTCAGTGCAATATACAATATACAAATATATCTGGATTCTAATATTGTTTCGTAATGTATGCAGTCTGCATGAAAAGTACCCACGTTGTTTCAGGCACCAAAAGGAGTTGAACTCCGACTTGCCAACAAGATATACACGTCGATTCAAGCCTCGGTAAAAACTACGTACAAAGAATTGACTGCTAAAAAATTCTTGTCATCAAGCCAAGAAGTTGACTTCATTGATGCACAAGGAACTGCTGGTACCATTAACGCTTGGTGTGAAGATCAAACCAATAAACGTATCAAGGATTTGATCACTCCAGGTATATCTTCGATTGGATTAGGCTCATTGGATTAACTGATCGCGTTTTTCTCTACTGAAAATTTCCAAATGGATTCATCTGGTAGTTCGAAATTCCTATGGATTCCATATAAAATCTAGTGGATTCCTAACAGAATCCAATGAATTCCATCTGAAACTTGCTGGATTTCCACCAAATTCCATATGAATTTCGAACTACCAGATGAATCCATCTGGAAATTTTCAGTAGGGTTGCAAGCAATAAAAAGATACTTGAAACTGAAACGAAAATTAATAGTATACTCTAAGGTATTGCGAATGTGTTTTTACAGACAGCCTCACTCCAGACACAATGCTTGTGCTTGTTAATGCAGTATACTTCAAGGGCCAATGGGAGAAAAAATTCAATCCATCTTTAACTCAGGACAAACCTTTCCATGTTGATGAAACTAGTACCATTAACGTACCTACCATGTTCATCAAGAACAAACTACGATATGGAAATCTTGAAGAGCTGAGCGCAAGGTTCGTCGAAATACCATATCAGGTATGGAAAGAAAATCTGTTGTTTTTTTTTTTTTTTTTTCACCATTTTTTTATGCGAACTAATCTATTCTATTGATTTTCAGGGCGGAGAGGTCAGCATGGTTATCATCTTGCCAAATGAAATAAATGGACTTGCCAAAGTTCAGGATAATCTCGACAAAATAAATCTTAGACAAAGTTTACAGCAAAGTTTCCCGGGAGAAGTTGAACTGTTTTTACCAAAATTCAAGATCGAAAGTACTTTGGATCTCAAAACTACTTTGGCAAAGGTAACGTAAATATAATACCTGTACTACCTGTTTTTGTTGTTTTTTCTTCACTAGCTTGAAGAATACCTTATATGTATCATTAGTTTAGTGAATTTTTGTTGTGTTGGACAAATTTTCTGTGAATTGAATTTCTGTGATATTCAAATTTTCAATGTTTCCTTTTTATACTTTTCGCATTTTATTAATCGTTTAATTTTTCATTGTATATTATTTCATCTAATTCTATAGTTGGGAATGACAGAGATGTTTGACGATCGCGCTGATTTTTCTGGCATATCTGACGTTCCGGTAAAAGTCAGCAAAGTTATCCAAAAAGCATTCATTGAAGTGAATGAGGAAGGCAGCGAAGCCGCTGCTGCTACCGGTGAGAATACTCATTTTGAAAATTTACAAAAATGAAGACCTGTTAGGAAAAGAAAAACTTTTTTCAACACCCTGTGCGTAAAGTTCGATTTTCATAAAATTCGACTTAACGCACGTTGTGTTAAAAAAACAAAGTCCGATAAACGTGCGAAAGATGATTTCTCGACTCGTACTATAAAGGTGCTATTATTAAATTGCGTAAATTTCTTTATTCCAGCGGTCATGATGACTCTACGATGTGCCTTTCCAATGCCTTTACCACCAGTCGTATTTAAAATTGACCGTCCATTCTACTATGCGATACATCATAATAATACCAATATACCTTTGTTCACTGGTGTCGTCCATGGACCCTCGGTGATTTAATTTCTAATCTTTGTGATTCTTCGTATGGTCCGAAAGAAGTTCGGATTAAAAAACGACGAAACGAGCATTGAAGTATCGAAAAGATTAATATCACCCGATCTCGATACCCATACCTATTCTCGTTTAATTTTATATACAGAATTTATTGTTAATGCGTTACCTTATATATAAGATACTATTTTCATGCTTATTATAGCCTCCGAACCATAATTCTCAATAAATCTAAATTTCAAGAAAAAATGATTAGTTTCTTGAATATCCTGTCCTCAATCTCAGCTATATTCATTAATTAAGGTATACCGGTCTTCTTTTCCAGTTTTCCAGAATCTCATTGCGATAAGAATAATAATCCATCCTGTTATATCTTACCCCAGAAGTTGTGGCGTCGATTTGTTTAATTTTTTTTTCTTTTTTTTTTAACTTGCAACGAAGCAGGGGGATTAAACTTGAATTCTTAAATTCCTATACGAAATCAATTCTGTAATTCGCAACGCAAATTTAAAGGAGTTATACCTACGAAATTGTCCTTAAAATTGTCATTCAAAATGACTTTCTCAAACAAAATTAGATGTACCGAACAAAATAGAAACAATAACCAGGTTGAATTTATCAGGGTCAATTCGCAATAGTTAATTTCTGAACGAAATAGTCCAAAGAAGACAACGTATCATTGTGGGCGAAAAAAGTTACGACAAAATATGTCAGGCTCTCCGTATAGTGTATTTTCGTTCGAATTTGATTTCGCCTGATCGATTTGTATGGGTATGGATCATAGCCCAACCCCTTTCCTAAGAATCTAAAAAGGTTTAGCGGAAATCGGCATATGATTCAGCTTTCAGAAATTCTATGAAATTTATTAAAACTAATTTTATTACTGGCCTCTGATGAGGAGAAATGCTATTTTTTTCCCTTAATTTGTTGTGTTTTATTCTGAAACGAACTAATGAACGAGAAAATCGATTCGTGACTGATTTGGCTTACCTTGAACGTGGAAGTTCAGGATAGTTACATGAGAACCTACCTGAGTAAAACGTATACCAAATACATTTGAAACAGTGAATTTCTTGTATAATTTATGATTTCTTGAAATCACGATTATATTCAACAGTATGAGCAGTTTCTGATTCAGCTGTTACATAGCAAAGTGGAATTCAACGTATGTGGTCTATTTTCTATACAATCATCTCTATTGCGCTTAGAGTAAGTGTATGTGTTAAATATTTATTGAGAATTTCGTTTATTCAACAATTATTGGGCCTCGAAGATAAAAAGAAATAATAACAAATTCTATAATCAGAATTAGATTATTCTAATTGAATATCCGTTATACAGATAGCAACGACGGTGGCTGGGTACATTCTGATGTGCATGCAATTTTCATGGGATTAGTAAATCGTACACTTTGGTAAGAATCTTTTGGAAAGATGCGGTAATTTCTTCTATGAATACCGCATACTTTCTTTCATTAGTATGTAACCTACCTCACTAAAATTTTGCACACATATGTATAATGTACGATCTTCAACTGAATGACGTCGTTTAGACAACGCAGCGTGAAGCATGATTAAAAGACTCGAAAAATATTGGTATTCAGAAAAAGTTGTTGTATGAACAAAAATATGGACTTAAGATGAAAAAGGGAAGCGGCAATTGAAGACGAGCGAAGCAGGACAAGTACCTTGGTTTCGTTCTTAAAAAGAATGGGGACATTTTAAGTCACGTTAAAAGGCTGGTGAAAAAGGCAAACATAGCAGTAAAGAAATTCTGGTTCCTAGGTGAAAGGATTTTTGTTATAAAAAAAAAAATTAATTCATTGAAAGATGGTATTGGAAACTGGAATCAATATGAAAAAAAAAAAAAAAAACAAAAAAAAAAAACTTGCATAATTTAATGTCTATACAACTGCGATTCATTAATATTTATAGATTATTTATAATACTTATATTATACATCAATAAATCCTCGAATAATGTCTTGTAAAAAGTTCGCAGAAATCGACTTTGTATAAATCATACCTATGCTGTAAAAACCGTTCTGTAAAAGCTGTGTAGTTGAATAAATTATTGATAATATCAGCTCGCCTCCTTTGACTAAGCCATTCGTGGTCAAGGCTACTATTTGCCTATATACTTTCATTCATAATCAATTTCTCTCTAACGATGAATACTCTCTTAATGGTTTAATTTGAAAACTTCCTCAGCACCAGTGTTGCGAGTCACTAATTACATTTGTAATGGAATTACTCATTTAATTACCCATTACTTTGGTAATGTGTAATTAAACCGAGTTAATTACCTAGTAATTACACATTACTTTGGTAATGTGTAATTAAATCGAATTTAATTACACATTACCAAAGTAATGTGTAATTAAATAAAAATTCAATTACACATTACGAAAGTAATGAGTAATTAAACAAAAATTTAATTACAATTTGCACAACACTGCTCAGCACTGCACCCAATGCGAAATTTATAATAATAATAAGATCAAGGGTCAGTGTTCAATGATCTAGAAACAACCTCGGCCGTATAACGGCGAAAATTATATCGGGACGGACCTAATTCTCCGTTCTCCAATTCGCCTGACGTGTCAATCATATCTTTAACAAAAAAAGTCCACAAAGGCTAATAAACTACTCATTCCATGCTCCTTTGGTTCCGTTATATGTATACCTAAAAACATATTACGAACATTTTGGCACTGAAGATATAAGTAGGAGCCAAACAGGTTTTTGGAAGAAACCTCAGCTGGCTCTTGCCCTGAATATAACTGAGGCTAGTTTTCAGTCGTTTCTTAAATTCCATCGCTGTCACATTAGAATCAAGCAAATCTATAGAAGACATAATGGGAACCTCAAGTTTGCTGCTCGCTATTGCTTGCTTGCAATACAAATTGGGATACAACGAAATCCTCGCAGCGAGAGGTCCGATTCAGGAAGCAATCCAGAACGGGGCTGTGGCTGATTACCACAGGGACGAGTGCACCTTTAGAAGAGATCCCGAGCACAATTGCCCAGGCCCAGACATCCACGTCTACCTCCACAAATATGGTGAAGAAAAAATTGAACTAGAATACGGTGCAGAAAAGTCCCGCGAATGGCTGAACAATGATCTATACGACGAAAGCCTCGATAACGTAATTCTAATTCATGGATATAACGGAGGAGACGGTGTCCTGCCGACTGTCATCCTAAGAGACACTTATTGCCGGAACGGAAGTTACAATTTGTTTCTAGTAGATTGGGGAGCTTTAGGGGCATCACCTTGCTACCCAGCAGCAGTTGTGAATATTCAATTCGTTGCAAGTTGTATTTCGCAGATGCTGACGACCCTGCGTGATCTGGGTCTTTCCATTTCGAGAACAACTTGCGTTGGCCACTCATTAGGGGCCCACATTTGTGGAATAATGTCAAATCATTTGCCTTTCCGTATGCACATGATCGTCGGTTTAGATCCGGCAAGGCCTTTAGTGCGTCCAGGACGACAGAATAGACTCGATAGTAGAGACGCTGATTTTGTACAAGTGATACACACTAACGCTGGGTATTATGGTGAGTCCATGCGCGAAGGACATGTAGACTTTTGTGCAAATGGTGGAAAGTCACAACCATTTTGTGATAATGCTGATAGAGATCAATTGTGCAGTCATAATTGGTCTGTTTGTTTTATGGCCGACAGTATCGACGGACGTAGTAATCTTTATGCTCAATCTTGCTCGGGACGGTGTCCACCGAACCGTCAAATGGGCCCCAGAAGTATAAATTCTTTAGTTATCGGACAGCATACACCAACGAATACAAGAGGAACATATTGTGTTACTGCCTATGATTCGCCTTATTGTTCGAAAAATCATGGGGATAGAGGAGATGAAAGGTGCTGCGTTTAAAAGTGATTATCATTAAGAACAAGTTTTATTACAAGTGTAGATATTACATCTATAAGTATATATGTGTAGAATAAGATATTAGTACTATTTATTACATGTTAATTATGTATTTCTTAAATGATAGAATAACAATCTTATATAAAAACGGTTGTTTACTATGCAACATAGTCTAAAATGCAAAAAAGAAGTCATTTGTTTTACAGTTAGGAATGATATACGATAATGAATAGTATAATTTATGAGACTAAAGTTAAAAATATTCGAGTTTTATTCATATCCTTTTATTCTTTCGCTTTTCCATAGAACATGTGCAATAATAACATATTTTGAGCATTCAATGGATTATCATTACTCATTCTATCACATTAGCAACCCAGTAAATTCAAACATTCAAATTGACTGCCGCTCTTTTCTATGCGGCAAAAATAGTTTCTAAATGAATCACTAGGCTAACGAAAAGCGCTGCCTACTACTAGAACGTATCGCGAATTGCATAGCATCAGGCGCACAGCTAAGTTGATCATATCACGTGACATTCTTACCGACGTGATCGATTTTGTGGTTTTACTATACGAAACTTAGTCACGTGATACAATTCGACAACAACACGTCTGATTGATTGTTGTTGGAAGTTCTGAACAACGTTTTAAGTCATTAAAAACAATCGAATAAATCAAGATAAATCAATAATTAACAAAAAAAAACAAAAAAAAAAAAAAAATAACTCAACGTACTCTAATCACAAGTAAGTCGTTTGAAAATAATCCTAGTGGCTAGTTAATTAATTTTTGTTCGTCTGTCACATATAGGTTATCAAAAATTTCGATGCTCACATATAAACATCGTCCGTGTTACCATTTATTATACTTAAAATTCCGATATCTAGTATAAGTCTAATTGTCTAATTATTCACGATATCAAACGACTATATTTCAAATAGAAAATGACAGTCGATGGTCCTCCGAACGAACAAGTTATATTTGTAACAGGAGGTTATGATCATACAATTAAAATATGGCAAGCACACACCGGAGTTTGTCAGCGAACTGCACAACACACGGACTCTGTATCCTTGAATCAATTATTATTACTATTTAATTAAATGAAATTTATTAATATTTTTATTATTTAAAAAAAAAAAAAAAAAAAAAATTGCAAAAAAATTTTCTTAACAATTTATTATTATATAGCAAGTTAATGCCCTGGATATTACTCCAGATAAACAGCTAGTTGCTGCTGCTGGATATCAACATATTCGTATGTATGATTTGGGATCAAGTAACCCAAATCCTGTAATAAATTACGATGGGGTTTCTAAAAATGTTACTGGACTTGGATTTCAGGTATAAAATCACCTCATAGTTGATAAAATTTAAAATATAAAAAATTTTTATCTAAATGTTCTCACTTGATATATTTTGCAGGAAGATGGAAAGTGGATGTATACAGGTGGCGAAGATTGTTCAGCAAAAATCTGGGATCTTAGGTGTGATTCAATTCCAAATCCGATTATTGTTAAATCCTGAAACTTGTTTTCGTGTGTTTTTTCATCATTAATATCAATTCATTGATTAATATTAACTAAATTATCACACCTTTTGCTTGTGGTATAATTTCAGATCCAGAGATCTTCAGTGTCAAAGAATATTTCAAGTATCAGCACCAGTAAATTGTGTATGCCTTCACCCTAATCAAGCTGAATTAATAGTCGGCGATCAAAGTGGTGTCATACACTTATGGGATCTTCGATCTGATCATAACGAGCAATTGGTAATTAATTAATTAAATAAAAATAAACTCCATTTTTTACAATAACTTTGTAATATGAATACCACAATGTCTTATTTAACTCTAGATACCAGAAGCAGAAGCATCTATTCAAGATATAGCCATTGATCCAGAAGGTACTCACATGGCTGCTGTAAATAATAAAGGAAGTTGTTACATATGGGCGTTAACAGGCGGCGTAGGAGAAGAACCGACGAGATTAAATCCTAGGAAAAAATTAGACACCCATAAACGTTACGCTCTTAAATGTAAATTCAGTCCTGACTCTTCGTAAGCGATACTTTTGTTGTGGAATAAGTTGTGATGTTGTTTTTTTCTTTCATAAGAGAATCATATATCATGATAATTTTTTACTTGTTATGGCTTTTGGAAAGTATATGTACATACATAGACCTGATTATTATGTTACATTAGGCTTTTGGTCACAACATCTGCTGATCAGACTGCAAGAGTATGGGAAACGACTGATTTCACTGAAACCCAAGTCTTGAAACATGAGGCAAAGAGATGGGTGTGGGACGCCGCTTTCAGCGCAGATTCGCAGTACATATTTACAGGTGATATGATTAGGTTTCGATAAAAAGAAATTTCGATCTTAAAGAATGTGAGAAACGACGTAGATAGAGTCTCAACTAAAATTGCAGCATTTCATGGGAATTCAATTCCTTGAAATAAATTTTCGGATTTTGTAAATGATTCTTATCCACATTTCTGATCTAGCTTCATCGGACGGTGTTGCGAGATTGTGGAATGTTGCAACAGGAGTTGTTGAAAGAGAGTACCAAGGGCATGGGAAGGCAATAACAGCACTCGCATTCAGAGATGAAATCCGATCTTCGTCTTAAACTAACAAATACTCTGTACAGTACTACAATAATTAAGCTATCTAAGAATATTACGTGTCTAATTCCTAAATATTACAATTATTCTAAGAACCGATTCTGCTACTTAAACAAAAACATAGACATACGTAATATTCGCTTTTTATATTACTACTATGTTCCTGTAAAATAAATACTAGGTGTATATAATTTCATAGAGATTTGGAAAACTACGTATATTTTAAGAAAAATCAAGAGTTATAAAAGTTGATGAATTTATCATTTTTGTGGTTTTATTCTTTGTTAAAAGATATTACATCAGCAACGTAATATATAATTTTTTTTCCACCAAGCTATAAGTAAACGGATAATAACCGGTCTTAAAATAGGTTTACACAATTTTCCAATATATAGATATCACGTTTTTAGTATTAATGTACAATATTGTAACCGAAGATCTAGTACGATATTATTAATCCGCAGTTTTAAGTGTTTTTCTTCTTTTTTTTTTTTTTTTTCTTCTTTTTTCAATTATAATTAAGATGACTTGCCATTATGAATCGCAAATAATATATAATAATTAAAAAGATCCATCATTTGAGACTTATTCACTACTAATTTATAGACCACTCCGTATTAAGTCTCTAAGGTTTTTTTAACTTCTATACCATTATATACTTTGCTATCTAATTAGGATCAATTAGCCGATTCAAATAATCAAAGCGTCTCAAGTTTCGGTCTTATGTATTCGGTAGCTTATCCACTTCTCCCATCTCAGTTACCGTCTCATCTTCCATCGTATAGCTTAGCATGAATTTCAACGATATAGAAACCTGTAATTAATACACACAACATGATCCAGGGCACAATTAGAAACAATCTAATAAATTCAATTCAAATTCTCTAATACCTTATTTGGATTGGCTACAAGCATTATCTGCGTTATTGCTGAAGGTGGTAAGAACGGATTGTGAGCAGGCAAATTCGTTCCCGAAGGTGGTTGAAGCCTACATTTACACGTCTGTTGAATAACAATCAATGTATGAAATAGTATATCCCCCAAAAACGTCTTCAATTCATTAAAAATAAAAAAAAACATCCATAAATTTAATTAACTGAATACCTAATACAATAATTAAAAGAACAAATCTTACCTTGGGTACAACAGCTTGGAATAAATAATTACTAAGTGGATTGGAATTCTTGCTCATTGTCGTCACCACAATAACAGACACATCTGGTCGCGGGCTGTCTCTGGCAAAATGTAAGACTACTGATATCCCGTTCTTTTCTTCTATCACCATCAGAGGAGGAATTGTACCTGTGTAATAAAATATGGCATAAATATATCAAAGAATTCTATTTTCAAACTCATATTCATTATTTTACTAATTCTAATATCGAGTCGGAAACTTTGAAAGGATCATTTCTTTACCCGGCTTGATTGTTTCAAGTGTAACATTGATATCGGTCAGAGGTTTTATCTCCGTTTCTATACAGACAGGCGTCGCAGCTCTCACATCTGTGGCTTTTAAAACATCGCCAGTTTTAATTTCGGCGTTTCGTTCCTCTGCAACGTTGCAAGTAATATCCACCAGAGTATCATCGCCGTTTAACAATTCCCTCGAGCCATTTCGGGGATGATCTTTCAACTCTAGTTCTGGTCTGAGTCTTGAAGCTTCTAAAATATCAACCGGCGCGGAATCTACCGATGTAAAATTCACTGTAGATGGACCGTTCAGGTTCGCAGTTAGGGGAGGCTTCGCCATACTATTCATCGGCACCCTTGCAGGAGGTTTACTGTAATAATTAATTGTACGATTGATTGATTGGAATATAACATTTTATAATAGAATACCTAATTCAAAAATTAGATAAGGTTTATATATTATAATACTCCGCGCACCGACCTGGATAAATTAAACTGAGTACGAGGAACAGAGAACGAAGTAAGATTTTGTTTAAGTAAAGACTCTCCTAGGGCATCTAAATCTTCAAGTGCTTTGGCCTTGCTATCTACCTTCAACGAGTCACTGGTGTCTTGCGCTATTGCGATAAAGAGAAGTTGTTAGGTAAAGAACAGTTCGATAAATCGATGGGAGTTAATTATAACGTTTTGAAGAAGCTCGAATTAGGAATAACTTGAAATATGAGGCACACCTTTTGGAACTAGAGGAGAAATACTGACTGGCTGCATAATACTAGTGTCTGTTAATAGCGAAGATGTATTTTGCGTTGTTGTTGTTGTGTTTGTTTCCAGCGAGCTAAAGATATCACCCAACATCTCAAGGTCAGTCTGTGCATTCTTTGGCGTTGAATCAGATTCGATTTTTTTTTCAACTATGGGTAAGGTAACTGCGGATAAGTCGAGATCATTGGAAGCTGAGAGATCTAACAACGACGATCCTGGCGCAGAGCTACTCTTTGTTTTGTCGGGTGGCTGACCAAGCACAATTACCGCTATATATTTATCAAAGACTTGACCCAGCTCGTCGTTCGCTGCTAAAACTTCGTCTGAAAAATTACAGAATTATATTTTAGATGTTTTTTGCGCAATCTAGTCAAATATTTGAATATAAAACTTAAAATCTGAGATTTCTGATCAGATTCAGACAAGTTTTTCGCATCATAGATACTTACTAAGCATTTCTTGATTGTCTTGCGATTCGTTAGCTAATCTGAAAACGTTTGGCCTCAAACGTTCACAAGCTTGATAAAGCTCTTTCATTAATTCAAGATCATCGGCACTAGCTTGACTCCTGTTATAAGAATCTAGCATCTCGGATAAGAGCCTGACATTATTATGAACAGATTCTAATTCCATAATTCTGCGAGAATTTTGTTGCACTCTTCTCTCATCCTGAAAATATGAAAATATCAAATGTGTTAGTCGTTGTGTGTAAAAAAAAAAAGTTAGAATTTCAAATCATTATACGATTATAAAAATGCATAAAATTCCAAAGATAATTGAGACGATTTTCTAATTGCACAAACCTCTTTCACCATAGTCTTAATGAGTCTATTAGCGGCTAGTAAATCGTCAGGATTTTTACTCTGTAATAATTTTTGTAAAAGTTTGGATTTTTCGTCATCTTCAAATATAGGATGTTTGGATTTAGACGCTTTACTAGAATCCTCAGAATCAGTTGAAATCGCTGCGATATCCTCCTGTTTTAATAAACCCAAAAGAAAACAACAACAATCAATCAGATATGAAAATAATCAAATCTCTCATTGATTTGCAGATGAGAGAATTGAAAACACATTGTTTACAAGTATTTTGGTACAAGAAATCAAAAATATGAATGCAGATAGAAAATATAAAACTAAAAAAAAAGACAAAGTTGTGCAATAAAATATTGCTATAGATTCTTCGAAGGACTCTTTATCTTAAAAATCGTTAAAATCAGGGTGAATATATATATGATAGCGCCAATTGCTGCTGACCTTGACGACTCCCTGTTTTTTAAGCATATCGTAAGCCTCCTTGATCTTAACTTCTCCTGGATACTCCTTAGTCCATGAATAAAGAAGCTTTAATACCATTTGTTGTACAGTTGCCGGTGTTCTACTCCCAAGATACTTTGGGGATACTAATTTAATCATTTCATTTAAAAATCGAAACTTTCCAACTTCGGCATGAAAAGACGCTCCGCATCTTCTCATGCAAGCATCCAATAGCTGTAAACATAATTTATTAATTCACATCAAATTTGTACAAAAAAAAAAAAAAAAAAAAATGAACAAACAGACTATTAGATTAAACTTAAAAACTGCGTAGCAAAAAAAAAAAATAAAATAAATAAATTTATACAGTTTTTCTTTGTGTTTGTATAATTGATTGAAGTGTATAGATAAGATATTATAATGAGAATATTTGTATAATTGAGTTGAAACAGCTGATATTCGCTACAGACTTGTGTAAAAACAGAATAAAAATTTCATCAAATCTATTTAATTTATCTATAAAGTATATAAAGTTGATATTATAATATATATATATAATATGTAAGAAATTGATTATCACGTTGTTGACGTACACCAAGAGCTTGGAGAGCCTCCCATTCTGTAGGAGATTGAATATGCGTAGCCAATAATTTACTGGCAATATGAGCGCCCTCAGATTCCTTGCTTAACATAACGCAGAATGCTTCTATAGCTGCTATGTCTGCGAATTGATTTTGAGGATTGGTTACCCTCTCTGTAAATTATTTATTATCAAATCATTTCGCTTTCTTCTTTTCTTTTCTTTTCATAAACTGTTTTATTAAATTATAGTATAATAAATATTTTGGGTATATTTAAAACGTGGGTTGGGTCGATTACAGGTCATAAATTCGTACCTTTTATTTATTCACTAAAATAACTTGTAGAATAAAGATACGATTGAATTTGTATAAAAATAAAATAACTAAATATACTTACGTATCAGAGCCTCAAGACTCGTCGTTACTACATCCATCTTCGTATTATTTTATTTATTCACTGTTTGTTTGAAGTCATGTGAATTCGATACTGACAGATTAAAATACCGCGAAAACTTAGCAACGTTTAAAATAGATTCTGTCTCTTCTGTTATTTAAGAACGTAGTTTGTTGTATATGTATATTTATATTGTTAGTTTTATATGATAATAATAATAATAATAATAATAATAATAAATAGTTAAAATGAAGAACGCGGTGTAGTCAAATATTTGTTAATATAGTATACCGTCACCATTTTTATTTATTATATATCTTAATTATAAACTGATTATTATATCTCACGGTTTTACATTCGTATTTATTGATTAACGAAATAACGAATTATAAGCTAAAAATCTTTGCCCCAAGTCCGATTTAAATGTTGAATACAAAAAACATAAGATTGTAGTTGTATGAAATGAAACATTTTATCCTTATCACATCAATTATTTTATTCCGTACCGCATTTTCAACCGTTGAGTATTTATAGATAATAACATGGTGGGTAATATTTCAGACTTTGATCCATACTATACGCGCGGAACAGTAACTCGAAATAAAAATTCTAACCTATTTTCGGGTTCAATCGATAAAACAGAAAACTGAAATACCGAGGGACTCGCTACAATCGTTTATTTATTTTTCTGTTATTACAAAAATAGTTTGATAAGAATGATAAGTTGTGCTTTTTCTTCGATCTTCTTCTTCTTCTTTTTCTTCCGTTTTATTAGCTCCAAGAAGGAATGTAGCCTAAAATTCTCGTTCAAAATAACTGAAACGCTGAATTAATGGCGTCAGAATTTCTGCATTACCGGCTTCTTGTGTTTTTACCGATTTTGAAATTTCAAAATTCCGTTTATAAGGTATTTCCTGTAAAAATGCGCATGAATTTGAATTTAAAAAAAAAAAACATTATTTCGTGCTCTTCTTGTTTTTCGTATTAAATAGAATTATAAAACGAACTCGAATGACACATATGACATATCTATCAACGAATTCGTATTCTAAGGTTGTTTACATTCTATAATGTTACAACCTCACTGACTGAGTGTTAGTGCAGACGAAATCCTTGGTAAGATTTATTTTTGGAAAAAACAACGAAACCAAGATCGCAGACTTCGATCATACCCCAAGTCGCGTATAATGAATTTTTACTAAATTAGTGTGTGACTAGAATAATTCTGATAAAAAATGTCGCTCGCTGGGGTAAGATTGCTCCTACGAGGACCGAGCCTTTTAAGATCTAACCAAAAATTGTACAAAGAAGTAAAACGAACAGCGATAAGTACACCGTCGGGAAGTCTTCGCCCAGAACCTCCGAAAACACCTTTTGGATTTCTCGGTATAATTTGCGCCGTAATACCAGGGCTTCTTATCGGTGCTACGATAAGTAAAAATATGGCTAATTTCCTTGAAGAGAATGAGCTCTTCGTACCGTCTGACGATGACGACGACGATGATTAAACCTATGATATCGCGTAGTATAAAATAATTTCAAGGTATAATAAATCAAATTATTATTATTGTTATATTTTTTTCTAACGAAACAAATGATTGTTGTTGTTTTTTTTTCTCTTTTATATATTCCAGGGGCATGTTGCTTTAGAAGCATTGGCACTCACCTGTTTCCTTTTTTTTTTTTTTTCTCCACATACCGGTAGGAAGACAACGATCTCCGATCTCTAAGCGGATTTAAGATTACGAGTCAAAATATTTTGATGATAAAATAAATATAGTACTACTACTACTACTACTACTTATAGTTTTATTTTATTTATTATAATTGTATATTTATTTAGAAAAATGACAAAGTTTATGTATATATATATTTTTTTTTTTTTTTTTTTTTTCCCCCTCTTTTTCTCTAGTATAATTATTGCAAACAATAATAATACATTATATAGTAATTGTACAAATTACAAATCTGTTTGCATATGGATCTTTAATAAATTAATTAATGACAAATAATAAATATATATATGTAATACACAATAATATATAGGTATAAATTCTACTTCTCCCTCTTCTACGTGTCTCTTACAATAAAAATTTAATTTTTTTTTTTTTTTTTTTTTTCAAGTTTTTTTTCTCTCATATTCGATAAAAAAAAAAAAAAAAGTTACAAAAATTTAATAAATACGATATTTGGTAAAAAAAAAAGAAATAAAATGAAAAGAATTTTTTTTTTTTTTTTTTTGTCAAATTGAAAATACAAGTAAACTAAGAGAGCTGTGCGCGCGAATAGGATTTTTATATAAGATTGAAAAAAAAATAAAATAAAAAATTCAGCATAATTTAAACTGTATAATATAATCAATCGATTGAATAACATAGAGATATGGAAGGCAATCTTTGATATTAAAAAAGGGTATTAAAGTCGATTTTAAAAACTTGAAAGATATTAGCTTCTGCTTTACTTGACTTCAAACTTCTGCGGACGATACAAAAAAAAAAAAAACGTTTAGTATATTCTATTTTTTTAATAATCAAAAGACGTCTAGTCTGTTTCCATGTATGTTTACTATGTATGCGTTGATTCAAAAAGTTTTTAATGAAACTTTGTGTAAAATAAATTGAATACTACTCAAGAGAGCTTTTGAAATTAATCACAATAATAAAAATATTCAATGTCAATGTCAATGTAGGTATATATAGAGTGTCAAAGAAAGATAATATATTAATATATACTAATATCGATAAATATCTTATATAAAGCGTACTGAAAACAGAAAGAAACTTCTCAACAGTTATGTAGTAATAAACTTTATAATCGATGATAGATAACCGATTTCTGCAGGCTTGTTGTTATTA
The DNA here is from genome assembly GCA_943736025.1 of Tenthredo mesomela. Lineage (NCBI taxonomy): Eukaryota > Metazoa > Arthropoda > Insecta > Hymenoptera > Tenthredinidae > Tenthredo > Tenthredo mesomela. The sequence goes on along the minus strand of OX031017.1, from coordinate 25,432,267 downwards.
TTATTATTTTTTTTTTTTTTTCAAGAATCAGCTCAATTAAAATTATAAATAAAATGTAGGATGGAAGCACTGCGTTATAACGCTTCTTAATATTTAATATTTAATATAGTAATAAATGTTTTTTTACTCTGGTGGTCTCTTGTGCAATCCCCAGCCATGAAAGCATTTTGTGAATCTTCTAGACTCCTTGCTTTTAGCTGTGAGAAATAATTTCCTAGGTCTTTCTGGCTGTTTAACTCTCAAATGTTGAATGTAGACCTTTTAGATTGGAATCATAGAATTTTTTGTTAGTTAAAAATAATTGAAACAAAAAATTGATTGATAATAGGTAGATAATTTCTCACCTGAGCAGATTTAAACGCAAGTTTAATCTCGACTTCGGAACATCTAGCTCCAAGCCATAGAAACACTTGTTCGCCGTTGTCTAGCACCATTATATCATCGTCAGCTAAATCATCCTGTAGAAAGAAAGAAATCAAATAATTTGATGATTTATTTTGTTCTTCGATTAGTTAGAAACACCTTATCTTTTATATTAAGGAAGTTATAGTTACCTGGCAGAAATCTGTACACTTTTCACTTATAGTGAAGTACCCCTTTTCGTTAGAGCACCTAAATAGCCTAGTGTAGTTCATATAGTCAGCAGTGGTATCGTATGGTTTTTTCCCTCCTATTCCGACCCAGAAAAAGTTGTCTGGTTCTTCTCCCTCGTTTAATACTTGCAGGCTTATCCACGGCTGTAGATAAAGAAAATAATTATTAATGGTGAAGAAATCTGAGGGAGAGACAGCGAAAATAAATACGCATTGAACATATTACGTTGTTGAACATTTCCTCTGCTACTTCTTCCACAAGTCTTGCTTCTTCGCTGTCCGCTTTAGACCCAATCCAAACGTAAACTATTCCACTTTCGTCGTCGTTGTTGAATGGAACGTTCAAAATGTAGCTGCGAATGATGTAAGGCTTACAATTTTGTAACCACATTATTTAGAGTATGAAATAAAGTTGCGAAATCATCGCACAGCGGCTTACCAAAAGTGAGAATTTAACAACATCGCATCTGGATTGACTTGAATCAATCTGGTACATAAAGCGCTACCGTTGCTTCTAAGATGGTAAAATTCGACTTTGTTATTAGCAGGAGACTTTGGCTGTTTGCGTCTTCCGTGACGTATGATAAACTTGCGTTTGAAATGAGCCATGAATTTCAAATTCTCTTGTTGTTGATGCGTTCTGACCACCTCGAGCTTCTCACCGAATAAAGACTTGAACTTTTTCTGTAAACTATTGAAAAAAAATGAGCAAAATTGCCTCGTAGTAAAAACTATAAACGTTCATTACACGAATCGACTCGAATACCTAAATGTAAATGTGAGCCAGCCCATATTTCCCGCGTCTCTACCTTGCCAGAAGTATACCACACATTGGAAATCGTCTTCGCACTGATCATCCCCTTCGTCACTTCCGTTTATGTCCAAAGGCTGAGGATAGAAAATATTAGCGTTAAGTTAAATCTGAGTTTTAGATTTAAAAAGCAGTAGAACTCATCGATTCGTAACACTATTTTAAATTTTATACTCACAATCCAATATCTGCATAAAAACACGTAACAATCTCCGCTGTAAAAGTGGCCAAGTTCTTCCTCTGGAAGACGAACGAATTTTCTTCCTTCTAATACGAAAGCTTCCATTGCTTCCAAGTCGTCATTCCAGTCGACCATTAATTGCTGAGCTTCTGTAGCGGACATAAGTGGCTGCCGAGGCATAAAGAGCGCCGCAAGATCCGCCTGTAATCCGAAAGAATAATGAAATTAAACTCGTGGTGAAATAATGAAAACTAATATGTTTCGCAGAGATTTTCAACTCCGTACTTTAGTGTCTTGTTGTTTAGCCCATTTTGTAAGATCTGCACCAGTCTTAGCCACAGATTCTGCTGTTCTTGTGAAATCAACTGCAATAACTTCGTCCCATCCTGTAAACTTGGACTTGAATATCTGCGGGAATTATTAAATGATTAGACATGAGCGTAGTAATGATTGATTTCAATTTTCTATAGTAGAACGTAATCAGTTTTATAGATACCTGAGACTCCGTTCCTTCTTGCAATCTTGTTACCATAGCGTATTTGGGACGTTCAATCATGTTGAATAATTCTTGAGATAATTTTACAGCAGCGGCACGCACAAGTCTAGTAGATTTCTTCCCAAACCTATGTATCGAAAAACATCATTTAGAGTACAAAGGCAAATATATGGAAAAACGAATTCAGACAAATTTTCTTACCAAACAAATACATCCAAGTAACAATCCAGTATATAAACATTACGATTGTTCAGTAGAGTGTTGATCAACTTTCCATGGGGTACTTCCACCTGCGGTAATTCCAAGTATCCCATACCGAGCCGTACTTGATATAAACGTGGAGTAACGGGGGTGAATTCTGGGTCAACGTGTTCCTGGAAAGAAGAAGTTTGTTTAATAATTAATTATAAGGAGTTAACGATGTTTGAAAAAATTTAGTTTAATAATACTGACTAGGATTTCGTTTTCTGATGGATGCTCGCTAGTCTCATCAATAGATTTCCAGAAATCTTCAGACTCTGAGCCCATCATCTCAGTGATGATATCGGCCTTGTTTTTACGTTCGTTTTTATTTATCTTCTCTGCCAATAATCTCGCCTTCGATTTCAGTGTGTTCTTTGCTTTTGTTCCGTACCACATGAATATCTTAGTTCCTTTATCCAAAACAAATACAAATTGGGGATCCAACGATTCTATAACAACCGGTACTGGCTCCAAGTGAATCGACGCCCCTGCTGCATGGACTCTGTACAATCTTGCAATTGCGGGCTGTGAAAAACACCAATTGATTATATATTTTCAGTTTTTAATAGGAGGAAATTTAATTACTCTGTAATAACAAAATTCACAGAATACAATCGAGATCGATCTAACATACTGGATCTTCGACGGTGTAAAAGCCGGAAGAAGTTCTACCCCCTTCGATATACGTGATTTCAGAATCAAAAAGTAGGATAAACTCGTCCGACTCATCGCTCTGCTCTTCTCTTATTGTGCGACATTGTGCGCCAAGATAGTTGCGGAGATTTACAGCATGAATAGCAGCACAGGCTCGCTTATCCAGCTGTAATAATGAGAAGCGTTATTAATTCCATGATTTGTTATTTGAAGAAATTTTATAGAGCTCGAATAATTCAATCAGTTTAAATAGTAAAGATAAAGAATGGATTACGGTGGCTTTTTCTCCAATCCAAAAATAAATGGACCAAGTAAGCGAGCCTTGTTCATCTACTCCAGTTTTTAGTACGATGTAACAATCTCCTTCGTAAAATTTTCCATGCGCAACTTCGTCTATTTGATTTGGTAGAAAATTTTCTATTTCCCAAATTGAAAGTCCAGGAATTTGACCTGCGTCGTCATCGAATATCTCAGAATAATCTAGCGGAGGTTTTTCAAGTCTTTCGTCCCACCTTTTTGGCCTGTTGATAACGCGAAAGAAAATGATAATAAGTACTAGTTTTGATATGGAATTTCACCTCTTTTACCAAGAAACATTAATATAAACTAACTTCAATGACTCTGCCTTCGCATCTTCAGCTCCTTTATCCTTATTCTTTTCTTTAGCAATGTCTTTCATCCCCTGAACAAAATAGCAATCGAATATTAGATTATGAAAGAATATAGAATATATTCAGATTCTATGAATCGCTGCTGACGCCGATAAATTATTACCTTAAGAATCTTCGCCTGATCTTGATCAGCTTCCTCTTGATCTCTACGCCTTCGTAATCTCATTTTACGAGCGATCGGATCCTTACTGCTATCTGAAAGGAAATATTGTGGATTAGTTAAACCGAATACAACATAGAAATCTATTCAATACAAAAAAAACATACTAGCTGTTTGAACCGGAGCAGGAACATTAGCTCCGGCAAGTCTTAGCTGATGTTGAAGCGAGAAATCAATGTTATAAAATTCGATTCCGGATCCTCTTTGAACCTCGGTTGGTTTTGGGGGCATAACTAAATTCGGATTGTCTCTTAAATCAAGCTGATCTAAATCAGTAAGTAAATGTATTGCGTCAGGGACTGTTATCAGTCGATTAGAAGTCAATATCAATTGTTTGAGAGATCCGCATCTGTAAGTATAGAATAAGAAATTATATAATTAACGAAGACTCAAGATTGAACGATATCTTATTCATATGCAATTCTGTATACCTGCACAAACCCTCGGGTATCATTTCCAGATGATTTTTAGCAGCGGAAAATACTTGTAGAGAAGATAGCTTGCCTATACCCGAAGGAATACCTTCGAAATCCAGCTCGTTATCGTTCAAGTAAAGTCTTCGCAGGGTGTTTATTTTGCACAACGAACTTGGCAAGGCTGTTAATTTATTTCTGCATAGATTCAAAGTCTCCAATTTCTGCCATAAATCTATAAGAAAAAAAGGGTAAAGAATTTAACAAATTCTGTATATGGTATAAAAAAAAAAAACATCGTACGAATAACAAGTTTAGTGAAAAATCGACGTATTACCAATAGCTGTTGAAAGTTCGGTGATTTGATTATCGCTAAGATTAAGTCTGCGTAAATTTGGAAGTGAATAAAGTGCGTCCGGTACACGCGGAAGTTCATTCTGCGAAAGATCAAGCTCTTGAAGATTTGTCAGACTCTCAAGACTGGAGGGAATGTTATTCACCGTTCGTTGAGTATCCCGCATTTGTAGAGTGGTCAGATTCATTAACGAAGGCAATTGCCTAATGGGATAAAAACATGAATACGATTAAAAAAAAAAAAAAAAAAACAAGTCAATAGGTAGTATCTTTTAATATCGCTATTATTTAGATTCTTGTGAAAAACGACACTTCAGTGTCTGGCGCCCAACTCTCTATATCTTAGTCTTTTGTCAAATTATCTTTATCAAGGAACGCCGTAGGGTGCGGAGTTAGAGCTCTGGAAAACTCCGTTACAAAATGGAATATAGAAGAACATGAAAATTTTACAACTAGGTAAAGCTTTGCCCAATATTTTCGTCTAAAGCTTTACTTTGCGGTAAATTTTAACAAAAACTACATAATAATTCATTCATTGATTATAGAAATGTAATATAAATTAGATTAGAAGACCTCAATTGAAAATGTCCAAGAGGATTGTGGTTCAAATTTAGAGTCTGCAAATTGGCCAACCGCCTAGTTTGTGGAGGTAGAGTTTCTAGCTGATTGTGACTCAGGTCTAAGAAAAGTAGGTCTGTTAAATGTATGAACAGAGTATTTGGGATGGCTTCGATGCTGTGGATAAGAAAAAAAGAACAACATAATATATGTATAAAAATTGATGAATTAATAAATGAATGAATAAATAAATAAATAAATGCGTACTGATTATGGCTAAGATTGAGATTGAGTAGAGACCGAGCTCTCTCTAATCCCTCAGGGACTTCCTTTAGATTATTATGACTGAGATCAAGAGTTGTTAATTCTTCCAAATGAAATAATTCCGTAGGTATTCCGCTGCTCTTTATATTGTTGTGTCTGATATTCAAAGTTCTAAGACAGCCTAGTTCAGTCAATTCTCCGTACAAACGTTCTAGTTTATTTTTTACAAGCGATAGGTGTTCCTAGATGTGAGGAAAAATTGTTAGAAGATTAAAAAATTTATCTTTTTCAAATAATTCTTTTCTATCTCTCTCTCTCTCTCTTTCTCTCTCTTTACCAGTTTTAATAATTTTCCCATTTCTTCCGGTATCTCGGTTAAATTTGTTTTATCTAATTTCAGCCATTGTATTCCGGTCATCAAGCGTACGGATTCCGGAAATTTACCATCCTGTAATAAAAATAGCGACGATACGGTATAATATTATCGTAAATCAACGAAAAAATATAACTTAGAGACTAGTATATGCGTTAATTTTATTGTATAAAGAATAAAACTGTTTAATGTTAATAAATTGAAACGAAATAAAGCTTTTTTTTTTAACTTATATCATATTTTATTACAATTAAATGAATAAAGAAAGGAAATAATGAGAACTTACGCTAAAATCGTTGCTGCTGAAATCTACTCCACGTACAAATGGTAAAACACCAGTGTTTGCCATTGTTTATACGAAATTTTATATACTAATAACAATATTTATTCCTTTAATTATGTGTGTTGGTTGTATATTTAATAATAATAATAATAATAATAATAAGGCGTTCACATTTATTATTTCGAATGGTTAAACTTGTTTTGAGTATAAATGTATATAATATTATTCTCACGAGAGGTTATGTCGTAAAAATTGAATAGTGTGTCGTTACTTATGATCAATCAATCATTTATTTTATTATTATATCTCGAAACTTTGACATAGCTGTAATTTTTTTTTTTTCTTTTTTTGATCATCTAACACTCTGATGATACTTTACAGCGGTTAGAAATTTATGTTTGAAATTATTATACGACATAAATCCTGATATCATATGATATCAGGTTCTAATAGGAGTGTCCGAAATTAGTCCGAAGAAGACAAAAACATGATAGCTAGAATAGAATGCATAGTATATATGTGTGTGTGTGCATGCGTATGCGTATGCGGCGACTGACGTCAGCATTTAAATAACGTATATATACGAGGATATTTGGAGAATAAAATTGACAAGAATATTTTAAAACGTTTAATAATTAAAACTAGATGAAAATTATTTTTCTATATATAGCTTTAATCAATATATTCAAAATAGATTTTAGAATTTCCTACATTTCCTACAAAAATGGTATAGATTGAAAAGTAACATAGACATCGGCATCTTGCAGTAAATTGAAGAACTATATCGTTGCCGCAAATGCGTTCAATCAACGCCGCCGGTATATCAGTCGGATATTACCGGTACTGTAGACCGCTAACTAAACATACGTTGTGAATTGAGTTGTCGAAATTTTGCGAATATAATATAATAGTTTTGTTTATTAAAACAATATATAAACTATAAAACCTGAATATTTGTTCATTTATAGTAAATACCAAATATCAAACGTATTTAGACTAAAACTTATGATCTATTATCTGAAAAGCGATCTAACAACGGGTCCAGTAAGTAATATTATAATATATTATTCAAATTTCGCGCCATTTCTTAAATATTTGTATTTCGTATTTGATTTGACTCACTATGTGGCGGCATTACAGCCGTAAGATATCGCAAAGTGGGGGGGGATAATAAAAGGTTGTAATAATCTAAAAAGCCGTCTGCACGAGGATATATTGAAAAAAATAGTTATCACACTCCGATTTAAATAATTAATAAAATCGAAACTATAATAACTTGATATAATATCAATAAACATTTCGTTTACGTATATGGCTTCAATCGAAGAATTGGATCAGTTGGACAGCGGAATGGGTAGCAGCGACGCACGCTCACCAGAAGTAAAGTCGATCCTCCCTGACGATGACGAAGATGAAGAGGTATTTAATACCAAATATTCATACATAAACTTCATAGTTTTATTAATTTTATCATATTCTATTCATAGAATTTATAATAAAATAAACCAGATTCATTCTATACAATCGGTTAATATCAAACGCCTTTATATCCGCAATATCAATTCGTACAATCATAGATTTTCAATAATTTACTATACCGCAATATTAATGTGAGGTTAAAAAAAAATCTAAAAATTTGGCTAAGGTTGTGTGCATTATCGTCAGAATTTCAAAAAAAAAAAAAGATTAAAAAAAATTTATTCATTCAGGACGAAAGTATCGTCGAAAGATTGGTCGGTCTCACAGAAATGTTCCCAGAGGATGTTAGGAGATTGGGAAATACTCTGGGATCGAGTCTATGCAGTTTTGTAAAAGGTAAATAAAATTCTATTAGATCGATGATTGAAGTTGATTTAATAAAATTATGAATTATTGTGTTTTTTTTTTTTTTAAAGGTTTGTACGGGTTTTCGTGTTCGGCGACATGGCTGTTTTTCAGTTCGTCGGCAATATTATTTGCGCCGATAATATTTGAGGTTGAAAGAGCACAGATGGAAGAAGTACAGCGAACGCAACAGAAGCAGGTTCTTTTGGGGCCAAATTCAGCGGTATCAAATATGATGTCACCAGGCCTTCCAATGTCTCCGCCAGTACAGCGATAGGCTGTAATTGTTATTTACCGCAGCTCAATTTCGTAAAATAACAGATATTCGAGTTTAATAGACTCAATTTTTATTTGTTAAACAACGTAATATGAACACTTCATGATACAAAATAACCATTATTATACAACATTAACTATTGTACAAGTCGGCGCGCAGCGTAGATCAATTTTTACTACTCGCTTGATCAGATAAGAGAAAAAAAAAAGATACAAACAAAGTCAACAAGAACAATTCTACGATCAATATATTATATTTAATATTATTAAAATTGCATGTGTGTCTCATATAGTTCCAAATCTAAATATCTAAATCGAAAACAATGAATTCGTATCATTTATTAATGGCATTTAAAATAATCAAACTAATAAACTAAATAGAGGGTTTACTAGCGCCAGGTGAAAAGATTCATTTCTTTGTTATTTACCTACTTAGAAAGTGTAGTTGCATTTTTTTCTTTTCTTTTCTTTTCTTAGATGGCCAGACGTACTTTTATTTTGCATTATTTACACTAACTCTTTTTGAGAGATAAATTTGTCGTTACCCAATTGTTAAAAACGTATGAAAATTTCGATTCCCCCAAACAGTTTTAGAAAGAATTGATTCTGTACAATAATGTGGAAATTATTAGTAACACACTGATATCTGAATACTGTAATAAAATTTTTTTTTGTACGAATATTTTTCAAACAAAATACCTAACAAATCTCTATTATTGTATTCGCTGCACTGATACTGATACCGATACTAATACTAATACTGCTACTGTTGTTGTCATCGAGGTATATATTCATAGTTCATATTTAGTTATTTCTGTACAATATTATTACTTTTTCTTTAAATGTTAACGAAAAGGTAAATAAAATAAAATGTTAGTCAATTGAAATTTAACGTACAATAATCATTATACATACTTTCGTACATACTTATAGGTATTTAATCATTTAAACGTTAGTTTCGTGAATTCGAACGATAATATGGTATCATTAAATACCTAAATGCTATATTATCGTTTATTTAAAATCTTTTTAATAAGATTAGCAAAACTAAATTAGTAAATTCAATTCCAAATATAATAACGAACGAAAAACTAGGATTATAATGGAAAAATCATAAATATATTATCACAGTTTAAATCGTATTCAAAATTAGGATCAGTTTTTTTTTTTTTTTTTTTATTATTATTTTAGACAAAACTATCCTTTTATAACTGCAATTGGTCTGAGTTTAATGCATTTTCGAGATATCCCAGCTGCGTGACACGTGTCTACAACATCAGTTACGTTTTTATACGATTCAGGAGCCTCTTCCATGACTAGATTCGGCGATGCAACTCTGATCGATATACCAGACTGTTCTAATTTTGCCAAGACACCTTTGTAATCCAAATTACGTCTTGCCTTTGAACGAGATAACGCTCTTCCCTGGAAAACCAAAGTTAACATCAATACTCTATTCCTACGATGATCCAAATCAAATAACAATAAAGCAACGAGCGAAAATTTTACATAAAACTTACCGCCCCGTGGCAAGTCGAACCGAAAGTCTCTTTCATGCCTCCTTCTGTTCCCGTAAGAACATAACTACAAGTACCCATCGTACCTCCGATCAAAACAGGCTGTCCAGTTAGCTGATAATCCACTGGAATGAGAGGATGGTGAGGTGGAAATGCGCGCGTTGAACCCTAAGAAAAGAAGATTCGTAAAATAAGTAACACAGAAATTAGCAAGAAAGTATTTATGGATTTAGCATCTGCGCCACGGTTTGCGTTACCTTTCTATGAACTAACAGCGTCTTTTGTTTTCCATCTACGATGTGTTCCTCTACTTTAGCTATGTTGTGAGACACGTCGTAGATAACATGCATATCCAGATCGTCGGGGGACATGTGAAACTGCTTTGCAAACGCCTGAATAAATATTCATGAATAAAAATGAGGCTTTGAAACTGTAATTTCTTTTGTGAAATTGTAAATTTTTGGATTTAAATTCCAACACACCTGCCTACACAGGAAAGTCATCGAGCTTCGATTAACCCATGCAAAATTAGCCGCTGCGGCCATTGATTTTAGGTAGTCTTGTCCCTCTTGAGAATTTATATGCGCACAAGCAAGCTGCCTATCATTAGTTTCTATGTTATCTCGTTTCATGGCTTTTTCCATTTGTACAAGGGCGTCTGGGGATCGTAAAACATATTTGTTAATAAATATTCAGGATATTTATAGATCAGAAAGTTCCTAAATGTTTGAATAAAGCTGGATCGATTATTCGAACGGATGTTTTTGCTAGTAGCTAGTAAGAAACTCATAAAATCAACGTGAAATAGGTATACCAGTGGCAACTTGATGCCCGAATCCTCTGCTCCCAGAATGAATCATTATACAAATTTGTCCCTTATCTTCAATGCCCATTTTACTGGCAGCAAATTTGTCGTAAATCTCTTCTACCACTTGAATTTCTGCATAATGGTTACCAGCACCTAGCGTACCCAACTGAAAATACAAATACAATAGGTTGAAAAAATTAGTTTATAATTTAATTATCACAGAGAATTGCGATCGAAGTATTACCTGCGGAAGACCGCGCTTCTTAGCTCTCATCGATACTTTAGATGGATCTGCATTCAACATACGACCATATTCCTCGCAGTGTTCTTTGTCCTCTGCCCAAATATACCCTGGGGAATGAAAAATCATTGGTTTAAATACCGTTACACAAAGTTTAAAGTAGTTTTTAAAGCTTCTGGGAACAAACCTTCTCGCAGAGACCAGTCCATTCCCATTTCTAAAGCCTCTTCCAAATCCCTTGCATTCATAGGAATAATTCCCTTCGATCCAACCCCGACTGGAATATGATCGAACATACTCTGCGCTAACTGTTCCTAGAATTTTAAGTTTCTTTTAGTTTTCAGACTTCTTTTTTTCCTATATCGAACTCAAACTCTGATCATCTTTCGTCTTACTTTCACCGGCTGTACATCTTTCTCCCATAGATTAGTCCTTAGAAGTCTTACGCCGCAGTTTATATCGAAACCAACTCCTCCGGGAGATACAATTGACTTTGGATCGTCCATATCGAAAGCTGCCATATTACCTTTGCGGGAATATTTGCTATTGTTATTCTTTGAATAACACTTCTACGCGCTTATTCACCTCTAAGATTTACTGTCGCAAGAGAATAATTATCGACGAATGTAAAAACTAAATGAGATTTCTTACCAATGGCAAAACCATAGCCAGAATGAACGTCCGGCAAGCCTACAGACCTCCCAACAATTCCAGGCAGAGCAGCTACGTTAGCGATTTGTTTAACTCCGGGAAGAAAACCACCTATTGATCCCGGCCGGCAAGAATTACGCAATTCTTCAAGCATCAAACGTTCCAGTGTCTTGTTTACGTAAAATATACCTTCGACCTGGTTTAAAAAAAAAAGAAAAAAAAAAGCACGTGTTAACAAGTTATAGAATATTTTTGAAACAGGATGAGGTAAAAGTCAAATTTTATAACATATGGTGATAAAAATTCGATTTTTAATGACATGTAAACTTTGTCTTTGTTGTTATATTCTATTTCTTACGTTCATGTTGGGCTGAAAACCCTTTTTAATCCTCCAACTATACTCATTGATTTTTTCTAAGTACTGAAGTTCTTCGTTATATTGACGGACGACCATGATTTCTATACATGAGAAAGAAAAAAAAAAAGAACCAATTAATAGATGAGAAAAAAAAATATTTAAGATTAAAGTGAAAAGGGAGTTTCTGATTAGATAGATAATACGGAGATAAATGAATTTACTTTATATACCTATACCAGTTTAATAAAATCTTGCATTCACTGTCACTCACTTAATTAAATTAATCAATTAATTAGATTAAAAAAATTCGAAGAAATATTAGTTATCACAAATATTTACGCAAGAATATGAAATTATTTCTGCATATGTTAACCTCCAAAAATATTTCATCATTCGTTATTAAAATTGTTTAAACAGATACTAGCCTTACCTCGATTAACTCCTACAAATCACTAGTGCAATAGTTTTTGCGTATTTGAAAATATTTTCAAAGCCTTTTTTTTTTTTTTTTTATCCTGGGACAGAATTATATAGATTTTTTATTATTCCTTAAGACGGTAGATTGCTGATTGCTGTCACTCAACTCATACGCACACGGGTGTATGACGCGATCTGAAGTTAGTCGATTCATAACGAGATTGAACTATATTGTATTAGCGAGAAAAGTGAACATAGGCACATAAAAAATTTGAATTATAATAAGGCGGGAAATAGAACGATATTTGAATCGTTGATGGAGCATTCTAAAGACGGTTCCCCCCCCCCCAGCTCAGTTTCATTGGTGATTATACATTACCCTTGAGAATAAAAAGACTCCAAATCAAACTGAGAAGAAGTCTAAGTTAAGACTCAGGCCAAAAAGCTTCCACTGCAAGACCATAGATATAAGGTTATATCTAGATATAATATAACCTTATATCTATGGTAGGACCAAGCCCGAGACCGAGCCCGGGCTTGTGCGAATTGAGACACGGCAATAAATGATCATATATATATATATATGTATACATAATGACCATACCTGTTGGTATACAGAATCATACTACACGGAAAGAAATAGATAGCAATGGTGACTGTGATGGGCAGTAAACGGCAAAAGATATTAAGCAAAATACTCTTAAACATGACTGATTCATGTCAAAACAGAAATGAATCATGTTTTAACGCGTACTATGCAGATCTATGCTACACAGTACATCAAAAAATATGACTGCAAGTTACTATCTGAACAGTAATAGTACGCGTTAAAACATGATTCATTCCTGTTTTAATATGAATCAATCATGTTTAAGAGTATTTTAGCGTTTCATATCATATCTTTCGCCGATTACTGCGCAGCACAGTAACCAGTGCTATCTGTTTTTTTCCATGTAGCTCGGTGTAGCCCCATTGAAAATGCTATTAGTCAGCTCACAAAGGTCCATAAGGGAATCTGGCTTTAGAATATTTGAATCAATGAGATAAAAAGATATTGTCGAATTTTTTAGTTTTAATTTAATTCATACTTCATTACACAAATTCTTAAATCATATGATATGATATCAGATACTATACGCTCTATGAATATAAAGTAGGATTTAAAATGTTAACAAAATAATGTACCTATTACAAGATACTCTGATCCTCGATAGAAATAATTTGTATGGTAAAATACGCTCCAATTGATTATCGGTATTTTCCTGAATGATTATTGTAGCCAAAAAATATAAGCCATACAAATTCTGTATGTAAAAGACAATGATTTATTATTATTATTATCATTTTTTTTTTTTTTTTTTTTTTCCTAATAATTATATGAAAATCTGATTAATAATTATAATCCGAAACGGCCAGGAGTTTTTCTATGACTTGCAGGTGTTCCCGGCTCCCTTGAACCAGGAGTCAAAATTTCTTTCCTGTAAAATAGAATAATTGAAAAATTATTAATCATGTAACAATAGGTATTATTTATAGTTATTGAATATTTTTATAGTTAGCTGATTAGTTGTAACACAGTTACAACTATTATATTTCATGGAAAATATTTTAAATCCAAAACGATAGAATTTGAAAATTTTCTCACTTCCTAACTGAAGCTTGTTCCTTTTCGAGCTGTTCCTGAGCTCTTAATTTCATTTCTTCTTCAGCGACTTTCATCTGTCCTTCCATTTCATGCAAATGTTGTAGCGCTTGTCGTCGTTTAGCTCTACCACTGCGCCCAGTTTCTTTAACGCTAAAGAACATTGGACCAAGTTCAGCTAGCCAATGACCATCGACGGCAGTAACACATTGCATGTATTCCTTAGCGGTCATTACTAATTCGTGATAAACGACATAGTCAGGAGTAAATCCCATACCAAATAATGCCGAAGTTGGATGTAAGTGGCAAGGCATTCCTGTACGGCAGTTAACGTACTCTCCTATACCCTTTAGACGTGCAGCCTGATGGAAATAAGCTGAACAAATGCATTTCCTCACTACGTCCCAGTCCGTGCCGCAGCTAATAACTTCGATTTTTTGTTGTTTCAAAATTTCCTCTAATTGTTGTCTCACTTCTCTTACTTTACGCATCGCTTTACCATGTATGAAATGATCGTTACACCATGATGTTGAATAGCCGTTAGATTTCCACTGGTTGTATACATTGAGGAAAGTTAAATGGTCAGATTCTGGTACTTGGAATTTTTCTCTTGCCGAATCTGAATCCTCTTCTCGACCTTTTGGTCTGTAGAATATGGACGGTACGGAGAGCATCGAAACTGTAAATACGTATATGGTCAATAACTGCGTGATTACAAAGAAAGAAATTATCAGAAAAGTACATTGCATGGGCATAATATATACCTATGATGAGAATATCGGCTGTACAACCGAGCTGAGAAGCTACGATAAGCATCTGGCATTGAGGAGGATCCAAAGGAAACTCTGCCATCTGTCTTCCCAAGGGAGTTAAGCGTCCGGTGTGATCAAGAGCTCCCAATATCCACAGCTGGTATAAAGAATTAAGTATATTGTCTTGCGGCGGAGGATCCATGAAGTGAAAAGCGAGCAAATCCTGAACCCCTAGAGATTTGAGTAGTAGAACTGTGTTGGCTAAATTGGTTCTCTGGATCTCTGGCACTCCGGTGAATAAAAGTTCGTCCATATATTGTCGTCGCGTATAAAGTCGATAGCAATGACCTGGACCGGTACGTCCGGCTCGGCCCGCTCTCTGATCAGCGTTTGCTCTTGAGACAGGATAGACCTGTAAAGCGTCCATTCCTATTCTTGGATTGTAGACTTTTAGCTTGCAGTAACCAGAGTCTACTACAAATACAATTCCGTCTACAGTGAGTGATGTTTCTGCGATATTTGTCGCCACAACGCACTTCCGAAATCCTCCTTCTGCCCGCTGAAAGATTTTGGCTTGTAGATCCGAAGGCAACTGTGAATAAATTGGGAGAATGGAGAGGGGAGGTGCGGAGTCAATTTCCCCAAGTCGTTCTTTAAGCGCCTCGCATGTTACTTCGATATCCTCTTGTCCAGGCATGAATACCAAAACATCTCCACTACGAGGTTGAAGATGGATCTGTAAGACCTGTTTTACAGCTGCGTCGACGTAATCTTCTACAGAATTTTTCGAGTGTATTATTTCTACGGGAAAAGTTCGTCCCGGTATTGCAAATGTTGCTGCATTTCCAAAAAATGCTGAAAATTTTGTCGAGTCCATTGTTGCGGAAGTGACTATCAGCTTGAGGTCATGACGACGTGCGACTACCTGCATCATAATTCAATTGTCAATGACTAATCTGATAAAAGTAATCTTAAATCATGAATATACCGAATACGATCTAAGATATTGCCCATGACAAGGTGTGATAAAGATTAGATAGCGCTATAAATTCATGTCTTATAAGGTATATTTGTTTTCATTAATGTATAGTCGCAAAAGCGTAGATTACGGTCAATGGCGTCAAGATTTTTTAAGTCATTATTTTCAGAAAAGAAGCAAAAAACCGCTGGAAATGAAAAGCGATTTGGTAGTACGAGACTATTCGCTTTGAAAGATTCCCGCTGGTTTACAAAGGAGGAATCTAACTTGTTTGAAAATGTATTCGAGTCTGGATATATACTTGAATTGCGGATTGCTAGTGAGAACAATGGGCATAATCTTAACAAGGATTCAGCCGCCACCTTAGAGTACGGAATAGTTCTATGGATGGAAAAGTCCGGTACGTAATTTAAAATTTAATAAATAGAATAGCAATTCGATCATATTTGGTGGATGTAATCAATTTAACAATGCTAAATCAAAAATCTATTCGTATTTCATTTTGGCATAACGAATATGAATGAACTCGAATCATCGGAAACTATAAAATTGAAGAATGAACGTAAAAACAGAAAAAAGAGTCTGTATGAATACCCGCCCCATGCTAAGATGAGAAAGACTTGATTTCTTTCAAATAACTACTGAGCCATTACAGTTTTGATAGTTTTAAATAAAAGAAAAAAAAATCGTTCAAGGTAGCCGGGGAAAAGAGACGAGCGGTGGTGATACACCTTGTCGAGCGAATGGATAAAAGTGGAAGGACATCATCCCACGGAGTAAAATGCAGTAGTTTGGAAAGCTTCTGGCGCGATGGTACAGAAATTCGTATAAATAACATGGACGATCGCGAGATGAGGCCAGATACTACATCAAAAATTACTGAACGAGTAAAGTGCGCGTCTAAGGGATCCTACAAATGGAGCGATAATTATTCCTTCGTCCACTGGTGCCGTTACGGCAATCCTATTCCTCTGGAAGAAAGTACTAATAAAAAGGAGGTCTGTAATGCTGCAATACGTTGGGGAGGAGTTTCAGCCAGCACAGGAGCCTTGTATTATTTTTCAAAAAATCAACGCCCACGTCTTAAATAAGTTATTGATAATCGCATCGCATATCTAGGGATGTGTTAAAAATTTAAGTCGCTGTGTATAATAATTTATCAGGTAATAAGGTATGGAATTGTTTACTATGAAGTAATTCGTTGGCAGTAGATACTAGTTTAGAATTATAGAAAGATGTAAACGAGCTTCTGAATAATCATTAAATTTAATTTCTATTTTCTTTTTTTATACTATGTAGATGGCAGAATCGGTATTACGTAACTTGTCTCACTCTCCTACTTATCTCCACGTTTATGATTATCATGTCTAATATTTAGCAATAAGATACAATCTTTTATATTGATTACGCAAAGCGTGTGATAACTTCTGGCCAAAAAATGTTTAAGAAAATTGGTGAATTTCTGAATTGTGATTATCAGCTTCTTATACCCGTTCATATAATCTGAAAATCACCATCATGTAATAAGAGAGCTGGACTTTTTACCTCTCTCAGCAACCCGAACAGTACATCAGTGGATAAGGACCGTTCGTGAGCCTCGTCCATAATAACAACGCTATATCGATCCAAATCTCCTTCTCTTAAGCTCTCTCGTAAAAGAATTCCGTCCGTCATATATTTGATGACCGTCTGTTGGATTAAAATATTTGTCAATATCCTTATCACCAATGAACCCACCATACCTGTTGATACCATCAATGAACGGTTTGAAAAAGGCGGCATACAAATGATAAGAGATCATAAAACTCACCTCCTTCGAAGTACAATCTTCGAAACGTATCGCGTATCCAACTTTCTCACCTAACGGTGTCGCCATTTCATCTGATACTCTTTTAGCTACGGACATAGCAGCGACTCTTCTAGGCTGCGTACAGCCGATGATACCGTAACGGCTGTATCCATCTTCGTGCAGGTACTGTGTTAGCTGTGTAGTTTTACCGCTACCAGTTTCACCAACGATAACAACTACGCTGTTTTCTCTAATAACATTTAGGAGTTCTTGTCTGACTGCAAAAACCGGCAAACTTCGTCGCTGGTTCTGAAGTGACTTGTGTCTAAATTCACCTGAACTTTCACCAGTGTTTATATGACGAGCATATTTCTGCCCTGCTTTGAAGTCCGTCTCTTGACCTTGCTGGTCTCCCTCAGCTCCTGGCTGACCATCTTTACCGCTGACGCCCATTATGTTACCAATCGCAGTTCCGGCTAACTCCCAATGTTTACGCTGTGCTCTGCGACGCTCCTTCTGCTCTCTGTACGCTCGCACTAAGGCAGATCCTTTACGAGCTACGACTGCCATGTCCGAACTCGGATCTCTAACTGGTACTACCGGCTCTGGCTGCTTGGTGAACACAATGCGACCTAAATTTTGAATGAATTAAAATTTGTCTTAAACTTCAGATTCAGAAACACGTTGTAATTAGTTTCTCACCATCTAAGAAAGGCGGAACAACGTTATGAACGAGAAGATGAACTCTGGCTTCTCCTTCGTCGTCAGGATCGTCGTCAACGTCCAGAGAACTGACCACACCTGAAGTCAACATCCTATTACGTTCCCACAACTCGTTATCCTTATTTATTTGTCTCTGTTGAGCCGATACTCGTCTTTCACGTTTTGCTTCCATTTCCATTTCCTTTTTCTGCGCATATTCCTCGGAAACATCTGCAAACGGACGATTCTCTCCATCGTCTAAGGCGTACCATTCCCGATCTAATCTGAAATTTAAAATTTAGCTTGTTAATGTCTAGGATCTCAGAGATGTAGATTTAGATTTTTCTTAATTCTGCAAAAAAATATTTGGTCAGTTAATTCTAACGCTATTTATACCTCTTCTGCTCCTCTTCCCACAGTTCTTTCTCTTCTCCGTCGGTCATAGGAGTGGCTCCAGAAGCCTTACGCTCTTTATTCCAAGAATTAAATTTATAAGAAGGTGTCCATTCGCTCCTAACGCTTTCCTTAGGATCTTTAGATCCGTATAATTTTGGCGTTGGATGATCCCAGGTAGATTTTCTCGGTTCAAAATCATCGTCGTCATCCCAATTACTCCGAGATGTTGAATCCTGAATGAAAAAAAGAGAATAACAAATGGCATAAATGTTAAACAATTCAATAAATTTCATCTTAAACTTAAACCAAAATTCTATATTTACCTTCGTTCTAAACTTCGGAGTTTGCGGCTCGTCTTTAAATCTCATTGGCGTTTGCCTAGCGCTGTCTCTACTACGACTCCGATCTCTATCTCTTTCTCTATCTTTCCTACGCCTTTCTCTGTACAATCTATCCTGTGCGTCTAATTTCTGTCGGCTTAATCTATCTTCGAATCTCTGTCTAGCTTCTGAATTAACTCCGCCAGTATGAGTGGGAGTTTCTTCCTCGTGTAATCGATACTTTCTTTCTTTATAATCCGTGTTGTGATCAGGAGATTGGCTTGTGCTAGGGCTAGCCCTAGCTGATGGGCTGTAAGGTTCTTGCGAATTTTCGCGACGTTTACGCTCTGCCAATTTGTCTAAACCGAGAATAGATACTTGCGGCTTTTTGAACGTGTGATCAGATACCTTTTTACGTATTATCAAACCTCCGGTTTGATTAGATTCACCTTCTAACCTGTACAAGTCAGGATCTTCAGACATATTTACGATTTAAAGTTATACCAGGAGTAAACTTAACCTCGTTATTTTATACACTGGTATTCTTATGACCCGTCGAAGTTACAAGATAAACACAAAACACATTTTTTTCTTTATATCCAGACTGAAGGATAAATAATAAGGTTAGACGACATAACCTAACCAAACTACTTACTAGTTGTAATTGTTTTTCGATGCTGAAGCATCAAAGCTTTCAAATTTTACCACTAGATGTCGAAGCGAGTTCGATTCGTTCTAAAAAAAACTTTGCGAACACACGCATGAATCCAATCTATTTGGTGACGTCAGCTAGGCTGCGGATTTTCAACTTTTGCTATAATGTTGATCACGTGGTTACCTGAGATCAACGAATAGCGCCACTTGCTACCGCAGCAATACGAGTCGGTTTCTGTTTTGTTTTGTTTTCTTTATTTTGGCGGAGAATTGATTCAAATAATTCATAACCTCAAAAAATAACAAGAAAAAAAAAACCTATGATGTTGTTCTATGACACGAAAAGATCTGAATATTGTATAATTATTGTATAAAATGAGTAACATTAATACAATAACTTCAATTCACGTGAAAAAATTAGGTGATTTCAAAAACCCCCGACTTGTATCTTAATATCTTCTAAAATTATTCTAACCTCAAATAATCATATGATAAACATATAATATACATTCGATATTTTTTTTATTATCAGGACATTCCTTGGATGAAATACGACTGAGAGCACTAGATAATATAATATCAAAATTTGATCGTGGATTTGGATGCGATTGTGAAGCTGTAAAGAAGGAACTAGTCGTTAAATTATTCAATTGGTTCACATTTCCAAACGTACCAGAGCCGGGAAAAGTTCTAGATTTAATATTACGTCTTATTCAGGTGAGTCTAGAAGATATTATATTGATAAATATAATTGCAATTGAAAATCTTCTGGTCAGTAAAAAAAAAAAAAAAAAAAAAAAAAAAAAAAAATCAATTTACGAAATTCTTCAGAATTATTTCGCATTTTAAATATCGTCAATAATTTTCTA
The DNA here is from genome assembly GCA_943736025.1 of Tenthredo mesomela. Taxonomy (NCBI): domain Eukaryota; kingdom Metazoa; phylum Arthropoda; class Insecta; order Hymenoptera; family Tenthredinidae; genus Tenthredo; species Tenthredo mesomela. Next base: position 25,412,018 of record OX031017.1, on the reverse strand, counting down.
TATCCTCTGTTTTCATTGTTTCAACAGTCAAGCGGAGAAAACTACACCAACGCTTTTGGAAAACTTAGATTTCAAAATGAAATACGTGAACTACGATCTAGCCTCGATGCAACTTATCATAACAAATTGTATCAAATCGAGGCTGCGATTACATCTACTACCAATAATTCTCAAAAGTCGTCTAACATGGAAGTACAAACTGTAAAGGTGCCTTTTTCCTTTTCAAATAACTCCTGTATCTCTTATTTCAGTTCAAAAACTTTGTTTACATATTTATTACACACATGCAGAAATTTATTCAGTTTTATACATGCAAAATTATTGAATAAACTAACATCATCTTTTCAGGCACCAAATCGGTTCAATACATCTTCTACAGATACAGGAAATCATCAATATGGACAAGGAGAAGAAGGCAGCAGCGTTTTACACTCCTCTTCTACAAAAGCCAATTCGTTTGCTAGGTACAAGCGGCACTTTGATAAAAACAAAAAAATATCAAATTTATAATTTTTTTACTATTTTTACCTGAATAATTATTTATAGCAAAACAGTTTATCGTGGTTTTATTATCAAACAACAATTTTTTAGCTGCTTTGATTCTATCGAAAAAAAAAAAAGGAAAAAGAATTCTCAAACATAGAAATCGTTAGAAATAATTGAGCCGATTTAAATTGAGATTCGCTTTTCCCCCTCAAAAATCATAGCAACTCTAATAAACTCACTGCTGATGTAAATGAACGAGACAGAATTTGTCCACAAGTTCATTTACACTTGAGAAAACTAATAAATATATTAATAAATCTGTTTTTTTTTTTTTTATTTAGCACATCGTTTGATACCACTCTCCAATGTGGCGACGGTACTCACATAGATAAGAAAACAGATGGTGGTATAAAGTGGCTAGTTATGCCCTGGCAGCCGCTCGTCACTTCGGACAGAGGTGTGCTCGCCGCTATAGAAGAAGCGTTACACAACGTGACTGATACGACTCTGATACTTCACACATGCCAATTTATAACTAATGTCATGCTGCAGGATTTTCCCGCCGAAGTTTTCTTGCAAAGACCAGCTATTGTAACGGTGAAATTCCCCCTTTTGATTTATGGGTCTTAAAACTTTTCTCCTGAGACTCAGAAGAGCGGAGATTTCAGATTATATCATATATCAGTTTTTGATATTTTCAATATGTTTTAATAATCAATAATCGTTTCTTACAGGTTTTGCATAGTCTTATCTTAGCTAACGAAGATTACGAGGATGGAAATTTCTCAGAGATAGCTTCGGCGCTGTTAAAAACTTTGTACAAATTAACTCGTTCTCTTAGATTTCGTATTTACTATTACTGCGATCCTTGTGTTGCTAACAAAAAGCAAAAGGTGAATTATTGGCAATCTGTTTTTTTTTTTTTTTTATTCCTGAAGCTCTACGACACTTTATTAGCAATACGTATTACTTTTTATTTACAGCTTCTGGCCGAAAATGTGGAAAGCGTTGCTTATCCATCTTCCGAAGAACGGGACAGCCCGGATGCAGGTCTACCAGAAGCTACTTATCACGCTTATCAATCAGCGGTGAGTTTCACCCTCGAACGAAGACTGTTTAGATTTTTCTGGGTCCTAAAACGTTGATAAAATATGTATTTTTTTTCATTCAGGGTACAAGCGAACGAAGCCAAAGTATAACAGATAATATAGAAGAGTCTGTTCTACAGTTACAACAAATGACCATACCAACTTACTGTATAGAAACTTTGAAGAACGTCGTAATGCTATTAGGCATTCCAATCGATCCTGCATTTCCGTTAACAATTATAAAAGACATAACAGATCTGGCGTACGAGCTTGTTCGGCTAATAAACACAAGCATATTACCCAACGTTTGGCTATGCGGGGACACAGAATCTCTAAGGATAAACGAAAACTTGAAAGTTTTTTTAAAACTCCTTGGCGAAGTTATCGAGTATTTTGGATCTTATATTAGCATCGATCATTGCAGAGTGTCCTACTTGCATCTCATATGCATCACTACTAAGCTACTTAGCAACGTTGTTCCATTAGAACTAGCAGATTTGGTACTTGCCAAACCGCTGAAGCTAGCGATCGTAGCAGCTGTTATGGATGCACCGATTTACTTAATGTACCCTCAGGTTCATACGATACTTCAAGAATATTCGAGAGTAAGTATTCTCGATAAGAATACCGATCGTTCTTAAATAAATTCAATTATATTAAATATTTTCTTATCCTTACAGCAATTTAATGGAAAAGAAGAACGCGAGGGTATGAATTTGTTCGACGAAACTTGTCTGATAACAAAATCAATGAAGGCTGCTATTTCGTTGATGAAAAATCGTGACGATTTATCAGTTCCGAATGCAATAAAAAAGCTATACGCTTCTAAACTATGTTTCTCATACCACAAGAATTTCACTATCATTAATCAAGCAGTCGCAGTTTTACAAACTCTTAACGAGTTAGTATACAGTGTTTAAAATTCACCGTTTATACTCTGTATTATATATATTTCTTAACAAATTTTTAATCCTTTTTCAAGCTGCCATATGGATTCCAACGATCGATCGATAGCTACTAAATTAATCCTCAATCTATTATCTAATAACGACGTCGAAGTACAACTAGCAATGTATGTGGAATGCCATAAGCTAGTCGTCGATACTCTGGGAGTAACTTCGAATAAAGGAAGACATCCGTGGAGTAAAATATCGTTTCTTTTAGAGCAAACTGTTCTGATAGAAATCATTTCTCATGGCGTAGGTAGCGAGAATCCAGAGGTGAATATCAGCCGGTGTGATAAACCAGTGATTACATTTTCCTAAATAATTTCAAATTATTCAAACCTGGATTAATTTTTCAGCTCGGACATTTAGCAGAGGAAATGATGGTATATTTGCTAAAAGCTAAAACTCAACTAGGAGAAGAGGGATGGCTAACGTTTCTAGAAGTTCTCGGTCCGGCGCATGCTTTATTGCAATCCTTTGCGAGTACAAAAACAACGCTGGGATTGTGTGTCCTGAAGATGTTAGACCCTGATTTATGGTCTAGTATTCAACTCCCATATATCGAGGTGAATTGATGGGAAAAGATATAAAATTTCTACCCCATATCTCTAAGATATCATTTTGATAACAACAGAACTTCTTTTGCTCAAGGTTCTGAGAGGCAATACAAGACTCTTGTTCTCCGTTGATTCAGAAGTTAGAGAAGAGGCGATTTGTCGACTCGTCTGGTTACTTGGAAAGGAAACTGACTCCGCTAAGAAATTACCTCGACTATCTTCGCTCCATGGATTGCCGCTCAGTTCTGTTTGCGTATTCGATAGAAATACATCAGTTAGGCAAAGCCAAGGCAACTATCAGGTTACTTACCGATCTATATTTGTTCTTGGAATTTTAATCATCGAGTTGAATTAGTATCAACAGTTTATTCGCCTTAAATATTTGTCTTATAAATTATGAATATATTTCAGCGAAGCAGTTTGCTATCTGTGATGGAGATGCTAAACGCGCCTGGGGTTGAACCGAAGATGCGTAAGTCTGCGTTGGTGCAGATCAGTGTAATGCTCACCGATTCTTCTTTGCACAACGTTTTCATTACCGAAAATGGTCTGAAGTTGATTTTAAAGATCTTTGATAGCGCCTTGGTGGGTATGAAACTGATAAAAATTCACCGTCGCCAGTTTCTAGCCAGTCAGTTATTCTGAATTTTGTTTCAGATCGAACAGGAATATGGGAATTATCCTGACTCAGTTATCCCAATATTGACTATACTGAAGTTAATATGTTCAACGGATAGTTCTATAAGACACGAGCTATCAGTTCGTTCGGATATATACCTCAATATTCTTAGAAGTAATTATTCTACGATCGAATAACTTGAGTGCTTTATAAATTGAACAATTTCCTAATATTTCCTTCGTGCTGTTCACAGGCTTATTCCTATTCCCAAATAACGATTGTGTGAAGATAGACGGAGCTCATCTTCTATCTCTGCTATTGTACAGCGAATACATTCTCAGAGCTGGCGATAAAGAAACTGATAGATTTAATCCCGTGAACATATCACTTCCTTATCTAATTGTGGCGAGAATGAGACTACCTTTCACGAGCAAATGCCATTGGAAAACTAGTGTTCACAGACGGTCAGATCTATCAGGTGAACTGAACGGAGTTACATACTAGAATTCATTCAGACGATGAATTTATTGATGATTTGATTAGATCAACATGTGTATAATTTTTGTTTCTTTCAGTTCTACACAGTAGCAACGAAAGGGCGATTACTTTTGTGAGACAGTTTTGGGCCTGGGAATGGAACGACGAATCCAATAGTCTCTGGAAATCGTTTGATGTTATAAACGATGATCAAATATCTGAGAAATTAATGATCAAAGAATCTGAATTCATGTCTCTCAGACTGAGTTCAGTCCGATATTGTTGTCAGCAACAATTGTACAATATACAAAACTCTACTACTCATGGTGGCGTTATATGCGCACTTGATTTTCTCACTATGTAAGTATCAGAAAAAAAAAGGTCAACGAACATATTCACAACTCCTAAATTCATTATTATCAATTATCTCGCAGGTATTTGAAGCTGTATGATATATCAAAGTGTAGCGAATTGTCTGAAGTTACTTCGCTGCCTTGGGAACAATCGTTTGAACGATTCTTACTCTCGCATCCGACCAGCAAAGAGGACTGCGATCTATTCGTTAACGTTTTAACGTTTCTTTATTCTTTTGTAAATACAACTAAAAATGGTAACGTTAATAATAGAGAGTCTAGCAATTATTGGATTAGAATTCACAGAAAGAACTTTTACATTAATTTAATTAATTTTACAGGGAATAATGCTTGGCTGAGTAAAATTATGAAAAATATGACCAAATCTCTCTCAGATTTACTACGAAATCTTGATACTAACAACCAGGATGTTCATCAGTCCGTGCTCAAGCTGGCTCGAGCATGTTCGGCGACAGAGCCTGTGGATGAAACCGTTAGCGTATCTAAAGACGAATCATGGATTAATTTCATCGAACTTGTTGTATCTAATCTCTGCTTTGGTGATCAACAGCACTTTTACAATTTGGGTATGTTCGGTATTCTCTGAAATTTTGAAGAGAAAAATCGATCAGCCTTATCTTATATATACAACAATTATAATATTCTGATCTTACTGATTTTCAGCATACCTCGACTGGCTTTTAACATGCCTTTCCTATTTGACCGGTAAATGCCAGTGGAATAAACACAAAAACCTTTTAATCTCGCTCGGCAATGCGTTGATTGAACTTATCATATCGTTTCACGGAGCAGGGACTTACAGTTACATGGGACTTTCCATAACTAGAAATTCTATACTGTGTTTGAATCATTTGTTATATCAGATGCAAAAGAATTTTGATAAGAGCGTAAGTTTAACACGCCTCTCGTACCTCGAATCTCCTTTCAGCAATATTCATCACACACACATAATCGCTCATAATCGTAGATATGGACGACGTTTTGGTACGAAGAAGGACGCTGCCTAAGCTGGCTTCCAATGTTATGGCAAAATCGTGACCCTTTAGTCAGAGCCTCGGCGCTGCAGCTACTAGCTGGATTGACTGCCGCCCAACATACAGCCCCCCAATTATTAAACGCTGTTGCATTAGCTCCGAACGAACTCTGCCATACGTTGTTAGATCATATCACCAACAGAACAGAGGCTTGTATAGTGAGAGAACAAGCGGCCATAGCTCTTAGCAACGTTTTAAGAAATTGTAAAAGTTCTGCGCATCGATATGTGAGCAATTTTCAAAAATTCTTCTGCGTAAAACTAGTCTAAGTCTAGTCTGCAGATCCAGAACTCATGAATTCTACTTATTATCTTTCAGGCAGATTCTCTGAAGTCCGACGCTATCCTCATATTTGCTGAACAGAGCAATATCTATTATGAAATTAGCGTCTTATGCTCTAATATTTATATGCTATCGACCCTGGACCCGGATCCAGCAATCGCTGTTAACGAAGAAGTTATGCAAACGCAATCCGAGCGTAGCACCGTATCTGGAGGCACTATGTTAGCGCGGAAGCACGTTTCTCACGTTTATAATTGTCACGATGAATATCATTTGCGTAAGTCATCGTGTGGTGTAAAAATCGATTAACAAATTTATGCAAACACATAGTTTTCACCTCTGATTTAACATGAAAAAAAAATTTACAGTATCAGTAAAGGATTCTGAAATTACGGAGGACGATAATTCTTCGCAGTTTGTATCCACGCCTTCGCTAATCACAGCCATATGTGCTTTGCTTATAAATTTGATATCTGTTGATCAGCATAACGTCATAAAACATTTCTACGATCATTCTATCGACAAATATTTATTCGGGTATGTTTCGTACGTTAGAATTTTATACACTTTTAATTAACATTCCATCAGTTATCAATATCAATTATTCTTCTCCTATAGGTGTTTCAACGGTATCCCCAGGAACATAGAATCCCGAAAGAGTCTTGTTCATTATTGCGATGTTCTTGAAATGTACACCGGCTTGTGTACAGTTATTACCAAATGCGTTACGCACAATAACACGATCGCAAATGCTGCAAACTTTTCACCAGACTCGCTCTACTTGGTCATAAGCCTCTTGAATCATAGCTTATATTGTAAGTATCATATTCCCTGAAATACATCGATTTCTGTATTCAGGAAATTCATTCCTTTGACCTGATATTACATAAAAAATTTCTCTTCGCAGATACTCACAAGCCGAGATTAGTATATCTCCGTAATCAGTTGTGGACAGAGATCTACAAACTTCTATCTGTGCTTGCAATTGCTGAAAATCAATGCTGCGAAGCAGTACAATCAGCGATTGAATTATGCGGACCAGAATTGGTCGTATCTTCGATATGTATTGCGATGAAAAACTCTACTTCAGAACTTCAGATAAGCGCGATTGGTTCGCTTGCCTCTTTGCTATCGCACGAAGTACAGAGTGATGTGGAAGTGAAGAAGAGCGCATCCCTAAAATTTATACTCGATACAAGCGAGACTGAGGTTTCTGATAGACAGAATGAAATTAATCTGAGAAATGTTTTGTCGGACATAAATAAACTGTCTATAAAAAACGTTAATATCCATTCAAAGAAATTAGACGATAATGAGATACTAATGAATTCAGATAATTATCGAAACAAAAATGGGAGGAGAATACAGGACGAAAAATTTGCCCTCGTTGGTTCAGAAATCTGTAAAACATTGCTACAACTTTATATCGCGCACAGCTATACCAGGGTAAAAAAAAACCGTAAACAAACAGACGACAAAGATCTGATAGTTGGAGCGTTGACAAATCTATTGTGCGTATCGGCAGAAGCTAAGAAAACTGCGCTTGAGGAAGGCTTGGCTGAAACTACCTTGATGCAGTTGAAAGAGTTGTACGTTAAACTCAATCTGCAGCCTTTGGAACTTCAGAAGAATGGAACGGACAGAGAAAGCAAAGTACGAAGGCAATTTTTTTTTAGTAAATAATTAGGATACTCTCTGTTTCAGTTATGTAAAACTTGTAATTTTTTTTTTTTTGTTTTTTTTCAGATGAATCCATTACTCCATGAGGTCAACTGCATATTTACATTACTTATGAATTTCATGTACAATGGTTCACAAGTTAAAGAAACTATGGCTAAAGCTGGACTAGCCGACGTCTTACACAAGCTTTGGGCTTGGGTATCAATGAATAAGTCTGTGACTATTTCTGCGCTTAAATTGTTAGCAACCTTTACAACTCATTGCCAAGAAGGTAGAATAGTATTGCAGTATTTTTGCGATTTTATAAATAAAGTTAAACACAGACTGTAGTCTGTAATTTTATTCGATTAATTTGTGTTCTTCTAATTTCAGCTGCTCAATCGCTGATATTGACAACAACGCTGCCTGGAGTGGGGCTCAGAAAGACACCAAATACTGTCGCCCTAATTCATGTTACGGTGCATTTAGCTTCTAAAGAAATTGAGAAGGCTGGTAGTCGCTTCGATAATCAAAAGCTGCATTTCGCTTTCCACATATTGCGCAATGCGACTCATATCCACGAGTGCAGAGTATCAATATCGAAGGTATCGATGATAGTATTTCTTACCCTAATGCAAACATGGACAAGTTATTCTTATCCTATCATATCATATCATATTTTTTTTTATGAATTTTCAGAGTAATTTGCTGCAATTTTTTTCCAAAATTCACCCGCTTACTACCAAGAGAGCAAAACCGTGGCCATTGGTTGAAATGTATTGCCTAGAATTTTTGATTGATTTCACTTATCACGAGGAAGGACAAATATCTGTATCAAAAGTACGAAAGACTATCTCAATATTTTTAATCTACCTATGGATTTCATATCAAAGTAATAAGTCTAACAGTTTATTATGACTCAATTCCAGGCTACAGATGGTTTAGACGTTCTGATACACTTAGCTAAGTGCTCATCATCATCAATCAGGATTTTGGCTATATCAATATTACGCAATTTGGCTTTTAACACAACAAATAGGCCAAGGCTTCTGAGTTCAGGTAATTATACATATACGTGTTTTGTTTTCATTTTCGAATAATATTGATAGTCCATTTACACCGGTCTGCATTATACCACAATAACTAAAATACCCTGTCCTATTTTTACCTGAGTTTGTTACCACTTTTGAAAAATTTTACAATATAATATACGCAGACTAATTTATTCCCTAATTATCACCTCTAGCAAAGTCCGAAGTATTTCTCAAATAATTCATTCATCACCTAATACCTCCGACACTAACTAGATAATATACAGAATATTGTAACTACGGATTATACAGTGGCTATAACTACTGGTTAATCTTTTTTTCTTTTTTTTTTCTGCTAAATTTTACATTCACACGTGCGATGCTATTTTTTTTCATTATTTTACTACATATAAGATATGAATATTTAATTTCAATCAATCAGATTCATATTTGACAAAGAAACTGATTTGCATCCTGGTTTAACAACCTTTACCCTATTAGATCTCATTTTATTATGTATTCAGTTATTCAGTGTAAAGTGAGACTATTAGATAATAATTCAAGTTCATTATTCAGTTATTTGATATGAAAATGATGAGCTCCTCTAGAGTTTAGATTAACTAAATTAAAGTCATAACATGTTAATTAATCATATTTGTAAAACAAGGACTTAACTCCATAAACACCACCCATCGTCAATAAAAATATGAAAAAAAAAAACGTTTTTAATGTTGCAGTTGACTTTATCAACCTACTACACAACGTATTCAGAAAAGGTTCTTTCAACGAGATTGGAGTAGCCGGTGCTACGCTCTGGTCTTTGATAAGTAACAATCAAAAGGGTAAATTGATTACTCGTAATGCTGGATTTCTTCAAAGTATACAAGAAGTTTTGGGACGTTTAACATTGTCCATACCTAATGCTGAACAAGAACAAGAACAAGAATTGATAAAGATGCTGGAATATTTGATACGCATATTGAGTATTTCCGAAAATACAAGTCATGGTACATAAGTAACGAAATCTATCAGATTTTTCTCTCCAAAGGTAAGAATGTTTTTTTTTATCAAAATTTCATCAAATATTAAACGAATTTTGTAAATATCATTATCGAATTAATTAGTATTTACTTTTGTAATTAGAAAAGATTACGATATATAGACTGACTATTTTAGTAATCGATTTTTTTATAAAAGTAACTTAAGTATATATTATATAAACTAATGTCATTTTTATACCTATCTAATAGATTTATTAATTATAATAGTATACAGTATTAAAAAAAAAAAAAAAAGAAAAGAAAAAAAGAAAAAAAGACAACTTTCGTATACATATATTTTGCGTGCGTTTTATTAGTTAAATATTTTTTCAACTTCTAACACCGTTTTGTTTAATCTATCAAACTCTGTGCGTATAAATATGTATCTATGTAAATTACAAATATTTACAGAGGTGATAGTAACCTTTGTTATTTGATTAGATTAATCGGTGCGTTTAAACATCGCGTTGCGAGTTTGTATTTTAAACAACGCATTCAAAAAATGTTTTATTTATTTTTTATTTTTTCTTCAACGTAGGGAAAAAAAAGAAAACAAATTCAAATTTTCATATTTCTTTTTTATTACAATCTACTAGTCCAGGATTTTTAGACATTCGATCCGCAAAAAATCCTGATAATTGATTTTTCGATTGGATTATGTCAAAGAGTGTCCCCTAAGTATGAAACCAAGTTTGTGTCGTTCGAAACCGCGAGCGTTAGCCGCTATCTTGAAAAACGCCTTTTTGCAAATATCTCGGAAACGGTGAGTTTTATGTTAAAAATTGTGATGACCTTTTTTGTAGAGGATAAAATTCTCTATATTTTTCATTCAAAACTTTTTTCTCTATTGTTAATATTTGCCGAGATATAGTCGATCGAACAAACCAATTTTTACATTTTTTTTTTCGTATTTCCACAAATGATTGAGATATTTTCCAAAAACAAAAATTTGGTTTTTTTTAATCGACTTAATCGACTATATCTCGGCAAATATTAACAATAGAGAAAAAAGTTTCAAATGAAAAATATAGGGAATTTTATCCTCTACAAAAAAGGTCATCACAATTTTTAACGTAAAACTCACCGTTTCCGAGATATTTGCAAAAAGGCGTTTTTCAAGATAGCGGCTAACGCTCGTGGTTTCGGACGACACAAACTTGGTTTTACACTTAGGGGACGCCCTCTGACATAATCCAATCGAAAAATCAATTATCAGGATCTTTTGCGGAGCGAAACCATTTTCGGTGCTAAAATTCCTGGACTATACGTGTATATTATGAATATATAGTAGTTACATAATTATAATTATATACAAAATTATTTCAACTAAATTATTATTCTAGTTATTTCTAGTATATTATATCTTGTTTTCAAGAATAACGATAATCGATCTACAAAAGATTAAAAAATTGATGATCTGACATATTTTCGAAATAGTTTAGACAAATAAGTCTCAGTCAATTTTGTTATTTCGTATGAAACTATGACTCTTCCTTTTTTTTTTTTTGTTTTTTTTTTTTTCTTCTTCTTCGGACATTGAATGATCAATTTTAGTGTCTCGTTTACGTTTTTTTAATGTTCTAAATTCAAACAAATTTGAATAACATGCCCCATGTAACGTTTAGAGCGAAATTTCGTATGTGCCAAAATCTCACTTAGGTGAAGATTATTCATATTCGCTAGTCAATTTTATCGTTGTATAATATGTTTTTAACGATTTTTATTTTTTTTAATTTTTTTTTTAATTTTTATTTTTTTAATTTTTTATACCCGTGCATTGTAAAGATGCTTTCCTCGTTTCTCTCACCTTTCACTCTTCATATTATAATCTACTTGTGTATAAGTTTAATTTACGCGTTATACGATCACGCCGCATATTGTTCTAATTATATAGTATATATAGTATTGAAGTGTTTATTTATTGCCAATTTAAATTTTGTTTGAAGAATTTTTTTTTATTACCTAACACGTCGTAACTAAAATCGAAAGAAACGTTTTTTTTTTTTTTTTTTTTTCTTACGTATATATACATACTACATCTATACTATACGCTATTAACGCAATATAGTCTGTTGGTATTAAAATTAGAAGAAAAAAAAAAAAAAAAAAAAAAAAACTAATACACATATATTCGGGCAGTTATAAAATTAAATAAAACTATACCATAAATTTGAATCTAGGAAAGGAATTGGGGATATTACGATTTCTAAATAAACTTGAACGGTAATTCTGTATATTTAGAATCTTATAATCGACTATATACGCTATTTTATCGATCGTTATTTTCGGACTTTTTTTTTAAATCGCCGATAAATGATACGAATTTTTTTTTTTTTTTCATTCATTTCTTTTTTTTTTTTTTTTCACGCTTATTTCGTAACCGTTGACAATATTAATTATTATCAACGTGTCTGAAAGTCGGTACTAATATCAATTTTAAGGATAAATTTAAGCAGGATGTAGTTATGATAAGCGGTGGTTTTTTTTTTTTTTTTTTTTTTTTTTGTTATCGCTGTAGCATAAATGCCATAAATGGTCGCATAGGTAAATATACGCGGGGAGATTATTATGAGATAAGATTGTTTATCGGTTGTTGGCCAAATCCGAGCGTATAAAACAATATCAAACAAATTTTTTTCCTCCAGGGTATTTTTTCTTTTTTTTTTTCATTTTCTTTAGATTTCGGGTTTTAAGGTTGTTGGCCTGTAACTTTTTTTTTTTTCGACAATGTTTTTTGAATTTTTTATCGTAAATAGCTCCAATAATTAGCTACAAAATAAGCCTAGGATGATCGCAATTGACCGTCTCAAACTCGAGATAAAAAGTTTCGAATTTTTTCGAATTTTAATGTGTTTAAATGCAAATTCACCGGTTTTAATTATTAAAAAACGAACAACTCGAAATTTTTTGATAAAAAAAATATCTAGTGGTAAATTGTCATCTTCTGAATCGTTTGATTCATCATTCAGCATTTTCGACCGTCTCGTTTGGATTTTATAGTTAAAACTGAAACATGAAGCGGCGCGTATCTCTCTTGCTCTCGAGTGGATATCTCCTGGCTCTCACTCTCACAGAGCCATACATTGTCGCTGACTAGTACCTTAACGAAATCTCCAAGTATACATCGTGGTACTTTATTAGCGATAATTAGATTCGATTTAGACTAACTTTAAATACCGATTTCATGTAGTATATGTATATTAGACTGGTTCAAAAAAATCGACTATTCTTTTTTTTTTTTTCAATTTTCGCATTGAAATACTTTCAGGGGGGTGAAAAAAGATGCCTGTTAAAAGCGGAGCTCTTAATATTAAGATTTAGAGGTCGCTCATTGCGAATTTCTATTTTCCATTTAAATAGCATAGGAATTTTATATTTTTTTCTTCAGAATTTCGTAGCTCACAAACCAATGAACAAATCCAAATGACTCTTACATATTTTGATAGGGGATTGAACGCTCTAAAAAATGTATCTATCATTGTGGAAAAAAAATCACAAAAAAAAAAAAAAATAAAAATAGTTGACTCAACTATAAATTGAACTTTGAGCTTGAATAACTTTGGAAGGAGTCAATTTATCAAAAAATGATAAGAGAAGCTTTTTGTAGAGTGTTCAATTTCCTATAAAAATATGTATCAGTCATTTGGATTTGTTCATTGGTTTGTGAGCTACAAAATTATATAAAAAAAAAAAAAAAAAAATTCCTATGCTATTCAAATGGAAAATAGAAATCCGCGATGAGCGACCTCTAAATCTTAATATTAAGAGGCCCGCTTTTAACAGGCATCTTATTTCACCCCACCCGAAAGTATTTCAATGCGAAAATTGAAAAAAAAAAAAAAGAATAGTCGATTTTTTTGAACCGGTCTAATGCATAGGTATAAGTATAAGTTTGGGAAATCCCGAGTCGAAATTTAGCCCCTATTTTGATCCTCTCAGCATCTACCTCAACCTCTTTAGACCCCGCTATCACCTCAAGCGCCTATTTTGAACCTCCAGGCCCTCCGTAGCCAAAATTTAGCGCCTACTTTAGTACTCATAGCGTACATATGCATCTCTTTGAACACCGATCGACCTCGAGCGTCCGTTTAGGACCTCCAAGTCCTCCGCAGTCATAATTGAGGACCTATTTTGATACTCACAGAGCTCGATCAAGTGTCGAGTATACTCGAATGATAATAAATATTGAAATCTACACTCAGAAAATGATTTATTTGAATCTGGACTTTGTTTAAAATATAATTTTCACCAAGTACATTTTGATCTTTGGCAACCCAATTTCTTTCGTAACAATAAAAAAATGTATTTGCTTCAAAAAAATCTCTAATTGGCGGAAACAGAATCTACGGAATAAATATATTTAAAGTGAACAAATCTTCTCACTGTCACAAATATAGTTTGGCTGCCACAGATAAAAATTTACTTGCAGCAAATACATTTTTGCAATAAGTCAAAATTCAAGTAAATCGTTTTACTGAAAATTTCCGTGTAGAAATTTGTTCGGTAATTAGGCTTAATTGACAGCACAAAGGCGCCTATCAGGATCAGTTGTGGATTATACAATAATAAATCCCAATATCACTGCTCGATCGGTTTACCGGATTTGTAAAATATGAAATACATAGGTTACACTGTTAGAGAAAAAAAAAAATGTTCCAGGAAACGAAGTAAAATTTTTACGCTAGTTTCAACACTGTTTTTAGTTCTTGCGACAGAACGATTTGCCACTGTGAGTGAATTTATGTTGTTTTAACTAAAAAAAAAAATTGCCGAAATAAACATAAAAATTATAGTGGACCTTCTGAAACATTTTTTTTACATCAAAATGGTATATTTAATTCGGATAAACACATATGACCGCGTAAACAAAAAATATATCATATAATATTCAGTAATTAATCGTAATAAAATATGCAAGGACTTTAATCTAGCCCTGCAAATGAAACATTTTGATGTCATTGAAATATCTCGAGTAACAACTTGACACTTTGATAGGCCCTGAACAAGTAAGAAAGTGTTGAGTCCCATGCCATATGGTAGTTTAGCGTAGTGGTTAGGGCGTGCGACTAGAAATCGAGCGGACGTGGGTTCAAATCCCGGCGGGGACTAATAATGCGGCGGTTTTTTCAATGGATGTAAAATGCGGTTTCATCGATATAATGCGTAGGTTCGGTCAATTGACGATAAAATTCGTAAAATTTGCTACTTTTTTTTCTACTATCATTACTTTTTAATTGCACGAAAATAAATTACGGGCTCCGATATGACGGCTAGCCCAATCTTCTACCGAGATTTCTACTAGGGAGCCGGGTTCTACGAGGTTCTCGCGAGGTTCTCGTGAGATCCTCATTTGACCCTAAAATGCTGCATTTGTCTGGTAACTACGAGTTTTAGGCGCTAAAGAGGGTTTCAATTCCCATACAAAATAAACCTCTCTAGACCCTCAAAAACCTCCCAACGGTAAAATTTTGAGGTTCTAATGAGGCGTTAAATTTCGACTCGGGATAGTATACGAGAAACTCGATTCTAATATTTCGCATTTGTAAGAAAATAACCAGATATTAATTCAGTCGTATAGTAAATGACATTCGAATATATTCTTATTCGTCTGGTCTTTATAACCGTTGAAAAGTTGTAATAAATACATATACGAATAAATTATATACGTTGATATTGCAGAATTGAATCGTTATTGTCAGCCGATAATAATCAGTATGGGGAATGTATAACTTTCACCGAGTGCAGGATCAGTGGCATGGCATTTAAAACATTTTTGCTTATACAACACTATATAAATCTAGAGTCTCTCAATTTCTGCATAAGACGTCACATTTTTTGCGCACCTATATCTATATATATATATATATATATATATATATATATATATTATACCTACATAGACACAGTTTTTTCCAATTATTATTCATAGCGTTATTTTTTTTTTTTTTTTTTTTTCGTCACCAGCGATTATCATCTTTCCTCAATAACCCAAATAAGCTACACGTTACGCACTTCCTTATTTCCTCATTGCGTTATAATACCAATATTTTTGTAATGGGGAAAAATAGTTAGTGTGCTAAATTTCTACGAACACTATACCATAGCGGATTTTACTCAATATACATACTATGTGCGTATGTATATATATATATATATTAGACCGGTTCAAAAAAATCGACTATTCTTTTTCTTTCAATTTTCGCATTGAAATACTTTCGGGGGGCTGAAAAAAGATGCCTGTTAAAAGCGGAGCTCTTAATATTAAGATTTAGAGGTCGCTCATCGCGGATTTCTATTTTCCATTTGAATAGCATAGGAAATTTTTTTTTTTTTTTTTATAATTTTGTATCTCACAAACCAATGAACAAATCCAAATAACTCAAACATATTTTCATAGGAAATTGAACACTCTACAAAAAGCTTCTCTAATCATTTTTTGATAAATTGACTCCTTCCAAAGTTATTCAAGCTCAAATTTCAATTTATAGTTGAGTAAACTATTTTTTTTTTGTGATTTTTTTTCCACAATGATAGATACATTTTTTAGAGTGTTCAATCCCCTATCAAAATATGTAAGAGTCATTTGGATTTGTTCATTGGTTTGTGAGCTACGAAATTCTGAAGAAAAAAAAATAAAATTCCTATGCTATTTAAATGCAAAATAGAAATCCGCGATGAGCGACCTCTAAATCTTAATATTAAGAGCTCCGCTTTTGACAGGCATCTTTTTTCACCCCCCCGAAAGTATTTCAATGCGAAAATTGAAAAAAAAGAATAGTCGATTTTTTTGAACCGGTCTAATATATATATATATATATATGTATGCGTATATAGTGTATACACACTCGCATTTTATAAACCAAACATAGTTATACTATATAGCTATAAACGGCGAGACATGCGATGTGTCATTCGATATAGATACTATATCAAACTTAAACTTTGGGTCACAATTGAGTTTGATGATCGCAATAGTACCACCTTATCTATATCTATGTCGTATATAATTGCGGATAATATCGCACAAGATAGCAGACATGATTCTTTCTTTTTCTCTCATTTTTTTTCATCTTAATCATAATATTTCCTAAACTATATACTACTACGTAAACGAGCTGTGATATGTATAAGATATTACACGTGTGCAGTGGACGTAATACGTATTGAATGTTTAACGACTCTATAAGATAACCGTGTGTCTATATATTATATTATCGGGTCAAGAGAATCCACTGCTTTATACATAGAATGTCTCTATTCATCCTATGGACCTCGTTTCACACGATATCCGTACATACATATACCTAGTATATACGCTAGGCTCGTACTACTATACACTCGTATTTAAACAAGCTTGTGTTTTCGTATAGATGCATGCGATTTTCATCCCAGAGTTGCCTGGCATACAAGTTAGGCGGCGCTGCAGGCGGTCGTATACATGCACAAATTCTACACGCACTATAGTAGCGTATACTGGAAATTGGAATTGTACGTGCATATAGCGTATACAGTTTAATTCGTATATATATATATATATATTATAAAATAAATCAGACAGATCTTTTATCTCGTATAAAGGATCTCATGCCAGTTTATAGTTTATATCTATTATACCTTGATATAAACAAAAACTAGGTATATATTGTTTATCTTTGTCTTTTCTTTATTATTATTATTATCAAGATTAGATATAAACTAGTTGGTATAGGTATATATATTAGACAATATTATAGGTAAATATTTATTTTACATATTATATGTATGTACGTATACTATGAGGATATTATGATGAGGTTGATTTAATCCTAAACAATTTAATGTTTATTTTAAGATATAACATACGTTAAAATTGGGTAATTCCCAACGCAAGAAATGATTAGAAAAAAAGATCGATTTTTTTCCTCGATACTTTCGCACAACGTTGGATTTTACTACATTAATAACCGTTAGCTTTCTCATATACTAATCGAGACGAAATAACTATATAAGGACAAAGATACTCGACGTTCTTAGTTAGAGAGAAACAATTTTCTAAAACTTTGCATTCTTCATATTTTATAGTTAGGCTACTTGATAACATAATATTCGTAACACAGAAACATAGAAAAGATTTATCAAAGTTATCCTAAATCCTAGATAAGTATTGGGATCCTTGGAATGGGTGTGGCTTTGAAATTTTAGCCTTCTTTGAGTAGTTCTATTTTCGTCACTAGTTGGCGTATCGAGGTTCTAAGCCCTCTCATTGGTTACTGTAGCCTTCTTTGAATAGTTCTATTTTCTGCCACTAGTTGGCGTATCGAGGTTCTAAGGTTCCCAATAGAAACTCCTACTCTCTAAATCCGAATTAGTGAAAATTCACTGATTAACAGTGAATAATCACTAATTGTTACAGTTATAAGTCTGCCACTGTGAATTAGTGAAGTTCTACTGATTCAATCAGTGAAATCGGCAAGCTTGTTGGAATAGTGAAAACGCACTGGTTCAAATAGTGAAAAATGCACTAGTTCAAATAGTGAAGAATGCACTGGTTTAAATGGTTTCAATGCTATGGATATTTCATAAATAAATTTCAATATCAAATAATTGTTGAATTCCAATAATCAATTGATCATGGGAAGAACTGAATAAATGAACAGAAAACATCACTCATAAGAAAAATCAATTTATTTCTTATACTTTTCAAACAGTAATATTTTTGAACAGAAAACATCACTCATAAGAACAATCAATTTAATTCTTAAAATACTTTTCAAACAGTAATATTTTACTTATAATTATAGTTCATGTAATCATGATAGCTGGTTGACAAATACTGTATTATAAACGGAGACTATACTGATGATAGAAAATTGTCAATATAATTAACGATGAGAATATTATACATCGGACGAATCACTCATCACATGTCGAGTCGTTATCACTTTGTTCTAACTCTACGTTAGAAATGTTTATGTGAACGGAGGATACCAGACTGTTAGGTTGGTTTAGAATTCCATAAATGTAGCAATCCAAGAAATTGTAAAAATTTCTTAAACTTTCCGGATATGCAACATTTAGGTTGTACATGCATTTGTACAATAGGTCGCAACCCACAATAGGGTTGCCTTTATCATTTACTTCAATGAACCATCCATCTCCTTGAATAAAAGAGGATGCACGGGATTGTTGTCCATTAACCATGATCAAGTAGGGCTGAACATTTTCAGTCTTCTTGTACCTTGCTTCATCAACGAGCTGCTCTAAATTTGTGCCTTCCTGGAAATAGATAAGAATATAAATTATTTCACTAACTATTTTACTTGAATCTGGCGATAATTGAAAATTCAGAATATTTACCGGTACAAGTTTCAGAAGAAATTTATTCGGAAATTCGATTTTTAACGGAGCATCGCCTTCCTCGTCTTCTTTTTCAGCATCTGCTCGCTTTTTCCCTTTTCCTCTCCCTTTGCCCTTACATTTCTTCAATGCATTTGACACAGGTAGTAGCTCCACAAGGATTAATAGGGCACGCAGGTTTTCTAAAACAATGACATAGGGTAAAACGAATTCGAATGTATGAAATAAAGATTGATCTCACCATCTTCGATTATACGAGAAGCTTTATTTAATGCGGGACGATATTTTTTAGCATAAGCTAAGATTCTTGGCTTGTAAAAAGTCGGAAATTTAGCTAGAAAATTATCCGCTTTTTCTGGGAACATATCCTCAAATTCCAGGTTCATCTGCAATAAAATGTGGAATAATGGTACATTTACTTCTAGTAAGATTATGCTTCACCTAAATTAATTTATCGATCTTTTCACCATTTCGCCACTGAAATCCAATAATCTTGGATATAATTTGAAAATTTCCGTGATGGTCGGATTTTTATTTTCAATCCAGTGTCGACGATGAGGACGCGTATCTCTCAGGTACAAAACAATAATTTTCTTATTACTGTCCGTTGGATTTTTACATTGTAATGATGAAATCTGGTAAAGGTGGAAAATTTTTATCGTCACATACATTAATGCCAACGTACGTGCATATATTAATCCAGTCACAGTCTTTGGGAATACGCTCATAAATTATTTCAAGATAATATTTTTTTTTTTTTAATTATATATTAGTTCTGTCATTGAGAACCCTTCAAATGATTGAAATAGAGGATGAGATTAAAGTCGTGATTTGCTAAAGATACATGTTCTAGGATGTTATAAATATTCGAATTAACATACCCTCTCATTGATCTCAACTTCAGACAAAAGATTTGCACTGGAACATTTTGAGAGCTCAAATTCAGATGTTTTTTTACTAGAGGCAGATTTGTTATATTTTTTTTTCGAAGGACTTAATAGCTTTCTCAGTGTTAGTAAGCGATACTCGATGAATCCACGATTTTTTAAATTATTGTTATAATAATGTTCGTGACCTTTAGCAAACTTTTCATTTTTCAGTCGAGGAAATTCATTTATAATAGCTTCAGCGAGGGCAAACTTTGCTTGTTCAGGAGGGTAACTGGAAATAGTATGGGCACTCAGCAAACGAAATTCAAATAGACAGACAACCAATAATATAACGAGTTAATTTACCAGCTATTGTTGTGAGCTTTTACAAGTTCAGCTACGACGATGCGTACTAACGCTCGTCTGTCTTCTTCAGAAAATGAACTGCGTGCTGCTTTTATCAATGCTCTTCCTTGTGGATGATTAAATAATGTTTGCTCCACTGTAGCCCATCGCTGTGACATGAATAACTGGCTCGTCTAGTATTCATTTATAAGCGAAACAATCATGGATAAAATATTGCAAAAATTACCGAAAAAGTAGATGGTTTAGCTGGAGTTGTGAGTTTACTGGAGCTAGATTCACTTGATGAACGTTGGTGAATAGGTTGAAATGCAGTATCAGCTGTAGCCTGTTTACTGCAGTGAGGTTTTTCAAGTAATGGTTTTTCAAGTAATGATTTTTCATTGTGCAAAAAAGACAGATGTTTCTCGTTTTCTTTCGTCGCTGATCCATCACTTCCAATAGTATACGTTCCCGTCAAATTTTTTTCTTGGTTGATTGAATTAATGATTCTCAATAAAGCTTTTCGGGGTCCCATTTTAATGTTCAATTGCTGGAGATCGTCATTTGTGAGATCGCATAATGCGTCACCATTGATGCGTTCATCTAATAAAGAATAACCTTATACTGAGAAAATCAATGGAAATAATACAGCAAAGTCATTGAGACATCAGTACATAGATTGCAAAGGAAATGATGTACCGATTACCAACACTATATTATGTGACATATAATGTTACTAAAATCTTTTGCAAAATCATTAAAATTTTATAGATAAATGCACGCATCAATTGATAAAACGATAACTTGATAGATATCAAGTTTATTATATTACACTGACTGCACTATTTGATGAATTAATCATGTTCTTTGGAGATTGAATAGTACAGTAAATGATCTCACCTGAGAAGCATTTGAGAAGATTATTTCTGACTTGTCACAACACAACGTGGCGGAGGCTCACATATAAATCATTCGAATCTGATTTTGTCCAACAGCAAAATGGTTTAAAAGAAGCAAGACTAGAGGTTTCAACTAACTGATCAGGATCATTAGCATCTCCGAATTCGATATGAAAAGCATTCAAATTTGCGTCAAAACCAATCATTGTGCAAGTGGAAGTTAGCAAATAGATTTCAGTGTCTCGGAGTACAACAATTTCTTTGATACACCCAAATAATGGCAAGTTATCATTTCGAACAGCTGCAGCTTCGAGGCATACATATAAACCAAGCCTAAACTCCACACCATCAATTCGCACAGATTTAGAGCAGAACACCTCGTCAGTATCTATATAATCTAGGTCGTGAAGGGCTTCTCTACTCGCAGTGTCTCCTACAGGGATAGTACGTCCATGCGGTGCGGAAAATCTATGAAGTTTTACATCCTTCTCACCCCACTTTGCGCTCTGACCACACTGAGAGATTCGTACAAGGGTTTTTGGAGGATTTTTAAAATTGTGCATGTTTTGAGCACGATTTTTAATTACGCCATGTTTCGCTTCGTACCTCATACACCAGTAACTAACCAAAGGTCCGGACCACAAAATACATTCCGGGTAATGAGATAGATGGTGAAACTTATTTATGGGGTGAACATTCGGAAACAATCTTCGAAATTCTAATTGGAAGCTTGTAATTAGATTTTCTAAGCATGTCACTTCATGAACTGTGATTTTTGGTGCAAAAACAATTTCCATTATTCGCAACAAGGTTGTTATAAGTGCCATGTGTTGGTCACGAGTTGGAACTTTGTCCGAGACTAGAAATGGAAAGGCTCGCATCAGACACCACATTTGCATAGCTTTTTGGCTCAAAGAATGGTCATTTTTACGAAGGATAGAATCAGTAAAATTTGCTGAAGGCTTATTGACCATCTCAATGTATCCGTACTGAAATGAAGATATTTGTTCATTGAAGTAAACGCAACTGAATAGCCTTTGAACCGATACATATTCATGCGTTACCAACTTTAGTACCATGGGACAAATGCCAGCCAAAAAATCATGCATTGGATCAAAAATTTTGTTTCTACACTGGTGAAAATATCTAGAACTATGTAAGCAACAATCTCCTTTAACACCTGTCGCTGATTTTGACTCGGCCGAATAATTAGTACGTCTGAGAAGTGCCAGATGCTCATTAAAAAGGTGTTCACTCCGTTCCTGAGCACGCTGCAGATTTCCAGCATGTAAATCAGCTCTGCTATACATGCACAATCTACAGAAGAAATTCGCTGATGGTGAAAGAAGATTAAATACATCATGAACTGCAAGCCCATCACCACAAAACGCAGCTATAGAAGCACGGAGCACAAAATCTCCGTCACCTGTATCTATCAGTACACCTTCATCACTTTCTAATTTTGCTAGGTCTTGTAAAAATGGAGCAAGTATTTTTCCAACTCCATATTTCTTCACGTCCGCATCAGAACATAGAGCCAGGACATGTATTGAATTCAAGTCTGAATTCATATGGGGTGGAATATTCTGAACCGTGTAATAAAACACCCCCAACGTGTGAACACCAGTCTTTGACCCTAAAGGATTCACAATTTCTAACCCGTCGTAATACATCTGTATTCTAATGGCATTTGGATGTTCTAAAAAAAAGGGATGGGTCTGAGCATGCTGCCCATCTAGAAACGAAGCCAAGAAACCATCAGGTGATTTTTGTTCAGTCAGAATAGCCTGCCTTACCTCTGGACTTGACATTATCAAACTAAGAGTTGGAATAACCGGCACATATTGGAGTGTTTCCATAACCATTTTAGGTTTATACGTACAACTTTGTCTATCTAGAACATTGTCTAGTCTATAACCGAGAGGGATATCTATTGGCTCTATATAATTACAGTAGTTTTTCAGAGCTTCAATCTGCTCACTTAGGGATTTAAGTCCATCGAAGGGACTGTCAAATTGAAATTTTTCTAGAAGGGCTTTAGCTTCATCATCATCCAGTAGTCCTCTGAGGGTGAAAAATCTTTGTATCTCGCGTTTTAAAAAGTCACGTGTATTAAGTAGAAGTTGTTCACATTCTCCTAGAACTTCTGTTAATATCGTCGCTGTCATTGGAGCCTTACACTGAAGCCTTGCAACCATTTTAACTACATGTTTACGTAAATCAAATTCAATCTCATCGTCGTCGTTGGCAATGAAATCCTCCTCTACATTTTCAACGTCATTATTATCTATCTCTACTTGATTGCCAGCATCAATATGAGGAATCAAATTCTCTTCTACATTTATCTGATCACCATCATTCATGCCTACATCATCAAACTGAACCCTATCATCTATTTCTGCTCTATTCAGGTGATTCGTAGCAATATGTCTTCTCAAATCATAAAACAAAGAAAAACGGCGCCGACAACCATCTTGATCACATTTAAAGCCTACGCCACCTATACCACGATTAATTGTTAGTCCATGAGCATTTACAAAATGTCTGGATAAACCATTTAATGCTCCTGGAACTCTCTGACGACATATGTAACAGTTCAGCCGCTCCATGATAATATATCACTATAATATATTACAGAGGGAATTCTGGAAGAAAGTTATTGTTATTCGTCAAATTTTTCAAAAATATATCGTATTGCATGCATTATAGATATCAGCAGAGCCCTAATGGAAGTTTGACGAAAAAAAAGGTACGGTTTATAAATGGGTGAGAAAATTCCGATCAGAAAATCAAAAAAATGCCTAATGCAACAACTTTTACACTACACTTTTACACAGTGTGGACACAGGAAAGTTATCGCAGTGGTACGCAGGAAAGAATCTGCGAACGGTTTATTATTAAATAAAAAATATAATAAAATTAATAAAAATATAATAAAATAAAATAAAAATATAATATAATAAAATTTTCATTGCAGAAGATTAAAGACTTAAAGATTAAAGACTAGTCTTGCTTACCCTCGAGAATCTCTAAGGTGTGCCGGTCGTCTATAACTGGCCGCAATTTTTCCACGAGCTCTTTAGCGCTCAAGAATGCATATTCCATTTTGTAGATCCTAAAAAAATAACTAGAGATCTAGAGTTCAGTATAATCCGAGAGATAACCCCTTTACCCGGCGTAACTCATTTAGCATTGCTGATCGTTCAATACTTTTACAAAGAAATCCTAATAATTAAAAAATAATAATTATGATTGTAATATAGGCTACTTTCAATGATACAAACTATTTTTTAGATCATGTATAAATGAACTTACCAGATTTGACGCAGTATCCATGAACGTCCATCAAACAATCACGAGCGTAAAAGCAACAGCCGTTATAAATAATCGACAACGCGCGCCAACTACGATTTACGTGTTAAATTATTTAAGGAGTCACTGATGTAACTGTGAATGAGACTTTGGTTCACTGTTTGAACAGTGGTTCATGAAATCACCGAATGAATTAGTGAAATTTTCACTAATTCAGATTTAGAGAGTAGATAAGTATATTGAATATTCTGAAATTACTGAATATATAGAAGTCTTTCAACCCTCCGGCTACAGTAGTATGCGGGGTCACAGAAATGACGCGGACACTACCTATATAGCGAATTGTTTGTATATATGTATGTACATAAATCTTACACTGTCGAAGCAGCTTCTATACCGTTTCTCACGGATTCTATCAGGTATAAGAAGAAGAAGTAGTAGAAGAAGAAGAAGAAGAAGAAGAAGAAGAAGGTAGAAAAAAAAAAGGTAATAATCGCGGACGGGAGAATGTAAGGAACGTGTAGTGTTCGCATTGTAAATATTTACGCTGATTAGATTTTTCTCACGCGTCAGAACTCGGAACGTTTCTCATGTAACTAACACGAGCAGTTAGTGTTATTCGATATTTAACAATTTTCCACTAATCAATTAACCGCATCGTATATATATATATATATATTGAAAAGAAAAGGAAAAAGAAAAAAAAAAAAACCATAGATCTTCGCATACCTTTGATTATAATATTATATATTATATTATAAATACTAGTAGGTATACGTGAAATTATTTGTCTATATAGATATATGCACTCTATTAGCATGCAAAGAACGAGTGCGGTTAATTGTCTATTACGAAAGCGTGGGTGGCCCCCTCTATAAATAAATATAGGCATAAATTTAATGAAAGGTGGTCTCTCTCTCGGACGGTATTGTGACCGATACCACGTGACATCGGATGGATTTGCGTCAATGGTGACCTCCGGAGTTGTGTCCACGCATACCGACGAGCGCGCGGACCGAGGAGCGGCGGTGGCCAGCGAACGGTGGCCGACAACCGAGGCTGGGAGGCGTGTCTAGGATAGACAGCCTGGTTTTCAAGTCTTTTCAAACTCTTACTTCAAACTTCGTATTCTATACTTACAGTTTTTTCTATATATCTCAGGCTTTATCTATCTACCTACTGTAAATACTGTACTGTACTACTTAACAATATATTCATCAAGTTCATGACTGAAAAAAGAAACGCTTTATTCTGTATTGGGAACCTTAGAACCTTGATAC
This sequence comes from Tenthredo mesomela, assembly GCA_943736025.1. Taxonomy (NCBI): domain Eukaryota; kingdom Metazoa; phylum Arthropoda; class Insecta; order Hymenoptera; family Tenthredinidae; genus Tenthredo; species Tenthredo mesomela. Next base: position 25,386,383 of record OX031017.1, on the reverse strand, counting down.
GCCAACTAGTGACGAAAATGGAACTACTCAAAGAAGGCTAAAATTTCAAAGCTACGCCCATTCCAAGGATCCCAATACCCGAAACCCTTAATAAGTATTGGGATCCTTGGAATGGGCGTGGTTTTGAAATTTTAGCCTTCTTTGAGCAGTTCTATTTTCGTCACTAGTTGGCGTATCGAGGTTCTAAGCCCTCTCATTGGTTACTGTAACCTTCTTTGAGTAGTTCTATTTTCTGCCACTAGTTGGCGTATCGAGGTTCTAAGGTTCCCAATACTAGCTCAATTCTATTGTCTAACGCGATAAAAGGACGATATTAGTATATGAGAGTTGTGACGGTGTTCTACAATAGTAACTTATAATATGACAAATTTTTACTAGCAAGAAAAAAGTTAGGTATATTTATACTGAAGCTCTGAGGGCGTTGGTCACAAAAATTATGTAACTTTAACTATACCGCGCTCTGCGCACGATATGTTATTTTGTTTTTCAACCGCCCCGTGCGACATAGGTAGTAGGTAGTACATACACCGTTGCAAAAAAAAAAACAATCGCTTATAAGCAATGCGCACGGAGCATGCGAGCTTAAGCTCACACCTCCAGCAATATTTAGAATTTATATATACATAGGTAGGTATATGATGTTTCGATATTGTATATATGTCGTCATTCGATATACGATACGTATTTCAAATACATCAAACAAGTAACAACGACGTATATAACTTGAGGATATGTACCTACCCATAGCTGGTGGCGATCCGGGTTCCGAGCGTTCAAACAACTTCCCAAAGCTCAATGATCGGTTCATACAAAATCGTTTTCGGAACCATTGGAATAATAATATTATCATGTTTTCTCTGCGTTTAAATATTATATATAGGTACTTACTGCCCGCATATAATTTGTTTCTGCCACGTTTATATTACAGCTTCCGGTGTATAATATATATATCATATACTACATATATTTTCTTTGATCAATTAAGGGGAAATGAAAGGTTAATTATACACCTCGAATTTTTGGCAGCCAGTTTCCCAGCTAAAACACATCCGATCGATGTGAAATTGATATCAGTGACGTAGAAAAAGTGAACGAATGGCATGATGCTCTTGGATTTCCAAAAAGCGAAAATAAAATGTACAATTTTACATCAAGAGTGCTCTGTAACGAATAATCGTTGTTGCTGACGTTGTAGTTGATAAATATGAAAACACCCGAAACATTTTCCGCTTTTTGGAAATCCAAGAGCATCATGCCCTTCGTGCACTTTTTCTACGTCACTGATATCAATTTCACATCGATCGGATGTGTTTTAGCTGAGAAACGGGTTGCCAAAAATTCGAGGTGTATAATTCACCTTTCATATCCCCTATACGTGTCTATCTGTACGCTATATAAAGAATCTAAACAGTTCTCTTAATTCTTTAGTTATAGTATATACGCGGTTTACGTATACTGTTACTTTTATTCTATGCGCAGGGTTATTCTACAGGGGGATTTCGGATTGACGTCATTACCGCAATGTCGATGTACGACAATCAGAGCGTATTATAATGCCTTAGTAAACACCGCAGTTTGATACTCGGGAATTATTTCTCAGGGTTGTACTACAGAGGACTCTGATTAATAATTATATGATAATGATCGAGCGCAACGGTATATTAATGACAAAAAAAAAAAAAAAAAAAATTCGAAATTGTTAGTATATATAGAGTCTTTTATTTAAAGAACAAGCTTTTTATTCAATTATCGCAAGAATGCGTGGACAGAAAATAAAACTTCTATATTTACCTTTTTTTAATACAATTGCAAATTGTTAAGAAAAAAAAATTGGTTGTTGATCGTCTGGAATCAGCGATTATAAGAAATGTCAGTCTCGTGTTCATAATCACGTGGTATATCATACGGTATTATACGTATGTATAATTCGCAAAGAAAGCAGTCAGCTTATTCAAGTTTTTCTTGCGACAAACACGTGGTATAGGATGATTCTTAACAATGTTTAGTAATGTATTTAATTGCATGAATGAAAGTACATATACGTATATTATATATATATATATATAATATATATTAGGGTGGGCCAAAAAAAAAAGACTAATTTTTTTTCCTTAGTTACCATGAAAATATTATTCAGGATGACGAAAAAAAAATTCTGTGAAAGTTTGAGCCCTTAATATTAATATTAAGAGGTGGCTCATCGTGATTTTTGATTTCCCATTTAAATAAAACGGGAAATGTATTTTTTTTTTTTTTTAATTTGGAATTTTATTACGTTCTAACGAATCATCGTGTTGTAAAAATCAATACATATTCTTGTAGGAAATTGAACGATCTCCAAAAAAGGTCTGATACGATTTTTCGCTAAGTCGAAAAAAAAAGTCGTCATATACCGTTTGAGGTTGAACTTCATCCTTGAATAACTTTCAAACGAGTGGACTTAGCGAAAAATCATATCAGACCTTTTTTGAAGATCGTTTAATTTCCTACAAGAATATGTATTGATTTTTACAACACAATGATTCGTTAGATTGGAATAAAATTCCAAATAAAAAAAAAAAAAAAAAAAAAACATTTCCCGTGTTATTTAAATGGGAAATCAAAAATAACGATGAACCATCGCTTAATATTAATATTAAGAGCTCAAACTTGAAGAGAATTTTTTTTTTCGTCATACTGAATAATATCTTCATGGTAACTGAGGAAAAAAAAAATTAGTCTTTTATTTTTTTGGCCCACCCTAATATATATATTATATATGACCGGATTGATATATATAGGTGATCGAATTTCTTGATCATTGGAACCACATACTACTTATATATTATAAAAAAGCTTATAATCATAAATTTTCAGTGTTGCCAAAAACAGGAAATCTTAATTCCGCGAAGAACGCGAAAAAAATGCAAATCTTTTAGGATCGGTTGAAAATTTATATGGCGTCGTATATAGGTACACATATATATGTGCTATAGTGCGCCGGTATTTTGACGTCATGTTTATGTTTTTATCTCATTATAGTACGCGATTTGTTCAGCTACTTTACCAAATATTTACTAAACGTATAGGTATATGTATATCTATACGGTTTGAATAAACCTCTGCTTGACAATTAGTTCGATTTATTATAGTATTTTACCGTAGAAACTCATTTTTTTTTTTATTTTTTTTTTTAATTTTTTTTTTAAGAAAAACGAATATGATTTGTAATTTATTCATTTGCGTATCAATAACATGAAATGTATATAATTAATAATAAATATCTACATTTAATATACTTATTATACCGCGAATAATAATGTCATGCCTGATTTGTTGTATATGTACTACCTACTACAATATATCGTAGCATAATTATATAATATACGCGTATCGTTGCATATACTTAATATATATTAATATTAGTATCATGTATCTCGATCTGGATTTGGATCTGGATTCTGGAGTCAATCGAAGCAATTATATATGGGTGAAAATATACTAGTATGAATCCGGATTCAACTTTCAATAAGATCTTGTTTTTATTATTATGAGTATAATATCGCCTCTCGTTCAATGTTCCTGACGTCAAGAAGCTCTAGGTCGTGACGTGCAGGTCTTGTAAATTTCGCAAAACTATCGGATAAAATTAGAATCTTCGACTCCCGTTGCGGCATATGGAATCACATCGTAAAATTCCCATATAGTAAATACACATTCTTGAGATTGTACGTATGTTGTATCACGTACTTCTTATATAGTGTCTACGCGGTACCTACCTACTTTGGTGTGCATACATTTCGGTGAGCATATAAGCTATACGTGTCTAGAATGACCGGATATAGAAAAGAGGAAAAAGGAAAGAGGAAAAAGGAAAGAGGAGAAACCCAAAATCTTCAAGAGTAGAAGAATAGAATAAAAATGTGACTTGAAGGACTTTGTATAGTAACAGCTTCGTAGCACCATATCAGTATTTGAGCAGAAATTATGGGGACACTTATTTTTAGATGATTTTTCAGAGCTAGTTTTAGCAAATTTTCATCAAAAATTCACAATATCGAGAGATTGCAAATAAGGAAACAACATTTTAGAGGAATTATGACAGCTGCGAGAGTCTGGAAACTTCTTTGTGGACCTTTTGAAAATTTCAAGGCAATCCGTGTGACTCTTCAAGTAGAAAAAAAAAATAGAAACACGTATATTTTCCAAGTTTTACATGCTTCGCCGGTTTTTGGAACAAAAAAAAAGAAGAAAAACAGCAGGCTGAAATTTTGATCACTTCTTAGTGCCACTTTGAAGTAATTTCGGTGAAAATTTCAGGGCAATTGGTGTGACCCCTTCGGTAGAAGAACAAAGAAATCGCATATTTTCTTAGTTTTACATGTTTAAGAATTCCAAGAATAATTGAAGTGCTACATATTTCGAAGGAGCTCATTCATGCGCGTAGAATGCACTGTGGGAAGTTATGATTTTGTTCATGCATGGCTGAGATATAAGTGGAGTTGAAAATGTGGTAATTAAATTTTTGGCATAATTATGACAGCGATATAAATTGAACCAATTATTTTCATGCTCTGTAACTGTTGGGGGCATCTCATGTAGTAACAAGGAATCTGAATCTGCATTGGCGTCAAATTCGATGACCTCATGCAAAAAACTGATCCGGTTCACGTGGAATACCCGGGAATACCACCTATGTAGGTACTTGTAGGATTCTCTCTTATATCGTACCTATAGTGCTTACGGAACTGACACTTCGTAAAAATTTCCTGCACGATTGCAGTGGACATGTACAAGGAAAAAATGATAGGTACTACAAGTCAGATTTATTTTCTTCGAAAATTAATTTCCTGTTCTGATTGAAGCCCGTTAAAATCTATGGACTTCAATGAAGACAAGAATAATTTGATTTTCGATGAAAGAAAAAAGAAAAAATAAAATAAAATAACGTGACTTAATGTATATCAGTTTTCCTTGCGGTCAGAGATATCTTGTATACGAAGAAAGATGAATAATCAGTACCTATGGACTACATACTACTCTTTGTACTATGTACTCGTTGTGAGTATATAATACAGGAAGTTTATAGATTGAAAGATGTAATACGGGAAATGTATTAAATATATTTATATATATGTATATTTTTTTTCTCTTTGTATAAAATGATGCGTCACATATATGCGGTGTTATCATAGTTTATTAATTATGAATAGTCATAAGGTGTGTACCCTATACACAGTATAGTAGACATAGAATATATATTCGTATAGGAAATCGGTTATAACGATTTTCATTGGTGAGTCGCACGGACCGGCCCACATCGGCGCATATAATTAATTAATACCAGATTTTAATTTATACCGCAATTATGTCAACGCCATTTTAATCGGGGTTAACAATTTCGTCAGACATTATTTAAACGAACGTCATCAATGACTTTGAATTTTTGCATAAAAAAAATTTCACGCATCAGATCGGAACTGCCTTGGACAAAATATAAAACACACATATATATGTATATAATATTTATAAGTTTGGTTCCCACAATTATTATATATATACTTGCTGCAGTGGGGATGACATTTTCGAAGCCACACACCATTCAGGTATTTAAAAATAAATAAAAAAATAGAAAAAAAAAAAAAAAAAAAAAAAAAAAAAAAACCGGAATAACTCGGAAGAATTCGAGGCAAAATTTAATTTATACCATTAAAATTTCGTTTCGTTTATATACCTACCGATCTTATACATTTTATATTCTGAAAAATCGTTCGAGAGTGGAGATTACACCCTCATCAATCCCAATGATATTCATATCCACAATTTTCATAGGTATCATAAATTTCAATTTAGGATTTGTTATATATGGATATATAATATGAGCGTTTGCCAAATGTAGAAGAGCTTGTTAAAAAGTTTAACGTTCGCACGAGGTACAGCATCATGATGTCTATCATTGGTTGTTTTTTCTTTATCTATGTTTTAAGTTTGCGTTTAGTCGTATTTTTTTTTTTTCCATCTTCTTTGCTTTTTATTATGTAGTACCTCTTTTTTTCTTTTTTTTTTTAACCATTCCCAAAAGACCTACGCAGTTTCTTATAGCTACAGTCACAATTATTACGTATAGTAGGTCCAAGTCCTTTACAACTTCGCAATAAAGATCAAATCTTTTTCTTAATTAATAATTCACCTTATGTTATATTATGATAATCGTTACATTCGACAATGTATCCAAATGAAGAGAGGTAATGAGATAACACACAGTATTATATCAATTGAAGATCAAGTTCTATAGTTTGAACTTTGGATTCGTAAACAGAAATCTTCACTAAATATTAGTAGGTATCCTTTAGATTTTACGTTTGAAGAAGAACAAATTCCACTTTTCAACTTCGAACTTTTGAATATTAATCTTCATTAAATGCATATTATATAAGTACGGATCAAATATTAAGAAAGTTTTAATGCAATCTTTAAATTTGCGGATAAACAAGTTCGCTAAATATACAGAGATTCGTGAAATTTCACTTTCTATAGTATATATAGTAGGGTGGGCCAAAAAAAAAGACTAATTTGTTTTTCCTTAGTTACCATGAAAATATTATTCAGGATGATGAAAAAAAAATTCTCGTAAAATTTGAGCTCTTAATATTAATATTAAGAGGTGGCTCATCGTGATTTTTGATTTCCCATTTAAATAACACGGGAAATGTTTTTTTTTTTTTTTTTTTTTGGAATTTTATTCCAATCTAACGAATCATCGTGTTGTAAAAATCAATACATATTCTTGTAGGAAATTAAACGATCTTCAAAAAAGGTCTGATATGATTTTTCGCTAAGTCCACTCGTTCGAAAGTTATTCAAGGTTAAAGTTCAACCTCAAACGGTATATGACGACTTTTTTTTTTTCGACTTAGCGAAAAATCGTATCAGACCTTTTTTGGAGATCGTTCAATTTCCTACAAGAATATGTATTGATTTTTACAACACGATGATTCGTTAGAACGTAATAAAATTCCAAATAAAAAAAAAAAAAAAAAATACATTTCCCGTGTTATTTAAATGGGAAATCAAAAATCACGATGAGCCACCTCTTAATATTAATATTATAAGAGCTCAAACTTTCAGAGAATTTTTTTTTTCGTCATCTTGAATAATATTTTCATGGTAACTAAGGAAAAGAAAATTAGTCTTTTTTTTTTTTTTTTTTGCCCACCCTAGTATACAGTATGAATTTTCTATTCGTAACAATTCTTCTATTATAGTACGTCTCTTTAAATTCGTCATTCGCATTAATTATTATACCCACGTGGCTGTATATATGACACGTAATAATAGTTTTGTAATTTGAATTATATAATAAAAAATAAATAGTCATTGAACACGCGCGTGCCAAATAATGTATTTAATTCAAATGTGAAATTCATGTTTGTGTTTCTTGTCGCCGTAGGTACTATATATCGCGCGTTGGCGCGAAATCACGACCTTGGAATCAAACATGTTAATTCGGTAGTTTCATTGATTCCATAAATTAAACCGTGATTACATTCGCGCAGGAATTCAATTTTTCTTCACGATAATAAATCGGAATCATCAATTTCGGTTATACTATATATGAATCATGTTTTATGGATGAACTGAAATAGATACACAAAAATTATGTAAAAAAAAAAAAAACTAATTGTCGACTATAATAATTGTACATTATCTTTCATACAGAAGATATGCCAAAATAATTCACATCCGCGTTGTATAATTTCGTTTGTAATGTATTTAACCTGTTTTTCTTTTTTCTTTCAAATTTTTTATTTTTTTTTTTTTTTCTGAATTTGTTGAATTATTAATGCGTTTCACCGCAGAGCTTACACTACGGAGAACTAAACGCCTTATCAAACCGCAAACATTTGCGTCAATAAATCACGCGTTTTGCAGCGCGACTCAGCTATAGGGATTTCGTCATATATACGTACGCCTTTGTTACTCAGACAATAATTTCATTTTTGCCCGCATAGGAAGGTCTTAAAAGGCGTTTTAACCTTCGAATTTTATATACGACAGACATTAATATCGTGCAAACGTTATCGCGCTTCAGCTCTAAATGTTTCCGGTTTTTATAGCCATTCGCGCACATCCGATTAAGGGTGATGAGTATGATGACTGACGAGGTTTATACTTATTATATGACCAAGTTATACGACTTATATATTACTGCGAGTGGAAAATGACAAAAATATTGCAAAAATAAAAATAAAAATAAATAATTATATACGAATATCAATCTAGTATCAATCACACAAAATTTTTAGCCCTTACTCTCTAAATTTGAATCAGTGAATAGTCACTGGTTTCCAGTTATAAGTCGGCCACTGATTGGATCAGTGGCCGACTTATAACTGGAAACCAGTGACTATTCACTGATTGTCAGTAGTTTTCACTGATTCAAATTTAGAGAGTACTACTCGGACCAATGATCACGTTGATTGAAAAAAAAAAAAAAAAAAGACGGGATTGTGTTCTCAGTAAAACATTTTTCTGAACAATTCAAAGTCATTTTGTTTACTGAAGTTTGTATAAAACGCGCAATAGTATATATATTCTTTATCTAACATTAAAGAGCGGAAATTGCGGCTCGTTAACTTATATCATATACAAACTGAAGTGATTGTTGAGCTTAATTAACTCGAATTCCATATGCAATAAATATATTACTCATATAGCAAAAAAAAAAAGGCCATTTGTTTGCTCGATTCAACGATTTCAAATTTCCTATTATACGTATAATAGTATAATATACGAATCGTTTCACCGGTTACGTAATCAATGGAACGAACTTCTGATACAATGAATTATTGGAGATTCTCAAATCCAAATGATCCAGCTATAATAATAATTATTATTATTACATATATGTGGCATGATTCCACGCCGCGAGTGAATGAGGGATATTACAATTGGAATCTTTCTAATATATGCGACAAAATCAATGAGAAACCGGAAGCTATGTCTTCCAAGAAATATACCCACGAGCAGTGTTGCGAGTCACTAATTACATTTGTAATGGAATTACTCATTTAATTATCCATTACTATGGTAATGTGTGATTAAACCGAGTTTAATTATCCATTACTTTGGTAATGTGTGATTAAACCGAGTTTAATTACCCATTACTTTGGTAATGTGTGATTAAACCGAGTTTAATTACCCATTACTTTGGTAATGTGTAATTAAATCGAGTTTAATTACACATTACCAAAGTAATGTGTAATTAAATGAAGTTTAATTACACATTACCAATTACACATTACCAAAGTAATGTGTAATTAAATGAAGTTTAATTACATATTACCAATTACACATTACCAAAGTAATGAAGTTTAATTACACATTACCAATTACACATTACCAAAGTAATGTGTAATTAAATGAAGTTTAATTACACATTACCAATTACACATTACCAAAGTAATGAAGTTTAATTACACATTACCAATTACACATTACCAAAGTAATGTGTAATTAAATGAAGTTTAATTACACATTACCAATTACACATTACCAAAATAATGTGTAATTAAATAAAAATTCAATTACACATAACGAAAGTAATGAGTAATTAAAAAAAAATGTAATTACAATTTTCACAACACTGCCCACGAGCCCATTATGAGGTACACCTTCTCCAAAACAGATTCGAAAATATAAAGAAGAGGTAAAATAGATTTCAGAGTGTGAGTATAAATTGTGAGAATAATCTCTAGGTATATGATTGCGCGAAGTTAATTCATCTGAGTCTCTGAAACGTATATTTCCTGGGCTTTTAATGACTAATCATTAATCAATCATTGACGCAAAATAATTGAAGAAGAAATATTAGTAAGCTAATTTTCCATAAAACGTAATATTATATATTTTCGAAGGAATCTCACAATCAATCTAATCGTTGCGTCATTCCTTCCTGCTTGCAGGATAGGTGAGTATTGCTATGAGTATAGGTATTATGCTATATTATGATATTTATCATCATCGTTGTCGCGTTCTCCCGGTCCTGTAACTAGTATAATGGTGTCCTTCAGTAAGTTGTTAATATATAAGAATAATTTTTTTTTTTTTTTTTTTTTTTTTTTCATGACGTCGTGCAGTTATATTATTCCTATATGAGGCTTTTTGCATTTATTTCAGAGATTAACAACCTTTTTTATGTACTTTTCTTTTGCTACATCTAAAACAAGTATGTAGGTATACCGAATATGCCAACCTATATATATATGCCCAACGCTGGTGCGCGGTTCTATAACAAACTCGCCAATTGACGTACGTTTTGGCCTACAACTACAAACATATGCATATAGGTATTGCTTGCTTAGGTATTTATTTATACATAAACTTACACATATGTATAGTACATACGAATATAACAGATACATCATACCTAACATCTATTTATTCTCAAGCCCCACAGCGTCCATATAGGCCTGGTAATTTAGCCAATGTTGACAATATTGTCAATTGACTTGCGTACATATGCATGCATGCATGAAGCCAAACGTTATGGTATACATGGTTTATACTCTGTTTAGTTTATCGGAACTAGAGGTATAATTGGTCGTAAATTGAGAGAGATTTATTTTCACAGTTCAATTTTGTTTTATCAATGGTATAGAGAAAGAGAGAGAGAGAGAGAGAGAGAGAGAGAGAGAGTGGCAGAAAAAGCAGTAACATCGTCTTTACACAATATACATATCATGATTTGTTGTATTTACAATCTAGAGACGCGAATAATGAGTTTATTTCCATTGTATAGTCGGTGAATGATTGTACAACTGGGTTCTCTCTAACCACAAGAATATAACGGCAAGGATGGTACTTGTCAGTAATGGGTGTGTTATACTATAGCACACCAGTATTTTGAGGTCATGACAAAGCCCATACCATGAAGAATGAGCTATGAGTAAGAATTAATGCAAAAATTTCATCGAACGCGTCATTAAGTAAAACAGCGATGATCCCGAAGAATGAAAGATAATGAGAATACAATTCCTAAGAATAAAGATTCGAATTCGTTTAAGTTAGCGCGACATTCGTGAATCATACAAATAAATACTTATGCATTTATGTACGAATGGATATTCATGCGGCACGGTTTAGCTTTGCTTTTCGTTTGCTTTATTTGTTAGCACTTTCATGGTTCTGGCCAATGTTATCAGTTAAGAAAGATGAATCCTGCGATTCATGTCAGTTCAGACTAATAGCTTGATCTTTTATTTATTTTTTTTTTTTACTCTTTTCAAAATCGTTCCTTTATATTCAAAAATATTACACCAACTCAATTGTATAAGCCTCTTGCATGCAAGAAAGCAGCAAGGTGAACATATGCTTGCTCAATATATACGAATAAATAATAAATCGTCAAAATTTCTACTGCATCTGCGCAATATATCATTTTTATTTACTCAAACGCAGACGTATCGCGCCAATGCAATGCAGCCCAAACAAGATGATCAATCCTCGTTTGCATCCGTTCACATCAATTCAAATTAACGGTATAACATAATATTCCGTCAAATGCCAAACTTCGTATCTTCACAGACATTTGATTAAGCAGTGTTCCACAAGATAAGGAGTCCACATTTGGACTTTAGGACTGGTAATAACCGGACGATTACAAAAATCCAGTTTGTTGTCGACTGAGTTTATCACTATCAGATTAGTGAAACATAAATGTAAATTGTTTGAAAATTTTCATCATCTGACTTTGGTGCTTTCATGGATGAAGCATGAGATTCGTATTCGAGGCAATTTTGTTACATTCAGCGAATGGGTTCGGACTTGACATCCCATGATCACTGATTTCAATCAATTCTATTATCTATAGAAATCTTTCTTATAATCCTACCGTATCTGATCACACAGAATGCTTCGCTAAAATCAGATATTGGCTGTTGCAGTTGACCCAGAAATATTGTCAAGAATGTCTCTGAGATCTACGAGACATCGAAAGACCATTTCTAAAGTCTGTTTACCCACACAGCACCCAATATTGGAGCAACATTGCAGCAATATTGCAATATTGGAGCAACATTGCAGCAATATTGCTACAATATTGGGTGCTGTGTGGGTAATCTCTTCAGAATCTCAATAAAATTTGATACTCTGAACTGGTGACATCCTATACAACTCGTATCATAGTTTATATTTTCTCTCCCTGCACAACGACGATATATTGAGCCCCTCGCACCGAAGCTCACAGAGGAAGCTGTACTTGAGGCCAACCATTCGTTATTACGTAAAATTAGAGAGCAGAGCAGAGCAGAGCAGAGCAGAGCAGAGCAGAGCAGAGCAGAGCAGAGTAGAGCAGTTGGCATAGTTTGGTTTCGAAGGACACGATGAAATTCGAAGTGGTGTCATGGTCGGTGTCATAATATTTCCAGGGATGATTAATCAAAGGGTTTTTTTAGGTAATGCAAATTGACTACTGAACATTTGTGTTCATATTCGTGCGAGAGAAAACCAATAGACACAGCTGTGCTAAGCTACATACATGTAGAGGTATAAGCGCCGACTGAACAATGAAATGACTTGATGCTCTCAGTATTATATCGACGTCTCAAAGCTCAACGCTTGTTATCCGACGCTTATACTTATACCCATGTCTAAAACATGTATTGAACTAACAGCAGTAGCAACTAGCACCTAGTATCTAAGCGGCCATCATCAGGAACCCGTATAACGATTTCTACGTGCGTAAACTCCAGGCGAAAACCATCATCAGCAACAGCTAGCAGCAAGTAGCAGCACAACCACTGCACAATCGACAACTACTACTATCGTGCTTACGCCTTACATATATATCGAAGAACCGACGCAATGAGGCTAGTTCGAAAGGCGGCAAGCCTTCAGTAGTAATCCTACCGCAGAGGAGAGAGTATGTTTTACGTATGCACAGAGTGGATCGGGAAATAAATAGATATGATGATATATACGATGTTATAGAGTTGTGGAAAAAGTTTATTGTCGTATAGAAAATATATAATTATTTTTATCACGTGCATTAATACGACGTTATATATACATATTCAGTGGGTGAAATAAGTGTTTCAATCGATACTGCATATACAGCGATAGTTACGTTTTATCAAATAACAAAAAAAAAATTCTTAAAAAATATTAAAACTACGAATTCTAATTTATTGACTGTGTGGAAAGTCGAGGATTTTTACCCTGTAGGAATACTAAAATGTCAAGTAGCGTGTGTCATGCACCGCTACCAGCACGAATGGAAGCGTTTACCACGAGGCTCTGTCTACGTGCTGTTGACCAATATGAACGGCTTCTACAGGCTCACTTTAACAAGGTACATTACATATTAAAGTTACTACTTTTACATTAGTATACGCTATCGTTGCAACAAGTGAAAACTCATTTTACACATCTATAGGCAACAACGGAGGCTTTCCAATTATGTACGTCAATTTTCAAGCACAGTGCAACACAAAGCTGTGTTATTGGTCACAATTCTTTTGGATGGCACCAATAACACAACAGTTTTGTGTCGCACTGTGCCTGAAAATTGACGTAATTCGAAAGCTTCTATAACATACACTATCATTATTCGGTACAGTAGATTCAATCAATTAACTTCACACTCTAATTAATTAAAAACCCACAGAAGAACAAACGAACCACGTTCATTGCCCCTATTCTCTCATACGCATTCTTGAGGTCCAACTTTATGTAGGTACATTTAGAATTCAACGTTTCGGAGCATTATTTGAAAATGAGTTTAGTGTCCTTTGGAAAATTGGATTACACTGCAGTAACATGAGGTTTAAGTTCGTACTCTCTAAATTCGAATCAGTGGAGAGTCACTGATGGCAGTGATAAGTATACCAAAATCACTGACAATCAGCAATATTTTCACTGATGAATTTTTACAGTGAAAATTTTACTGATTGTCAGTGATTTTGGTACACTTATAACTGCCATCAGTGACTTTCCACTGATTCGAATTTAGAGAGTAACGTTAACGTGACAGAATATTCGTTGAAGATATGCAATATTTCGTGATTAAAATTTTGTTAGAATTTCAAAATATGTGACATAAATATCATGTTCCACACAATTCGAGAAATTATGCACCGTTTCGTGTTCTCGATGCATATTTGAAACTTTCGAGCCTTGAATTTGAGAATTTTCTGGACTTCAACCTCATGCACTTAAAAACAGGGGAGCAGTAGATAAATTTTAATCACATTTTCGAACGCATTTTCATTTTCATTTTAAACTTGTGTCTATTGTTTATTAATTATCGCTGCGCATTTGTCTTTGATGAGTAAGATTTTATCCCATTATTATAACGACCTGGGTCATAATATAACGTATAGTATAGTATAATAATAGTCGACTGAAAACCCTAATGCGTGATATGATATGAGGATGACGTTAATTAGGGGACGTTGACAGGTCGACGATAAAGTTTCGGCAAGCTGTTTAGTTCCTTTTTCTCTCTCTCTCTCTCTCTTTTCTTTTACGACGATTTTTTTTTTTTTTTTTTTTTTGTCTGTTCAAACCTGTCGTCGAGAGGAATAGAAGAATTTGATTGAGTATATCGAGAATCTAATCTAGAATAAATTATGAAAATGATTTTAATTTGAATATATAGTTTCTCTATATAAGTATGTATGTACGCATAAACTGTTTATAAATATTAAATATACATATGTATTATATTACACACATAGTTTTCACAAAGTTTATAATAATATATATACTATTGCATAGCGCAGGTATTAATTATTACCGATCTATTGATAATCAGCTATATAACTTCAATTCGCTCCTTCTTATAATTGTTTACTGATCAGTCCGATCACAAACGATCGTGCGATATAATACGCAAATTAACTCGTCAAAATAGACGTCAGAGAACCTTTAAACAATATATAGTATTCAAATATTCTATAGGTGTATGTATAATATATCTCTTGCATGTTGCATATATATATATATATATATATACCTACTACATATATATATATATGGTTGCACGTCAGAAAAATTTATCCATACATATTACACGTTTATATACGTTCCGTGAGCTTTTACAATGAGGCGACAATGAGGATTGTAATTATTTATCCATTTTCTTTTTCTTTTTCTTTTTCTTTTCCTTGCCTATTCTCCTTTGTTCTTCTTTCCTCCAACTGTTTTATACAGCGAAGTATACACAGAAAGAAAAGTTAACTTGATTCAAGACAATTTTACGGTCCTAAAATGAAGACCGAAATTTTCTCGGATCAAATCAAAATTTTTCTCGAACCAAGAAAATTGTCCCAATTTTCTTGGTTCGAGAAAATTTTTTGATTTCATCCGAGAAAATTTCGGTCTTCATTTTTGGAAAATTTTCTTGGTTTGAGAAAATTTTTGATTTGATCCGAGAAAATTTCGGTCTTTATTTTAGGACCGCAAAATTGTCCAAATTTTCCAAATTTTCTTGGTTCGAGAAAATTTTTTGATTTGATCCGAGAAAATTTCGGTCTTCATTTTTGGAAAATTTTCTTGGTTTGAGAAAATTTTTGATTTGATCTGAGAAAATTTCGGTCTTTATTTTAGGACCGCAAAATTGTCCAAATTTTCCAAATTTTCTTGGTTCGAGAAAATTTTTTGATTTGATCCGAGAAAATTTCGGTCTTCATTTTTGTACCGCAAAATTATCTTGAGTCAAGAATAATTTTTTGTAGTAGGTAGTCAGGGTGTGAAATTTGAGCTGATATATTTTTATTCGAATAATAATTATCTTTTTGTACACGCATAGCATAAATATAATCAATAAACTAATGATATGAGTTTCTCAACCCGACATGCGTGTTTCCGGATATGCGGGGGAAAATTCTTATCTTGCCTCGAGAACGAGGTCATGCAACGAACGGTTCAACCTTCTTTCTTTGAAACGCGGTAGACCCAGATTCTCAGGACTTATACACTGCGCGACTCTGACTCTTATACATAATAGATATATATACGGGAATATGTATATACGGTATACCTACGTCATTCGATTATTATATTGTATAAGATTACAGATATATCAATTCCGCATATATTTATATAGAACATATTGTGTTTCTTATATAGATTCGTATAGAAAAGAAATAAAACTAAAACAATCTATATTCAATATTATAGTTCAGTTATTTTTCGTTTTCGTCATAATCGCGTCACTGTAAATGTCATAAGGTCGTAAGCGTCAAAAAAATATTTTTTTTGCGGATGTGCTCAAACGATGTTATATAGCATGAAAAAGATTTTGCCACCAAAAAAAAAAAACGAATTTTTTTTTTGGTGTTTACGACCTTATGTCATTAGTGACGCGATATGTAGTATGATTATGACGATCTTTAGTCTATATTCTCGTTCGTTTATTTTCGAGTTTTTCAATACCGTATATATATATATATATAAAGAAGAATCATATGTCAGATGAATTTAAGTTTAAATATACGCAACCACCTAATCTAACATTATATTCGTTATAGCAGCTGTTTTATCAAATGTTGCGCCTTATGCTAAGATGCGCGAGAGTGATGGGTCGCTCTCAAGTGTTTTTTTTTTTTTTTTTTGTACTTCATGTGGCGTATAGCTAGACAGTTTTTTTCTTTTTCTTCTTCTACTTTTCTTACATCTCGTAATTGTAACTACATAATATAATATATATATAAACAAATTAAATTAAATTAAATATCAACTCTATATAATATATAAAAAACGAGTAGGTACGGTTGCAAAATATATGACCTATAAAATTTTCGTCACATTATTATATAGAATTTTATAAAATTTTATAAAAAATATTCATGTATATGTACATACTACCTTAGATATAGTTTTAAGCGTATGCGATGTGAGATGTTGAAAAAGTAGAAGACGAGAAAAAAAAAAAAAAAAAAAAAAAAAAAAAAAAAAAGAAGCCAAAAGCGTGAACTAACTGTGTCAACACAAACTCAATATATATTATATCTATGTATACAGGTATACGCGTATAGGATACGTTTAGATATACAAAAAATTATCTCGAAAAGAATTTTTCACCTACCAAAAAAAAAAAAAAAAAAAAAAAAAAAAAAAAAAAAAATAAGAAATAATTAACACCCAATAATATATTAGCATAGTATATAACCTTATATACGTTGATCATACATATTATATATGACTTATACTATACTATCAGTGGAAAAGTTTTTCTCTAATATATCATTTAATATACGTCAATCCTTTTTATAATAGATATACGCATATAATATGCGAGTATATAATATTTACAACCGAGATTAATAAATGCGTTGTTTATAATTGCATTACATATATATATAGATGGATTGAAGGGTCAATGATTTTTCCGGTATAAAAATCTCAAATCAGTATAATAATGGAGTAATAATAAATAATATAGTTACTTAAATTATTATAGATAAAAATAAAAGTATACCTAGTATACTATAATAATAATTTTGCTAAATCATTGAGAAACCTGTTAAGGCTCATCACTAGTCGCCTACCTCCTTTTGGTCGAAATGTGTCACATTTCGATTATAATTATTCGAGCCCAGGGGTAAAAAACGCAAAAAAGACCAACGCTGCGCAAATTCAAATTCAATTCCGAACACATAGGTAAAAAAAAAAATGTTCGTTTCGTGGGAAAATCGAGTCTACAGATGGTTTTTACATTGTTAAAAAATTATTCAAATTCGATTTCCTCGGCGAACAATGTAAAAAACCATCTGTAGACTCGATTTTCGCACGAAACGAACATTTTTTTGGACGTATGTGTTCGGAATTGAATTTGAATTTGCGCAGCGTTGGCCTTTTTTGCGTTTTTTACGTCTGGGCTCAGATAATAATCAAAATGTGACACATTTCGACCAAAAGGAGGTGGGCGACTAGTGATGAGCCTTAAAAATTTTTTGCTTTTTCTTTTTTTCGTCATGATCATCATCATCATCATCCAGAAATCATTGTCTTAATATATATATAGCGGATTGAAAAAAAAAAGAAAAAAAAAAAGAAGCATGGTTATACACTTATGATACATGTACACTAAACGTAATGGATTCTGCTCCGGACGAGTTGGACAATTCTAGAAACAGCCAATCGGCGATCTGGATTTTTTTAATCCAGAGCGCCGATTGGCTGTTTCTAGAATTGTCCAACTCGTCCGGATCAGAATCCATTACGTTTAGTGTACATATCTTACATACATATATGTATATAATATGTTACTATATAGCGTAAAATCACTTACACGCTTATAATGCGGTATCACCTCATGACACCATATTCGGACAGCTAACCGCGCTCTGACGTTAATAAAATTATTACTAAACGATAAGATGGTAATGGTTGGCGGGTATTTATTTTTTCCTCTTTTTTTTTTTTTTTTTTTTTTTGTTTTTTAAACTTCTAACCAGAAGTCAGATTACTTCTTCGCTATAACCGCGACCGCGATTCTTACATCATATAACTTATTATATAAGGGAAGATCGAGGCAAAGTGTAAACCTCAGTTAAAAATTGATAAAAAAAAAAAAAAAAAAACACACACACACACAATAAAAAATGAATAATTCCTCAAAAAT
Organism: Tenthredo mesomela; assembly: GCA_943736025.1. NCBI lineage: Eukaryota > Metazoa > Arthropoda > Insecta > Hymenoptera > Tenthredinidae > Tenthredo > Tenthredo mesomela. The sequence continues at coordinate 25,367,776 of OX031017.1, read as the reverse complement.
AATTTTTTTTTTCAACCATTTTCCCGGGTCTTCGCCGTACATCTCCATCTTATATATTACATGATAAAAATTCTAATCGTTTTCTACGCGTAAAATGATCACCTTGTAAGCTTGATAGCTATAGGTGTGTATGTAGTAAAACACAACAGAGTCGTTAATCCAGTAGCTTATCAGTTCCAAGGTGCCGCGCAGCCGTTCAAAATTTCAATCTTATCGCTTCCTCCGTGCAGATCGTGATGATCTTTGTATTATACATATACCTATGGATAATAAAAATTTAACACCGGAACTAATCGCTATATAATTTAAAAAATTCGATTACATAGGTACCTAAAACTATAGCTACAATTTTTTAAAAATTCATAATTATAGGCAATCATTCTTAAAAATATATGTATAGTAGACCGGTTCAAAAAAAAATCGACTATTCTTTTTTTTTTTCAATTTTCGCATTGAAATACTTTCGGAGGGGTGAAAAAAGATGCCTGTTAAAACCGGAGCTCTTAATATTAAGATTAAGGTGCTTTCCTAGGCAATTCCACCAGTCCTGAAAACATCGTGAAAAAATGTGATATTAAACGGAATATCTCTGCCTGGGCACCGAAATCAATGAAACAAAATACGTCGCGCAATTCTATGTGCGACTCCGAACATGTACAGCCCAAAAAATGTTCGTTTTGCGCGAAAATAGAGAAGATATCCATGAAAAACGGTTTTAGAAACGTTTTTCATGGATATCTTCTCTATTTTCGCGCAAAACGAACATTTTTTGGGCTGTACATGTTCGGAGTCGCACATGGAATTGCGCGACGTATTTTGTTTCATTGATTTCGGTGCCCAGGCAGAGATATTCCGTTTAATATCACATTTTTTCACGATGTTTTCAGGACTGGTGGAATTGCCTAGGAAAGCACCTTAAGAGGTCGCTCATCGCGGATTTCTATTTTCCATTTAAATAGCATAGGAATTTTTTTTTTTTTTTTTCTTCAGAATTTCGTAACTCACAAACCAATGAACAAATCCAAATGACTCTTACATATTTTGATAGGGGATTGAACACTCTGAAAAATGTATCTATCATTGTGGAAAAAAAATCACAAAAAAAAAAAAAAAAAATAGTTGACTCAACTATAAATTGAACTTTGAGCTTGAATAACTTTGGAAGGAGTCAATTTATCAAAAAATGATAAGAGAAGCTTTTTGTAGAGTGTTCAATTTCCTATGAAAATATGTTTGAGTCATTTCGATTTGTTCGTTGGTTTATGAGCTACAAAATTATATATAAAAAAAAAAAAAAAAAACTTCCTATGCTTTTCAAATGGAAAATAGAAATCCGCGATGAGCGACCTCTAAATCTTAATATTAAGAGCTCAGCTTTTAACAGGCACCTTTTTTCAGCCCCCCCAAAGTATTTCATTGCGAAAATTGAAAGAAAAAGAATAGTCGATTTTTTTGAACCGGTTTAATGTATAGGTATAATAATTTATTTAAACACCAACTATTGAACAATTTTAAATTTAAATGCCATGTTTTTGTTTTTTTTTTTGTTTTTTTTTTTTGTTTTCATTTAGAATGGTAAAACGCTTTGGCTCAAATTCGAATATTTAATGCAGTCTTTAATTGGCAGAGACACGAAATATACAGTCAAAGTTTATAATGAAATCGAATCGATGAATCAGAGACTATGATTTTGCATATACCTATACATACAGACACAGTATATACTATACAGCTATGTATTATATTGTAATTCAAATAATTAAAGTCAATGTCTTATTGGCTATATTGGGGGTCGGGTCTCTCGAAGCTAGGGATAATTTAATTTCATTAATCTTATTATACATACGTATACCTACTATAACATATTATGCAAGAATATTTATAGTCTAAACCTTGCAATTAAAATTAAAATTAATAGCCTGTCGCTCGCGCTTATACTAGTTAGAGATGAAATTTTATATATACTATTATAATATACTAAATACATTTATTCACGTTGTATATTTTATATAAATTAAAAATATTTATAATATAGGCCCAGAGAAGCAAAAAAAAAAAAAAAAAAAAAAATAGCCGGATGTTGTCATTGTTTTTTGGCTTTGGCGCGCACGCGTTTTCCATTCAAAATTAATACCAATACCGCAATACCAACAAACAAAAATGATACAAAGGTATATATGTATCTATGTACGTATAGTATATGAATTACGGTTCTTGACTCGCGAATTTGTTTCGCATCAGGAACTATCAACTACGATATTTTTTTAAGACCGGGGGTATTCGGGGAGGTAACACGCGGATATCTCGTGTGTATAAAATACAAATGGGCGCGAAATACCGATATAAATATATATATACACCTATATGTATAATCAACACCAGGCTTTTTATGACTCTATTTAAAAATAAACTCCATCGATAATAATTATTACTCGCGCACGATCCATTATATTATATATATACAGTCTTCTTCGCCACGGGTGTAAAAACTTTCATATATATATTTGTCTATACATTATATAGCAAGTTTCTTTTTTTTTTTCTCTTTTTTTTTTTCATTCTTTTCCTTTTGTAACTTTTTTAATCAATTAGATTCAATCGTCTCGATGAAATAAATTCAATCATTTACAAAATATATATAATCTGAATATAATGATAATAATAATTGTTATTTCATTTGAATAGGTACTACTACGCGATATATAAAGCAATTCAATTGTATAATATAAAAGTTTTCGAAAAATTAATCGTAATTCTTTGATTCATTAATATCCCCACGATTTATTACCTTTATACTATATATCGCGTTACTAATGCCATAAGGTCGTAAGCGCCGAAAAAAAAAAAAAAAAAAAAAATTTCGTGTTTTTGGTGGCAAAATCTTTTTCGTGACATATAACATTGTTTGGACATATCCACAAAAAAAATAATTTTTTGGGCGCTTGCGACCTTATGACATTAGTGACGCGATATAATGTATACGTGACGAGGTTCCTAATATAGGACATAGTTTTTTTTCCTTTCTTTTTCCTTTTACCTATATAGTATTTCCCTTCGACGAACGAATTTACTACTACTACTAGGTACGTACCCATATATCGCGTCACTAATGCCATAAGGTCGTAAGCGCCAAAAAAAAAAAAAAAAAAATTTTCGTGTTTTTGGTGGCAAAATCTTTTTCGTGCCATATAACATCGTTTGGGCATATCCGCAAAAAAAATAATTTTTTGGGCGCTTACGACCTTATGGCATTAGTGACGCGATATATCGATCCGTATACGAATTTCTGCTACATAGAAATCGTCAATAATAATTATAATCGTATATAATCAAATTTCGATCGTTAAACTATCAAAGATATTGATAAAACTATATGTACTATATATACGATATGTTGAAGAAGATTAACTTTCAATGTACGCGACAAATATTGTTATAACTACGCAATTTATAGGCAAGTCTTGTCTAGTTAATAACCCTGTAGAGTATATATATATAAGTTTACCGTGCAATAAATAAACGCGAATCTTTAAGGATATACGCGATTGTAATATAATGGAATGACGTTCGTCGTTCAGGGATTTTCCGAATTTACAATTATTTCCTGGTACCGTGTAAGTTAATACGCTTTATTCTCTCTTGCGTCGAGAATTAACTATATATAATACGTATATATACTCATTGCGCCTCTCTATATACATACCTTTATACGTTAGATTTCTATATACAAACGCGACGATTCGGATTAAAGATAAGATTGTGTATAAAAAAAAAAAAAAAAAAAAAAAAAAACACCTGTAATTCTGTCACGGAAAATACCTTATATATTATATACGCACCTATATATCTACTGCTATAACACTATATATGTATACAAGTACGAGATATTTTTACCAATAATTAATCTATGGAATTCAATTATTCACTGCGTTTATATATTAGACCGGTTCAAAAAAATCGACTATTCTTTTTTTTTTTTTTCAATTTTCGGATTGAAATACTTTCGGAGTGGTGAAAAAAGATGCATGTTAAAAGCGGAGCTCTTAATATTAAGATTTAGAGGTCGCTCATCGCGGATTTCTATTTTCCATTTGAATAGCATAGGAATTTTTTTTTTTATTTTTATTTTTTTATATAATTTTGTAGCTCACAAACCAATTAACAAATCCAAATGACTCATACATATTTTCATAGGAAATTGAACACTCTACAAAAAGTTTCTCTTATCATTTTTTGATAAATTGACTCCTTCCAAAGTTATTCAAGCTCAAAGTTCAATTTATAGTTGAGTCAACTATTTTTATTTTTATTTTTTTTTTGTGATTTTTTTTTTTTTCCACAATGATAGATACATTTTTTAGAGCGTTCAATCCCCTATCAAAATATGTAAGAGTCATTTGGATTTGTTCATTGGTTTGTGAGCTACGAAATTCTGAAGAAAAAAATATAAAATTCCTATGCTATTTAAATGGAAAATAGAAATTCGCAATGAGCGACCTCTAAATCTTAATATTAAGAGCTCCGCTTTTAACAGGCATCTTTTTTCACCCCCCTGAAAGTATTTCAATGCGAAAATTGGAAAAAAAAAAAAAAAAAAGAATAGTCGATTTTTTTGAACCGGTCTAGACTAAAATTTTTACGCACAACAATAAAACGAATGTACCTATATATGCGTTGGTATTTTCTTTCGATAAATTATGCAGAAATTTCAATAAAACTAATATATGCAAATATTTGTATAAATTGCTCCGTTTTATCACGCGCGTATCAAAACTTGATTAATTAATTAATTGATTGATATTTTTGTTTGTTTTATTATACTTATAATTTATATACTATACTTGAATATGGATAAGGACTATATTGTAAGACATTTAAGATGTATTTATATTTCTTTATGCGGATTCGAGATAAATTTTAGAAATTTGTTTAGTAACGCGGATGAACCACGGTACGTGATTTGAATTTTATACATTACTTTGCGTTTAATGGTCGATATTATATATATATATATGTATAAGAATCCGGTTTTTATAGTATTTTAACTTGAATCGATAATACTGCTTTTTGAACCTGATGCGATGATCGCGTTAATAGGATAAAATGTAAAAATATTTTAAAAGATATACCTACTCGTGTAGTATAGGTATGTAGCTCCTGCGTTGAACAAGAAATAAAAGACAGACAAAAAAAAAAAAAAAAAAATTAGGCGCCGTTAGGTATGTGTCGCGGCGGTTTATATGCGAATTTTAATCAATCAATAAAAAAAAAAAAAAAAAAAAAACCTCGCGGTTTTATAGATTTATCTAAATTTGAATTTTATTCCACAAATTTGGGAAGTAGATGAGAATTTGTCAAATTCTTCGCCACGATCATTAGTTGAAATCGATTGAGATTTCAAGAAAAAAAAAAAAAAAAATGATAAAAAAGAAGAAAATAAATAGTAGATTGAATATGTTAATTTTATGCTACCGAAAGGTTGGCGCCTCAAATCGATTATTTAAAATAAATCTGAAAATTCGCAGTATTGCGGTTTACTATATAAATTTGGCTTGATAAAATAACACGAAAAAGAGGTAAAAAGAGAGAAAGAAAAAGAAAAAAATCGTTAGCCCAATTTTGTTATTGAATTAATTTAACGAAACATTGACACACTTGCTTCATAATAATTGCAACTCTCATCTCAAAAGCGCAGATTGTTATCTATGTAAAAGATTTATCACGAAGCAAAGTAAAAAATCCTGTTTATACATAAAATTAAGTATACCTTACATATCTTCTATACGCATACCTCATTTTTATTTATTTATTTTATTTATTTTTTTTTTTTTTCATTAAAGTTTCATTAGAAATCACCGCATAAACTTTAAGAAGAGCTTTAAATTTCGCAAGATTTTTTTTATTTTATTTTATTTATTTATTTATTTATTTTTATCGTATAGGTATATAAGATTTGAGATATTAGGAACGAATATATATACTTGTATATATGCGATGATATAAAATGTCAATTAAATTAGTATAAGAACGACGAAAAGAAAAAAAAAAAAAATGCGCATAATAAGTCGTGAGAAAAAAATTTAAGATGAAAGAATAATAAAAAAAAAAAAAAAAATTTGAAAAAAAAAAAAAAAACAGTATATTGTAAAAAATGGTAAAATTGTAAGGTGTGGTAAAAATTCTATGCACAGACATTTTTACATATCGTCTTCATTATTATTACTCGGTGAATTAATGATTTTTTTTTTTCAAATTTTTTTCTTCTCTCTTTCTCTCTCTCTCTCTCTCTCTCTCTTTCTTTCTTCCTATCCCTTATCTTATACTTCCATCTATTCTTATACTAAATCATCGCGTTTTTAGTTACGACAAACATAAATCGTATACCTATAGTGGGATGAACGGGGAGAGAGATGGGAGAGTTGCGGAGTTGGAGGTGGAGGTGTATAAGCTCGTTGTTTTTATAGTATCAGTCGAAAATTTAAACCAAATATACAAAACTCTGAGTGAAGAAGATTTACTCGAAGATATATTACAGCTTTAGATAACAAGAATTATAGCGTAGCTATATAAATTATAAGTAAACCAACCGAAAGAACGACTATTATCTACCGTAGTAGTAGTATAGAACCTTACTGCTCCTACTGCTGCTGCTGCTGCTGCATTTACTAGTCGACTTGCGCGGCTATCCTCGCGTTTCGCACGCACATTTAGGGTATACGATCAATGATCGGTGTATCTGTATGTACATATATTATTATTTTTTCATTTAAAAACGCGAATTCTATCATTAAATCATAGTCTTATACCTTAAAATATAATAAATTCATTAAAATCAATCTAACATCTCGTATATCCCATATAAGTGCAGCAAGCGTGTGTATAATTCATTAATCAATATCGTATCGGCGTAATTAATTTAAAAAAAATATAAAACAATGAATCTGTTTCATTATTTTTGAATTTCGTTATAAATTTTTAATAAATTTGTTTTATTTTTATTTTTTTATTTACAGCCCTCCAACAATAACAAGGAACAACCTCGTATAAGGCATGGATCATCTACTGCATCGCCCAAGGAATCACGACGTCAAAGAGAAAGCCATGCAGGTTCTTATTCGGCAGTTAGCGCATTTCGACAATGGAGAAGAAGCACTTCCGTTGGTAATCGATCTACTTCAGTACCAACTTCCGGTTCTACTGCAACAAACACCAATAAACTACCCAACGATCCTGCTACGGTACGAAGACTCGAACAATTTCCAATTCTGCTTTCCGACACATCAATGCCAGATGAGGATTTATCCCTCAAATTTCTTGCTTTGGTACGGATCATATATATATTCATTCTTCAAACTAAAAGAGCGAAAAAAAAAAAAAAAAAAAAAAAAACAGAAAAGAGATAGAGAGAATGAATGAATGAAATTTTATTGATTGACGTTTATTCTTATCTTTTTTTTTATTATTTTACAGAACGCATTGGATCTCACAGCTCCGGCAAGCGATGTGTTGTTAAAAAATCGTCTGAAGTCATGGTTTCAATTAACCGGACATAAAGACGGTTTCGCACCAGCTGGTCCTGGAACAGTTTGGAAAAAACGTACCGGAGGTACTGAGAACACTGAGAGAATGGTTTACGAAGCATTGAGCAAAGACGATACAATGAGGGATTGCGTGCCGCGATATTATCGCGAAGTTGAATACAAAGGATACACGTTCATCGAACTACAAGATTTACTATTTGGTTTTAACGATCCACACGTAATGGATATTAAAATGGGAACTCGTACGTTCCTGGAGTCCGAAGTATCTAAGACTACAGCTAGACCAGATTTATATGAAAAAATGGTAGCTGTTGATCCGGAAGCACCTACTGTTCAGGAACACGAGGAAAGAGCTGTTACTAAATTACGATATATGCAGTTTAGAGAACAACAAAGTTCCACTTGTAGTCATGGGTTTAGAATTGAAGCGATGAAGTTACCAGGAGCACCGCCGATTACAGATCTTAAAAGAGTCAAGTCACATGACGAGGTCCTTAATACAATGGCAGGTTTTTTGAAAGGAAAAGAAATAACGAGGAACAAATTACTTCAACGACTTAAAAATTTAAGAACAAAATTCGAAGAGTCAACGTATTTCAAAAATCACGAGGTAAATTATTTTTGAATTATTTTATATATAAAAAAAAAAAAAAAAAAAATGTTGATCTCATTCTCTTTTATTTATTTATTTATTTATTTATTTAATCTTTTTTTTTCTTTCTATTTTTCAGGTGATTGGCAGCAGCATTTTTATGATATACGATGAAGATAAGGTCGGTGTATGGCTTATAGACTTTGCTAAGACATGTAAAGTTTCGGACGATCAGAAACTCACGCATAGATTAGCGTGGGAAGAAGGAAATCATGAGGAAGGATTTTTACTTGGATTAGATAATTTGATTTCGACTATTGAAGAGGTTGATATCTCTTTGTAGATTTAGTATTTATGTACATAACAACAATACAAAAATTTACTATATTATAATATAATAATTCTATCCCCGCGTTTGACTGAAAGAAAAAAAAAAAAAAAAAAAATATTTCTTTTTATTTAATTATTATAAATTATTATTTAGATATATAGAGAATAGAATAAATAGAAAATTCTTTGGTCTGATTATACTTAGATTTTAAAAATCATTATTTATATAAATATTTCTGAAATAAATTACGTTTCAATTATATATTATTGATTAAAACAATAATTTTCATTTACTTCTATGTGTTTATATTATTTTGTCTCAATTTTATACTAACTACATACATAATTTTAAGTTTTTAAGATTAATAAATGGTACAAATGAAAAGATAATTTAAATAACGAGGAACAACAGATATTCTACCGATTGAGATACTTCGAATTTTAATACATGTATACACTAACGATATCTGATACTGTAGCCCCTGAGCATCCGAGACCGAGGATACATCACTTTAAGCTGACCTCTGTTGTGTGAGCTCTCAAGTCAGCTTGATGTACCCTCGGTCTCGTATGCTCAGGGGCGAAAGTTTCAGATTCTGTTAGTGTACACTTATACACACATAATTACATATACCACGCAATAATTGCGGTTTGTTCGGTTTATGACCGTGTGAAACATCCGCTTTCTTATCCTAAATGATTTGCTACATTGGCAAACGTATGAATACGTAATCATCGCAGTTAAAATAATGGCTTAAAAGAAACGCTTGATATAAAATAAAATACAATAAATTCTTTCTTTATCACCTTTCGTATAGAACGTATGCATGTAATTTAATTTTTGGTAAACAGATATATGTATCTATTTATTTCTACTATACCAGACTATTTTTATTCGCGTATGCTTGCCGATATTAGATAATATCATAATATTTATGAAATTGCTACTGAATATTTACTATCGGTTAAAAGTCAGCTGTGATATTAAATATCACCGATTAACGCGACAGAATTTTATTCAAAGTTACATAATATGAATAATAATCAATTGCTTTGTTATTTTCACTTTCCCCTCCCGGCGATTGTTTATTTATTATTACTTCTTTTTTTTTTTCAATAAGCAAAAGTTTAAACAGAATAGTAGGAATGTTCTCAGTAATAATTCTTACTTTGAGTTGTTTTTTTTTAATTGTTCGTTCGTTTGTACAGATCGCTAGTTTTGATACCTCCTCCCGCAGCAGGTACTCCATTGATACATAGAGAGCGCTGGTCGCGTATGAATGAACGAATGGTAAGATAGTGGTGCTGCACAAATATGCGGATAAAAACAATTACTACCTTTTCTGAGAAGCGCTCGTATATGAATGAAAAGATAGTGGTGCTGCACAAATATGTGGACAAAAAAAAAAAACTACGACCCTTTCTTCATATTCTTGGAGGCGTGGCAAATAGCGCATTGTAAAAATTCTGAAAAGCACAGTAGAAAAAACTACTAACTCTTTATTAGATTCATTGATACAATAAAAGACAGTGGCGCCTGGAAATAATGCGAAGAAGTTGAAAAGAATTACTGATTTTTTATTGCATTTATGTTCCTATATTTAATACAATTATAGTTTTACAAAGAAGGACGAGTGTTTTTATGATTTTTATAAAATCAAATGAAACTTCCCAAATGTTAAAAACATTGAAGATGTGTTTTCCGAACAATTTCGAGTTCATTGGAGGGATTTTTTTTTTTCTTTCTGTGAATCATACCTGCTATATCTATATGCCCAATATATTTTTATGAATAATAAACAAATTATCATTTTCCAAACTACAAAAATATATTCCTAAACTTTCCCAAACAATTCCCAAACCATTGTGTCGATAATAAAATAAATTAAATTTATTTGCCTGCTAAGTATTATACAGGGGGATTCAGAATTCGTGACGAATCTCTTGAGGGTTTAATCCTTGAAAATTGAAATCACTCCAATGAATGTACTTCTACTTGTGTTTCTTTTGCCCTTAAACCCTATCAGGGTCACGGCATAATAAAATTCTCTCTACTCTACTCGACTCCTTGTCAAAATTGGGATCGAAAGTTCCTTAGCCATTTTTCTGAAAAATGATTTTTTTCCTTGGAATTTTTTTTTTTTTTCCAACAAACAATTTTTTTTCAATAATTTTTTTTTTTTTTTTTTTTTTTGTAACGAATCTCTTGACGGGGTTAATCCTTGTCAAAATTGGGATCGAAAGTTTCTTAGCTATTCTTCCGAAAAATAATTTTTTCCTTGGAACCATAACACATTTTTTAAACATCTTCCACCAAATAAGAAACTTTGACTGAGAAATCTCTCTATTATTGAAAAAAAAAAAAAAAACAAAAACTCATTGGCATCATATATGTGATTCGTTGAAATTGACAAATGATAGAGAAGAAAAAAAAATTTCCAAGGAAAAAAATTATTTTTCAGAAAAATGGCTAAGGAACTTTCGATCCCAATTTCGACGAGGATCAACCCTTCAAGAGATTCGTCACGAATTCCGAATCACCCTGTATATGTAGCCCATTTTCCCCTGAACAGAAATGTGGATAGCTTTATAAATTGATTTTTTTTTTTTTTAATCGCTCGAGTTGACAACACTGAAAATTAGTTCTTCATTGCAATTCTAACTTTTTGAATATCGATTATATCTGACAAAATTCCGAGGGTGTCAACCCGGGCAATTCAAGAAGTATCCCCATACATTTCTTCCTCGAATAGAAACTTGGATCGCTCTAGAAATTGATTTTTCTTGAATTATCGCGCGAGTTGACAACCCCGAAAATTGTATTTTTATATTCTCATATTGACTTCCTGAGTACCTATCGATGTTTTAAAAAAATTTCGAGGGTGTCAATTCTTGTGCGACACAAGACAATCCCCATACACATTCTTTTCTATGGTTACTCTAAAAAATGTTCAATTTTTGACCCCTAAACCGCTCATACAAGATCGCCAAGTTTATTATCAATTTCAAAATTACACGAATATGTCTTCATTTTGTGTAAGATTCAAAAAAAAAAATCCTCTGTCAGAAGTTTGCGGACAGAGACGGTGAGGACCATCCAAAAGTAAAGCCCGCACACGCCAAAGGCATGGACACTGAAAAATATTCCCCGCCAAGGTTGCTTACTGCAGTCTATATGATGCAAAATATGAATGATCGAACAACTTTCTGCTACTATGCTATTAGGCCAGTAAAAATAGACGTTTTTTTTGGTCAACTTTGCACTAAATTTTAGGTGTGATTTTATTTTTTTATAAGGTTTAGTATCACTTACTAAGTATAAAATCACAAAATGCTGACAGATTCCGGTGGAGCTTCAGACGCCATCTTGAAAAAACGTTGCTGGCCGATATCTCGGAAACTATGCACTTTAGGCCAAAAGTCATATGGACCATTATTGTAGAAAATAAAATTTCGAGTCTTTTGTTTCCCACAAACTTTTTTGTAAAACTTACCGTTTGCGATTTATGGCTCATTTAATGAACAGGTTTTTCTATTTCGGCCGATAACTCGTCTAATGTTGGATTAATCAATAAAACCTGTTCATTAAATGAGCCATAAATCGTAAACGGTAAGTTTTACAAAAAAGTTTATGGGGAACAAAGAACGCTAAATTTTACTTTCTACAATAATGGTCTTCATGACTTTTGCCCTCAAGTGCATAGTTTCCGAGATATCGGCTAAAAACGTTTTTTCAAGATGGCGCCTGAAGCTCCACCGGAATCTGTCAGCATTTTGTGATTTTATACTCAGTAAGTGATACTAAACCTCATGAAAAAATAAAATAACACCTAAAATTTAGTGCAAAGTTAAATTCTATTTTTACTGGCCTATATACTCAACATTCTCTCACCTGCCAACCCGGCGAATAATCGCCTAATGATTGTTAAAGATACGCAGAACGAGAACTGAAGGTCATTATAACCGCCGAAAACTAAACCTTATCGGTTGAATACCTTTTAGAGTGTCGCAGATAATGTCCGTCTGAAATCTATTTGTTTGCCTTACGGTATTATATAGCGTTATTACCGCTAGTTAAACTAAGATTCAAGATTTATTTACATCAATCAACACTTCTGTCAACTTTTACTCGAATCAATTCATCTTTGTATTAATCTTATACGCATCTCCGTACAGATGAGAGAACAATGTAATGTAAATGTTTTAATATAGTTTTATTCGTCACAGCTGATAAAATACACAATAAAATTCGCTTAGCATCCATACGCTATGTTCTATTCGATACATTCATTTAATATCAGTTTAGTTAGATTCATGACTAATCCCCCCGCACGAAATGCTGTCAAGCCAACTCCGACTTATTCAACTCGGTCTTCGATTCGGTAGTCTTATTAAGTTCGTCCTGAATGTCCTGCAATGATCTTCGCTTCGTCTCAGGTAGCATTATGTAGATGAAAATCGCCGAAAATATGGTAATCACCGTGAATCCCCAGAAGGACACGTGAATCCCAAACGCGTCGGCGACAACTTGATAAAGTTTTGACACAGCCACACCAGCCGCGGCGGCAGCAACGATACAAATCACTATGGCCAAGGCCTTCACGTTGTAGGCAAACAGTTCTGACTTTACGACATGAAGAAGAGATCCGAGACCAACCGAGTAGCAGACTAAGTAACCCACAAGAGCAGTCACGGGTAGCCACCAAATTGCACTGACGTCAGTGCCGTTAGCTTGCAACTGGAAGTATAAAGCCTCTCCTGCGAATAAATGACAAATTCTGTTACATGGTGTTCACTTTAGCTATACCCTTGTATCGTTTCTATAATATTATGTTCATCAATCTACAGATCCCATTAAATATTTAGATGCACGTAGTGTACGTCAGGCAAGTACGTATATCAGATTCGCGAAAATTTCGAGCCCTTCCAGACTATCAGAGCAAAATGTCTCCCAACGATGACTATCTATTGAGTCAACGGATCAATTCACAAATCAACAAATAAACGAAGGAGAATACCTTGCAATACATGTAGTTACAAGTACGATAGGAGACAGTCCCTGAAGTACTCAGGTAGACACCGTATAGACCATTTTGGAAGAAGTATTAATTGTATTTGACTGGCAATCGTTCACGGTGTTTGGTACAATTTGAGACCTTACCTCCTAGAAACACGAATGAACCGCAAGTGGAAAATAATAGCAACGGTCGTCGCCCGGCTAAGTCTACGGTGAAGATAGTCAGCACTCCGCTGAGGAGTTGAATCACTCCGAGTATGATGACGGAAATGTTTGTATCCATCGAGGATCCAGACGCCTCAAAAATTAGGCCACTATAGGATAGAACGGCGTTTATTCCGCTTAACTGTTGAGCCATCGTCAATCCCAAGCTGATTATCAGTGCCTGTTTGAATTATATGATGCCATGAGTTATCGATCTCTTTCCTCGTAAACGCACATGATGAAGTTCAATGGTATCTTGCAGTAATTTGTAAATATGAAAGAGTTCCCCATATCGTAGAAAAATGTTGGGCAGTTGATTCACAGAAGAATCACGAACTTCGAGTATTTACATATTATTTCTCGCCTGAATACACTAGTAAGGCATAATTATAACTTTAAAATGGGTAGCTAGTATGAGATTGAAATGACTCGGTACCACTGGCAACGGCGAGTGCAGAATGCCTGTACGCTATAATTCAGACTTAAAAGTATTTGATCCAAACATGCTTCATTTTAGTGAGAAAATATCATTCTTATACCTTACGATTTCCTGGTACCATTATTAGCTCCCTCAAGCTTCCAACATTTTCCCGGTCGAACTTTACATTCTCTTGTAATCTTTTCAGTTCCTCGCTCACGTTTACGTTTCCTCGGAACCACAGCAGACTCTTCTCAGCACGATCTGGCTTGTTCTTCATTATCAAGAAGTAAGGTGACTCCGGCAACCAGACAAATATCAGTCCAAAAACGAGAGGCAAGACTCCTCCAATTGCAGCAAGAACCACACGGCTAACCCATGGACCGACACAATAAGCCAGCAGAATACCAACGTTCAACATGATGCTGAGCATGGTAGTCAGAGCACCTCGGATTCTATCGTCTGCAATCTCCCCCAAATACATAGGTGCAGCTGTATACGCCGTTCCCATGCCGAATCCAGCCAAAAACCTTGAAGGTGCATTGAATCGTATTACACGGCTCAGCTTGACTCAACTATCGAGAGATGTTAGGGATCAACTTAAAAAAGACAGTTATTGTACCTTGCGACGATAAACCACCAGTAATTTTGTGCTAGACCGATAAGAATGCAGGATACCAAGTTAGGAATTATGGTGATAAGGAGAGTAAATTTCCTGCCAATTCTGTTGACCAATGGTGCCCCAACAAATGGACTACATAAGGCTCCAACTGTGAGAAAGCTGACAATCCAAGAACCTTCACTAGATGTTATGGGGATATCAGAATCAGCCGCCTGAAGTTTGAGCAGAGACGGTGAAGCCCATCCAAAATGGAAGCCCGCACATGCCAGAGCCAGAGCCACTGAAAAATGCACGCACAGATTGCTTACTTTATAAGGTGTTGACTGAATGGTCAAGGACTATTGTGCTCCTATTGGGATGATGCAATGTTTCTCACTGAACTGAACTTTCTCACCTCCAAATCCGGCGATTATTTGTGTAGAGATCTTTGACTTTTCCATATTGATCAACCAAGACGCACACCCGCTAAACACTTTGCGATGAGCTGAAAATCAGCATAACCATACCCCGAAATAAGCTTTGTCGTTTAAATACCTTTCCAAATGGATCAGATAACGTACATATCACCTTGAATCTAAAGAATATCTACTCCTTTTATCGCACCTGATTAATTTTTTAAAAGTCGATAGAATATTCTGTTAACAATCGCTCATATCAATTCCACTTGGATCCTATACAAGTGTCCTGGAACAACGTCACTTATAGTTCAACGATTTTCTAAGAAACTATGTTGTTTTAGATGTCAGGATAAATCCGGATTTACGAAATATGATAAAAATTATGGATAACAAATGTTGATAATCAATAGCTGCTATAGCTATGCGTTGTGGTGGGGCACTCCGGAATAATGTGATATTCTCAATCGTTTTGCTTTTCTGCGATAGTACTCCGGAGGTTTTGAATCATTCAAGACTAGGGGCTCTGCCCCTGCGCGCGCGCCAACCCCGCTCGGCTATCTTTTCTTAGGGCATATAGTTTTTGATAATCTTTTTTCTGCTACTGGAAACAGAGAAATTGGAAACGTTGTAATGGTCGCAGTCTTCCTTCCCGGTAAAAATCAGTATAAATTTCTGGCTATTGCAGTGTGATCCAAAATCGTTATATGTACTGCATATTTTGGGCAGTATGCGGACAAACATATTCGATATATTTCTGCAGCCCGTGACTTCCATTGTTCAACATCTGCGATTTGTAATCGTCTTTTGAAAAAAGTGGCAAACCGTAAGTCTAGTCCCCGAGTACATAATCTTCGGATTCGGTTCAATGACGTGCCGCACATAAAGCCAGGATTACGATCAACTTAACGTAACGTAACTTAACACAACGGAATGTACCTATAGTTTTGAAAGTTAGCGAGCGCGCAGGCGTTTTTTTTTTTTTTTTATCTTATTGGGGTGGGCACTCAACATCCGGCCCCCATTTCCTCACTTGTGAGAATGGTTACCATACTTATAGTACGGGATCTCAGAATCCGCGATAAGTCAATCGAGCTATACCAGTATGACAGCCATTCTCATTAAATTCTCTCCGTGCATGTACGACTCTTCCCCTTTTTTCCTTCTCTTCAATACGATTCCGAATTCGTGATCATACGAATGAATTATCTGGGGTAAATATTTTGCGTCCGCAAGATGCGTAGTCGAATGTAGCACGTTGGAAGAAATGAATTTTTATGGAACACCCCATTGTCTCGTTTATAACGTTATATCCCATTATAAATTACGATAACAGATTCTCCGGAATTATAGATTCCACTTGATCTGCAGATGCCAAATTAGGTACAACATCTTCAACGATACAGAGTATGATGATTGTTTAATAGTTTTATTATTCGTCACAGCTGATACACGGAAAGAAATGTATGGCGTTTACCACAATACTGCAGGTATGGTATTGAGGCAGATACTGAAACAGTATCCAAGATATTCCTATACACTATCGCAACGAGTCCCATAAGTATGGCGTTATCCACCATACTTATGGGAATATCTCGGATACTGTTTCAGTATCTGCCTCAATACCATACCAGTATTGTGGTATACGCCATACATTTCTTTCCGTGTAAGATATCACAATAAAATTCGCTTAATAACCATACGCTATGTTCTATTCGATACATTCATATATCAGTTTAGTTAGATTCATGAGTAGGGCCAGGAATTTAGTTTTCTTAAAAGAGAGAGACAAAAGATGGGAGGAGCTAAAACTTTTGATTGGTTGAATTTTGATAGATTTGTATTTGTTTATTTGAATCGAGTGAAGCGAGCAATGAAGCAAAAATAAGTTTATTGAGAATATTGAAAGAATTTTGGCCAGACCCCAATCAGATCCTCTGGCTGGCGCCTAGCCAGATCCGCTGGCTAGGCATTGCAGAGACTTTTGTTACAGGCCAGGCATGGCTCAGTCCAGTTAGTCTGGCCATAGCCAGTCCAGATTCATGGCAAACTGGGCAGGCGCTGGGTCGCGCCAGAATTCAATTTCTGCACGGGATTCATCGCCGCTGCACTGGTCGATAGATGCGGCAGAAAATTTGTTCTTCTTATCACAACTATTCCTTACCTTGGTTCATGCATCCTTATAGGTTTCGCGCAGAGCTACTGGTGGTTTGTCGTTGCGAGGTACAATAATTATTTCTTTTCTCAATTGATCTTTGACATATCTTAGGAGCTTGTATATATATATATATATATATATAGAATGCATGAACCAAGGTAAGGAATAGTTAATACAAGTTAATGCATTTTTAAGATTCATTGCTGGGATCGCCATGGGAATGTCGTATACAGTAGCGCCCATGTATTTGGGGGAAATTGCGGACGATAGGATTCGAGGTGCTCTGGGTACCATGATGAGTCTCATAATGAACGTTGGTATTTTACTCACTTATAGTGTCGGCCCGTGGGTCGACCGTGTAGCTTTGGCTGGCATGGGAGCCGCATTGCCTATCGTCTTCGGGCTGATGATCATCTGGGTACCAGAGTCACCTTACTTTTTGATTATGAAGCAGAGGCCGGATCAAGCTGAGAAGAGTCTTCTCTGGTTAAGAGGAAACGGTAACGTCAGCGAGGAACTCAAAAAATTACAAGTGAATGTAGAGTACGACTTGAAAAATCGTGGCGGCATAAAGGATCTGGTAAAGATACCGGGGAACCGTAAGGTACGCATTATTTTTACATTCCTCATAGTTTCCTCAGCAACTCGTATTTTTTCAAAATTTTCGTAATCGTACGCCGTAGTTAAAAAAACATAAAAACCATTACCAACGGTATGCCGTTACGGAAATTTTGAAAAAAAATCGAAAATGTCGAGTGTGTCTATGAAAGCTCTTGACTCCCTCGATAACATATTGGATTTTCAAAACAAATCGGTTGAGTCAATCAGAAAAAAAATTATTTTACACATTTTCTTTTTTTCTTTCTTTTTCTCAACAACCAATTGAGATTGAGGTCTGATACTTCCAGGAACTTACCTATCCATAAAATATCATTCAGTGATTCGCAAAAGGCATTTTCACCCTGCTTATCCCCCTATGGCGTTTATACATCATTGAACCTTCTACCTATAAAGGAACGCGACTAGGCTCTGATTATCGTCCTTGGATTGATAGCCGCCCAACAGCTGAGTGGAATAATTGCAATTTTGGTGTACAGCAGCTTGATATTTGAGGCATCTGGATCTACGCTGGATTCAAGCATTTCCGTCATCATACTCGGAGTGATTCAACTTCTCAGTGGACTAGTCACTATCTTCACCGTAGATTTAGCCGGGCGTCGACCCTTGCTGTTGTTTACCGCTGCCGGTTCAATTCTGTTCCTAGGAGGTAACATACAACATTTTGACATGGTCCAAATCACCGTGAACGATAGTTTGCAAAATACTTTTCAGGGACGGTATTTTATCATGAACGTTCCCACGTCTGTTAAATTGTAGATATAATTATTCATTGATTTGTTCAATGCTTATTCATCAATTATAATTGTCGATTTGATGATAAGTTATCAGCGCGAGACTTTTTTTTTTGATAGGAGTCAGAGGCTGGTAAACAATCGCAATAAAATTGTCTGAATTCATTGTAACAAGATGTGTATCTGACGGGTGAAATCTACTGCTGATTACTCAAAATAAAATTATGAAATTAAGAGAGAGATGGCCAAAGTGACATCCATGCGCATGTTACAGAATTCGTATTTTATTTGCAGGACAGGCTCTATACTTTCAGCTGCAGGACATGGGAATTGATGTCAGTGCAATTTCGTGGCTTCCGATGGTCGCTATGATCGGTTACATGATCTGCTACACGGTTGGCTTTGGCACCCTTCTGCATGTTGTACTGTCGGAGATATTTCCCTGCAACGTGAAAGCCTTGGCTTCATTGGCTACTACTCTTGTTGCTTGTTCATCTGGATTTGCCGTTGGTAAATTTTACCAAATTTTCGCCGATGCGTACGGAATCTATGCTTCCTTCTGGGGATTCACCGTAATTACTATATTTTCGATGATTTTCATTTACTTCATTCTGCCTGAGACGAAGCAAAGATCATTGCAGTCCATTCAGGACGAATTGCATAAGTCTACCGAATCCACGACCAAGTTGAGCAAATCTTAATTAGCTTGACCCCCACTTCATGAGCTTAATTCCACTATTCCGAACAGGATGCTTATACTGATGCAGTTCTATTATAGACTGTAATCATCATGAAATATTTGATTCTTGAGATATACACACCCTGTATGTTTAAATATTTATAGTATCCACTATGGTACTGAAAACTCCTATGCCAAACTACATACGAGGCTCATGTTATTTGACTGAGTAATTTTTATATTATATCGTGTACATATAATATATTCATTAATATTTTAATACAATTTTTTCATCCTCAATCCATATGCAATGTAACGAAAATGAACTATCTCTCTTCGATTTTTGTGTCATCAAAGAAAAGTATAAGAATAAAAGAAACTTGACATTGAGAAAAACGATTATATAATATGGAACGTATACCTACCCATTTATCCCATGATGAGATCAGAAACGTATCATGTGTTCGTGCTGTTTGTCTTGTCTCTTCTCATCACAGTAATTCCAAACCTTAGTTCATGTATCCTTATCAGTCTAGCGCAGAATTCCTAATGGTTTATCGTCGCAAGGTACAATTGTCTTTTTTCAAATTCAACTCTAACATCTGTGAGTAGTGGAGCCAAGCTGCACCGTGTAGTAATACAATAAAGGTTCCTAAGATAGCTATCGAGCTGCATGATTTACTGGTTGGCTTTCTTTCGCGATAACTCGTTGTATCAGTAGCCTAATCTTTGCAGCATCTGGATCCACGCTGGATTCAAGCATCTCCGTCATTATAATCGGAGTGATTCAACTCCTTAGCAGAGGGCTGGCCATGTTTACAGTGGACCTAGCCCGGGAAAAGACCGTTGTTACTGTTTTCCTCTTGCAGTTCGATTGTGTTTCTAGGAGGTTAAATATGAAATTTTATTTCAAGTATTACACTGAAATAGTACATTACGATACGACTGCGGTAAAACTTTTTCTGACGAGTGTGAGATTCGATGGGTAATTTTCAAAATTCGCCTCTGAGTGTGCTGTGTCACAGCATACTCGATCGGCTCATATTAGAAATAATCCATACCGAAAAGTGACACTTTTCGTACTTGATACATAAATAGCTATTACGTTTATGTGCAGATTAAATAAATTGAACATCTGATCCAGTCTGCTTTTTACGCTCAGCGCGATTTGCATCTTTTTTTTTTTTTTTTTTTTAATCAAAAACCACAATATGGAATGTGGAGATTGTATTACGAACTACGATTGTATTACAAATTAAAATCTCGGGATAAATATTCACAACCAATTCATTTATCTTAGATGATTCGAAAACTTCGGAGTACTATCGCAGAAAAGCAAAACGATTAAGAGTATGACATTATTTCGACATGCCCCAAGGGAACGCACAGCTATTGATTATGAACCTTTGTTATGAATAATTTTTGGCGCATTCGGTCACGCCGAATTCACCTCGACATCTAAAATAGCAGGGTTTTTGAGGAAATCGTTAAACTAGTGGAGTTGTTGCAAGGCACATGTAGGATCCAAGTTGGATTAATAGAGGCGATTGTTAACGGATTAATCTATCAAGTTGCAAAAAATTAGTCAAGTGCGATAAGAGAAGTACCTAGTTGGAGGATTCAAGGTTATAATAATATACCTTATCTGCCACATTTGCAAAGGTTTTTACACGATACAGTTTATTTCATGATAGTCATAGTGATCTTCAGCTCATCGCTAAGTGTTCAGCGCGCGTGTATGTTGGTTGATCAATATGGAAAAGTCGAATATCTTTACGCAATTGATTGCCGGATTGGCAGGTGAGAAAGTGCAGTTCAGCAAGAAACAGTCGAAACAGTACATCATGCTAATATAGGATAAGCATAATAGTCTTTGGCCATTGAGCCAACACCTTACAAAGCAAACAATCTGTGCGTAAATTTTTCAGTGACCATGTCCTTGGCATGCGCGGGCTTCCATCAAGGATGGCCCTCGCCATCTCTGCCTAAACTTCTGGCGGATGATTCTGATATCCCCATGACATCGGACGAAAGTTCTTGGATTGTCAGTAGTTTATTATTTGGAGCTGGATTTGGTCCATTTATCGCCGGTGCACTGGTCGATAGATGTGGCAGGAAATGTGTTCTCCTTATCACAATTATTCCTCACCTCGGTTCGTGTGTCCTTCTAGGATTCGCGCAGAGTTACTGGTGGTTTGTCGCTGCGAGGTACAATTTCTTTTCTAAATTGATCTTTGACATGTCTGAGGAGCTTATATATATTATCAGGCAGTTTAGTTGGATTTTGTTCAGTTAATACAAGTTTATGCATCTTCAAGGTCCACTGCTGGGATCGCCTTGGGAATGTCGTATACAGTCGTGCCCATCTATTTAGGGGAAATTGCGGACGATAGGATTCGAGGTGCTCTGGGTACCATGATGAGTATCATACTAAACGTCGGTATTCTCCTCACTTATTGTATCGGCCCGTGGGTCAGTCGTGTAGCTCTGGCTGGCATGGGAGCGGTATTCCCTATCGTTTTCGGGCTGATGGTCATCTGGGTACCAGAGTCACCTTACTTCTTGATAATGAAGCAGAGGCCGGATCAAGCTGAGAAAAGTCTTCTCTGGTTGAGAGGAAACGGAAACGTCAGCGAGGAACTCAAACAATTACAAGTGAATGTAGAGTACGACTTAAAAAATCGTGGAGGTATAAAGGATCTGGTAATGATATCGGGGAACCGCAAGGTACGCATGATTTTTGACTGGCAAAAAAAAAAAAATTTGTTGAAGAATTTGTGCGTTGAGCACAGTTTATAAGTTCCAATAATCGAGTGCAATTTTGCTTATCAGTTGTGGTACGGGATTATTTCAATCAAAAATCTACCTACGCATTTCAAAGTTATATACATTATTGAACCTTCTGCTTATAAATGAACGCGAATAGGCTCTGATTATCGTCCTTGGATTGATGGCCGCTCAACAGCTGAGTGGAATAGGTGCCATTTTGTCGTATGGTAGCTTGATATTTGAGGCATCTGGATCTACGCTGGATGCAAGCATTTCCGTCATCATACTCGGAGTGATTCAACTTCTCAGTGGATTAGTCACTATCTTCACCGTAGATTTAGCTGGGCGTCGGCCCTTGCTGCTGTTTTCCGCTGGCGGTTCAATTCTGTTCCTCGGAGGTAACGTATGACGTTTTGATATGGTCCATAACACCGTACGGCGATGGTCAAAATACTTTTCAGGGAGGGTATTTCATCATGAACGTTCCCACGTCTATTAAAATGTTAGATACAATTATTCGTTGATTTCTTCAGATGCTTATTCATTGATTGTAATTGTCGATTTGACGATAAGTTATCGGCGCGAGACATTTATCTTTGATAGGAGCCGGAGGCTGGTGAATAATCGCGACCGAATCGTCTGAATTCATTGTGACAAAATGTGTGTATCTGACGGGTGGAATCTGCTGCTGATTACTCAAAATAAAATCATAGAATCAAGAGAGAGATGGCCAAGGTGATAACTATGTTACAGAATTCGTATTTCATTTTCAGGAGAGGCTCTATACTTTCAGCTCCATGACATGGGAATTAATGTCAGTGCAGTTTCATGGATTCCGATAGTCGCTTTGATCGGTTACATGATCTGCTACACGGTTGGCTTTGGCACCCTTCCGAATGTTGTACTTTCGGAGATATTTCCCTGCAACGTGAAGGCCTTGGCTTCATTGGCTACTGCTATTGCTGCCTGCTTATCTGGATTTGCCGTTAGTAAACTTTACCAAATTTTCGCTGATGCGTACGGAATCTATGCTTCCTTCTGGGGATTCACCGTAATTACCATATTTTCGATGATTTTCATCTACTTCATTTTGCCTGAGACGAAGCAAAAATCATTGCAGTCCATTCAGGACGAATTGCATAAGTCTACCGAATCCACAACGAAGTTGAGCAAATCTTAATTACCTTGACCCCCACTTCATGAGCTTAATTCTACTGTGCCGAACAGGATAATTACTGATGCAGTCCCATCATAGACTGTAAATATCAAGGAATATTTGATTCTTGAGATATATACACCCTGTCATGTTTAAACATTTATAGTATCTAATCGTACTGAAAACTTCTATGCCAACCTACATACGGGGCTTATGTTATTGATTAATTCATTTTCAAATTATATCGTGTACATATAATATATTCATAAATATTTTCGTATAATTTTTTCATCCTTGATCCATTCGCAATGTATTAAAGAAGATAAAATATCTCTTCGATTTTCGTGTAATCAAAGAAAAGTATAAGAATGAAAAGAACTTGACATTGAGAAAAATGATTATAATATGAAACGAACTCTTTTACCCGATGATGAGATCAAAAACGTATCATGTGTTCCTCCTGTTTCGGATAATAGTCGTGTAGAATCCGACGTATTTTATGTTTTTCTTCGCGTACGCATAATCGGGAACATTTCCACCGATTGAACAGGTTTGATAGGACCATCTATAGTACAGATTTCAGCAGATTCAGAGATATACTCTGTGCCTCTCTCTCTCTCTCTCTCTCTCTCTCTCTCTCTCTCTCTCTTCCTTTGATGACTTAACGCTCTTGCGAGCATGTAGTCGAATATACTCTGTGTGAACAGCAAATATTTGGAGATGAGATAGAACTAGATGGAGATTGATGGAAGAACATTAAAGCTCTGAAAATAATTTGAAGATTCACGAGATAGGTATAAGAGACGTCTAGATACGAAGTATATAACCGGTGCTTATCAACATACCACTTCCATGAGATAAATGGTTGTACATAATCCGTGGCGCAGAGCTACAGCTATAATATATGTTTCTAGCAATTATATTATTCGAAGAACTCTTTTCTCCTCACTTATTATACTACGACGTGATTTTGGTCTGGTGAGTTCCAAGTTGTCCAAGCAATTACAATCAACTTTGGGGAGCGTGTTGGTATTTTCCAGGAGAGAGTTTACACTGCAAGCAGTTCATCTTTGGTTTTGGTTTCCCCGAAAAGTCCTGTTTGTGCTTCTATATTTCAGACCAGACGAAAAGAAATTAGACAAAAATGATACAACGAACAAACACTCGCGCAATCAAAAGATAGATCAATCTTTTCATTTACTGAAATGTAGAAGAAGACATGATTATCCCGCTAGCAGCTATTATATGATAAACGATTCAGTTATTTCGTTGTATCCTGCCACGAGAAATATCGTGTGCACGTTCGTGTGGAATAATAGAAATAAAATTGAAATTTACGGATAAGAAAAATGTATAAATCCGTACAAAGATACAAAGTCCAACCTCGGCAGTCACTTCACATCCAAGGTTGAATGTTCCTCCCCCCGGAAGCTAACTCCTTTGCTCTAAACCGCAAACAAAACGATAACACGCTGCTAACTCATTCCACGTCAAACCGGACAATGTAAATCATAAATTGACCTCGATGTTTTCGGTATAATTTTATTTTGGGTTTTAAGGAACAGATTAATTCATCAAACGCTTCAAAAGAGAAACATTTTTCCTCCATTCTCCAAGTGACACGGGGATTAAATTCAGGAAAAAGAGCCAAAAATCGAAAGCCTGCTCCCCTTCAAACGGTCATATCTTTGGTTGTAATCATCCCATGACTTCATAATATGAGAATCATTTTGAAGCTGTAATTGAATGACACTATTATTATATAGATGGTGTCCCGTTTTAATTCATCCACTCGATTATCTCCTCCGGGAAGCATTGAAAGAGAAAACTTTTCAGACGGAAGCTGTTTGGTTCGGAAGGAGACATCTGATGGTGACCTTCACTTTGACCTTGACCTTCACCTTCAAAGTCGTTTGAAGGTCAACTTTGTTTTTTTTTTAAATAGGACTGCTTTTTTTCCTATCAGAATCGTACACGTACAAAATAGTATATTGCACGGAGAAAAATTTATAGTAAATTTTCTCATACTCATATCGCGTGTCTAATGGCAAAAGGGCATAAGCGCCATTTTAGCCATTTTCGGTTTTGTTAAAACCAAAAGGACCTATAATTTTCAAAAATCTGGCATTTGCTTCCGACATGACGGAAACACGTAAATCCGTCGAAAACGACATGTCAGACACGTAAAACCATAAGGACCTATGTGCCAGTCAGATTGGCCCTTATGGCGTTGGTCTGCTGGAATTTAGAAAAAAGTTAAAGGCAAAAGGGCCTAAGCGACTGTCGCTTAGGCCCTTTTGCCTTTAACTTTCTGAAATCTTTTTTAATTTTTTCTCTAATTCTAAGAAAAGTTAAAGCCAAAAGGTCCTAAACGACTGTCGCTTAGGCCCTTTTGCCTTTAACTTTCCGGAATGTTTTTTAACTTTTATTTAATTTTTAATTTTTTTCTTTTTTCATTTATTTTTTATTTTTTCATTTTTTTTTCTTTACTTTATTTTTTCTGAAATCGAAAACTTATTTCGATCTATTTTGAAAATTGGGAGGCTATCCGTCACATAGAACACATATTATGGATGCCTCGAGTGAATATCCAAGTATATGGGTTCTTCCAGAAATGAGTAGGTATATATGGGTTCTTCGAGTATATGCGAGTATATATGGGTTCTTCTGAGTATATGCGGATATATATCGCGTGTCTAATGGTGTAAGGACGTATGCGCCAATATTCGACCTTTTACCACGTACATCAAACCAAAAGGGCATATCAATTTTTTTCTGTATTTCCGCCGAAAATGTCAGATTGCGCTAAAAAAAAAACAGATTTGAAAAATTATTCAATTAACAATAAAATTTAAGGTCGTAAGTACTGGTGGTTACACCCTCTCATCTCTAAATTTGTGAGAAAAGATCTTATTAACCAACGGTATAAGGTCGTATCCGGCAAAATCTATTATTTGGTGCAAATGGTCCAAAAACTTCTAAAACGCAAAGACTCATCAATAATTGAGAAAAGTCGGAAATTATTTTATTAGAAAAAAAAATTCGAAACTAATGGTATAGGTCGTATCCGCCATTTCTTTTTTTTTTTTAACGGTAACGCTCCGAAAACTTCTGAAACTCAAAAATACATCAATATTTCAGAAAAGTCAGATTTTTTTTTTATTTTCAAGAAAAAAAATTCGAAACTAATGCCAAAAGGACATATCCGCCATTTTTTTTTTTTTTTCGGAAACGCTCTAAAAACTTCTGAAACGCAAAAATACATCGATATTTCCGAAAAATCAGAAATTTTTTTTATTTTCAAGAAAAAAAATTCGAAACTAATGCCAAAAGGACATATCCGCCATTTTTTTTTTTTTTTTCGGAAACGCTCTAAAAACTTCTGAAACGCAAAAATACATCGATATTTCCGAAAAATCAGAAATTTTTTTTATTTTCAAGAAAAAAAAATCGAAACTAATGCCAAAAGGACATATCCGCCATTTTTTTTTTTTTTTTCGGAAACGCTCTAAAAACTTCTGAAACGCAAAAATACATCGATATTTCCGAAAAATCAGAAATTTTTTTTATTTTCAAGAAAAAAAAATCGAAACTAATGCCAAAAGGACATATCCGCCATTTTTTTTTTTTTTTCGGAAACGCTCTAAAAACTTCTGAAACGCAAAAATACATCGATATTTCCGAAAAATCAGAAATTTTTTTTATTTTCAAGAAAAAAAATTCGAAACTAATGCCAAAAGGACATATCCGCCATTTTTTTTTTTTTTTTCGGAAACGCTCTAAAAACTTCTGAAACGCAAAAATACATCGATATTTCAGAAAAGTCGGAAATTTTTTTATCTGAAAAAAAAAAATGGTGGATACGACCTTGTACCATTAGTTAATGAGATCTTTTCTCACAAATTTAGAGATGAGAGGGTGTAACCACCAGTACTTACGACCTTAAATTTTATTGTTAATTGAATAATTTTTCAAATCTGTTTTTTTTTTAGCGCAATCTGACATTTTCGGCGGAAATACAGAAAAAAATTGATATGCCCTTTTGGTTTGATGTACGTGGTAAAAGGTCGAATATTGGCGCATACGTCCTTACACCATTAGACACGCGATATATATCCGCATATACTCAGAAGAACCCATATATACTCGCATATACTCGAAGAACCCATATATACCTACTCATTTCTGGAAGAACCCATATACTTGGATATTCACTCGAGGCATCCATAATATGTGTTCTATGTGACGGATAGCCTCCCAATTTTCAAAATAGATCGAAATAAGTTTTCGATTTCAGAAAAAATAAAGTAAAGAAAAAAAAATGAAAAAATAAAAAATAAATGAAAAAAGAAAAAAATTAAAAATTAAATAAAAGTTAAAAAACATTCCGGAAAGTTAAAGGCAAAAGGGCCTAAGCGACAGTCGTTTAGGACCTTTTGGCTTTAACTTTTCTTAGAATTAGAGAAAAAATTAAAAAAGATTTCAGAAAGTTAAAGGCAAAAGGGCCTAAGCGACAGTCGCTTAGGCCCTTTTGCCTTTAACTTTTTTCTAAATTCCAGCAGACCAACGCCATAAGGGCCAATCTGACTGGCACATAGGTCCTTATGGTTTTACGTGTCTGACATGTCGTTTTCGACGGATTTACGTGTTTCCGTCATGTCGGAAGCAAATGCCAGATTTTTGAAAATTATAGGTCCTTTTGGTTTTAACAAAACCGAAAATGGCTAAAATGGCGCTTATGCCCTTTTGCCATTAGACACGCGATATAGTAGTTGTGTCATATACTTCCAATATGACGATCGTTCCGATACATTATACTCAATGTTCCATGAATGTGAGAAAGACATTCCTATATTCATGGTGACATTAGGTATAAAGTATAGGAACAATCGTCATATTGAAAGTATATGACACAACTACTATATGAGTATGAGAAAATTTACTATAAATTTTTCTCCGTGTGTGCATCAAGGAGTGCACTCATCGTGCACTCGTCTTCGACTCGTCTATACTACGAGTATTCCAAAGACGTTCGGCGTAAATTGCGTTTTGTCGGGTATGAAAGATTTTCAAAAATCACAATTTTCAAAAATGTAACAAAATTCTTAAAAAATTCATACGTATTTATAAAAATTGACAAATCATTGTCACGTCTGAAAAAAAAGTTGCGTCACCGGCTAATTTCTTGAACAGCTCTTTTTTTCCATCAATTTGTTAATAACTTTTTTGAATTATTATTATGCAAAATCAATCTCTCGAAAATCTTCTACATGCTTGATTTTTTTTCAGATTTTTTCCTCATCGAGAAGTATTCAAAATCTGCTTTGAAACCCACGTTTGGTGGGACAATAGGTGTAGAATCTCCTTAACGCAGTCTCCACGCGTACCCTTTGACGCTACGAGGGTCAATGACCCCACTGACAAGTGCCCGTACGTAGGCCAATGTGGCGCTCGCAGCAAAAATGCTATAGTTAGTTTTATATAGTATAAGTTTGGACAAAATATAAATAAATTAAAATATTTCTTTATTATATTAAAATTATATCTCATGTGACTCATTTTTATTCAGTTAACCTAAGTCCCGAGAAAGAATCCCCACAGAATGAACGAATGGTAAGATAGTGGTGCTGCACAAATATGTGGTCAAAAAAAAAAAAAAAACTACGACCCTTTCTTCATACTCTTGGAGGCGTGGCAAATAGCGCATATTGTAAAAATTCTGAAAAGCAGTAGAAAAATGTACTAACTATTTATTAAATTCATTGATACAATCTAAACGAATAGAAATAAAGCAGTCGAAATAAATTTCGTTGAAACACAGAATGAATAAAAATACAAATTCACTGAACATCCTATTCAGAATAATACAATCACAGAGATTTATTTTTGAGAAACAATCACAAATTACTGTATACATAACTTCAACAATGAATATTGTATCGATACAGCAGCAATCAATTCTTCGATTGTTCAATTGCTCCGTTTATTTTTACTTTCCTCTTACTACGACTTTTTTTTCAATTAAGGTGCTTTCCTAGGCAATTCCACCAGTCCTGAAAACATCGTGAAAAAATGTACCCAAGCAGAGATATTCCGTTTAATATCACATTTTTTCACGATGTTTTCAGGACTGGTGGAATTGCCTAGGAAAGCACCTTAAGCTTTGGGCAGCACAACTTACAAATCATAGAATCAGTATGGGAAATTGGAATTAATGCACTTTCAGATACTTGAAAAATTTGCGACCACCTGATCGGGTATGCTCTCCTGATACCAAGAGCATTTTTCGACTACAAATTTTGTAGGGCACATTTTCCAATTGAAACGTTAGGTCGGCTAAAAACGTAATGCGTACTTTAAATTAGGACACCCTGTATATACGACTATTTACGAGACCTAGGTCACTCGCAAAGAGGTCCAGAATATTTCCGTTAAGACTGTGTTAACTAGTTGAGTCAAGATAACTTTTGGTATTTATATTACCACAATGCTCTAATATTGAGCATGTACAGTAGGCCGGAGTGAAAAAGGTCAATTTTCGCGGATCGTATTCTAATAGTGCGGGAAAGTTATGTCTTGGCATCACTCAAAACTGTGCCAAAGGAAAAAATTTACAATAGATATCTTCTGTTCTGGCAAACGCCCCAAAGTTTTGAATTTTTTAACACGGGGTTTAAATGGAGAAAAAAGGTAAAAAGACAAATTGGCATTGAAAAATTCGTAAAAACTCTCTGGGTCGGCCGATTTCAGTCTTCCTACGCTTATTCGAGGCGGGAAAAATGTAGCTTTCGTTTGACGTTTTGAAATTCAAAATA
Organism: Tenthredo mesomela; assembly: GCA_943736025.1. Taxonomy (NCBI): domain Eukaryota; kingdom Metazoa; phylum Arthropoda; class Insecta; order Hymenoptera; family Tenthredinidae; genus Tenthredo; species Tenthredo mesomela. Next base: position 25,337,728 of record OX031017.1, on the reverse strand, counting down.
TCTTACTTACTTTAGAAAATACAAAATTGAAAAATAGAGTTTTTTCGGGAAAAACTCGATATTCAAACGCGTGTATCTTTGAAACTAAGGAAGATATTCTGAATTTCAAAACGTCAAACGAAAGCTATATTCTTTTCACTTCGAATAAGCGTAGGAAGACTGAAATCGGCCTACCCAGCGAGTTTTTATGAATTTTTCAGTACTAATTTGTCTTTTTGCCTTTTTTCTCCATTTAAACCCCATGTTAAAAAATTCAAAACTTTGGGGCGTTTGCCAGAACAGAAGATATCTATTGTAAATTTTTTCCTTTGGCACAGTTTTGAGTGATGCCAAGACATAACTTTCCAGCACTATTAGAATACGATCCGCGAAAATCGACCTTTTTCACTCCGGCCTAATGTACAGACATAAATATGGTTGAGCGAAATGATAAAGTTATTTTTTTACGAATTTCCAACGAATTAAATAATTACTCAATGATTTACTGTATAGGTGGTAGACTTTATCTGTCAGGACTTGTTACTTGCAATTTCTATTCAAATAATGAGTAAGAAATTTCTAGAAAGTAAACGATGCGTTGAGGTTGCATGTGTAAACTTTCGAAGTGGCTAAAGCCTCATTTGTTTTTCAAATCTCGTGTTGCAGTGACGTTATCGACTTCAGCTTCATTGAAATCAGGGCTTTTCCGCCCTTGGTTACAGCCCGTAGTTATCCTTGGTTGGCTCTCAGCTAACGCTCGAAAGCTTCGTGCTTCTGCAATTTACGTTCCAAGTTATTCAAGTCTCTGTAACTCTCGTCGGATGCTGTTTTCATTTTGTCACTCAGCTGGCCTCTGAGGTCGTCTACTTCGGCTGAAAACTGTTGGAAATGTTCGGAAATTTGTAAGGCAGCACAAGCCCAGGGTTACGCTGAAGCAGCTAATTTCCGAGCTCCTTGACTTCCCTAAATCTGAAAAAGGAGAATAATGAATAATGTTCGTGAAGAATTGGTAAAAAATAAGATTGTATTGGTTTTTTTTAGGCACATACTCATCCCTGCGGGCTTTTATATCTTCTCCAAGCTTCGTGTGTTGTTTTGTCAATTGTCCAGAGGTCGCAACGTCCCTAATTGGTTCCTCGGCTTTCATGGCTTCTTGGACATCGGGGACCCAATTAATTAGGTTCTTTGAACTATTCATGAAGATCTGTTGAATTATAATTATAATTCTGTGACTTTTAAATTTTGATTTTTAACTGTGGATTTTGTCTCATGGTGCAATTCTATTGGCTGAAATTTGGATGGAAAAATAATCTGCCGAACACCACTCGAGCTTCAAAATTAATCGAGTATTTCCATCAAGGTTCCTTGCAATCAAACGAAGTCACGAAGTTTTTCAGAAGAATCAAGGTGGTATTTCACGCATGTGACTGTGACAACTGTCAGCAGTCAGTTTCTATCGGAATGTATCCGTCATTTTTTGCAGAGTAGGGCTGTAAGGTTTAACCGGTTTAACCGGCCAAGCTGGTTAACTTTAACCCCAAAACTTTGAATGCATATTTGTCGCGCGACAGTTGTCACAGTCGCATGCATGAAATAGCATCTTCACTTAATTTTGTAACCTGAAAAACTTGACTCCTTCATTTGTTCGCAAGGAACCTATCGGGAAATACCCGACAATTTGGAAACTCTTGTGGTATTACATGTCGACGCCCGATGCGAATAACAGCACTTTTCAGATTCCGAGTGAAAAAGAGCATGTTTCAGATTCCGGATGGAAAAGAACACGTTTCAGATTGAGAATGAAAAATAGCACGTTTCAGATTCACTTGAAAACTAGCACAATTCAGGTTGAACCGAATATTACTTATTAGCAAGTGTCAGGTAGGTTTATTATAAGATTGAATTAATCATTCAATGATAAAATTGAATCGAGTTTTTGTGCATAATTGTGCATTTCCAATTACATAATAAACCTACCTGACACTTACTAATGAGTAATAATCGCTTCGCCTGAATTGTGCTAGTTTTCGAGTGAATCTGAAACGTGCTATTTTTCATTCTCAATCTAAAACGTGTTCTTTTCCATCCGGAATCTGAAAGGTGCTCTTTTTCACCCGGAATCTGAAATGTGCTGTTATTCGTATCGGGCGTCGATGTGATAATTGAACCATACCAGTCTTGAAATAATCCCGAAATACACCACAAGATGACTAAATAAATTGAAGATGTCTTAGCCTAGCTCTATGAACTCACCCCATTCTTCTTATTCTAATTCAGCGACTGGTTCAGGATCTGCGGACAATTCTAAAGCCGAAATCCCAGCTTTGATTAGCTTCTCGCCTTGCGTATTCAGGGACTGCACGTCTCATTTGTAAGCTTTAAATTTGCCCTGTAGATTTTTGTGTTGTTGTAATAGTGCCTGAAGGTTAGGTTCGTCTACGTCGTAATCCTGGGAAGCGACTGAAACCATCTTTTCATTCAGCCAAGAATCGGCTTCGGTGACATCTGTGTGAAACTGATAAGCAGATAAGCTTCAGCAGCATTGGTGAGCCTTCCTGAGCGCTGCCACCTCTTCGAGGACTTTCCAATTTCGAATCTCCAATGACAACGGATGGCTGTCGGCTATCAGCTTCCTTCCAGCGGCGCAAAGCTGCTCCAACTTCGGCCTCCTGGCCTTCATTTCGTCCCGAAGTACCTTGTGCTTTTGTTGCAGAGATATAACAGCGCGTAAATCTTAGGCCGATATACTGTCTTTACAAATTTGCTGCTTGTTAATAGCCATGATTCCTCATCTTTGTGATCTTGAGGAAAATGATCAAAGTTCCGGGCGTCTTCCAGCGAGCTTTACGCCTCTTGCTATTCTCCACGAGCTCATCATAGTTGACCTTCCTGAGCAGCCACGTGTAACGGCGTTTCGCCATCGTTCTCTTGACAATTGATATCGGATCCATTCCTGTGTAAATACTCGACTACGGCCAGTTTACCTTCCTGAGCAGCCACGTGTAACGGTGTTTCGCCATCGTTCGTTTGACGATTGATATCGGCTCCATTCCTGTGTAAGTACTCGACTACGTCCAGTTTACCTTGGTGAGCAGCCAGGTGTAGCGATGTTACGCCATCGTTCCTTTGACAATAGATACCGGCTCCACTCCTGTGTAAATACTTGACTACGTCCAGTTTACCGTTTCCAGCAGCCAGGAGTAGCGGCGTTTCGCCATCGTTCGTTTGACAATTGATATCGGCTCCATTCCTGTGTAAATACTCGACTACGTCCAGTTTACAGTTTCCAGCAGCCAGGTGTAGCGGCATTTCGCCATCGTTCGTTTGACAATTAATATCGGCTCCATTCCTGTGTAAATACTCGACTACGTCCAGTTTACAGTTTCCAGCAGCCAGGAGTAGCGGAGTTTCGCCATCGTTCGTTTGACTATTGATATCGGCCCCATTTCTGTTTAAATACTCGACAACGTCCAGTTTACCTTGATGAGCAGCCAGGTGTAGCGGTGTTACGCCATCGTTCCTTTGACAATTGATATCGGCTCCATTTCTGTGTAAATACTCGACTACGTCCAGTTTACCGTTTCCAGCAGCCAGGAGTAGCGGAGTTTTGCCATCGTTTGTTTGACGATTGATACCGGCGCCATTCTTGTGTAAATACTCGACTACGTCCAGTTGACCTTCCTGAGCAGCCACGTGTAGCGGTGTTACGCCATCGTTCCTTTGACAATTGATATCGGCTCCATTTCTGTGTAAATACTCGACCACGTCCAGTTTACCGTTTCCAGCAGCCAGGAGTAGCGGAGTTTCGTCATCGTTCGTTTGACAATTGATACCGGCTTCATTCCTGAGTAAATACTCGACTACGTCCAGTTTACCTTCCTGAGCAGCCACGTGTAGCGGTGTGACGCCATCGTTCCTTTTACAATTGATATCGGCTCCATTCCTGTGTAAATACTCGACTACGTCCAGTTTACCGTTGTCAGCAGCCAGGAGTAGCGGAGTTTCGTCATCGGTCGTTTCACAATTGATACCGGCTCCATTCCTGTGTAAATACTCGACTACGTCCAGTTTACCTTCTTGAGCAGCCACGTGAAGCGGTGTGACGCCATCGTTCTTCTGACAATTGATCTCGGCTCCATTCGTGTGTAAGTACTCGACTACGTCCAGTTTACCTTGGTGAGCAGCCAGGTGTAGTGTTGTTACGCCATCGTTCCTTTGACATTTGATATCGGCTCCATTCCTGTGTAAATACTCGACTACATCCAGTTTACCATTTCCAGCAGCCAGGAGTAGCGGAGTTTCGCCATTGTTCGTTTGACTATTGATATCGGCTCCATTCCTGTGTAAATACTCGACTACGTCCAGTTTACCGTTTCCAGCAGCCAGGAGTAGCGGAGTTTTGCCATCGTGCGTTTGACTATTGATACCGGCCCCATTCCTGTGTAAATACTCGACTATGTCCAGTTTACCGTCCTGAGCAGCGACGTGTAGCGGTGTTACGCCATCGTTCCTTTGACAACTGATGTCAGCTCCATTCCTGTATAAGTACACGACTAGGTCCAATGTACCGTTTCCAGCAGCCAGGAGTAGCGGAGTTTTGCCATCGTGCGTTTGACTATTGATACCGGCCCCATTCCTGTGTAAATACTCGACTATGTCCAGTTTACCGTCCTGAGCAGCGATGTGTAGCGGTGTTACGCCATCGTTCCTTTGACAACTGATGTCGGCTCCATTCCTGTATAAATACACGACTAGGTCCAGTGTACCGTTTCCAGCAGCCAGGAGTAGCGGAGTTTTGCCATCGTTTGTTTGACTATTGATATCGGCCCCATTCCTGTGTAAATACTCGACTACGTCCAGTTTACCGTTTCCAGCAGCCAGGAGTAGCGGAGTTTTGCCATCGTGCGTTTGACTATTGATACCGTCTCCATTCCTGTGTAAATACTCGACTACGTCCAGTTTACCTTGGTGAGCAGCCAGGTGTAGCGGTGTTAGGCCATCGTTCCTTTGGCAATTGATATCGGCTCCATTCCTGTGTAAATACTCGACTACGTCCAGTTTACCGTTTCCAGCAGCCAGGAGTAGCGGAGTTTTGCCATCGTTTCCTTGACTATTGATATCGGCTCCATTCCTGTGTAAATACTCGACTACGTCCAGTTTACCGTTTCCAGCAGCCAGGAGTAGCGAAGTTTTGCCATCGTTCGTTTGACTATTGATATCGGCTACATTCGTGTGTAAATACTCGACTACGTCCAGTTTACCTTCCTGAGCAGCCACCTGTAGCGGTGTTACGCCATCGTTCGTTTGGCAATTGATATCGGCTCCATTCCTGTGTAAATACTCGACTATGTCCAGTTTACCTTGATGAGCAGCCAGGTGTAGCGATGTTACGCCATCGTTCCTTTGACAATTGATACCGGCTCCATTCCTGTGTAAATACTCGACTACGTCCAGTTTACCTTGGTGAGCAGCCAGGTGTAGCGGTATTAGGCCATCGTTCGTTTGACAATTGATATCGGCTCCATTCCTGTGTGAATACTGGACTACGTCCAGTTTACCTTGGTGAGCAGCCAGGTGTAGCGGTGTAAGGCCATCGTTCGTTCGCCAATTGATATCGGCTCCATTTCTGTGTAAATGTTCGACTACGTCCAGTTTACCTTCCTGAGCAGCCAGGTGTAGCGGCGTTTCGCCTTTGTTCGTTTGACAATTGGTATCGGCTCCCTTCTGAATCAAATACTTTATTATGTCGATATTGCCTGTATATGCAGCGTTGTGTACTGCTGTCCTACCAATCATGTCCTGAACCAGTATGAGGTCCCTTTGATCTTCAGTATTAGCATAAAGGCAATCCAGAAATAGTCTCAAAATACGGCCATTGCCCTCTGCAGCCGCTACGTGGAAGATAGTTTCTTTCCACTTGGATCGATACTTTTTCAAACAAAATGTCCAAAACTCACCCTGTAGTACATGTTCGTCTGGCAATAGCCCATCTATGAAGGCACGCATGGTATTGAAATTTTCTGCAAGCAAAATATCCGCTACGAAGATTTTTCCCAATAGTTCGGTCTCCCGGCGCTTTTTTAAGGTCAACATATCTGAGAACAACTTTGCTGCGAAATATTCTGCATACGTTCGGTGTCCGAACTGTGGTTGACCGTCAATGAATTGTGTAATGATGCCGTCCCGCTCTACAGGGATTTTAGGATAGGCTCGCTCAGGTGACCTGCCGCTGGCAAGGAGAAGCTCTGTTACCTCATCCTTGTCAAATAGTGTATCCAAAGCCAGTCTCTCATGTTTTTCTATTAACGATTCACGACGCTGCTGTTCGTCCTCTATAACCGCTGGCTTCACGGAGTTGCCATATTTTCTTTTGAAGAAAACCTCACACTTTTTCCTCACGAAATTTTCGTACAAATAAATGAGATCAATTTTTTCCGGAAACTGCGGTTCGTCGATTTCAGAGTCGACGAATTCTTTGCACGAATTTCCAAATATCTCCGCCACCAGCTGCGCCTGTAGTGGATTACCAGTAAATTTATTTCTCCGATCTTCGATCGAATCGGCTAGTTTATTCGTCAATGCTCTTGTATACTTTTTTATACGTTCATCAGCGATGTGAAATTCAGCTTCCCAAAATTTGGTAAAAAATCTTTCTTGATCGCACTTTGAGAATGGCTGAATCACGTAAGAAAATGTGTTCAACTTAGTCTCCAATGTTGCTCTTGTATGTGGTCTAGTTGCGACTAACAATTTCTTAATCCCATAATCCGCGAATGTTTGCAGTAAATCAATTACAGGACCCTCATACGTCGGACTTATTTCGTCAAATCCGTCAAATATCAGTGCCACTTTGTGTTTTCTCTCAATAATTCTCCTGAAAACTTTCCGTGCCAAGTCAGTTTCACCACTGCAGAGTTTCTTCACCAAGAATTGTATTGCTCTTTCGGTTCTAATAGCCAGATCGTTGACTGATTCCTTCTTCATCACTTCTGAGAGGGCGGTTGAATGATCGTTCAAATCGACCTTGAGTACCAACATGTGAGGTTTCTTCTTTTTTATCCTACGTGCCAGATGAGTCAACATTGTAGATTTACCCATACCCGCCGTATCGGAAATAATCACGGGTTTGTCATAGTCTATGAGTTGGTCTTCACTCAAAAGCGTCGCACCTGTTCTATCGTCACAGTCGTCGGTCGCACTGGCACCCCGATGTTGGACCAAACGAGCTATATCTCCTTGAGATTTCTTCCATATGTATCTTTCCTGCCTCTTTTGCAACCAATGGATGTTGCGGCCTACATTTTCTGCACACAAGTCGTTAAATTGTTTCTCCGCTTCAGGACTGTCTAAAGTAGTAAAATTTTTGGGACGATTATCCATTGGTTGACTTTCCCCGATTTTCCCAGATTTACCCGAGGAATCTCCATTAATACCAATGTCAGGAAACAAATCGGTCAAAAAATTTCGTCTCATTGAAAAATTCTCTCCTATTCTCAGCCGTGCGCCCTGGAGTGCCTCAGTGCCACTGATAGCGATCAAATCAGGTATATTTTTGTCTTCGAGGATAGATTCTTTGATAAATATCTCCTGACGGATTGTACGATTTATGTAGCATTGTTGAAGCGTATCCATTTCGTCCAAGTCAGCACCAAACTCTAATTGGTCGCTACGAATAATATCAACTAACGCATTCGCATCGATTATGTCTGAAAGATCTCCCAATTCATCTGCACTGAGGTTATCAAATTCGCAAATGCCTAACAATTTCCCAAGGCTCATTTTATTTTTATGTCCCTGAAACTTAGTGACCGGTTTTTCTAATAGTTTTTTTCTTGAATCGTTAGTGAGTTTATCGAAGCTGTGGTCAGTATAGTTTACACGACAAGTTGTACGACTCAAGGTACATTCAGTACCCAAATCTTTGCCTGATTTAGTAAGAACAATCAAATTTTTGTGAACGTCTTTCGCCATGATATCCCATAACGTATTCCACACCGTTTGCAAATGTTTTTTGGCACTGATTGACTCACAGTCGACAACTAACAAATTGTTGTTACGTGGCCATTGAAAAGCGGGTAACACTAGCTTCATTATTTCCGGTGTTAACAATGTTTCCAGACGTACGAAGATGAAACCGTCTCCTCCCTCACATTTTGGTAGCTGCGCCAGAGTTTGACAAACCTGTAAAGCAGTCAACAAAGTTTGTTCCGGGGAAATTATCTCCAAAACCTGATTCGGAGTGTGATTGGGACGGCCTATAAAATTCTGTAATTCTGTGTTCTCGTGGTTAAACTGAATACCAAGTTGTTTGAGCTTCTTCGAATACTCCAAGCTCAAAGTCATGGTTTTGAGAGAGCCAAGTTTACCTTTCATTTCATTGAAGAAATTGTCAGCGTCCTTCTCCTGCAAAAAGCTACCCTGTTTGGTCTTGAACCAATTCAGAATTTCACTTTGAAATGAATCCCTAACGAATCCAGCATCTGGTAGATCCAACTGACCATGGATGCCAATTTCGCGCTTTATCATTTCACCAAGCTCCACTTCATTCGGTTGATTCACTGCCAATATGAATTCGTCAAGGAAGCGTGAGATTTCAGCATCGTCAATCTGGTCCTCGGGCAATTTAACGGATTGAGTCTGCTCAGGTTTAATCGCTGATTGGGCTTTTTTCCCGAAGGTCGAAGATAGCTTTAGGGAGGCTTCTCTTAAAAATTTCCAAATATTACTTTCAGATAGATTTCTTTTCGACAATAATCGTTTTGTATTCAGAAAAAGAATCTTTCGAAACTCTGTTGCTTCGTCAGATAAACAATTATTGTCGATAAAATTAGCGGAAAATTTTTTCTCACGCACATTAACAACCTCTTCTGCTAACGCAACGTGATAACTCTTAATGATATCGGTAGTCAATTGGATATCCAGAGATCCACAAACGCGCTCTGCAAACTCCTTCGCTAGCCTGTGAACATCAGATGCCGATTTCAACGTATCCCACAGACCAGACGGATTTTCCACCAAGAGTTTGTAGCGTGGTGGTTGTCTCGATCTGTTCGTTACCATCAGAAAATCGTCTGGCTCCTTTATTCCGCTGACATTAATGTTCTTCTCCTTCAAACTATCTAGATCAACGCCAATATTGGTACACAGTATGAAGTTTTTCGGACTGTCCTTACCGAAGTCTGGATTATTTTTAATCTTACGCCAAGAAATGAAATATTTCAGCAAGCTAAAATCCCCATCTTTCACATCTAATAAGTCGCTGGCGCTAATCATTTTAGTTTCGTCTTGTTTATGTTTAGCTTGTACGAATCGATACACTTCGTGGCCCTTATTGTCTCTATAACGTAGAACTACATCGTCGAATTTTTCAGCCGCATCCATTTCTGTGGCCAAGCGAAAGGAGTATTTCATTTTCCATGCACGATGTAGAATGAGCATCAGGTGTTTCAACTGATAAACCGTCCCGTGTAAAGATCTCTTCAGGCCTGATGCAGCGTATGTTTTTTCTTTCGTTGTGCTGCGGTCAAGATCAGGTTGCGAGACATCGGTCAAAGTTGATCTTCGATGTCTTTTAGCTTGTTCGCCAAGTTCATCATCAGCAGTACGTTTTCGATTCGGCCTCGTAATTAGCGAAGAATTCAATGAAGAATCGTCACTCGACAGATCACTCGTTCGCGAAGTCGAAGGTTCTTTTAAGATACTCGCTATCTCTTTTTGACCAAGACTTTCAGCCAGCGTGAGTGCCGTTTCACCTCTGCGGTTGGGAATATCCGTCCTTGCTCCGGCTTCTCGGAGGAATTCAACCATGATCCGATAGCCCTTTTTCACTGCCGTGTGTAAGACGGTATTACCATTCGCGTCCACGGTATTAATGTCTGCTCCTTCGTCCAGACAGTCCTTCATTTCTGTAATTCTGTCTTGCTCGGTGATTTTTTTCTTTTTATGCTTCTTGCTCACAGCAGCGATCAATCCTTTGTTCCATCCTGAATCGCTGTCACTGTCGGATGAATGCATTTTGTCAACTTTGTCGCTGCTAGTCCTCGGAGATTACATTATGATCTGGATGATGTTTTGACGTATTCTAAGTGGGCAATTCTAGAAGATGCCCTGCAATCAATCAATTATTCGTTGTTTACGTGAATTCGCTGAGAGAAATTCAATGTGTAAAATCAACATTTTTGATACAGTTCAAATTTTATAGTAACCGTGACTTTATTTTTCGTTGATGTAACTATAATAAGGTACAGTCTTTGTGAAAGCCGGTATCTGGTGGATGATATTTAGTACTGCCGCATTGATATCGAAGTTTGAAAATTATTTTTCAAATTCAAGTCTATTATTATATATATAAATTGAACTTTGACCTCGAATAACTTTTTGCACCATTAGACTTAGCAAAAAATCCCGATACTTATTTTGTAGAGCATTAAATTCTCTACGAAAATATCTGGGTCTCGCATTATTCTAGATTCATTTGTTCCAAAGTTATAGAATTTTAAAGAAGAAAAAAAGTTTTTCACGTGTTATTTTCCGTATAAGAAACTTTGGTTGAAAAGCGGACTATATCTTAGAGTTAATATTAAGAGCTCAAATTTACAGGGGATTTTTTTTCAACAATTTGGAAGCGTTTGAGCCCGTGGGAGCATAGAAATTCGAAATCACCCGTGCTAAGGACCACCCTAATATATATGTATATAGCATAGCGTAAATGGCAGAAACAATACAAATCAAATCAAATCAATACATGCGTTACAAAAAATATGGTGTACACCAAGGGCTATTTTTTTTTTTTTTTTATCATGGGGAAAAAGAATTTCGTAACATTTTTTTTCAATTTTTTATTTATATATTTCTATAATATGTCAATTCCAAAGACTCAAGTCACTGAACGAAAACATTGAATATGAAGAATCTATAAGAACAGAATGGGACAAAAAATAGTTCGACTTTGTGTCAGAGGAGACACAATTATCCCGTTAGCAAATATTATGATTTATGATAAACGGATCAATTTTTTCGTTATATCTTGCCTCAAAAATCATCGTGTAGCCGTCCGTGTGGAAAAATAGAAATAAAATTGAAATTCACGGATAAAAAGATTGTAATAGTACTTTTCGATACCAGTGCGAAAGTGTTGATTCTTGGACGAGTGTGAAGTTTTTCGCCCGAGCGAAGCGAGGGTGACAATCACACGAGTCGAAAATCATCTTTCGCACGTGTATCGAACTTCATTTTTCAACACAGCGCGCGTTAAGTTCAATTTTATGCACGCGAAGCGTGCGCAAAATTGAACTTTGCGCACGCCGTGTGGAAAAAAGTATTACAATTCTCACAACACTGCTTGCAGCCAAGTCGACTCTTGTTCACATATTTTGATGTGGGCCGCACCCCGGAAGTCAACTCCTTTGCTCTGACCGCGAACAAAAACGATAACACGCTACTGCGGATTCATTCCTTCATGAGTCATGACTGGATGATTAATATTGAAATAAAAATAGAATAATAAATGAAAACTGGTCATAACTCGTACGAGAGAGACGCCTAATTTCTTCACTTATCAGATTCACTTTATCGTCCATGGAACGTTCGAGAATTCTGAAAAACAAGTATGACCCGTCGGAAGTCTGAGTTTTGGGCAGCTTCGAATGTGTGACTTCATCGTTGAACATTTCGGCTCCCAGGATATTGAGAGCCGACAAAAAAGTTTGACCTCGCCCGAAACTGGTACATTCAACTCTTCCAAATCATACAGCGTGAATGAAACCGCATGGTGTACCTATTGCTTCGTATGAACAGCATAAAATGTATGCGGTCCGAAGTTTTCGTTATCCGAAAATTTATGTCATACTTAACGCGAAACTGATTGAAAATTTCTAGTTTATAGGTAATCATACACTAGATTCTGCTTCATGGGTAAAGCCTGGAGCACAGACTTTTCGTTTCGGCTCACCTACATAGATCGTGACCAGTGTACAGTCACTCACACGCAGCGCCGACCAATCACAGCTATGTGTGAACGATCGTGGCGCTTGTAGGTGAGGCGAACACGGAACACGAAAAGTCTGTGCTCCAGGCTTAATGCCTACGGAGATCGTGAGCAGTGTACAGTCACCCACACGCAGCGCCGACCAATCACAGCTATGTGTGAGCGATCGTGGCGCCTAGCTTGTAGGTGAGGCCGAACAAGGGCCGAACACGTTACACGAAAAGTCTGTGTCGCCGGCATAAAAAAAAAAAAAAAAAAAATTGAATTTTCCACAACTTCGGTCCCGATAATTTTTTCCCTAGAATCGATATTCTTCGATTTAAACCCGAAAGAAGGGGTGAAATTTAATTATTACATTATCTCGTTTATTGTTGATTTTTACGTAGACATGGAAAGAAACAAACTTATTGGGAATCAAATTTTCTACAACTTTTGTCTCTATCATTTTTTCCGTAAGATCGATATTTGTTGATCTAGACTAGAAGAAGGTGGGATGAAACTTATAGTTATTGCATTATATCGTTTGTTATTGATTTTTACGTGTAAACGATCATGAACAAACTTATTGGAAATTTGATTTGCTACAACTTTTGTTCCCGTCGTTTTTTTTCCGTAAGATTGATCTACGGAAAAAACGATAGGGGCAAAAGTTATAGCAAATTTAATTCACAACAAGTTTGTTGATCATCATTTACACGTAAAAACCAATAATAAACGAGATAATGCAATAATTAAATTTAAAAACCCCCACCCCAACCCAAATTTTTCTAGTCCAGATCAACTAATATCGAAATATCGATCTTACGGAAAAAACGGTGGGAACAAAAGTTGTAACAAATTCAATTTCCAATAAGCTTGCTCATTATCGTTTACACGTAAAAAGCAACAACAAGCGGTATAATGCAATAACTAAGTTTCACCCCCCCCCCCCCCCCCCCCCCATGTTTCTAGTCTATATCAACAAATATCGATCTTACGGAAAAAACGATAGGGACAAAAGTTGTAGTAAATTTGATTTCCAATAAATTTGTTGCTCTCCATTTATACGTAAAAATCAATAATAAACGAGATAATGCAATAATTAAATTTCACCCCCTCTTTCGCGTCTACATCGAAAAATATCGACTCTGGGGAAAAAATAATTGTTACCAAAATTGCGGAAAATTCAATTTTCAACAACTTTGGTTATTACCATTTTCAATATCAAATTGGAAATGAACGAGTTATTTGATAAACACGAAAATCCACCCTTAAATTAGATATGGCGGCTGACGCAAACAGGGTGGATTCCCTAAAATCGAGTTTTAGACTCTCAGTGACCCCCCTCGACGATTCGCAAAGGAAAATTGCTACTTCGAATTTTTTCTATTTCAGCGTAATTTTTTGTCTAACCCGCTTGGGCTATTAGACCATACAGGATGGACTGGGCATTGCCTTCTCTCTAATTTTTTGTTTAATTTGGTAATGTAGACTTTGGTAGGTAACTTGAATTAATTAAATACAAATATAACAAATTTTACTAAATTTTGTGACAATAAATGTTAGGATCTTCCTGTGCTCGCGGCCCTCTCGGGGCGGGGGCCCCCTCCAGCCAGGGGCCCTTGGCATTTTGCCAGTCATGCCACCCTATTGTTACGCCACTGTCAACGGTACCGGCGTATACCTCTCTCTTTTTATTCGCGGAACAGCTTGAGGCCTGTATTGCCTAATCTATCTATAATATCTCTATGTTGGCGACGCGATGTGATTTTATGGGAATTATTTTAGCTTGAAATTTTTTTTTTTTTTTTTAATGTTGATAATTGACCAGACATTATTATGGAGTATAGGGCAATTCCACCTCAAATCGGCCGAGAAATGACCTCGTATTTTTTGAATCGACTTAAACTTTTTTTACGTGAAATCTACGTCAAAAGAGTAGACCCGTATTTTTTCGTTGGTCCAAAATATTTTTTTTACGCAAGTTATGAATTATCGCATTTTACTCTAAAAGTGACGCGCGGGGGGCTTTGAGAATTAATATCTCGGGTCCCCTTCACCGTAGAGAGATGTTCCAAAACGCGTTTTAAAGGGGATAAAACACACTTTCCGATAAAATTTTCCAACTTTTCGAAAAATGTAATCTTGTTATTTTTATGAGCAATCAAAATGTTTATCGATTTTTTTCTCAAACTTTATCCATTTTTAAAATTCTGAAAAAAATATGATCGCATTCCGTATTTAATTCCGAAGATGGGAAATTTTTGCAATTGATGGAGCGATTTTTTTAAGTATTTTTTTTACTATTATTTGTCCGGCGCTGCGTCAAGTTGCCGCGGCACGCGCCTCGCAACTACCGCGTCATTCCATGTATGGAAAGCCGCGCGCCACGCCATTGGCCGAGTCCCGTACAACGCGGGGATAATAATAGGGGATGAATAATAGTAAAAAAAATACTTAGAAAAATCGCTCCATCAATTGCAAAAATTTCCCATCTTCGGAATTGAATACGGAATGCGATCATATTTTTTTTAGAATTTTAAAAATGGATAAAGTTTGAGAAAAAAATCGATAAACATTTTGATTGCTCATAAAAATAACAAAATTATATTTTTCGAAAAGTCGAAAAATTTTATCGGAAAGTGTGTTTTATCCCCTTTAAAACGCGTTTTTGAACATCTCTCTACGGTGAAGGGGACCCGAGATATTAATTCTCAAAGCCCCCCGCGCGTCACTTTTACAGTAAAATGCGATAATTCATAACTAGCGTAAAAAAAATATTTTGGACCAACGAAAAAATACGGGTCTACTCTTTTGACGTAGATTTCACGTAAAAAAAGTTTAAGTCGATTCAAAAAATAGGACGTCAAAAAACACCCAAAATTGGCCGATTTGAGGTGGAATTGCCCAGCTTCTTAATCATTCCGAACACTTTCTTATTCGACCTTTTGATTTGAAGCTGAATTATTCTTTCTGAATTCTTTCGAAAATGTTGATTTTCTTTCGATAGAAGTTTGGTAGTCATACTCGCTAAAAATAATCGCTTGTAGCTCTTAATTCTTTTTTTTTTTCATATATATATATATATATATATATATATATATATATATATATATATATATATATATATATATATATAAATACCTTGCCAAGGCTTGTGTGACGTGTCTCTGCATATTGTAGTCACAGAAATTGAATTGGATGTTCCATCAGCAACTCTGACATCCACGTTCGCCTACGACACCGTTGCAGTAGAAGCGCGAATGCGAAATGCGAATAACTCGCCTCGGGCGGTGGCTTAATAATTTCTCTCCGCACACTAGGAGAAGGGGTCTTTTATCTCCAGTCGACCGGCTCAGCCAATGGTCGCTTTTTCAAATATCACACAATCTTATTTTATAATTATTTTATTTTATTTTTATTTTTTTTATCTATTTATTCTATTTTTTAATCTTATTTTATCTCCTCTGACATATCTATAATATATGCCTCTAAGTATATATGAAACGACATTATAATTTAGTGTGTCTGTATAAATGGTACCGCATCAAACATGTCATTTCCGTTTTGTTTCGATTATTCTTTCTCATAGGTGAGTTCCAAAACCCAACTCTAGTTAACTCGGGTTAACTCTATGCATTTCCAATACCCACACATAATAGAGTATTGGAACGCATAGAGTTAACCCGAGTTAACTAGAGTTGGGTTTTGGAACGCACCCATTGATTATCATGAGGTTTTCATGATTGGATTATTAGGATTGAAATTTGATGGGCGCGAATGGATTCAAATTTGAAATGAAATACTGAATTATCGTGGAAAAGGAGAAACGCTCGTAGTATGATGAAATTTGCCTCCTTTATATGAGCGATACCGGTGCTTATCAACATACTACCACTCCCATGAGATATTTATGGTTGCGTAAACATATTCCGTGGCGCAGAACTATACAGCTATAATATAGTTTAGCAATTATATTATTATTCGGAGAACTTTATTCATTCATGCTCACTTATTATACTGCGACGTGACTTTGGTTTGGTAAGGTTCCAATATACAAGC
The DNA here is from genome assembly GCA_943736025.1 of Tenthredo mesomela. Lineage (NCBI taxonomy): Eukaryota > Metazoa > Arthropoda > Insecta > Hymenoptera > Tenthredinidae > Tenthredo > Tenthredo mesomela. Next base: position 25,321,722 of record OX031017.1, on the reverse strand, counting down.
AAGTATAGTGATAGCTAGCGGATAATTTCCGGCATACCATGAATAAAGATTCGCAGGGAATAAAAGTATAAATATAACAAAGCAATAATGATTATTGGTATATCTATATAATAATTTATTTCCACAACATTGATACAATATTTTTTCAGTCTTCATTGTAAAAGTTATGTACTATACAATTTGCAAGCATTTCTTAAAAATAAATATACACATAATAATATATCCCCATTGCAACTGATCGAGTCTCTTTATTTCCTTCCTGGAACAAAAGTTCGCAAATTCGGAATAATTCTGACAAGTATTCTCCACGTGTACCCTCTGACGCCACGAGGGTCACTGACCCCATTGACAAGTGCCTGATGCCCGTACGTAGGCCAACGATAATGGTATCAACATCTCGCGGTGGAATTGATGAACTACTTCAACCGCAAATATATATTAGTGCGCCTCAACACATGCAACCCGCGTTTCACTCGTGTAATTTAAGTTGTATAATAAACGGCGAAAGCATTTTATACCGCATAAAAATTCGACCTACTATGTTTTTTCATCAAATTATCAGATATAAAGATGATAAGAAAATTACATACTGCATTTTTGATTGACTAATATATCTGTTGCATCAATAGCTATGTAGGTAATAATTAGGGAAATTTAAATAGAAAATAAGCAGAAGATACTCCTTTATAAAATAGAACTTTATTCGAAGAAAACAAGATGCTAAATTTCAAGTTTCCTCTGAGAGATACAGCGGCGATATACTATAAATAAAATTATTTATCCTGAATGAATGAAAATATATGAAACACTAATTTAAAACAATAATGAAAATATTTGTTACATATTTTAAATAATAATAATAATAATCATAATCAAAGTTTCTTATTTAATTTACGTCGCAGTTTCTCTCTGAATATCGTATTACGTGATTATCACATTGCGATTAGATTTATCAAATCAAAACTAAAATGCATAAAAGTAAATGATTATAAAGCGAAAACTTAGGTACCCATTTTTCATCAGCATTGTGAAAAGAAACCCATAGATTTTGTTCAAAACGAAATTATTGACATTAGTAAAAAATAATAATAATAATAATAATAATACGTGTGAAGAACAACAGTTTCGTGGAAACTAGAAGTTAAAATAAAAATACTTGTATTTTTATTTCCAATATAATAAAAAGAAAAGAAAATTTCTTCAATTTTGTCGATAGGTTGTCATTGCTTATATCTATTATAGGTAATAATTATTTCATTTTAGTTTCTTGATAACTTCTTCTTTGTTCCCTCATCTCTCGATCGCGTTGCTTTCAAGGAGTTAATGTCCAAACGGTAAACCACGACCTGGAAAATGAACGATATCAAGTATTGGATTAAAGCACAAAAAGCAGAACCAGATTCTTGAGTTTATTAAAAACATATTCCATGCAATTCAGAATACAGAATTGATCATTTACGTTTCTGTAATCATAATCAAACAACTCAAATAAAATACGTATAACTTTCCCGACAAAATTTCCTTTCCATTCTGAAAGGAAATTTAAACGAAATTAAGAAAACTTACCACGTCCTATAGGAGGAAAGTCGTTATCAAAGTTCTTCCTTATTCCAGCCCCTCTGCCACCTAAGAGAAATTACAATTGATTAGTCTGCGATTTTTCTTATCAATAAAAGAGAGAGAGAGAGAGAGAGTTTGAAATTTGAATAAATACCAATTGCTGGGAAGTTCATTTCGTCCATATTCGGTACTTTTTCTGTATCTGCTCCCATCATAGCATAGCCTGTGAAAATATCATTTATTACCATTAGAATGAGTGGAGAAATTTTTTTGTAGCCAAAGGATTTGCGCCAATCTGTTTAAGGCTTGGAGCAAATCTGTTGATTTTGTAATTTAGATAAAATACTTGGGGTAGTTCTTGAGTAAGGGCATGCAGCATTCACTTTTGACTTTCTCACTGATAGGGATAAGCGTCACAATTATATAAAGAGTGTTAAATATTTACAAAACATTAATTCTATCAGAAATTAACCGACTGTCTTACTTTTAGATTTCGGCAATCTGAGATTCCTTTCTACAGTTTTTCGCTGAAAAAGAGAAACGCAATGAGTTAAGAAACGACAAAACGAATAATTCGATCTCTGAGCTATTTGCATTTAAAAAAAAAAAAAAAAGTTGAATCTGAATTACAATATTCTTGTTTCTTTTACTTACAGTAAAATCAGAATAAGATAATCCACCACTGGTTGTTGGCTTTGGAGCGGCTTTCACTTCTTGTATATTAGAATTACGCAGTCTGCTATGATCTATGATTTGTAAAGGCTGTGAATTCTTTCGCCTTTCTTGTTCCTCTTTATAAGTTCGTTCTGAAGTTTTCATTCTATGTTCTTCTGTTACCTGTGAAAAGCGTATTTAACAATTGAATTAGCAAAAAATTACATTTTATTATCTTACCTACCTGATAATCGAATTTGTTTTTATTACAAATCTCTTTTTACTCACCCCAGACATAGATGCAATACCACGAACACCTTCGCTCCGATTATAGCTCAACGCTTCCCTTATCAAACTTTCTTTCGATTGCTTTATACCATCTATATCTGCATTTAGTGGACAATGAGTTCCAGGCTTCATTTCTATATCAAGCTCCAAGCAACAGAAATCGCAGATAATATAAGCCCAGCGTATCACAACAGATCGGCTACAATGATGAGCTGATTCCTCCTGGTCAATATGAAACTGAAAAAGAAAGAAGCGTTAAGTTAATTCAAAGAAATTCTTCCCTATTTTATACCTTGATTAAAATTGTTTTTAATTATTTATCAACTCACTTCGCAGGCGATTCCCGGAGTACGATCAAAACGGTCTTGTTGTATTTCAGTAACGGCTAGCGGCAGAGTTGGAAATCCTGTGGCTGTACTTTCGCCGTCCATTTTCTGTACAGCAGCATTGCGAATATGGAAAAATAACGTTTCGATAGAATATACTCTGAACATATCCACCGATCGACCTGAAATAAAATACAAATTAGCTTAAAGTCAGAATTGAATTAAATCAAATTTTATTTCACATTCCCAAAGTCCCAAAGAAATGTTTTATTATTTAAGAATAATAATATTAATATTAATTACCAGCTTCTTTAGCCATTCTAGATAAAAGTCCAGGTACAATCTCCATAAATCCTCTGGTAGTGTATAACGGAGGTAATTCATCGCCGATAATTTCAGGGCTTAATAAGGCTCTTAGATTCTGATACATAGTAAGAAAGTTGCTCTGTCCTCCCGCATGATTTTTACCAATCTTATGAGTCTCGTCCGAGTGTAAAGCAGCTTCAAATGTATACCCCATTGGTACATCGATGCTTATTATCTCATGATAAGTATTCTGTACACCATTTTTTAGCGAAAATTCAGCGACCGCAAATTCAGCAGGAATAAAATCACCCTCGCTGTTAGGAAGGACTTTACGACAAAGCCAATTGACGTGGATGAAGTAAAACTTCTTGTTTATCAAACCTGTTATCAAAATTAATAATAAAAAAAAAAAAAAAAAAATTAGAAAACAAAAATTCATTTTTTCACAGTAAGAAAATAAGATAAATGATAAAAATAATTAAAAAAAAAATCTTCATTCTTATAGATTGATTTTAAGTTGATTATATTTAAACTCACTGTCTCTGTTCTCAGACATGTTGACAGTGACTTTGATATAGTCGTTCATGTTGTCTTCGTAGTCTTGTTTTCTTTTGGCTTCTTTTTCGATCAAAGATATCGGCACGCCTTGCGAAGTGTATTTCATACCGCTAGCTCCGCTTCTTACCTTTTCATCTTTGGCTCTAGATTCCCATGGTCCTTTTTGTTGTGGTGTCATTTTCTGTTTTTCAAAAATTGAGGTTAGAAATGTGTTTTTTTTTTTTTTTTTTTTTTTTTTTCATTTTAGTTTAGTTTGAAATCTAATTAAATTGAAAAAAAAGAAAAAGAAATCATACCGCCCACAGGTCGCCGCAATCTTTCATCACGTCGGACATACCGCCTGGAAATTGTTCGCCCTTAGCTTCTTGTTTCTTCTTGTAATCAAGCATGAAGTAATAAAATGCAGATTTAGCCTGTTTCTTCTTAGGCGGCATATTGTTTTTAATAAACTCAACTCTTGACTCAAATAGAAATTTTACTTTATTTTATTTTATTTTATTTTATTTTATTTTATTTATATATATGTGCAGCGAGCGACTCGTGTGAGTTTGAATCACATACACGATTGTTATAGGTTAGTGCCGATGTGTGTAACCTGTGTAACCACACGATAATATGTTCTCTATCTTTATTTTTTTTCTTTCTTTCTTTCTTTCTATCCTCTTTATTTACGTTTTTTTTTTTTTTTTTTTTTTATAAAGAAGAACAAAAAAACATAAAGCGGTAATGAAAACGACGTTTAGATTTAAACAGAGGTCAAATATAATATAAAAGTTTATTTCAACGGTGTTGTTATTGTTTCAAGGTTACAAATTTATTCAAAAAATAAAAAATAAAAAATTAGTCAAGAAAATGTACAAAATTTGTTGAGTATAACTTCTACGGCATATATATTATATTATTTTATGAGCAAAATAGGTAATATGTTTCATAAGACATAGACGTGTGAAATAGTAGTGGGGATAGAGAGACTAGGAGTGGCAATCCATCGCGCCACGCGCTAACGCACAATTTATTTGCGCGGCAAATATTTCCTCATTATGAAAAGATGAATAAATTAATATATCAATGAACGCTGCAAGAAATAAGAATAGACAATAAAATAATAAATAATATATTCTGAATTATAAAGTAGATATTATATAATATAAAAATTTTAGAGTTAATTATTAAATCTATTATATTATTGATGAACATAATTATATTATGTTTTAAATGAACGTAAATCGTATTATATAGATATATAGGTAATATTATATGCATCCTAGGTATTATTGATTGTATCTCATGCAATCATATATATTAATAATATAAATAAAGATTTTTAAAAAACTAACGCACACGTTACTAATTGATGTTTATATATAGTTCTTTGTTGTAAATATATCTCATATTATACAACAGTTTATTATTTACTTATATACAATACAACAATATACAATTCTTAAAATCCTGATTTGTGTACATAGAATATATATAATATATAGATTGTTAGATGACCTTAATATTCTATTCATGTAAAAGTATCTAAATGCATATATAGTATACTCCGTAAATATATATATTCATATATATATTATAGTATATAGTATATATATGTTACACTAGTACATCTGTATATGTATTATTGTACACACATATATATGTATATGTATATAAATTGATTAGGGTTGCAAAAGTTTGTATTAAATTTCATTCAATCAAATCATTATGTATAATAGGTAATAGGTAATATAGGGCTGTGTTCCAAAACTTGACTCTAGTGATCCGAGTATGTTGTATCTTTCTCTATTGTCATGGGTGAAGAAAGGATAAAGACATACTCGGATCACTAGAGTCAAGTTTTAGAACACAGCCTAGGTATGTATGTATGTATAATAGCGTTTAAAAATATTAATGTATATAAATTTTTTTTTTTCTGTTTTTCCACTCTGGGTTAAACGGATACACATAAATTTCGATTAAATGTATAATAAGCGATAAATTTCGTTGATGATAAGTAATTATTATAATTTAATAATTATAAATAAACATATAAACATAAACATAATATTTGTTGAATCTAGATGATATAATATCACGCTTGTCATGTCAAACTTTATTTACAATAGTCAAAAAAGAAAAAAAAATACTAAAAAATATAAGAAACGATTACATTGATTCGGGGGGCCGTTTTAGTATAGTCGGCTCCATAGGAATGTAGAACCTAATAATTTTTAATCACACAATTATTATTATTACTTAAAAAAAGAAAAGAAAAAAAGAAATACAGAAAAATAAAAGAAACAGATACAACTCAATGAGTGTAATAAACAAAAAATTTCATTGCAATTTTTTTTTCGATTCAATATTCTTAATAATCATTAATAACTTATTATAAATAATTGTCAATTTTTTTTTTTTTTTTTCTTGTTCTTCCACTACTGTTCAATTTAAATAGAAGCGAAATTATTGATATGAGAGAAATTTTTGTTATTAAATATTTATTATCAATAATATTGATAATGATCTATCTATATCTATTATTTTTATTATATACTATATCGAATACTTTATCTTAAAAATTATTTCTACAAGCTCTTATTTGGCAGCAATAATATAATATAACTCTCCTTAAAATTCTCTAAATTATACAGAACAAGTATTTTTTTTTCTCTTTTGTTTTTCGTTTGTTTGTTTGTTTGTTTTTTTTTTTTTTTCTTCAAACACAAAAGAAATAGAAAATAATTCAATTACCATAATGTGGCATTAAGTTGTATATAAATTAATAGTACAAAAAAAAAAAAACGAAAAAAATCAAATAAAAGAAAAGAAGAACTAAATTTGCTCACATCAGAAGATTTTTCGCCACGATTTTAAACCACTCTTATTAGAAAACAAAAATACTATTGAACACAGAGGCTTTATTTTTTTTTTTAGGCTTCAGGAAAAATATACGAGTAAATATTACCAAAAAAAAAAAAAAATAAATAAAAATAATAATAATAATAAATAAATAAAACATATAGTCCAAAAGAATAAAGCACTGGGCTTTGACTGCACAATGAACTGCACACTCGGATATAGATCTAGAATTTTCATTTCAACAAAATAAAAGTTAAAAAAAAAAAAACAGAGAAAAGAAACCAAAGGCATTGGTTTATTTTCGAAAGAAAAAAAGAACAGATGAGAAAACAAAAAAAAAAAAATAAATAAATAAATAAATCATGAATTGAATAAAGACAAGACGAATGAATTTTAATTAGGTATTAACGGGTATTGTCAAGAACCGATAATGATATAGATTATAAAAAAAAATTCGAACACAAACTGGTTAGTTTACATTTTGGTTTCTATACCCCATGGATCTAATATTTGGTTTCATTTTTTTAACAACTTAAAAACATGTTTGTTTGTTTGTGTTATTAATCGAAATTTTTCTAGGCCTTAGGTAAAGAAAAAAAAATAAATAACTTGTTCACAAAAGTTAGAGCTACATATTTGATCATCACTTTTTTTTTTTTTTTTTTACGTATAATAGTAATAATTAGCAATAATAATAATATATAATAATAATAATAATAATAATAATAATAATAATAATAATAATAATAATAATAATAATAATAATAATAATATTAATAATAACAACGTAAAGGGCAATGATTTGAATATCTGTACAATATACAAAAATCTAAGCTACAATATTATTTTCAATATACCATATAATATCATCTACATAAATAAAGTAGTAGTATATTAATATATGAAATATTTATAGGATACAAATCGATTGACAACGATAAAAAATAACTATATTTACATTATATATGTATGATCCGACTCGTTGTAGCTTAGACTTGTTTTTTTTTTTTTTTACAAAGACCATTGATCAATACGTGTATCAAAATGGGATGGAAGAATATCCTTATAATAATATACATTATATATAGATATTGTAAATTTTCCAATAAGATTATTATTATATCAGGCAGTTTTTTTTTTTTTTTTTTTTGTTCCATTTTTTCTTTCAATTAGCATTATAACGCATCATTATTCATTCAAGATCTAAGAGTTCTTTGTTACGTTTTTTTTTTTTTTTTTTTTTTTTTTTTTTCTCTCATTTTTCTTTCTTCAAAGTAGAATATACCAAATATATGAAAATTTATTATGAGATTATGTATTAGTTTAGGCCTTGTACTCTTTTGTTGTTGGAAACTTTACGTATTTCGCTGCATTATTATTTTTTTTTTTTTTTTATAGATATAGGTAATACAGATTGGCCTCTCGCTTTATATCTGTATCATCGTATAGATATACATATATATTTCAGAGAAATATACTTTCATTAGTACTATAAGATGACAAAACAGTCGTCAGAATATACTGAATAAAACTTTACCTATTAACGATAATATATCATGATATATCAGTCAAAGCGTCCTATAAAAAAAAAAAAAATTGCTAATATTTTTTTCTCTTTGTGCGAAACTCTCTATCAACTTTTATGAAGAAAGAAAACTAAATTCTTTCCACGTTGTACAAAAAAAAAAAAAAAAAATTATTCACAGATTAATGATAATTTCCATTCTTTTTTTTTTTTTTCACAAAAATTTCTTGTAAATTATTCGGGTGATTGAATATTCATAATCTGGCACTGGTCTTCTCATATATAAATAGCATATAGCTTAGTAAAATTTTGTGATAACAGTTCACACGATCGTTAAACATTAGTACCCAATATGTACATGCATACTGCATAATCTTGATAATAAATATTACACAACAGGTACAAAAAAGCTGCCGCACAATTTGCACAATATTCAATTCTGTGTTTCTGATTTTTCTATGTAACGAAGTGATCAGAGCTTAAATAAACGTTTTGATGAGAGTTTAGAAATAAATTGTGAACATTTTTCTGTATAATGTGGTTCTTTGACTTTTATATCGATAAGAAATGTTAGATTCAGTTTAAGAAAATGCATTAATTTTCTTCATTTTTTTAAAACTATTTTGACGACTGTATATTATCAAATTTTTTTATACTCGTCTAATTCAGACTATGGCATTTGTATAAAATTACTGTAGCATAAGCGATTGCAAGTTTCTGATCAGTATCGTATCTTTAACAGCATTAAAAACTACTTTTATATTTTCTGTGTCTACAGCGGTGGTAAAATGATGAAACAATGATTTGGAGTGTTCCCTCTTGACGGACGTAAACATGTCTAAGATGAATTTCTGTACGTCTTTCATGGAATGTGGATCTCCTGTAAATTGTGTAAAGTACCTACGCACGTCCGTGTCCATTGAGAGCACTTTTTTAGCAAGTAAATCGGTCTTGTTCAAGAACAATATGATTGATACTTCTTTGAATATTACATTGTTCACAATGGTGTCAAAAATATTCCTCGATTCTTCTAGTCTATTCGTTCGTCTGTAAATAATAATTGGAGAAAAAATCAAAAAAAAAAAAAAAAACAACAACAACTTTTGAAAGATTTATATAATCTTTGAAAGAAAATTTTTAAACAAGCAAATATTTTTCATCCACGGAATCACCGCGGAAGAAAAATTAATGATGATGTAAAATTTGTGCAAAATTAACGACGAACACTCACCTATCTTCTAATAATACTTGGTCAAATTCGGACGAAGATACAAGGAAGATTATCGATGTGACGCAGTCAAAACACTGGAACCATTTTTGCCTCTGCGATCTTTGTCCGCCAACGTCGACGAACAAAAAAGCTTGATTGTTGATCGTAATAACAAACTCGGATATACCTTTAGTCGCTTTTCTACAACGAAGAATATCTTGTTGCGTCGGCATATAATCCTGTTGATAAAAAAATTAGTAGAATAAATTCATTATTAAAGATTATCAGAGTATGTATCATCATTTTAATAAAAGAAATTTGTCTCTGATTTATAATTGCATGGTATAATAGGCTTAGGCTTACCGCACGTGCAATCCTTTCCAAATTGTCAAGAAAGTATTGCACCGAATCGCTCTGTAATCATTTATGAGAATAAAATGTATTAACGAAATTTCTCAAGTTTATTTTTTATTTTTTTTTTTTTTTTTAAACAGTAATTAAATTTATTTGTGCGCAGGTTTGACCTGTATGTTAAAAATTGTTTACAAAAAAGTTAAAAAAAAAAAATGATATGACTCATGTTTTATAAGAGGAGGTAACAGCAACTAACTGTGTTACATAACGGTTTGTAACATACCACAGGCCTACAATGTTCGGGTTTTAAATAAATTAGGCCGGATCATGTAGCACGCATATAATAAATTATTTAAAATTGCGTGCAAAAAATTCATTGAGCTTATTGATGCTAGTTTTTTTTTTTTTTTTGAACATCATTTTTTTGAAGTTGATCAGAATTCTGATTCTTACTTTATAGCATTTATGTATGCGAATACAAAAAAAAAAAAATGTTGAAAAATTTTGTTACCAGTTGAAATTCTCTTCTTCGGTCAAAAGCTTGTCGTATGGATGCGTCTTTCCATAAACTTTGTAGTGAGGGAACGTAGTGAAGGAATAATCTTGTATCTAAAATAGTAGTATTCTCAAATTTGAGAAGCTGATATCCGATGTCATAATTTTTCGAATTTTCCCACGGTATATTGAGCTTATCACGAGCGTCAACAAGCACCTTCATTCCTTTGATAATATTCTGATAAATGACCTGTTGATATTCTTTGACAAGTTCAGGTTCGAATTTAACTCCGTGAATTATTCTCATCTGTTTAAGAAATGTTGATTTTCCACTCTCTCCTGCGCCGAGTAGAAGCAATTTTACCTCACGTCTTTTCTCCTGTCTTTCTTTTTCCAATTTTTGATCAATCTCCTGGCTTTTAGAACGCTGTTCTATTTCCTCCGGGCTCAATTTGAAACGAAGGCAACATGACCATACCGATGTTAACGTTCCTGCCATTTTTTCTCAATTACTATTTTATATATATATATACGCGCGCACTGTTAAACGCGTCTGCGAACCTGTAGGAAAAAAATAAAAGAAATATATATATATATATATTTGAAATGTAAAAATTTCTGTTTGAAAAAAAATTGAAATATCTTCGGGGGACTGATAAGATAAATCGTTTTTTTTTTTTTTTTTTTTGTTTAAAATGAAAGAATGAAAAAATACAATAAATTATTATTATTATTACTTGATTTAGAAAATCGAGGATTATAATATGTATTCACTAGATAATTAATAATAATCGGAAGCAAATAGAAACAAAAGAATTCACACAGTGAATAATAGTGTGTCGATTGTCATCAAGGGGTGAATAATTGTATGAGACCTCTTTTTTTTTTTTTTTTTTTTTCATTCATTCATTCATTTTAGAACGTGAATAAAGATAGGTTAAGTTTTTTCATCATATTGGTTTATTAAATAGTCCTTATTTTCAGAGGTGAGAGTAATATGATTAAATAATCGTTGTAGATAATTAATACCGTCACACGTCACTCCATTATCCGGCTAGCGCTGTGTTAGCGTTTGGTAAAGTGTATTGAGTATATCATCATTCTCTCTTCTCGTACGAAAGCGTATTATATGTGTTTAAAGAATTATATTTATTTATTTAATTTATTTATTTATTTATTTATTTATTCGTTTATTGTTATTCTTCTTTTTTTAAAAAAAAACTTTGTTTTATTATAATAAATGCATTTATTATTTAATTAATATTAATTATTAGAATAAGAAAATTCACCCCCCTACCATAGCATTTCTTTATATTATCTATTAGGGCAATAAAATATCTACACCAATCTACACCCTATTCCAATTCCTTATTTCTCCTTACTGGCTTCTTTATCCCCTTTATAGCGAAAGCTGGGGCAAGTGCCAACTATTCCAATTCCATCATGCTGCTGCAGTTCTGTCACCACCATAGTTTTTAACAAACTTTATAAAATCAACACCAGACGATGCATCGGCGCTCATGGTCACATCAGACTAGACATTGAATAGTCGATTTTAGTAGAAACGGAACACGTAGAATTAATATTCCAGCGCAGCGGAATTAGTACGCTGATGGTAAAGAAGAATAAAATGGAAATTAACGCTTGAAGGGATATGAAAGGTGAATTAATACACCTCGAATTTTTGGCAGCCCGTTTCCCAGCTAAAACACATCCGATCGATGTGAAATTGATATCAGTGACGTAGAAAAAGTGAACGAAGGGCATGATGCTCTTGGATTTCCAAAAAGCGAAAATAAAATGTACAATTTTATGTCAAGAGTGCTCTGTAACGAATAATCGTTGTTGCCGACGTTGTACTTGATAAATATGAAAAAAACCCGAAACATTTTCCGCTTTTTGAAAATCCAAGAGCATCATGCCCTCCGTGCACTTTTTCTACATCACTGATATCAATTTCACATCGATCGGATGTGTTTTAGCTGAGAAACGGGCTGCCAAAAATTCGAGGTGTATAATCACTTTCATTTTCATCATCACATGTGACGCTCAACGCGCGTTTTATCTGTTATCACGTGACTTTATTGACCCACGTGATGACGAAAGAAACGCGTTTTGTAGCGTCAAGTGTCAAATGAAAAGGCACCTTAATGATGTAATAGATTGACTCATTCACCTGCAAAATTACGTATTAGAATAAACAAGACCTTCTCTGTATTATAAATGTTTCAATAATTAATTAGAGTCAATTTAAAAACAATGAGTTGCGTTTATTGTCATATCGCGCGCAGATCGTCACACATCATTGTTGGTCCAAGTATTAAATTATACTGTGACGAATGAATTGGGCTTAAAATTAAATTTCCTAGTGTTTATTTTGTTCTCTTTATACCTACTACATATCGTGTTTTTCAAAACTGTATATATAGTTCGAAACGTCACTATTGTTTATCCATCATCAGTGTTAAGAAGAATGAATCAAAGTTATTGAACTACTACGAGTATCTATAATAGATATATGTACCTGGATTAATACACGTTCTGCGCAATAACATAAAAATGGTAAAATTAAACATTATGTATATAATAAAAGTGAAAAAGTTTTTCATTACGGTTAGGTATTCTTAAATTTAACAAAACACCATAGTATATATTATATTAAATTACTAGAATACCAAAGTGGCCATATACACATATATTTATTATCGTCATCATATTTTGTTGAATTTTTCCTCGTTCGATAATGATTATTTTACAATTTAGGATAATCCAAAGGTCGAGCAGCTTTCTGATGACAAATCACAGAAGAATCAAATACCCAGAACTATACAGCGATATTGTAAGATTTAATCTCGCAAATACATAAATAAATATTCTAAATCATTCATTTTCAAATTAAAACAATTTTTATGAGTTTTTAAGCTCTCTTTTAAAAACCTTAAACCTAGTTTTGAATCAATTGGAATTAATTTTCTATTAGAAATTTATTACTAGTATATGCATTGGGGTGCTTTTTTTTGAAACGATTATTTGTTTTTTTGCAACTCCCCATTGAAAATCTTGTTCTAGACGTCCAAAAGGGAATCCTGTCCAATTTTTAGCTCTTCATTCCAATTCCAGCACTCGCACTTCTCTTTTTAAGTTTTCCCATGCTAAAAGCATGTAAACATTACCACTTTTTCTTTCGCCGTGCAAAACTCAGCCGCATTTCAATGAATTGTTCTCATCCAAGATTCATTTTACAGAGAATTTAGTGTTCTTCAAAAGTGCTTCAGGTAGTTGGGCTGTGGTTTCAACCGCCGCACTTGTGTGAGCCTCCAAAGTCGATTTTATGCATAATTCTTCTTTCTCGCTGTGGGCGAATAAACAGTTGGACTTGGAGAAAAAAACTTCAGAACAATTTTGTAGGAAATTTATTTCTCTACAAAAAAAGTCCAGTACATAAAGTCTCTCAAACCAGTATTTCAAAAGATATAACGACTTTGATTCTTTTAAATATAAAATTCCAACAAAATGTCAAGTTCAATATTTTCAAGTCAGTCAAACTATCTTGGGCACTTTTGAAGAACACTAAATTCTCTGTCAAATGAGTCTTGGATGAGAACAATCCATCGAAATGCGGCTGAGTTGTGCGTGACTAAAGAAAAAGTCGTAATGTTCACATGCTTTTAGCATGGAAAAACTTAAAACGAAAAGCGCGAGTACTAGAATCAGAATTAAGAGCTAAAAATTGGACAGGATTCCCCTTTCGACGCCTACAACAAGATTTTCAATGGGGAGTTGCAAAAAAAAATAGTCATTTCAAAAAAAGCACTCTAATATATATAGACTAACTCCTATCTATCCATGTATGTAAATGATTATTTTTCATATATTTTTTCTTATCCTATAATCAACAGGTAGAGAGGCAAGAACAAGATTAGAAAATTGTTTACAAGATTTCAAGGTCTATGATAATCTTAATCTAACAGCAAAATATCTAACATCAAGACCTTTCTTACTGGCTGGGGTTGTTGCTGTTCTTTCCGCTATAGCTTTACCAATTATTCTCTTCACTATATTTGCCGTCACTACTGTCGCCTGTACATTTACAGGATTTGTTGTTATCGAAGGTATTACATTATTCATTTCATTTCTATTACTATTAATATGAAATATATTGGGATGATAAAACATTTTGGAAAATATCAATATTTACTTTACTTCATCTCATGTTAATCTTTCGTCAATTTAATAAATTTCTAAAATATATATAATATATATAGTATGAAGAAGAAAAGGAAAAACTCAGTTTGTCTAAAATATAGCTTTGATAATAATGACGACTCAAAAATTTAGTAGAGACTATATTGAATAAGACTTATTGACTAACTATTTAAATTTGTATCTTCTTTATTACAGGAACTATACTAGCGTTTGGAACTCTGGTATTATGCGGAGTGCTATTTTCTATAATAATGACTATAGTGATGCTGGGAACATGTCTGGTTGTCGGATACTACATCTGCCTCCAAGTGTATAATGTGATTAAAAAAATCTGAGGGATATCTTTTATTCGTTATTTACCTTATATTACTATATATATGGTCGATATACGAAAAACAAATGTATTTCTATTTATCAACAAGGGGATAATAAGCATTCTCCAGATTCTCCAGATTTATACTATCGATTATTATTATTACCATTAAGAAAGGTGTGTCGAAATACGTATACAGGGTAAAAAGATATATCCAAAAACTAGGTATTTCGTATTAAAAAAAAAAAAAAAAAAAAAAAAAAAAAAGAAACAATCAAAAGTAAAGACTAATTATTTATATTGTAGCTTTTTTGCTGTTGTCATTTTCGAAAAAAAAAAATGATCAAGAATTGCGGAAAGCTAAAGAAATTTTCAACGCTTTGTTTAACACTTTAGAGTCCGATATTTGTATTATATTCTGGTAAAGTATTATTCAAAGTGAAGTTTTATAACAAAAATTTAAGTCGACTTAAATTTGAAAAATTGCGTTTTTTTTTTTTTTTTTCTTATTATCAAAATTTGGATGTAATTAAAAGAGTGATATAGTCATTTCTGTGTTTTAGAATATAAAATTCTGTTAATTATATTAGTATCTGTTGTTATAATTTTAGAAATTTTATTTCTGATATCTGTTATTATATAATAATATAATATGCGTTCTAATTACTAATAAGTTTACTTTTTTTTTATTACAATAAATCTTCTATTCACGTCAAAAAATATCTAGATACTAACTCTGTACCCAAATTTGAAAAAAAACAACTTATATTATACATCCGAGATCATCTAGACTGCAATTTACTATCATAGCGAATAAAAATCGATAAGTAATCTTATCGATAGTTTGTTACGCGCTAATACTTATTTCAATTAGCTACGTATTGTATTATTGAAAAGATTTGTTATTTTTTTTTTTTTTCTTCATACTAAGTAATTTGTTTAGTAACAACATTGAGAGAAGAATGATAATTGTTGTCTATATTTGACGAACTATTTTCTTTGTTTTGTTCATCGATGACCTCTTTTTTCGTCGATAGTTCTATTTCATTCCATAAAATATCGCTCAGTTCTTTTTGCTGAATATCTTTTGAAAAACAGAATACACGAATGTAACTATTTTTGTCTGTAACAACTGAAGAAGGTTTAATGTAAGGAGAACAATATTATTAAAACAAATCAACGAAACTAGTATGTACACTAGTTTCTTAAGTTTCAGGAAAAATTTTTTCTTCAATAATCCAAACGTCTTGAGTATATATCTATATTTTTTAAATAAAAAAAAGGATACATCCTTTTATTGCTTCGTGCAACGTACCAAAGTTCCATCTTATTCTCGTCAATTGTTTATACAAGTTAAATTTTTTTCTGAAACAGAGTAAAACAACAGAATTTAAATCGTAACACAAGAACGGATATAAACTGATGCAAAGCAATAAATTTCAAAGATCTGGTATAGTTTGAATTTACTCAATACTTCGCACAGATGAAATATACTCAAATGAGCTTCGAGAATAGCTTATATCAGCTTTTTTACAATCAAATATTAGCGAATAATGGTAAGAAAATTATACATACTGTCCATGTTCGAGAATAAACTGATCTTTTATATTGGGTTTGTTCATCCTAAGTTTATGGCATTTTTTTTCAAGTTTAAAGTTGTTTTTTACAATTCTGTTGTTCTCAGTCTGTAAATCTTTCTAAAAGTAGAGTAAAAAGAAAAATATTAAATTTGTTGCGTTAATCTCTTCTTTTTTTTTTTTTTTTTTTCTTTTTTCTTTTAAATACTTACTAATTTTTCATTCTCTGTCCTTAATTCTTTAGATTTTTCTTCGCGAACTTTTTTTTCTATATCGAGTTTATCTTTGGCAATAGATAGCTGACGAGACAGATCTTCAATTTTTATCTGATCCTCTGCGATATTGAGAAATTGAAAAAAAATAAAAGAAAATTACAATAATAATAAAAATAATTAAATAATAAATGCAGAAATTTTTAGTAATAAAGAAAATTTCAAACGATAATAAAACAAAAAAAAAAAAAAATTAGTACACATACCAGAAATACGAGTCTCATTTTCTCGTATAAAAGAATCTGTCGTTGTTTTATGCTGGTTAATAATTTTGCACAAATCTTTGCTACTAGGGCAAGAATATTTTTTCTTCAATTTTAATATTTCATTCATTTTTTTTTTTTTTTTTATCTGAAATTCGTATACTTAATATTAATATTAACAGATCGAATAAGTAGTAATAAACTTGAGACCGATTTTTAAACTCAAATATTATTATGTTTTAGGTTATATAGTAAATATCATTCGTATAATAATAAAAATAAAAACAAATACTATCACGGATTTGAAAAAGATAAAAACTTTTAATTATAAACGGAATTAGAGAATAAAATTAAACAATAAATAAACATTGAATTCAATAGATAGAGACCGTTGATCGTATTGTTTACATTCAAAGTTTTCAAACTGTAGTTCTTTAGAGCGATGAATACGCGATGAACACATAGGCGGGAAACTAATGTGTATAAAATCATTAGGCTGGATTTTCATGTGCAGCAAGTTGCTGCAGCAGCAGATTGCTGCTGCAACACTATTCGTTGTTGAGTGTTTTTTGATCACGTGGTTGCAGGTCAAAAACACTCAACAACGAATAGCGTTGCAGCATCAATCTGCTGCTGCAGCAACTTGCTGCACATGAAAATCCAGCCTTAGAGTATCTGGCTATTCCGATTGGCTAAAAAATTTGACTGCTAGAAAAGTAGTGGGGGCGTTTTCATTGTTGATCATTTTTGATCTATAGTTAGAGATTAGCGTTATCTACATCTAGACAATATTATATTGTATTCAGCTGAGGTTGACTCACTTCATCTCAAATCTAGCTTCTATAACAAAAGTATGTAGTACAACAAATCCGGCAAATAAGTAAATCTGTCAAAGTCAAACGTGACAGACGACGCATAGAAATACTATAACATTCTATTATCTTATCAATTTAAAACGGTAAGTTATGACAATTGCGATATAATAATAAAATTATAGTCAAGTATTTAAAAAATACGTAGTATATTTCGTATCGTATCAAATTTCACATTTCACATCAATATTTAATTATTTTCGTGCAAACGTAACCTAAAAAAACGCAAAAAAAAAAAAAAAAAAAACGAAAATCGTAGACCAAAGTACATTATTTTTAATCACAATCTTCTTCTTCTTCTTCTTACTTTCAAGTCATGCCAAGCTCACATTTATACGCCATCAACAATGAGGGAAGAGTATTCGGACTTTCAACGTCCGGTAATATGTGGAGAGAATTCATGTACTTAGGACTAGAATTCAAACAGTTATCAGCAGTCCCACATTTCATGTGGGCTATAGGCGGAGATCGACAAGTATATGTACACGTTCATGGATTGGATATACCGATTCGAATAAAGGAAGAAACTTATGAGAATGAAGTAGGTTGGTTCTGCAATCTGTAATATTTTTCCCTTCGATCCATTTATCCAATATCATAGAATTGTGTCGCAGAAAACCAGAAAATCTATGGATTTTTTTTTTCCCATCCAACATAATAATCGAACCTTTTTTCTTACACCCCCAGCGTTGGCTTCCATTAGAAGGATTCAGCGGCAGACTTTTACCGACTGATAGATACAACTTTTCGAGTCAAGATGGAACGGTGGATCGTAGCAGAGACAAAGTGAAGTTACCTTCAATGGCCTGGCAGTGGGAAGGCGATTGGCACATTGAAACTACTCTGGATGGTCAGCCGTTGGATCACGACGTATGGTCTTGGGTTTAACGACGATAGTTTTGTTCGTTAGATCGACGCTATTTTTTTTACACTAAACTATATTTCAGGGATGGACTTACGCAGTGGACTTTCCCGCTACTTATTCGACTAAGAAACAGTGGAAATCTTGTGTACGAAGACGGAAATGGGTTCGATATCGGAGATACAGTGCCATGAATTCATGGTGCGCTATAGCGCCTCTGCACAAAGATGCGACTAAGGTAGAAAAATTTATTCAGGTACTCCGTTGTCGAATTTTAGCTTATTTTTTTGAATATTCTAGGAGCCATTCATAGATGTGGCTGTAGGTGGAAGCCAGATCCTCGGAGGACATACAGGGAGCATGGTAGTCTGGGCGGTAACAGCTCATGGAAGGGTACTCCCAAATTTTTGTTTATTAATTTAAAGATTGTAATAATTTTCATGATACAATAAAAACAAAACTAATTTTTCAGATAATGTTCAGAGTAGGAGTGAGCACGACGTCTCCCGAAGGGCAGAGATGGAGTGCAATAAAAACCTCGACTGGTTACGAGGCTAGTCAGGTAAGCGTAGGTCCGACCGGCCTCGCTTGGGTGATATTAACTAACGGGAAAGCCCTAGTGCGGACTGGAGTGTGGAGAGAAAATCTAATGGGTAAATAAAAGGCGGAGAATAAACGCCAAAGGCTTCAAAATTCAGTCTATAACTCTTCGCTACTTCTACTATCCCACAGGCGACGGTTGGGCAGAAGTCGAACCACCCAGCATCGATCTTCGCCTAACTCAAGTAGGAGTTGGCATAGATTCTGTCTGGGCTATTACAGACAATGGTAGCGTCTGGTTCAGGAAAGGAGTCAGCGGTCAATCGAGCACCGTTTGTGAACAGATGGCCACAGGCACAGGCTGGGTTAATATGCTCAGTAAAATGGCCCTAGTGTCTGTTTCGCCAGACGATCAGGTAGCGCGATAATTAAAGAATAATTATAATCCTGAAGAATATGAGTGGCTGAATAACGTGGTTGACTATTTTCTTCCTACTTATTCATCACAAGGTCTGGGCGATAGGTCTGGAGGATCGCTGCTTGTATTATAGAGCCGGGATCAGAGGCACAGATAGAACTGGAAAAAGGTGGAGGATGATAAACGCACCTCTTCAGTTGAGCAGGGCGAGCAGTAACGCCAGTCTTTCGTCAAATAATCGTCACAGCCTTTGCGGCACTCCGCAACAGAATAGACACCAAAGTTGGGGGTCTCTGGTAATAAGTTGAACATAACTGTTGCATTTTAGGTATTAGAATTCATCGAATGATGTATCTTTCTCATCTCAACAAGATTACTTAACTAAATTTCATTTCCTTAGTCTCGACCGCATAGTACCGGGGATGGAGCAGCCCTAATCAGAGATTGGGAAGAGCAATCTAGATCTGCGCCTACCCCAACTTCACTTAAATTGTTACAGAGAACTACGGATGGTAGTTCGACTAACAATTTGCAACAGACTTCATCGCAGGAGTCTTACCTCAATGAGAGTAAAAATCGGTAATGAAATTTGAAGGAGAAGATAAGCGATCAATTATTCCAAAGCAACAATGATAAATAATTCTTTTTCTTCGTTATATCTTTCAGCTCATCAAATTCAGTAAATGCAAACGATTTGACTGAAGCCAGCGTAGCCAGTATCACTATATCCAATGAGTCGTTGAGTAAAGGTGGAGAATCCATAGTCGTTTCTGGAAAAGGAATGAGCAGTACCGTTAAGGTTGATATCAAATTCTGCATTTCTGATGATAGAATGACTCGTAAAGATTTCCGTAACCATGCGAATTGCTTTATAGGTGAATCCGGCTGCTTGGAGTCCTGTGCATTCGGTAGGATCAATGGTTGGGGTCGAAGCACATCCCGAGACTGACGGTAGCGTGTTTGACCCTGATTTGACCGGAGACTCTGGTGTTTATGGCGAGGATGAAAGTACAGCGGCAATATATTGGGCGGAGTGCGATGTTCTATGGTGCAAGGTCGAAGCTGGGGCTTGTTTTATCGATCTGGCAAATCCGCCAAAGTGGCAAGTCTCATTCGGAGCAAAATAGTATAGAAATTTAGTCAAAAAAAGAAGAATTTTATAGTTTTTTTTATTTAATTCACACCATCTGGTAGATATTTTATCACCATTTCCAGTATTTATACTATTATTTCCATTAGATGGCAGCGTTTCAAAGAGAACTCTTCCAACTATGAGATGCTCTGTGTTCCTACGTTAGCTGAAAGTAAACTACCTGTAAAAGAAAATATCGTACCGATTAAGATCCTAGGATTCAAACAATAACAATATTTTTTTTTTTCTTGTACTTTAAGGATCATAGAAGGTAACGGTATGACTTGCGGCGAGTTAGCTGAGCCTTGGAGGGAACATATTCTCTGCAATCTTAAGAAAAGATTGAAGGATCTTGACGAGAGTATAACAAGTTATGAAAAAGCAATTGAAATGTGCGTTCCATGAGTATGACAATAATTTGACTACTAAATATCGAGTAAAATAATTACTACAAAATTCGTTTTACCATTAGGTCATCTTGCGTTAAAAATGGTGATGCACGGTGCCAGTTGAAGGGCAGCAAAGCGTACGAAGACTGTGTATTGGAGTTGGAATGGATCAGCAATACGAGTGGCTGCGTTGATTCTGGCACACTAACAATATTGAATACAGACGGAGCTACGACTATGGTGAAAATGAAACCTCTTGCTTTACTTTATTTGATTATAAGTTTTATCACATCATATTTCATAAATGAACTTTTTCCAGATGCAATTTCCAATCTCTGAAATAGTCTGCGTGGTGTGCTGCAGCGAGCCAGGAAGTCCAAGACTCGCAATACACACACCAAATTTATCTCGTTCAAAAATTTTGAGACTACAATTTGCTAGCGATACTGAAATGGAAGATTGGACCGATAATTTGACTACGGGTAATTAAATACTGATCATAATTTTGAAAAATTTTGATTCGATCATATCTTCCGGATAAGTAAACTAAAAGATATATATATTGATTTCAGTATCGTGCCAAGCGAATAATCTTCATGGAAAACCAGGCCCCAATTCTATTTGGGTGACCACTGGTCTGGGAGATGTATTTGTTTATGATACAGAAATAGCTGAGGTAAGGTATTTGATTTATTAATTGATTAATTAATTATTAACTATTAGGTATATCGAAATTATTCAATTTTCTAATACTAATGTAACAATAATTCTAGGAAAGTCAATATGTCGAAGGTATATACACTCAGGAGTTACTACACGTATCTGGAAAACAGCTACCATTCGAAAGCATATTACACAATGGGTTCGGTCCTGGTAGTTCGCTTCACATATCTGTTTGTCTTTACGAAGATGCAGATAGGTAAAAATTCATTTTTGTATGATGCTTGCAATCCTCTGCAATCACAAAAAAAATGATTAAATAATTTTTGATTATAATAATTCACCTTTCAACAGGCTGGCTATGAACCTGGTATGCTATACAACTACGAATATGAAACAGAAGAAAATAACCGAAGGTCATGACATAGCGCTTCACTTTAATCCTCGATTAAACGATAATATGATAGTTAGAAATACTTACCAGTCCGGTCAATGGGGAGACGAAGAAAGAGTAGGAGAAAGTCCGCTGAAGGCAGGCTCTGATTACACTTTAAAATTTGTATGCGAGGATAGGGGATATAGGATTTTTATCAACGATATTGAATACACATTTTACAGCCACAGAATACCACCACAAAATATTACACATCTACGTATCAAAGGACTGATGACTTTGAATAGCGTTTCTTACAAAACAACATCTGTAAGTGTGAAGTTAGAGAATGCCTTTGAACTTTTGATCTCAGAATATCTATTCACACTACTTCGTACTATATTATTAATATTTTTAAACTCCAGGTGATCATCGAGCCGATAAAAATATTCTGGAGACAAATGGGGGGACATTTAAGAAGAGTAGAAACATCTAGCGTCGGAGTAACTTGGGGTATCGGATACGACAATACAGCCTGGGTTTACACAGGTGGTTGGGGCGGTAATTTTCTTAAAGGTGAACAAGCTGTTCTTAATCTCTCCTTTTTCGCCACATGCCATATTAATCATAAATTTTTCATATTTTCGTTTCAGGCGGCAGCAACACTGGCATTAATTCAATGATAGATACGCACAACTATTTTGTGTATGAAAATCAACGATGGAATCCTGTTACTGGTTATACATCTCACGGTTTACCAACAGATCGTTACATGTGGAGCGACGTCACAGGGCGTCACAAACGAACTAGAGAACACACTAAGACTCTATCAATGCACTGGCAATGGGTAGGTAGAAATTTTTCCTGATATACATTCTTTGAGTCAACAAAATATCTCAGAAAATTTTCATCATCCAAACAGGTTTCCGACTGGATAGTAGACTTCCACACACCAGGTGGTGTTGATAGAGACGGTTGGCAATACGCGATGGATTTTCCTGCTCAATATCACGGACGTAAACAGTTTACAGATTACGTCAGAAGACGAAGATGGTTCAGACGTTGTCAGTTGAAAACTACGGGACCTTGGCAAGAGATGGGTAACTCAAAGATAGTCGACGTTTCATTATACGTAAGTAAGAAGAAATTGTACATAACATAAATTATTATCCAAATAGTATTTAACAATTGAAATTTATTCCATCCGCTTATAATATTATCTTTACAGACGACATCACAGCCAGGAGAGAACGGAACCATACATGTTTGGGCCGTTGCTGCTAATGGCGAGGCTCTGTATAGACGAGGAGTTTCAGAATTATGTCCCTTGGTACGCGCGTGATATCAGATTCAAATCTCTGTCTCTCCCTAAGCTTAAGCCTAAGCCTCGTAACTCTATGCGTTTTGTTAATAATTTCAGGGAGTTTCCTGGGAACATATACCAAGCGATCAAGCATTAGTAGGCATAAGCTGTGGCCCTCAGAGCCAAGTTTGGGCTGTTGGTAAAAATGGTACTTCGTACTGGAGATTTGGAATAACTTCTTCAAAACCTACGGGTAAATATTCAACAGATAAGAAATTAAAGAGTTTCTGTGTTTCATTTAATCCAATTTTTATCATATTTCTTCTTCTACAGGTGGATCGTGGCAAAATGTTGAACCGCCGTCAGGTGCACAACTTAAACAAATATCCGTTGGACAAGACGTGGTCTGGGCCCTAGATACAACTGGGCGATTATCTGTGAGAAGGGAAGTCAAGGGAAAAATATTTCCCGAAGGAACATACTGGCAAACATTACCGGCAATGCCAAATGATCCAATTCATATTGGTGCGGAGAATAATCTTTTAAACAATATTTATATCCCATTTGGTTTTTCTGATACGATGGAATGCTTTGCAAACAACTTTTTGGAGACGCTCAAAAGTGCGTTTTCAATTTAGTATATACTTTTATACTTTTATTTCTATAACGCCATTGTTCTCAGTAGTTTCTTTCTTCCTTTCTTTCTTTCTTTCTTTCTTTCTTTCTTTAAGTAGATCATTTTTTGTAGAATATTTTATGCACGCTTCAAGCTAGAATATCCATTTGTATCAATCATCAAATTA
Source organism: Tenthredo mesomela (assembly GCA_943736025.1). Classification (NCBI taxonomy): domain Eukaryota; kingdom Metazoa; phylum Arthropoda; class Insecta; order Hymenoptera; family Tenthredinidae; genus Tenthredo; species Tenthredo mesomela. The sequence goes on along the minus strand of OX031017.1, from coordinate 25,297,679 downwards.
GGTATACCTTCACATTCACTTCACTAGTACTCCAATAGTATTGCACTTTTCACTTTTCATTTAAGCATGAAAATTCTCTCTTTGTTGTAGAAGAAATTTTAGAAAATGATAACTTACCACGATATTGTTGTACATTGTGGGCAGATTCTTCTGTGCCGACTGCTAAACAAGGATTTCGTCACGTTTCTGTGGGTCGAGAAGAAGGTCAAGTCTGGGCAGTATCTGGAGCTGGTATTGTTTGCCGGAGAATAGGTATAACTGAAGAAAATCCAGCTGGAACAGGATGGACGACTGGTATTGGCGTAAGTGGAGCCTTTCTTGTGTTTGTTAATCGTTTAATTTCGAACCCTGATCAATCAATAATAAAAATTCCTTTTTCCAGGCAAACTGGCATCACATAAGCGCAGGCGGTCTTGTAAACCGGATAAAATAACTCGAGTAGGTATATCCCATCGAAGATATTTGAATAATTATAAATTCAGGTGAACATGCACACAGAATGAAAAGCAAAGATATAATTATATTGGAATAATAATAATAATAATTAATGTACAATACTTCCATTATTTGAATTACCTATTAGACTAGTTTCAGTAACTAGGAGAGATATAGTAAGCTATTTTTATCTGTAATTCAATATTATATACTATTTAGTATGAAAGAAAAAGGAATACGTGAATAAGATGATGAGATTAGTAGAATTCTTAAAAACTAATTAGGTAATTCTCATTATAATATGTATTGGAAAGGCTTGCGCGCATTCGCTTAACAAACTTAAGCTTATAGCCATTATTATTCAAACTTAATTAATTTTAATATAAACATTTCGGAGTTTTTGCTAGATTTAATCATTTTCAATAGATTCATTAAGCCCTTATTGTTCCTTGAAAATGAGACTCCAGCATAACAAGGATTATTGTCGAGTATTATTATGCCTCTCTAATTCCAATTAGATTATAAATCATTATTAAATTTAAGAATATATATTTTAAGAGCTGTGATTATAAGTTTATGTCCAACTATAGGTAGTAGTAGTTTTAAACTTTATTTACATATTTTACATAATTTTTTAGACTGAGCAGAATGAAATCTTTATCAGAAATATTTTTATTTCATTTATCCTAATCTGCAGGAGTTTGTAGTATATGATATTGTTTCTTTGCTTTCTCTTATGAACGACGCATAATTTAAATTTTGTGAATTATTTATTGCTGCTAAACTTGAGGATTTTTTTTTCTTTTTTTTCTTTCTTTAATTTTTTTCACTCCCAAAGAGACCAATGAATATGTTTTTCTTACAACTTACGGTTGGGCTCAATTCGAACAAAATAGGTATTTGTCATTTTAACTCGATGTATGTAGTTGTAGTAATTAATGTCTTAAATTTTTTGATTACTTCCTGAATGTAGGTATATAATAGCATAATATCACTTCTAGTCTTACACATTATGTATACAGTATAGTGTAATGACAATATTTATGTATATAAGTAATTTCATTTTTGTCATTCATGTTATAATTCCAATTTTTTATTATATACAGAAATAGTACATATATATAATTTACTCAATCAAGAATAGAATATTATTTTCAATTGAAAAGAATTGTAAATTTTTTTATTCAAATCACTGTATAATGTATAATGTATATTAATATTTCAATCGAAAATTATTAGTATGTTACCAAAATTATTTTCATTACTTATATAATTCATTGTCTTATTACATTATATTATATTATACTTAATTAGAGATTATTATTAATGAAAAGAAAATAAAACAAAGAATGGAAATTAAGTTAATTGAGCATACATTTATATATATACAATATTATACATAATATAATTAAATACATATATTCAATTTTTAATAATTAAACATCGGGATATTTGAACATAATAATATAATACCGGAATGGATAAAAACTATTTCTTGTCAAATATAATATGACTAATTATATATATATAAATTAATGTCATTTTTTTTTTTTTTTTCTTTTTTTACCAAGAATACCTAAATTCGAAAATAAATATCACCTATAATATTTATGATTTTTTTTTTCTTTCTTTTTTTTTTTTTTCAATACATTATAATAGTGCTTAGATTATATCACTGAATGCCACACTTTACATTCACCTTTTGCATTGTTAAAGTCCCTTATAAATAAGGCAAGATAAATAGCAAACATAAATTCAAAAATTGGTACATCAATTCTTCTTCATCTCTCATTAGAATAAACATTTAATTCGAATTGAGTCTGTGTTAAAAAAAAAAAATTGAAGTATAATTTTTGAATTATTATGATCATCACTGGTAAAATCAAATAGTACAGTGAAACTTCTATTCGAATAAAAAATATCCTAGAGAATATTATAACATTATGACAATATATACTATGATAAAATTATTCTTTCCGCTAATTAAATTATCTACAAAAATTCATATATTATTATTAAATTGCATTTTAAGTGTCCCATAGCACTAATTTAACAAATGTGTGTTATGTTCTGGCCCGGCTATTATTCAAGTCTAAAATTACATCTCATTATTATATCTAGATATTAAAAATATTATTTTTGTATAAAATCTATGGCAGAATTTTTTTTTTTTTTTTTTAAGTACATACAATACATATATTATTAATAACTCACAGCAGCCCCACTTCGAAAATAGTACATCATTGTTAATTTCAGATTTATTATTGTTTTCAAACTGTAAAAATAATATGCTTACAATTATAAACGTATATTTAGATATTTACAGTTTAAAAACTATAATTAACATTGATGTAAAATTTTATTCAATCTTTGTTCTTTTTATATTAATTCAAACATATATATATATATCACTGACACTATACTTTTAATTGGTTTCTAGTTGCGGGATGTATATGCTTCGGCAAGTTTTTTATCGTTATTTTTATTCCTTTCGACTAATTCTTGTCTTTCAATTTTGTCCTTTTTTCCTTGTACACTGTTGTGGATTCCGTACGTAAAATAGATTATGAAACCTATCACAGATATATTATTTTTTAAACATTTATTTATATAATATTATATTCAACAAATTATAATTAATTTAATTTAATTTAAATTATAACACTAAAGAGATTCTTATAGAGTGTGGATTAGAGTGGTTGTAAAAAAGGAGGATTTTAAAATTTTCAAGAAGCATCCTGAATTTTTTCAAGTGAATGCAAGGTCAAAAAAAGAAAAGAAATAAGCAATTTTATTAAATTGGTTGAAAATAGTTGGACCTTGAAAATTTGAATAAAAAAAAGTAAACTGTATCTTACCAACAACCATCCAACCGCCGAATCTGATCCAAGTGTTCTTGTCTAATTGTAACATCAGGTAAATGTTGAGAAAGATGCTCAAGCATGGTAGAAATGGAACTAAAGGAACCTATAGGATTTAAAGATAAAATAAATGAATAACTCGTTGAAAGAGTGTAATAAAATTATTGAATCAGTAAGAATAATTACCTTGAAAGCCAGTTTGGTATCAAGAACAGGTTGTCTGCCGATTGCAATAACGATAAGCACCATAATCAATGCTATTATAGATAGTGCTAGTATTATCCACACATTGCCGTCCATTATCTTTGATGTGTTCATATTCAACGTGTATCCAAATATTATAACAAAGATACCTGATGAACAAGGAACAATATAAAATAATGAAAAAAGTGTTACTATAGATACTTAATAAGTCAAACTATGAAATACAGGTTTGAAAAAAGCCTGTCATAGTATAAATTGCAAAATAGATAATGATAAATAACAACTTACTGTATACAACAATACCCCAACTTGCAACACGACCAGAAAATTGTGTTGGTTCTTTCATACCATTCAGATTGAATATTTGTTTAAAAATTACCCACAATGATTCTTGGGGTCCATTTGCATATAGAGTACTAACATTACTAGTATGCAATTCGGGCTGATATCTAAACAGAAACATTTACACCATATTATTATACTAGTATAAATTCCTTAACTTTTGATATTCAAAAGTTCATATATAGATTTTTTGTAACACATGCACGATTTTTGCGTTTTTTTTTTTTTTACCTTAAAATGGGGCGTGAAATCGACGTTTTTGTACCAACGGGCAAAAAAAGTCGGTAGCGGGCAATAATGAACTTTTTTGCCCGCTTCCTTAAAATCGCTCAAAAACACGAAAATCGTGTTGTCACAAAAAATATCGTGTGCACCAAGGGCTAAGTGGGCTTTTTGGCCTTGTGTGGTTGCAGTACCCGTCTTTGGCTCGCAGATGCACTCGAGTCTTTGACTCGTACTGCAAACTCCACACTCGGTTTAAAAAAGCCCACTTTACACCCTTGGTACACAATATACCATAGAATAATTGATTTAATTATATGTATTGGTATATATTATACCTCAGTACTAATACGCTGAGAGCTACAACTCCGTATGCCATTAAAGTTCCGATTGACATCATGTCGATGAGTTGGCTTAGATTGAATATTAGAGACATAAATCCTGAGAAATTATGATGATTTGTATATTAGTGATGATTATTTACTGCACGGAGAGAAGAGAATAGTAATATTTACCATTCCAACATAGTAACCAGACTTATTTCTCATAAAATCGTAAATGATACTATGTCAAATAGGATTCATTACTATTTTTCTGGTAATATTTACTATGCTACATGGTAACTAAGCAAATGTAATGTTTGAAAATCTACGTTACCATGTAACATAGTAATGGTTACTATGTTACATTGTGAATATTACTATTCTTTTCTCTCCGTGTGCAACGATACTTCATATAATCAGCCCATTAATTACTACTTCGCCAATATTCATGATTGAAGATCAAAGATCGAAGGCTTATTATAAAGTTTGATTGAGAGTATGAGAGTAATATTAAAAACTCACCAGCAAATACTCCAGAGACTATGGTGCCGATTAGTGGAGTTTGAGTTTTGGGATTTACTATTCCAAGGAATTTGAAAAGTATTCCATCATTTGACATAGCATACAATACTCTTGGTAAAGGAAACATAGCGCCAAGCATACTAGTGCATAAAGCAAAAACTGCACCGATATTAACAATCCATTTAACAGCAGACCATCCAATTTGTTCAAATACATAGGGAAATGGTGCAGATGGATTCTGGAAACAGTAAATCCGTAAAAATACCCGAAGTACAAATAATAATAACGAGAAGTAGAATTCATTAACGAAGGAAACTCTGCTGTATGAAATTATAGAGCAAATGATGATTTGTATATGTTTACCTGATCGTAGTATGGCCACATCATGGTAAGAACGGTTGAAATTCCAAAATATGCGAAGAAAATGATCGTTAGAGATATCACAATCGCCCATGGTATATTTTTTTGAGGATTTTTTGCTTCTTCTCCTGTGGTAGCGATAGCATCGAAACCAACAAACCCATAAAAACACGTTGCTGCACCGGTCAAAACTCCTTTAATACCAAAAGGCATGAAGCCACCGGTTCCAGCATCTACCGTTCCTTCGGGAATATCTGCTTCGGCGATATTCCAATTTCCCGGATCGGCTGTTCGGTTTTTCGCAATTATACAGATTTGAACAAAGTTAGATATAGCATAATTGATATAATGATGAAAAGGTGCGCAATATCGAATGAGTAATCATGATATCGTTGATTGTAGATCTAAGTATGTATGTATATTAGACTGGTTCAAAAAAATCGACTATTCTTTTTTTTTTTTTCAATTTTCGCATTGAAATACTTTCGGGGGGGGGGGGGTGAAAAAAGATGCCTGTTAAAAGCGGAGCTCTTAATATTAAGATTTAGAGGTCGCTCATCGCGGATTTCTATTTTCCATTCAAATAGCATAGGAATTTTTTATATTTTTTTCATCAGAATTTCGTAGCTCACAAACCAATGAACAAATCCAAATGACTCTTACATATTTTGATAGGGGATTGAACACTCTAAAAAATGTATCTATCATTGTGGAAAAAAAAAATCACAAAAAAAAAAAAAATAGTTGACTCAACTATAAATTGAACTTTGAGCTTGAATAACTTTGGAAGGAGTCAATTTATCAAAAAATGATAAAAGAAGCTTTTTGTAGAGTGTTCAATTTCCTATGAAAATATGTATGAGTCATTTGGATTTGTTCATTGGTTTGTAAGCTACAAAATTATATATAAAAAAAAAAAAAAAAATTCCTATGCTATTCAAATGGAAAATAGAAATCCGCGATGAGCGACCTCTAAATCTTAACATTAAGAGCTCCGCTTTTAACAGGCATCTTTTTTCACCCCCACGAAAGTATTTCAATGCGAAAATTGAAAAAAAAAAAAAGAATAGTCGATTTTTTTGAACCGGTCTAATGTATATAAGTACCTACCGTTCATTGCTCCAGCAACTATAATAATCGCTATAGTTATCAGATTGATGCCTGTAAATAAGTTATTTAACAGGCTTGATTCCTTAACACCAACTGCGAGCAATACTGATAGTAATATCACAACTCCGAAAGCGAAAAAGTCCGGATATTCGGATAGGAATGAAACGTTTATTGGCATTGCTTCTTGCAATGCCGTACTCATAACATTTCCTATGAGAAAATCGAGATAATTACTAAATCCTCGGGCCACACTCGCTGTACCTGTATACAAAATTTAAACAGCCCGTTTATATATATATATATTTAGTTCCAAGGCTGCATGAATTATTTTTATGTTTATTGCTCATGCAATTTATTCTATTGGACCATATTTCGAAATTTTATACTCCACATATAGGTACTCAACAGCTCATTGCCCGTATGGGATCGCCAAGTTTTCTTTTCATTGTTATCATCATTATAGAATACAAGATTCAGTTTAGATTCTGGATTCCATGATCAGTAATCCAGCGATTTTTTTTTTTTTTTTTAAGTGAATTCGTGGCATAGAAAATAACAAAAATTGTTCTGCCTATATCAAGTCCAGCGATTTTTATCTATATATATTACCAATAACGTATTCCAGAATAAGATTCCATCCAATAACGAAAGCAACGAATTCTCCAATCGTCACATAGCTGTATACGTATGCAGACCCAGCTTTAGGGACCCTAGATGCAAATTCGGCATAACATAATCCTGAAATGTAAAAATGACCCGTTTTATTGTTTCAACAAATTAATAAATGGAAAATTAACGTTAGTGCAAATCACTAATTAAACAAAAACCCGCACTTCGTCGACAATGTTTTCTTATAAATCAATTATGAAATATCACACACCTGCTAATGCAGATGCGAAAGCTGCAATCAAGAAAGAAATGCATACTGCAGGTCCTGCAGTATACCTCGCGACTTCTCCTGCAAGGACGTATGCTCCAAGACCCAGAGTAGCACCAACACCAAGTGCTGTTAAATCAAGCATTCCCAGACATCGATCTAATGCTGTATCAGCAGTGATATCCCCTGTGTCTAGTCTTCGTCGGGATAATGCTGCCCAGCATCTTCCCGCCATTATCGTTTATTATTATTAATAACTCAGGAATTTGAAGAAATTCTCGATTTCCTATCATCAGCAAAAAAAATCATCAATTTAAATAATTAGATTTAATGGGGATGTAATTGTTTATTTATTTATTTTATTTATTAACACAGAGTATAATAATAATAATAATAATTTATATCCATGTTATGTACCATGTCATGAAGAAATCGCTATGTTCTATCTACCGCATGCCAAGCATCGTACGATCTACCGTAATGATATATAAACCTCCGAATCACACTAAAGCGACGTGTTTGCTCATTTTCTTTGTAAAATAATGAAGAGATAATTGTTATGTTACCTATACATATATCCTGTAATAATATGTATGTACTCATATACCGCGAAGATAAAAAAGATGTAAAGAGCTCATATAAGCTTAATCGAATTTTTTTTTCGACTGTATGGAAGAACTCGTATTATATGAATCATATATATAAATCTGTGTATAAAATAGTACAAGTATAGCGTAAAGTGTACGAAATTATTATATTGAGAGATTCGATGTCGTATAATACCTGGCTATACGTTTAATACACACGATTATAATATGATCTATATACATTAGGGTGCTTTTTTTGAAATGACTATTTTTTTTTTTTTTTTTTTTGCAACTCCCCATTGAAAATCTTGTTGTAGACGTCGAAAGGGGAATCCTCTTCAATTTTTAGCTCTTAATTCCGATTCTAGTACTCGCGCTCTTCTTTTTAAGTTTTTCCATGCTAAAAGCATGTGAACGTTACGACTTTTTCTTTAGTCGCGCACAACTCAGCCGCATTTCGATGGATTGTTCTCATCCAAGACTCATTTGACAGAGAATTCAGTGTTCTTCAAAAGTTCCTAAGATAGTTTGACTGACTTGAAAATATTGAACTTGACATTTTGTTGGAATTTTATATTTAAAAAAATCAAAATCCTTATATCTTTTGAAATACTGGTTTGAGAGACTTTATGTACTGGACTTTTTTTGTAGATAAATAAATTTCCTACAAAATTGTTCCGAAGTTTTTTTCTCCAAGTCCAACTGTTTATTCGCTCACAGCGAGAAAGAAGAATTATGCATAAAATCGACTTTGGAGGCTCACACAAGTGCGGCGGTTGAAACCACAGCCAAACTACCTGAAACACTTTTGAAGAACACTAAATTCTCTGTAAAATGAATCTTGGATAAGAACAATCCATTGAAATGCGGCTGAGTTTTCCGCGGCGAAAGAAAAAGTCGTAATGTTTACATGCTTTTAGCATGGGAAAACTTGAAAAGAAAAGCGCGAGTGCTGGAATTGGAATGAAGAGCTAAAAATTGGACAGGATTCCCTTTTCGACATATACAACAAGATTTTCCATGGGGAGTTGCAAAAAAAAAAAATAGTCGTTTCAAAAAAAGCACCCTAATATACATTCATAATATGATCTATAGACATTGCTGCATGCATGCAGTAGGTATTATAGCGTGCAACAATTTCCGTCTTGCATCGTCTCAATTCTGTTCTATAGATCTTATAAGATAAGTGATGTAATCATTCCAAGTGATGATCAGAAAAGCGATATGGGAATCAGTTGCTCGCTAGCTATATATATATATATATATATGACACAGATTACGGTCTAGGGTATAACGACACGTTGCGTTACAAGCATTGAATGAAATATGAGGTAGGTATTACTCAATTCTTTGCCAATATATTTATAATACGGACAGCCCTATAATTTGACGGGTGATCAGCTTATACAATTGTTATACAAACATGTTGATATAGAGACATATTTCGGCGATTATCGAAGTCTGTATCTTTGTAATATCTGATATGAAATTCCAACGAATTCGTCGTTTTTCGATTACTATCAATTGTTTATTTGTACAGGTATAAGCGATATGGACATGGCATATTGTTCATTGATAAAAAATCGAAGACCAATTCTTCATTTCGATTGACATAGCAAATGCTCAATTCGTCTGTATAATATTATATTATGTCTTGGCGATTGAAACATTAATCGTGAACGTCTAATGCCTCAGGCGATTTTTTTTTTTTTTTTTTTAAATTAGGAAGAAGTAATTTAATTCTGCATAAAATTACTTCAGTTAGTATTTCAATTAAGTGAGTGCTCCCCTAATTAGTTAGACTTTTTCGATCGTTATTCATATATCAAGAAGATTGCGAATTTATATATGAAATAGATAGAAGTATCTCGTACTTCGATAGTTCTTGAAATTTTACTATCATATCAATTCCATGATAATATATCCGGGATTTGATTGATATATATTATGATTAAATTTATCTGGGATAATGACGTATAAGTATTTCCTAGCAAGGTAATTCCTATCCCCCTGTAATCACTATAGACTTATGAGACAGATCATCACCGCTCTCAATTATCATGTCTCACATCAAGTGGCAGGTACTAGAAAATTGACACTATGTTCGTGTCAATATAACTACAATCATTTGCACTGGCAATATGTATTGAGATACGAAATCGATGCTTTATTATAATAACGATTATAATAATGTATGACGGAGAAGTATATTATACGTACCTACACCAGATAAGCCGATATTGAAAATATATATTAACTTCACAGTCGCTTGTGAATGAGTTTTAAAATTTTATCGTGCGAAAAAGTAAAAGAAGATTAAAAAAAAGAAAGAAAAAAAAAAAAAAAAACAACCACACATGTTATAGATTGTAATTATAGGTAAGATACACATATTGATATTGTGCAAGCTGGATATACCCATGAGGTAACTATTTCAACGAACGTATTGATATAGACACAAGTACTTAGAACTTGTACTTTGAGCGAAAGTACTTTCGAAAGTATAGTAACAATGTTATAGATTTATAATAGCAATTCTGAACTCACGATGGAATCTGTTGTTATACGTTAACATTTACCTTAGTAATTATATATATAGTATAATTAGTAAACCGGTTCAAAAAAATTTCAGTTTCAATTTTCGCATTGAAATACTTCCGGGGGGGGGGGGGGGGGGGGGGGGGGGGGGGAAGATGCCTGTCAAAGCTGAGCTCTTAATATTAAGATTTAGAGATCGCTCATCGGGGATTTCTATTTTCCATTTAAATAGCATAGAAATTTTATTTTTTTTTTTCTTCAGAATTTCGTAACTCACAAACCAATAAACAAATCCAAATGACTCTTACATATTTTGATAGGGGATTGAACACTCTAAAAAATGTATCTATCATTGTGGAAAAAAAATCACAAAAAAAAAAAAAAAAAATAGTCGACTCAACTATAAATTGAACTTTGAGCTTGAATAACTTTGGAAGGAGTCAATTTATCAAAAAATGATAAGAGAAGCTTTTTGTAGAGTGTTCAATTTCCTATGAAAATATGTATGAGTCATTTGGATTTGTTAATTGGTTTGTGAGCTACAAAATTATATAAAAAAAAAAAAAAAAAAAATCCCATGCTATTCAAAATGGAAAATAGAAATCCGCGATGAGCGGCCTCTAAATCTTAATATTAAAAGCTCCGCTTTTAACAGGCATCTTTTTTCACCCTCCCGAAAGTATTTCAATGCGAAAAGTGAAAAAAAAAAAGAATAGTTGATTTTTTTGAACCGGTCTAATAATTAGGCAAATAAACGATTGGAAAAAATTTACCAAACGTTAATAGATACCCAAATAGACAATCAAAGTAGATACATGAATTTTAAATTTATAGTTTGTTTAGGTCGATCGTTTAACACCGCGTTTAGCATCACAATCATAATTATCATCAATGAGACACGCGACTTTTGCTATAAATATATTCACACACTTGTTTTATACACAAATTATATACTAACTTTTTTATCAAACAAGGTATAAATATTCAGTAAAGACGACGAGACAGAAATTAGATGAATATAAATAATTCTTACGATTTTTGAAGCTACTATATTGTTTAGAAACCAATATTTCGCCAATACTGCACAGTGTGTCACACACCTTATATAAATGCGGAAGGAATCGAATACAATTGTTTGAACAGATTAGTACAGCGTTAATAGACAAGACTGTAATCGTAATGGAAAAAAAAAAAAGAAAAAAAGAAAAATTCTATACACACTCCAGGAAAGAAACTTTTTTGCAATTATTGTTTTTCCAACTTCTCGTGCAACACTATTCTATCGCAAGTTACACTTGTGAATGGTGATTCAACTCTACTATTATTTTTCAGTATGTATATATGATATATATATATATACCTTCTAAATTGTACAGGAAACCCTGACTCTTTTTCCTTCTTTTATAATATAATTTCTCATAAACTATAAAATTCTCCCAAATGCGTCACCGATTAACAATTAATTAATTAATTAATATATACTCTTCAACTATGAGGAAGTAGTATTGCGGAAATCCTTTAAGGCTCATCCTGATTCACTATTTCGCAGTATACCTACATAATATTAATCTCTACGAAGGGAAAACTGTTCGCAATAAATAATAGTATAGGTACGTTGTTTTCGATGGCATTTAAAAACTTTGATTTTATTTTATTTATTTATTTATTTTTTTTTTTTTATATACAGATATTTGCAATCAGAGTTCATTAGCAGTTTCACCTTTCACGTAACATTGGCTTTCGAATACAATCATCACACATCATCTTAATTAAAAGAAACGAAACGTGAGAGATAGCAGTGAGGAGGTAAATAAAATGGGTATATGAGTGTCTCGTTTGCGGTTTAGTTAAAAAAAAAAAAAAAAAAAAAAAAAAATCCGGGGTTTCCCTGATGTTTGCGGTTTTAATGATACATGAGATAACACTGATCTCTAAGAAATCGTTTGCCATTATAATTAAAGTTGTTTGTCCTTCGTCTGGAATTCTACGCAACGTCAATAAAAAGTTACGGTTTTATATATTCAAGAATGTACTATTTGAAATTGATATGAACAATGCCATATTTTAAGTTCCAAGGATTGAAAAACGACATTTTTCTTTTTTTCATGTTGGATAAAAAAGAATTGGAATAAGAGCTTGTTCCAAAATGAACACAAAGAATCTTTCTCAATGTTTTCTCAGGGATTGTAAAATTCTTAAAAAACAAAAAAAGTTGAATCGATGCAATCAGTTTTGTCCCACATACTGCAAAAGGCAATATGTATGTACATAAGTAGGTACATAAATAAAAGTTGGAACAGGTTTTTGCCAAATGATTATCTCGCGAATTTATTTTCTGCGAAAGAAGCGCGCATAACATCATGCGTAAATGGGATATTTACATACATATATGCAAAATTTCAGATATATATGTGCGTAATATCGAAAGCAGCAGCAGAAACGTGGGCGGTCGTTTTAATAACGAATTGAAGAAAAAAAAGAGGACGAGGTTAATAGCTTTCCGATTCGCGTTCTTGCACACACAACGCTTTCACGGCCAACGAGAATGAAATTCAAAGCGTAGGTACGCAAACCGCGTGTACCTACTATCATAATATTGTGGCATACGTGGATAGTACACAATATATAGTGTACTACGAAATACAGCTGGGTAAACTCGCAGAAATACTTACGTTTACCAGTTTGCGATATGCTAAATATCAGATTCTATACATTAATTAAATTCCATATAATATATAAATGTCGAACTAATTAGGTACTTGAGAAAACATCTTCTACGATAGTTTTTAATTTTTTTAATTTTTTTTATAGTAATTGATTAATTAATTTACGAGCAGTGAAATCGAATTAGTATATAGAAATAATGCAAATTGAATAATATCAGAATTGCATAGAGGTGACTGTTCCAGTTTTTACCCATTAGGCACCCAAGTTTCGTAGTCCTTATGCTACCAATGTTAAAAATTTTATTGTGAACTTCGAAAATTTTATTCGAAGTATTTTCGCAAACATGAGTAGTAAATTTACAAGATATTTCCTTAAAATTTATTTACAAATATTTCAAATTTACTAAACAATTATTAGCGAATTCAAAAACAATTTTTTGTTTTTCCTATATATGAAAGTTCAGTAAAATAAAGAATTTATTTGTAAATTTATGAAACAAGCTTATAGCAGTTTACTTTACTACGACAAATTTGTAATTTTGCAAAACTTTTTTGTAGTATAAATATGTTGTAAATTCACAATTCATTTTTAACAGTTTACCTTACTCAAAAATATGAATGTTTTATTTTTTAATTAGTTCGATATTTCCTTAATAAAATTTCTCATCGTACATATAACGGAACTTGAACTTAGGCTGATATATAATCCTTATAGTACAGTATATCATATAGGTACGAAATAATGTGTGGCTTAATGGCCCTGAGCGTAGTTTGATTAATTCCGCGTATAGATGATTACGTGATCGTTGTATTATTTGGCCAATCCTGTTTCAATCAACCGTTACAGGAAAAAAAAAGTAGAAAAGAAAAAAAAAAAAAACCTCTGAACGAAAATACGCACATATGATTCAGGAAAAAGTTTATTGTTACGTGCGAATAAGTTTCTCGAAATGGTAATCCGGGTTTTAAGTTACATATACAGACAAATATGGTATGGGTATAATAAAACTTCGGATTTTGATAGCTGCGAGTATACCTATATAGTAGACCGGTTCAAAAAAATCGACTATTCTTTTTTTTTTTCAATTTTCGTATTGAAATACTTTTGGGGGGATGAAAAAAGATGCCTGTTCAAAGCGGAGCTCTTAATATTAAGATTTAGAGGTCGCTCATCGCGGATTTCTATTTTCCATTTAAATAGCATAGGAATTTTTTTTTTCCTATGAAAATATGTTTGAATCATTTGGATTTGTTCATTGGTTTGTGAGCTACAAAATTATATATAAAAAAAAAAAAAAAAATTTCCTATGCTATTCAAATGGAAAATAGAAATCCGCGATGAGCGACCTCTAAATCTTAATATTAAGAGCTCCGCTTTTAACAGGCATCTTTTTTCACCCCTCCGAAAGTATTTCAATGCGAAAATTGAAAAAAAAAAAAAGAATAGTCGATTTTTTTGAACCGGTCTACTATATAGGTAATTCGTACACGATATATATATATCTGATTCTTAAACACTCGAAAAATTCCTATCGATGTCTGTATACGGTCATAAATACTTCCTTCTGTATAGGTACTAACAACTACGTGCCAATATTGATAACAAGTTACAATTGACATCCGTTTATTGACGAGCTTAGTATAGATATAGAATTTGATAAGGTGGTAGTTATTTTTTTGTTTCATTTTTTTTTTTTTTTTTTTTTACTGCTGTTAATTTACATGAAGAATAGGAACGAGGCAATACCACATTATATAAATAAGCAATAAATATGTCGGTGTAAAGAATTCTTTATGTAAGTATTCTTTCATGTATATTATGGTGGTGTTCACGATTGAAAATTACATTATGAAATCGTGCGAATAATAATCTAATAGAAACGCGCGGTTTGAATGATATATTATGAAAATTTGACGCATCTTGCCAGATCTCTGGTTGTGATGAATTGAAATATTCATTTCCCGCGCTAGGATCGATCATTTTCAATATGTGCATCAGTTAGATAATTTATACTTATATGTATAGTTCTAGCGATCTTTCATACAAAAATTTGCTATTTCAGTTCACTAGCATCGCAATAACAATCAAAACTTCAATTTGTCAATTTGAAATACTAAAGGTGATATAGAAAAAAAATGATCGATACTAGGATTAAACGAGTCTCATCTAGCTCATGTCACCTTATCAAATATTTTCCCACGTGATAAAATATACGTCTTAATCTTATTGCGTCAACAATATTATATGAAGTTTAACGAAGATGGATAATACACGACACGTTAAAATATATCCACTGACGTGAAGTAATTAAACCGCATATATAATACTTCAGTCGAAGATTTATGTCTATAGATTTAAATTTATATATATATATCATTAAAAATTTCGCTCCTCTTTCTCTCTCTCTCTCTCTCTTTCTTGTCTCACTCATCTTGAAACTTTGCAGAAATACATATATACATAAAAAGAAAGAGCACAACATTACACTTGACAATAATTCAAGCGTGAGAAATATAATGTTTTCAAATTTACAGATCAATAAAACATTATAGTGGCTCATTATAAAACTGTGCAAAAATTACTTACGTGTATATATGAATATAAACATTCACCATGATTCGTTATAATGAAAAACTTCGATATCCGCTTATAATATAAGAATTGCGTAACAAATCTTGTGTGCAAAATTGTTTATTCAAAAAAAAAAAAAAAAAAAAAAAATTAAAACGACAATTCGACCGGATGGATTATTGATATGACAGTCTCTAACGCGTACATTTGTGATCTCGATCGTTATTCACGGTATAATATCTGTTTTTGCATTAAAGTAGGTATAGTATACAACTTTCGCTCAGATTTGAAAATATTTTCGCCTCTATACCTACACGAGAGACCAACAGGTGATTATTTAAAGAATTGATGAAGAAAAAGAAGAAGTTAGAATGTTAGAATAATTATTAACAATTTTTATACGCACTATTATTATCCTCCTTTGATTTATTTATCCGAAGGTCAATATTCGAAGCGCAAAGAAATGACCTCGTATAGTAAACTACACTGACTGGGACAAACTGTTGCAGTTAACAATCTAGGCCGCCTAAACGAAGCAGGTAAGTTGACTGTCTGGCAGCAAGAGACACAGTGAAACATTTACTGTTAAAGTGTTAGAAGGTGTAGTAGCCCCTCTCTTTATTTCTGCAATTTTTTACCATGTAACATATCAGCGAAGTAATAACTACTATACGCATATATATAATACTACAGTTGAAGCGATTTTAAATCACGTCGATATCTAGATCTCATAGAATTTGAATAACGATGTGACGACACTATGTATACCTTTCTTCGTATTTTATTAAGTTATAATTAAATATATACATTTTAATACCTAATTTAAGGTAATTATCATGATTAGATTCGATATAATTGATAAAATATATCTTATAAAGCGATATTGAACAGCATTGACATTACCGACTTAACAAAGTCGTCAATAACGTATCGTAATACGACCAGTACTGTATATCTGCAGCTTATCAACAATCAGTTGTACTTTATCGTTTTTATTTTATATTATACTTGTATCAGCCACCTTTTCCCCTATAACTACGTTCTATCGATAAGGCATTCAATACCCGATCAATGAGCAATCTACGGGTGTTATTTTGGACGCACCTCAGCAATGCGGGTCTCGGACCGTCAGGCCGGTAAACACATGTCGCGAAACTACCCAAGGTTCACCGCTTGGCTATAATGTTAATGAAAACGAATGAGAAGCACCTTCCTATATCTATTTTTACATAAGAATCGAGCAGTGAGCCTGTAGTGCGACACTGAAAATTTCGCCTGACGGTCCGAGACCCGCATTCCCGAGGCGCATCCGAGATAACGCACGAAGTTGACCCGTGACTTTGTTATTTTTCAAATTTTTATATACCAAACAATTCTTCCTTGATTGCTATTGATTGCTATACTAATTTCGTTAATTGTTTCAATCTAGTTTTTGAGAAAAATATAATGAGGAAAACAATATTCGATTTTTCCATAAATGGTAAAGTAGCTTAAACTTTGACTTTATATGTTTCGAACGGACGGATATGCGGGTATTCGACGACTTATGATTTACCAAATAATTAATCCTTCATTGCAATTGGTAACATAATCAGATCAGTTTGTTACGGTACGAATTCCTAATTAGAGGGACAGAATTTAGGTACTCTTTTTTTTTTTAGAGACAGTATTAGTAATATAGGCGTGTGTCAGAGTTGAGTCGATGTAAAACAATTTTTCTACTATTTTTCAGAATTTTTACAATGCGCTATTTGCCACGCCTCCAAGAATATGAAGAAAGGGTCGTAGTTCTTTTTTTTTTTTTTTTTTTTTTTTTTGTCCGCATATTTGTGCAGCACCACTATCTTTTCATTCATAAACGAGCGTTTCTCAGAAAAGGTAGTAATTTTTTTTATCCGCATATTTGTGCAGCACCACTATCTTACGATTCATTCATTTATCCGCGACCAGCAGCGCTCTCTATGTATCAATGAAGTAATTACTACGGTGGGTGTTATCAAAACGAACGAACAATTAAAAGAACAACTCAAAGTGAGAATATTGTATCAAGCTTTATTCAGTTGGAAAAATTTTTATTCCAATATCCACCTGGTATATTAATGAAAAAAACATATTCCTAAATTTTTCTAAACAATTCCCATACGATTGCATCGATAAAAAATTTGTATAGTACAGAGCCGTGGTAGCTATACCGTATACCGCTACGAACGCGACATACAGCGCTGACTCCACTGTTTCTATACTGTTTCTTTGAATAACAATAAATAAGTAAATAAATAGTATTTGGTATACATCGACGTTGCCGGATATATAATTAAAAAAAAAAAAGAATCTAGTATACGATGGATACGTGGGTGAGAGAAAAATTGACGGAATGGGGATTGAAACGATACCCAGGTGTATTTGAAGCCTTTGAAGTTAAGTCGTAGTACACAACAATTATTATTGTTCACGTAACCTCACTAATGTGTTTTTACGTTATCAATTTTGTTGTTTGTTTTTGTTTTTTTTTGTTTACCTGTTCTTACAATTATAGAACAAGGAGTGGATCACATGGCTTTCAGTTGTTTAACAGAAAATGCTATTAAAGAAATAATTCCAAAACTTGGTCCCCAATGTGTATTCCTAAAATTTTGGGATGCTGAATTTGGCAAATCGGGTTTTGACAATTCTGAAAAGACCGTACGTACCTAGTAGTGAAAATTTGTATATTTATTTATTTTTTTTTTTCTATTATCATTTATTCAAACTCTGTAGATCTAGAATAATGAATGCTATAGCTCTAAAGGAATTAATACTTTATAGACTTTTCAGTGTCCAATAAAAAATAAATCAAATATGGCTTTGAGACTTGACAAACACGATATCCTCATCCATGAGCTTACCAAAGGTATAAAACCAAAGATAACAATTGTTGTATTTTTATTTCCAATCTTTGACTGATATTCGATTATTGGTCTGAACTAGGACTGCGCACACCGAACAAAAACCAGCACCCAGTTCCGACAGGAATTTTTGTTAGCACGCTACAAGTTCCCGACGACTCTGGCCCTTCAGATTATGATAAAAATAAATTCTGGCTCATCGATTCAGCAGACATAAAGCTAAAACCATGTAATCCTATCACAAATTTAATAGAGACTCTCCGAGAATCTGGCGAAGGAATAGCTGTATTGAAATATTATAAACAACACAGAGATCTCACTGATGAACATCGTAAATTTTTAGTTGACATAATAATTTCCACAGAACTGAGTAGTACTCCTCGTCTTGCGTAAGTAACTTATGTGAACAAAAAAAAAAAAACAAGTCTCAAGTAAAAAATCAAGAGTTTTATACAAAATTTGAACATTATTTTAAGCGTAAAACCAGAGCGACTCGAAGAATTAGCTGGTCTCATATCGGAGACTTTTCCGACTGAAGTAAAGGCGACCTACTACGTACCATACCACTACGACCTTGTTAATAAAAGAAGAATTTGCCCAGGAGGTAAATTAGTCAACCGACATGGACAGCGTCGCTCATACCTGCTCGCATGCGGAGCTACCGAAAGGCGAAAAAAAACAAACCGAAAATCTCAAGACAAACCTGCCCCCTTTCATTTGGCATTGCGAAAGGACTTTAAGAGCGATAGTAATTGATTTAAGACACTGATCATCTTTCCTAAGGGAAGCACGATTTTAAAGCTTGTAAACCGTACTTTGTAATACCGTTTGAAAACTTAATCTATCATTAGTTTTCACCTATATAATATATCGTTGTTTTAGTCAGACAGTATAACACAGTATCTCACTTTGTACATACATACATGTATCTGAAATTAATGGCGGGAATAGTTTTAATGTAACATAATTCAAATATTTTTTAATAAGATTATATATATTCAAGAATTAACAGATTCTGATAGTTTCTTATTATTACTTCCTTTTGTTTGTATCAATCCTTTCCTCTCGTTTCTATCTTTACCTCCTTGTACGCTGCATTGGATTCCGTATGTGAAGTAGATCACAAAACCTGTTGTAGAAATGAAATTATAATTTCTTCGAAATTTCTTTGCGAGAAATTTCAGGGTCTCATAGATCTGGTAATCCAGTACCCAGAAAACGATAATGCTGAATGGTAAATTTCATTCTTAGAGATTTCAGAATGAAATTAATCAAACAGGATTTATCGATCCATTTCCGTTCATGTATGGGCTGTTCATAGCCGTACATATCAATAACTGTAATCACTAGTGGCTCAGTTCTTACCAATAACCAGCCAAACAGCAAATCTGATCCAAGTATATATGTCCAATTGCAACATCAAGTAAATGTTCAAAAATACGCTGAGGCATGGCAGTAATGGCACAAGAGGAACCTGTGGTTTGAAAAATTTAAGAAATTGATAATGTTTCAGAAGTACAATCTGCATATAAGATCGTGCTAATTACCTTAAAGGCCAATTTGACATCAAGAACAGGTTGTCTTCCAATGGCAATAACGATCAGAATCATAAGCAGTAACAGTATAGATAGAGCTAAGATCACCCCCACGTTACCCTCCAGTATATCTGATGTGGTCGTATGTAACGTGTAGGAAAATGCTATTACAACGAGACCTGAAACGGAATTAACGTAAAGCTATCAAGGCAACTATATCAGATGAAGGCCTGTACAGTTCGTGATTATAGGAAGATGGTCTTTAAAATTTGAATTAGTGAAATCAGTGAAGATTCACTGGTTTGCAGTTATAAGTATATGCCACTAATTCAATCAGTGGCATACTTATAACTGCAAAACCAGTGACCATTCACTGATTGTCAGTGATTTTCACTAATTCAAATTTAGAGAGTAGGTATAGACTATCATTGAATAACTTACTGTATACCACGACACCCCAACTGGCAATACGACCAGTGAATTTCGTTGGTTCTTTCAAACCGTTTAAATTATAGATTTGCTTAAAGCCAGTCCAGAAATCGAGTCTAGGTTCGTCAGCGTATTTAGAAATGACATTACTGGTATCCAACTCAGGCTGGTACCTAAATTTTAAGAGATTAGATCAATCGAAGTTAGATCCAGTTCAGGTCTCAAAGATTTTATTGATAATTTTATCAATAATTCACCTCAGTATTAAAACGCATAAAGCTACAACTCCGTATGCCATTAGAGTTCCGATTGACATCATGTCGATGAGTTGGCTCAGATCGAATATGAGCGTCATAACGCCTGGAAGTAAATATTGAGAGATCCTCGTTTTGAAACTACTAATCAGTTCAAATTTTTCTGCAATATTATATTCCGGTGTTCTTAGTTAGTAGTAACTCACCAGCAAGTAGTCCAGAAAATATGGTACCATATAGTGGTGTCTGTGTTTTGTCATTTACTATACCGAGGAATTTGAAAATTATTCCATCATTTGCCATGGCATACAGAACTCTGGGTAAAGGAAACAGAGCGCCAATCATGCTTGTGCATAAGGCAAAAATCGCGCCGATATTAACAATCCATTGAATAACAGGCCACCCAATTTGTTCAAATGCGTAGGGAAAAGGTGCATCCACATTCTGAAAGCGGGAGATAGTACATTTGAAAGCGTGAATGGTCCTGAAAAGTAATTATTTAAAAAAAAATAATTAAGAGACGATCTGCATGCTGCATTAGGGTGCTTTTTTTGAAACGACTATTTTTTTTTTTTTGCAACTCCCAATTGAAAATCTTGTTGTAGACGTCGAAAAGGGAATCCTGTCCAATTTTTAGCTCTTAATTCCGATTCTAGCACTCGCGCTCTTCTTTTTAAGTTTTTCCATGCTAAAAGCATGTGAACATTACGACTTTTTCTTTAGTCGCGCACAACTCAGCCGCATTTCAATGGATTGTTCTCATCCAAGACTCATTTGACAGAGAATTTAGTGTTCTTTAAAAGTGCCCAAGATAGTTTGACTGACTTGAAAATAATGAACTTGACATTTTGTTGGAATTTTATATTTAAAAAAATCAAAATCCTTATATCTTTTGAAATACTGGTTTGAGAGACTTTATGTATTGGACTTTTTTTGTAGAGAAATAAATTTCCTACAAAGTTTTCAAGAAGTTTTTTTCTCCAAGTCCAACTGTTTATTCGCCCACAGCGAGAAAGAAGAATTATGCATAAAATTGACTTTGGAGGCTCACACAAGTGCGGCGGTTGAAACCACAGCCAAACTACCTGAAGCACTTTTGAAGAACACTAAATTCTCTGTAAAATGAATCTTGGATGAGAACAATCCATCGAAATGCGGCTGAGTTGTGCGCGACTGAAGAAAAAGTCGTAATGTTCACATGCTTTTAGCATGGAAAAACTTAAAAAGAAGAGCGTGAGCCTACTAGAATCGGAATGAAGAGCTAAAAATTGGACAGGATTCCCCTTTCGTAGTCTACAACAAGATTTTCAATGGGGAGTTGCAATAAAAAAAAAAAAAATAGTCGTTTCAAAAAAAGCACTCTAATGCTGCATACATATGAATGACAGAGTACGATGATGATCCCCGCTTTTATACCTGTTCGTAGTAAGGTAACATCATCGTGAGTACAGTTGAAATTGCAAAATATGCGCAAGTAACAATACCGAGAGACATGACAATCGCCCATGGTATATTTCTTTGAGGATTTTTAGCTTCTTCTCCGGTTGTAGCAATGGAATCGAAACCAACAAATGCATAAAAGCATGTGGCTGCACCGGTCAATACTCCGTCAATACCAAAAGGCATGAAGCCACCCGTTCCAGGATCTACAGTTCCTTCGGGAATATCTTCTTCAGGGATTGACCAATTCCCTGGATCGGCTGTCGGGTGTTTTTACGATAGAAATTTGATCAAATTTAACGATTAAGATAATTACGTGAAGGCGTAATATCGAATGAGTATAGTTACGATCGTTAATTACAGATCTAAGTACCGTTCATTGATCCAGCGACTATAATAATCGATAGAGTTATCAGGTTTACGGCTGTAAATATGTTATTCAACAGGGCTGATTCTTTTACTCCAAATGCTAGTAAAGCTGCTAATAATAACACAACTCCGAATGCAAAAAAGTCTGGATATTCAGACAAAAATGAAACGTTAATCGGCATCGCCTCTCGCAATGCTTTCTCCATAACATTTCCTAACAGAAAATCAAGGTAGTTGCTAAATCCTCTAGCAACACTAGCTGTACCTGAATAAACAAATTATATAAACAGTGAAACGTTATTGTTTATCGTTCAAATAAAGACCATTTATGATCGTTGATCAATTACTCAGAATTATTCTTGACTATTGGTTCTTAATGAATGATATCTTACCAATAACGTATTCTAAGATAAGATTCCATCCAATAACGAAGGCAACAAATTCTCCAATTGTCACATAGCTGTATACGTATGCAGAACCAGCTTTAGGCACCCTTGATGCAAATTCGGCATAGCACAATGCTGCAAAGTTTAAAGAAATTATAAATGTACCTCGTGTGCAATAAAATAAGAAAAATAATCGTTAGTTCAATCAATAATTAATTTCTTATATGCTATAGAGATCTTAATTCTCAACGATCAATATTGTAAAATGTAAAATGTAAAATATAAAATATACCTGCAAATGCGGATGCAATTGCAGCAATCAAGAAGGAAATGCAGACTGCAGGTCCTGCAATATCCCTCGCGACTCGTCCTGCGAGGATATAAGCTCCGAGACCTAAAGTAGCGCCAACTCCAAGTGCTGTCAAGTCAAGCAGTCCAAGACATCGTGACAATGCTGTATCAGCTGTAATATCCCCTGAATCTTGTCTTCGTCGGGTTAAAGCCGCGAAGATTCTTCCCGCCATTTCGTTAATTAATATTTTTTTAGTAAAATTAGAAGAAATCCACGATATACGATCTACAAAAATTGATATACTATTCAATTGTTGACGCAGATAGAGAGGAAATCTTACCATACGGCTATCATAACGTTTGTAAGAGGATTAGGGATCAACGATACGATAGGGATGTGCACTATATAGTCAAAAAATAAATCTAGATCAATGGAATTTACGATATCGTATTATAGAATGCGAAAAAGTAATAGTAGCTCTACGTGTGGTACTTCACTCTTGATTTCAAACTCTGTATGGATCTTTGTCATCATTTTTATTGCAAAGCTATGGTAAAGTCTACTTACTCACGTACTTCTTTAATGAGATAATATAACGCGATTGAACATTTCATTTCATTGCATAATACTAATGACGGTGTACTATACTATACATCATTTTTAGTATTATCAATCCGATGCGGTCCTTTTTTGATACGAAATTAATTATTTCCGGACGATCAATCATACATGTTTATTAGACCGGTTCAAAAAAATCGACTTCTTTTCAATTCTTTTTTTTCAATTTTGGCATTGAAATACTTTCGATGGGGGTGAAAAAAGATGCCTGTTAAAAGCTGAGCTCTTAATATTAAGATTTAGCGATCGCTCATCGCGGATTTCTATTTTCCATTTAAATAGCATAGGAATTTTATTTTTTTTTTTCTTCAGAATTTCGTAGATCACAAACCAATGAACAAATCCAAATGACTCTTACATATTTTGATAGGGGATTGAACACTCTAAAAAATGCATCTATCATTGTGGAAAAAAAATCACAAAAAAAAAAATAGTTGACTCAACTATAAATTGAACTTTGAGCTTGAATAACTTTGGAAGGAGTCAATTTATCAAAAAATAATAAGAGAAGCTTTTTGTAGAGTGTTCAATTTCCTATGAAAATATGTATGAGTCATTTGGATTTGTTCATTGGTTTGTGAGCTACAAAATTATTAAAAAAAAAAAAAAATTTCCTATGCTATTCAAATGGAAAATAGAAATCCGCGATGAGCGACCTCTAAATCTTAATATTAAGAGCTCCGCTTTTAACAGGCATCTTTCCCCCCCCCCCCCCCGAAAGTATTTCAATGCGAAAATTGGAAAAAAAAGAATAGTCGATTTTTTTGAACCGGTCTAATGTTTACGTAGGATCGTGTATAGCTACTCCTCTCCCTTAAATAATATGATAATTCATCATCCCATATGATCGGGTTTGGTACGATGTAAATTCGAAACTGTAATCACTCCAAAAAAACTCTGGATTCGAATAGCTTAAAACCTAGTTTGCTATCTTTGCACGTTTTGTATAGATACGTCTAATTGAGGACCAAGTTTGACGAGTCCAATTTCTCTCATCTCTTTCTCTCAACTTAGTCTAAACCTTCGAACTAAAGACCAAAATCGAACGTTCAATATCTATAAAAATATATCTAACGGCCAAAGATATAGTTACGAAATTGATTGATGCAATCGTTAATCTCACATGAAGAATTCATCGAAATTAGTGTTTCATGTATAGGAAATTATGTGCGAAATTACTTTGAAAGTATTAAAACCTAATGATAAATCACTTAATGATTAATTATCCCCTTTCAATTCTTTTAAAGTTTGGTCTTCGAAATAGAATTTGATTTTTAATAAAAGTTGCAAAAGGTCTGCAAGAAAAAAAAAAACTTATGGAATATATATTTCGTATAAAAAATTCGCTTCACTCTACAATTTATTTCAGTCTATATTATAATTTTTCGCGAATAGCTGAATACTGAGGTGAAATATTTTCGATAATTTAGTTTTCCAATTTCGCACATATATTAGTTTTATATTACTTTTAATTATTTCGCACATATATTAGTTTATATTACTTTTAGATTAGGTAGTACTGAGACAACATAGTTCAGCTGAAGATCAAAATGAACTGCAATACGTTTAATCTTTGCTTTTCAAATTCAAGAGGAATAAGAAGAAGAAGAATCTTTGCTTTTTATCCCTGATGACCGAAAAATGTAATAGAAATGATATATAGAAGCATATAAAAACGGATTTAGACGGATTTGGAAAAGTCCTTCTCTATACGTTTTTTTTTTTTTTTTTTTTTGAATCTCGATTTATCCGGATCTATAAGATCAGATCGGTGCAGTCCGTCAGTTTCTCTCAAATTTTGGCATCAGGTATATTTTTGATTTTTCAATTTTTCGAATAATATCCACTATACAGAAAGTGCATCGTATCTCTCTCTTTAAATTTATCTGAAGAGGTGAGTATCCCGTGAAAGCATAAAAATTTTCTAGAAATTAAAACAGAATCCGAAATATATTAAATTTCTGGAAGATTATGCATCCGTGTAAAATTTTCACCAAATATTTGCTGTACTTTCAATAGCGTTTCTCGGCCGCGAACTTTGGTACCTATTCAAAAATCTTTTCGCTCGTAAATCACGGCTTAGCTGTATTCAAATATACCACTAAAGGCGATAAATAAAAAAATACATAACAACCGTATGTTGGTGTATAATAATTACATTGAAAATATATATAAGATAATAAATATACGCACGATTATCACCGTAGGAATTTTTTTTTTTTTTTTATACGAAGATCTATAAGTAAGTGGATCACTGATGGAATTTCAAGACTATAACTTGACTGCCTGGTAGCAAGTGATACAGTGGAAAAAGTTATACACATGCGATTATACTTTACTGTTAAACGTTTGAATTCAGCTTAGCCCCACTCTTTTATTTTTACATTTTACTCTATAAAATCACTCGAATAAAATATATCTGAATTTCGACTGCGCCTATGTCACGTCAAGATTCATATTTCAATTAAGACATTAGTCTATTATCAAGATTTGTAGCAACGAATCGGCGCCAAGTAATGTACAGAGAATATCTGCAGAACCAACTGGGTATATCTATACACACATTGCGGCATATCTTCCAAACCATACGATATTTTTTCATTCAATTAATACAATCATAAGTCGTAGCCTTAGTGACCTCGCTCTTGAAATTTGGACGAAATCGGCTAAGCGATTCCCGAGATATTGATTGTTAAAGTTTAACGAAAAAATACGCTCTTCTTCTTATTCGTATTTTTTGCTGCAGTAACGATCCAAAGATCACGATATTTTTTAAACCGTTCCATGAAGGAACTCAAAAGAATATTTAGCATATTCTTGCATTCGATCAATATTTTTTAATTAATATTACGGAGTATTATATATTAGGGTGGGCCAAAAAAAAAAGACTAATTTTTTTTTCCTTAGTTACCATGAAAATATTATTCAGGATGTCGAAAAAAAAAAAATTCTCTCAAAGTTTGAGCTTTTAATATTAATATTAAGAGGTGGCTCATCGTGATTTTTGATTTCCCATTTAAATAACACGGGAAATGTTTTTTTTTTTTTTTTTTTTCTATTTGGAATTTTATTCCGTTCTAACAAATCATCGTGTTGTAAAAATCAATACATATTCTTGTAGGAAATTGAACGAACTCCAAAAAAGGTCTGATACGATTTTTCGCTAAGTCGAAAAAAAAAGTCGTCATATACCGTTTGAGGTTGAACTTCATCCTTGAATAACTTTCAAACGATTGGACTTAGCGAAAAATCATATCAGACCTTTTTTGGAGATCGTTTAATTTCCTACAAGAATATGTATTGATTTTTACAACACGATGATTCGTTAGATGGGAATAAAATTCCAAATAAAAAAATTAAAAAAAACATTTCCCCTGTTATTTAAATGGGAAATCAAAAATCACGATGAGCCACCTCTTAATATTAATATTAAGAGCTCAAACTTGAAGAGAATTTTTTTTTTCATCATCCTGAATAATATTTTCATAGTAACTAAGGAAAAAAAATTAGTCTTTTTTTTTTTTTTGGCTCACCCTAATATATATATTAATATCTATTAATTGATAATAATCAATGACAATTAGCATTATTTTTCTATTTAAAAAACTAAAAACGTTGTCTCAGAAATTCAGATACTACATTAGAAATTTTCGTATTAGACTTAAAAAATTCATGTCAGTAGTTTGAATATTCAATATTTATAGTAACTTATTAGCAGATGTCCTGTTAATTATTGGATATTCCGTTTATTCTGTATATATTGTAGTACCTAATTGGATTCCATACTCAAAGAATAGATTATCACTACCATTATGGATAATCCCATGATTAGCTTCATATCGTATTACATATTTAACTAATATTACCATGATAATAATTAGTTATTAGATTAATGAATTCGCATCCATTGATTAAACTATTATAACAATAATTGCCATGCTACAAGGCTTTTATGATAATCAATTAGAGAATAATACTAATATGAATTTATCCAATACTTAATTATGACTGCAAAAACTAGTCAGAGTCCATCGAGTCAGAGAGTAAAAAATTCTTGACATTCGATCATCGATATTTGATGAACAGGAAATTCTGTATATTAGGAAGAGTTTTCTTTTATGTTAGTATAATTGATTTAGTATATCTTTATAGTCAGAATAATTGCAGAGTTTGAATAATACTGTAACAGTAATTATACAATAGACTGAACTGTAATAAAGATATTTATTTATTTATTTGTTTTGATATTTACATCCCAAAATCGTTTACTTTTATCAATATTTCTTACTTTGGGTCAAACAATCCTTACAATGTATCCTACGAATATAACATCATAGCAAGCAAATAATTATAGTATAATTACAACATTGATTAAAATGATTATATTATCTTTCGGTAAGATCTGCTGTTCAGCAAACTATAACGAAATCAGTATTTGAATCAAATTTTGCTCTTACACGTAGAGAAATGAGTAATAGTATTTACAAACCCGTGATATGTACTGATATCTTGTATATATAATTAAGATGTAAAGAGCTGATAGGCTTGTACGCTTTAGAATTGTTCAGATATTTTATAAATTAATTCAGCAGATATGTGTTTGCCATATTATTATATTCAATGATACTCAAAGTATAACTTATTTTATTATATATAGTTATATATATATATAACATTATCTGATCAACAGTATGAAGACTATGCGAGTGTTTAAATATTGAAAAAATCATTCCTCACTCCGATACTATATATCAATTATTTTGTCATTCTAACATTGATATCGCTTCACAATGCGACATGAATTAGAAACAATCAATCAAATGATTTTATAGATTTCAGCTACTACCCCAGACGAAGGCTCATCAATTCGTCTGCCTGTAGTCAGAATTCTAATCCGTTAAATAATTCTTGATCAATAGCTTAAAACCTAGTTTGTTATCTCTCCGAGCATGAGGTATCTGATTGTGAATTTATATTAATCAGTCAAATTTCTGTCTTGCTTATCGCCAAATATTTTTTTTATTAAAAAATGAATTCAGGTAAAAATTATCGGATTCAGAATTTGTTATTGCTTTTCACCAGTTGCATGAGATTCAAGATTCAAGATTCAAGATTCAAGCTTAGCGCATAAAAATTACTTTGTAACTGATTAGATAGCAGGAATTTCATTATAAAATCGATGCCTGGTGATAGTGGTATGATTCAAGTTCATCGTCTCTTTATTCCCGAGGTCAGAACTTCGGGAATTACATGAATGATTGTCAGGCAGATTTCCCTATCTAATTGATTGTTGTGTTTACAGCTAGAAAATAAGCGTTAAAAACGTGAATTAAATATCTCTTGATTTATGTACTACATAGTACGTCTTGTTCAACAAGAAAGAATAAATAAAGTATATTTGAAAATTATTCTGAAACGGATTATGCAAGAAAAGAGTAGCTGGTTGAAACCAGTATAGCTTCTATGATGGAAATCTGAAAAAAAAAATAAAAAAATAGAAGATTTCTATTAAAACTGAATAAGTTTGTATAATTATTATGATTTATTGTATCACAGGAACGAAGTAATATTACCTAATAAGTATAAAAACTACGTATCAAAGAATGTAAACATCGGTACTTGTAACTGTTTTTTTTTTTTTTTTTTTTTTCTTTTTTTTTAATTAACTGGAACATTTTCTGAAGATATTTGAAATGTATCTGGATTAGTTGCGCATCCAGGACAAGTGTGAAGAGTTTCGTGAATGAAAATTTCACAATCCAAGCAGAATCCCTGATGGCATTTGCCGCACATGTAAACCTGAAATTAAGATTTGAGTATGAAAAAATGTTGAAATTAAACAAATTGAACAAATTAAACGACTTAAAAAAAATCAATAACTCATTACTTTCTTGTCTAACTGTGTCAGATTTCTTCTACATGCGTAGCATATCGAAGGCTCTCCCTCGTAAGCTACTTCCTTGTAATTTTCAACAGGAAATAAATGGTGGTAGGATCGAGCCAGATGAGGTGCCGAAACAAGAGTCAATCCGCAGGCTCTGCATTCGACTGGTAATTCGCAATGTTTACTATAACATTGTGGACACAAATATCCGGTTGTTGCCAGCCTACCGTCATCGTCCGTACTCTGAACGTGGCTGAGCGCGATGATATAAAGAACAGAAGAAGAATCGGGTTTAAAGAATTGTAAATATCGATGATAGTTATATCGCAAAGAGAAACTCGAAGCAATTACCACATGCACATAGTCATGGGAGTTTCAGTCGTCGAATGTAAGGCGTGATGTGGAAAACCCATCTTCACTAAAGCTGAATCTAATCTAGTCGCAGCTGCTGGTGGATCAACGTGGACACTTAACTGTTCTTTGTAATGTTTGTCGTCTAAAACTACACCGTGATCGCCGCCGGTTACGGAAGCTAATCTTTTACAGACGTGGAGTTCGGCAGCAAGTCCAATTACGCTGCAGCGTACTCCTTCAGACTTCAAACTCTGTATGTGGAATCGAATTAACAAACATTAATTTATTTATTATCAACAGAAGGAAGTCGAGTTTAAAGATCAAATTTAAACTGAAAATCTGTATTCAATTGTTGAAAAAATATTTAAATATGATGAAGAAAACGTACTTCCATAGTTACGTTTATGTCCGATGGATCACAGGTAGTTAAAGACCCCATTAATACGAGGATTTCTCTGCTTGCATGAGACGGTAATAATCTCAGAGATTTTAGAGCCAGTTCTAACGAATTTTGTATCGAAGGTTCACCAGTTAAAGGTGTAAGATGCAAGCCCTTCAATTCCTGAGGTGTAAAGAATATAGTTAGAATATGAGATGATAAAGTTGAGGAAAATACACAAAGGTTTGCTTGGATTTTCAAATAACGCATTTTTCATGGACTAGGAAGTGGTTTTCGAGGAAAAATCTCTGTCTTCAATTCTAGCAAAATTATTCGTGTCATAAAAACAAGCAATTGATTCAAGATTGTTCAAATTTTCAGATCATTTTCAAGCTACTTCTTATACCTCAAAGTGTTTTTTTTACAAAAAATCTGCATTCAAAACTTATAAAAATTATTTTTACTATAAAACCTAGCAAGTAGTTTAAGATTATACAAATTTCCAGATCATTTTCAAGCTACTTCTTATACCTTGGTGTGTTTTTCTACAAGAAATTTCTGTTCAAATATTATAAAAATTATATTTATCATAAAACGAAGCAAGTAATTTAAGATTATTCAGATCTTCAGATCATTTTCAAGCTACTTCTTATACCTCATAGTGTTTTTTTACAAGAAATCTGCGTTTAAATTTGATAAAAATCATTTTTACCATAAAACCAAGCAAGTAATTTAAGATTATACAAATTTCCAGATCATTTTCAAGCTACTTCTTATACCTCAGTGTATTTTTCTACAAGAAATCTCTGTTCGAATCTTATAAAAATGATATTTATCATAAAATCAAGCAAGTAATTTAAGATTATTCAGATCTTCAGATCATTTTCAAGCTACTTCTTATACCTCATAGTGTTTTTTTACAAGAAATCTGCGTTTAAATTTGATAAAAATCATTTTTACCATAAAACCAAGCAAGTGATTTAAGATTATACAAATTTCCAGATCATTTTCAAGCTACTTCTTATACCTCAGTGTGTTTTTCTACAAGAAATCTCTGTTCGAATCTTATAAAAATGATATTTATCATAAAATCAAGCAAGTAATTTAAGATTATTCAGATCTTCAGATCATTTTCAAGCTACTTCTTATACCTCATAGTGTTTTTTTTACAAGAAATCTGCGTTTAAATTTGATAAAAATCATTTTTACCATAAAAACTAAGCAAGCGATTCAAGATTTTTCAGATTTTCAATCTTCTTGTTATACCTTAATATGTTTTTTAGGATTTCCAGCTAGCTCGCTCAATTTTTCAGCACGTTTATTCCTTGTGACTATTAATCCGAGTTGACTGATAGGATTTTGGTCAAAAAATTCATCAATAAAATCCTCCAATAGCTGTAATAAACAAATGAAACATAAATTCTTTAGATAGAGAAAGAAGAAAGAAAAGAACTGCGAACCTAGAACTACTATTATAACAACGTAAGAAAAAAAAAAAAAACAAAAAAAACAACAAATGAATAATAATCTTAGCTTTTAAAATAATAAAACCAAACACACTTTTATAGAACACAGTAATCTCGTTGGTTTTAAATCCTGACTAGACATAGCCTCAGAACAATCGAGAACAATGTATAAATGTCTCATCATTCCTAGTCTAGCTCCTCCCTGTCTTTCAGACTGACGTTTTCTCTTCGCTCTTTGAATAATGTCAGCTACCGCTCCTTCCAAACATCCGTCGTCGTCTTCTTTGATTGCTTCCCTGTTATTAGAATAAAAAAATACTATATAAAAAATTGTTTTATTTAGGGTTTCAAAGATTTGAAAAAAAAATAAATAAAATTTTATCAAACCCTGAAGTGTGTTGAATGATTTTTTTTTTTTTTTTTTTTCTTTTTCAACTACCTGATGCAGTGATTTATATTTCTAAAAATTGAAATTAGCTGTATTTTACGAATTGGTACAATTTTTAAATTAAATAACTTACCATGTCTTCTCGTATCCTGTTTCCCATCTATATTCCTTACCATCATCTTCGTCTGCCATATTTTGATAATTATTATTCAATTATTTTGACGATAATTCTTTCTTCTCAAATAAAACAATTCTGCGATTAGGTTATAATATTTTGTTTACACAATATGTATATACTAGTTCAACGTGAACGGTGAACGTGTGATACCCATGTGTATACGCGCGTTTGTCTTTTATGTTAGTGATTAAATTTGTAGTACTACCAACGTGAGTGTGACGAAAAAAAAAAATAAAATTATGAGAAAATAAAACAACTATATTATTATAATGATAATGATAATGATGTGAAACTAGATAAATACTATATTATACATATTTATTTATTTCTTCTAAAGTCACGCCGATGCATGAACGGCGCGAAACTAATATAATAAAAAAATTAGAAAAAAAACTATCATTTTTACTACTCATATTTTCTCAGTATATGAAGATATAGAGAATGAATTGAATGTATTGTAATATGTAATGAGATTTTATACAATATGAAACGCTGATATGGAAGCAAGCATTGATATTCCCTAATCCCTGTCCTCTATATACTACGTAGTTTCAAACATGTTTCAATGATAAATATCGTGGTTTAGAATAATCCGTATTTTAAACTAGAATAAGAATATCTGTAAAAATAAATTTCAGATATTAAGGTTGTTTTTCAAATCTTAAAGGCCTTGATATTAGAATTTTGATAAATACTAAATTCTCAGGTTACAACTTGGACTACGCACTTGCGTATCCGGCTTCACCGGTGGGAAATTCAAATCTATTTCTTCGAACTTTTGAGTATATCGACTATCGCGTATAATTTTATGAATAATATGATTCCAAACAACTCGATTTATTACAAGAACTAATATAACCGTCTAAATCTTATCTCAAAACTAAATAATCCCTTTATTAAATAGCTGAATAAAATATTCCCGCCAAAAATTTCGATCACCGCCGTCGTGGCTAGCGAGCGAGCGACATTATCATTTAGCGCCACCGTCGCCAGACGCGGTCGCTGTTTTTGTCCCGTGGAATTGACGGAAAATTTTTCTCTATTTATCGTAAAGAATATACGATTATAACCATCGCATAAGTGTTAATAATATTCGCGGTGCGTAAGTTTTATAAATCTAAACATTAATATATAAACTACCTTTATGTATAGCTGTGTTATATATATATATAAGTACTGGACAAGTGTGTGTTCGAAAAATAAAAATATATATATATTTTCATATTAAAACGGGAAGTAGTGATTCTCGAATGATACAGCCGCGATAGTTTTCTCCGGTGTATAGCCATCTTGACGAGGATCGGCTTGCCCGTGGACGGCGGGCGACTGAGTCTGAAATGATTATTATGTTGCGGCGGCAATGGCATCTCTTTTATAAATAACATCAGTTTATTTAAAATAATGAAATTTTATTATAAAACAATATTATTTACACCCTATTGTTTATATTATTCAATATAATAATTATACGAGTTATTTAATAAACGGGTATATTTACATTCACACACTACATCATAGTATGCACTAGCTTCTCAATTTATCATTAGATTTAATTTTACGCCACTGTATTATAGTGTATATAAGTGTATACTCGCGCGTTTACTTACACGATTCTTTCTTTTCCCTAACCCTAACCCAACACCACGTTATCCAACCTCAATTAATTTTATGCGGGAATATTAGTTTAGTTTAAAAATATATTTCACTATTCGATTTTTTTTTTTTCTTTCTTTTTTTCTTTTTTTTTTTTATTCAAACACAATAATAATAATAATACTTGATGAATAATATTATCAAACTTTACATTGAATTATTTTTGTCAAATAAAAATTAACATTACACAGGGGATTTCAACAACACTATAACATCAACATGGAGGGAGGCGATGGCCCTGCTGCCATCAACAAAAATCCTGCAGCGATAAAAGGTAAAACCACAGACACAGACACATTACTTTATTTTTTGTTTTTTTAATAATATCACAGATTCGGTTGCACGCAGGTAAGATATTTTTTAGGGAACCTGGTGCGACAATTTTCTTAAATTTTCATTGTATTTTCATTGTTGATAAACTAGATAATGATGTCGTTCAATTTTTACTTTTTTTTTTTTATATTAATTCATCAGTGGCGCAAGAGGAAATGGGAAAACTAGACGTACTAGTCTGTGGCCAGTGTCATTCGGTGTTTCATTTTGTCGAAGAATTTCAAGAGCATAGAAACAACGAAGGAGCTTGTTCAAAAGTTTCTCACTTTCGTGAGAATAGTAACGTTAGTATACCAGATGTATAATATATGGTATAATACGCTGGTGTAATGTTTATATTAAATGAAATGTTGAAAATTTATAGAATGAGCAGAAGGCACAAGTCTGGGCTTTCCTACTTTGGAAAGATTCTCAAATACAACAAGAAGGCACGGACCGAGATACGGCAAATTCATGGAAATTATATCAGAAATGGTGTAAAATGGATACCAATATTAGAGATTCTTGGATCGCAGCTGGAAAGACTATACAAACATTTACCAAAATTAGTAATGCCAAAATGCAGGAAGTTTCCGTACGTCAACCTGCCAACGTTAATCCCGAAGGTAATAACATATTATACCGGCAAGATAAACGAGGGAATAAAAATTCTGTAAATATATTAAAACAATTTGACAAATCTAGGAACGAAGCGAATGGTAGTTCGCAAAGTTATCCGCAATGGTCAGCCTGACGAAGTCGCCGAAACTGGGGTCAAAAAGGAAGCTAATAAACCTGCTGATTCAAAAACGGTGACTACTAAGGCGCCCGAACAAACGGAGGGAGATCAAGAAAAGAAAGAATTACCGCAGTCAAAGCCCGCAGTGGTGAAGCGAAGGGTAAGAAAGAATTACGAGCCTTTGAAGAGTTTTTTCGAATTTTTTTAAACAATTTAACAACATTTTTGTGTCTCACGTGGGCCAGATGAAACCGGCGAAGCTACCAGGCGATGAGGACGGGGAATCGAGCGACGAAGAATACGTTGTTGAAAGAATTTTGGCCAAACGATTTAATCCGAAGAAAAAATGCTTTGAATATCTACTGAAGTGGGAAGGTTTCCCACTGTGAGTTGTATTCTAGCTTAGCTGACTCTGGATTATAAGTAAAAAGCAAAAGAGAGAAAATGTTTATCGATATGTTTGATATTTCCAGGGAGCAAAACACATGGGAGCCTGCCGAACACATGGACGCATGTAAACACCTTTTAGAAGAATTTGAACGAAATCTTGCGAAACAAAAAGAGCTAAAAGCAGCACAGCAGCAAGCTGCTGCTCTGAAATCAGCCGCTAGAACTCCTGGCCCTGTGCAAAAACAAATGGTCAAGCCTGAGGCTGGAAAACCAGGTCCAAGCAGCGCGGCTCAAGCAACGTAAGCCGGTTACTTTTTTTTTTTTTGTTGCAGTGATGTAAAAACTGATGTGAAA
This sequence comes from Tenthredo mesomela, assembly GCA_943736025.1. NCBI lineage: Eukaryota > Metazoa > Arthropoda > Insecta > Hymenoptera > Tenthredinidae > Tenthredo > Tenthredo mesomela. Next base: position 25,261,755 of record OX031017.1, on the reverse strand, counting down.
ACGGAATTCACTGATAAAATACGACAACGCCATTTCAAAATTAACACAAATACGTTTTATCCAATTTCAGGCGACCCATGCGATCTAGTAAATCAAAAGCCATGGACCAAGTGAAGCAGTGGTGTGGCTCTATGAAAGATGAAGACAATGACTGTAGGTAGAACCTTTTATTCTCTTCTTATTCACCTTTTTGTCAATTTTAATGTTTGTGTTTATCTTACAGTGCTAGGAAAGCGTCGAATCGCATTTTCCGACAGTGATTCAGAGGAGGGTGGCAGCATTACTACAAAACGAATGAAAACTGACACTGGTAGCGACGACGAATGGACAGGAGATTCAGAAGACGATGCAATGGGTCGTAGCGACGTTATTCAACGAGCATTCAACCGGGCTACAGCTCAACCGAATGGCTCAAATCGCACGGTCGTATCCAGCGCTGACTTAGCGACATCTTTGGGTCTCCAATCCCCAGAGGCAGCTAAATCCGGCCAAAGTCCAGTCCTAGTAGCAAATGCAAAAGGCGTAGTCAAAGTAGACCCTAAACAGATGCCAAATCTGACTTCCGGGGTCTACGTAATGTCCAGAAAAGACGGTATAATAAAACTCGACTCATCACCGACTGGTAAAGTCGGCGTCAAAGGCTCCCCGAATCCGCAAGGTGTTTTAATGGTTCAAAACCGCGAGGGTCCCGGTATTGTACGCAAGCAAGTACTCTCCGGGGGTCAGACCTCCACAATAACGCCTGTTAAAGTTGTCTCAAAGCCAGACGGTAGCCAAGTTGTAACTCAAATGAAGATAGTCTCCAAAGGAGCATCTCCAAAGCCGGGAACAACTACTGTCCAGAAACAAGAACCGATAAAGATACAACCAAAGCCTGACGTTAATCAGCTACAACAAATCCACGTTGTTACAGCTGTGCCGAATTTACCTGCAATGGGATTGCAGCCAAGAATTACAGCCGGTATTAGAGGCCCTATGGGAACTCAACAGCGTGGTATCAGCCGGCCTTTATTATCCAGAACTCCACTGCGGGCTAACACACCGACTAGCATTCTTGGTTCTACGCTTCGTACTCCGGTTCGAGCTCCGGCGCCTAAAGCACAAATTCAAGGTCAACAGACGCGACAAATTCTCCAGAAACGTCCGTCTACCGGATCCATCCAAAGCCCTGGTTCTGGATCGGGGAACTCTAGTCCTGGAACGGGCCAAGTTAGACCAAAATACACGGTGCTTAGCGCCCAGCAAAAACCTGTGCAAAAGACTGTCGTTAGTCCGATACAAACTAAGCAAACACCAAGACCGACGATCAACAAACAACAATCGCTACTTTCTCCGCAACAAAAATTACTCATGGCTAAAAAGAAGGCTCAGGAAGCTGCCGGCGTACTCAGAACTGGCAGAGGCCTCTTGGCCGGGGCTCGAGGCACCACGGGACGCGGGAGGGGGCGGACTGGCGATCCTGGTACCGCCGCCACCGCCGCTGCAGCCGCAGCCGCAGCCGCAGCTGCTAATGCTGGTGCTCCTGGGAACAAACCTAAAGAAAGTAAGCTCGCCGAAGGGGATGGTTTACATATGGAATTTCATGAAGTTGGTTCTGAGGAAAGTAGCAGTGACGGTGAGACGGAACCTTCCCTTGATTCAGGGCCAATACCTCCTATTGAACCCGATAGCCCACCTCGTCCCTTCACACTCTGTCCTCTGACAGGTCGCATCGTGGGTCCTGACGGAGAACCGGTGGAACAACCTGGCGAAGAAAGTGGTCAGCCGGCTCCAACTACTCCTCCGCAATCGTCGGCTTCCGCTGTAGTCGCAGTTTCAGCCGTTGGTGCCGATAGTAAAGACGACGTAGCAGATGCGACCGCAACTTCTCCCTCTACTACTACTACTACTACAACTACGGAACTGGTTTTACCCTCGCTAGATTCTCTCACCGAAGGAACCGGCATTATGAGGGTAGAAATGAGCCCAGGTGGCACGACGGGCACTATTGTCCAGACTAGCGAAGCGGCGCAAATCAACCTTTCACATGTAGCTGTTGCTGCTCCAGACCTTCCTTGTCTGGATGACAGTGTTACTCCCGTCGTTACGCCAGCGACAACCTCTGCTCCAACTTCTTCGCTGACAGAATCGACTACTGTAAATGAAAATCTTAGTACAACGGCGGGTACTTCTGTAACTACGACGTCTTCGGGTGCTACGGCTACCGTTGTTTCCGCTACCATTAACACGGATACTAAGACTGAGGATAAAGATGACGAGGATAAAAAAATAGTCGAAGATACTTCCGGCCTCGTTACTATAACAAGCGAAGACGGTGTTGTTTATCAAGTCGCCGGTCAGGGAGAAGACGGTCAAACTTTATTAGTTACACAAGGCGCAGACGGCGAACAACAATGCGTTTACGTTACTACAGAACAACAAGGCGACGACGGTTCTGTATTGACGCTTGATCATGCGGTCGCCGAAGCTGTTGCACAACTTATGCCAGACCAAGTCAATCTAACACCACAATTTTACGTCAAAGAAGGAGATGCAGAGTCATCTGATAGCCAAATGGTAATGTCTATTATGGAAAATAATGGCAATGCTGTGGCTGGTGCACAGGAAGATTCGGACGGTCAAGCTCAGGTTGTCGCACAAGTCGTACAAGCCGATGATCCGACGCCAGGTAATAGAATGAATGATTTAAAAAATGTTTTGAGTTAAATTTTTCTTAAATTTGCATCCTAAAACTGGTTTTAATTATTTTGAATAATTAATAGGTGGAACTCGAAGAGTGGTATTGCTGTTGCCCGACGGTCATTTGATGATGACTGAAGTTGACGAAGAACAGTACGCAGCTTTGGAACTGGACAAGTGAATGGATGAAATTTATTGAGATTGACATCAATGAAGAGATGGAAAAAAAATTTGATAATCTGCATTAAGGGTTGCGCCTTATAAAACACTTTTGAAAAATAAAGGGTGGTAACCGGGGGTTGTAAATATGTAGAAACACGTTCACTTGGTATTGTAAAATGCGATAGATCTTTTGGCTGATTGATTGGAATAGGTAAAGAAAATAACTGATTGATTGATTGATTGTGTTGTTGGAGTTTTGTAAAAACAATTATCAATTGTGGTGAATCTAGGGCGATAGATTTAACTGATATTATGTTTTAGAAATTTCATGTCTAAATGTGTAACGGTACTTTTGCTGCATACGCCAATTGCGTACTTTAGTTCCCTGTATATGTTTTATGTATGAACACATACGGATAAACAAGAAATATCCATGCAGCGTTATAGAAAATAACATTTTAAAACAAAAAATTAAACTATATAATATTATCACTATAATATCTATAGGTTTGCAAAGCATATTGTATTTTTTAGAATAGAAAAAGTATAAACTGGGATTTTATATTCATCGTAGTATAGTATATTGTATTAATTAATATTCAATTTCTCATGCGGTATAGAGTCATTTATGAGTATGAAATCCACACACACACGCTCACACCTTTCCAATCTTTGTATGTAAATAACACGACGACGACGACACATATGGTTACATCTTTTTTATCTCTTCATTTAATAATCGTAACAAACTTGAAAAACTTTACTTAAGATGTGACGAAATATAAAATGGTATGAAGCCAATTTTACAAAACTGTACTATTACCTATTATTATACGTATGCTTAAACTTCATTTAACTGATAATAAGCTGATTCGTCGTTAGTTTATCGTTACTAATATCATAATGATTATTATTATTATTTCTCTGTTTTACATACAATATGAAACGCACAGTTTTTTTTTTTTTTTTTTTCCTCAACATTTTTAAGTTCAGCTATAAATTTCAATTAAACTCATCATCCTTCACCTCTGTACGCATACTTCTTTTTATTATTCTCCTTTCGTTCCACTCTATTAACATAGTCAAACAAATCCACATTGTGGTAACGCATAATAATATTGATTTAAAGCTGCTATATGTATAATAATGAAGAAATGTTTTCTTAACATCTATATAAATCGAAATAGTCATTCATTTCAGATATTTATTTATCAATCGTTAATGATTTTACAGTTAAATTTCGATTAAGCTTACAGTATAGAGTTTATTCGCAAAGTTAATTTATTGCTAAATAAATATAAAAAAAAAAAAAAAAAAAACAACCACAGTTTGTACAAAATTTTGTCTATCATATATTACTACATAACTAATTACTTGTGTGTGGTGTCGGAAGATTTCCAGGATTCCTAAAATATAAAATCCTAGTATTTTACTTACATGACTCTTCTGTACATAATATTATTATCACAATACATCTTTATATAGCAATTGTTTTTTGAAATAAACAATATCTACAAAATCAATTCAATATCTTCAATATCTATTACATTAATATTATACCATCGAAGAAAAGTTGATATATTGAAAAGCTGTTGTAGTCTTTTTGCTAAATTTTCTTTCATTCTTATTTTTTAACGACAGTATAGCATAATATATTTTCTAAAGCATGGAACCTACGCCGCTGATACCACGCATACAAAGTACGATAACTCCAGAAATGGGATGTCTTGTGCGCGAGGTTTTCCAAGATGCGTTTCAATCTGATACGGCGACTTGGCGAATGTCTATGAATCTCGAAAAATCTTGCGCACATTATTCAGATTTGAGACAAATCGCTGCACAAATACAAACCGTAAATTATTAACTTTATATCAGAATATAATCTCATGATAATAATAAAAAAAATTAATTCTTCAGTTGAAATTTAACTGTGCGATGCATTAATTTCATTAACAGGAAATAATTCAGCATAAAAAAATCGTCGATGATCTAGAATATGCTGAAATAAAAATAATGGAATCGCAAGGGTATTATATCTGCAGAGATGAAGGCATGAGGTCAAATGAAAGAGCGATGGAATTAATCCGGTTGAAGCGTCACCCTTTATACATCGATTTACACCCTGATATAATAGAAAAATATACTTTGCTACAATCAGATGATTTATTACCTCCGATGCACGAGCGTGCTACAGGTTTATTATCTCTCCTCAATTTCATTCAATCTTTAATCAACGAGATCTAAGAGTTTGCGTTATTAATTGAAAATTAGAGCACAGATTTAAATTCTGTTTAAATTTTAATCACAGATTTTCGCCTCGATAAAAGAGATAGAATAAAAATGAAGAAAAGATTGTACAGAAGCAGGGATTCGTTGTCCAATGAAATATCCCTGCCAAAATTCGCATCCCGAGGTTGCAAATTTGATTCTATACCTGATAAAAAATCTGGGTAAATATTAACAAAAACAATTTTTAATACCGTTCTAATCAACGTAGCTACGACTTAAGGTAGTATAATATGTTACAAGATTTTCGTTCGTCGATTCTGTATCGATCGCTATAAAACTGAAAAGCAAAGAAAGGTTGTCGACTATGCGTATGGGAACTCATAAACGAAGTATAATCAGATCGGAACATCTCAAAACAGTTTTAGTCGCCGAACCAGAAGAGCTGTTTTTTCATAATTTTGAATACAATAAAATGTACAAGGTATACGCCGGCTAATATTTGACTAATAGAAAGTTAGCCAGCAGTTCTGAGAACGTGATATATAATTTATCTGTCTTCAGAAAATTGTGCTGATAAAAAATGTCAGCACATCTATGGCCAGATATAAAGTTGAAAGAAGATTACCCGATTCAAAGTTTAGTATTTTCTTCGATACCGAAGCAATTGAATCGAGTAAAATAGCACCCGGTATGCACATTAAACTAACAGTTATATTTCAATGCGACGTTATGGAAGATCCAACAGAGTTTCTGATAATAAATGTACAATCTGGGAAGACCGTGTGTGTTAAAATGCATGGGTATCGCGACCCGCCAATACTAAGAGGTATTTTCTCCTCCGTTGTATGATGCGCATTAGCGAACATAATTTAGACATTTTCTTTTACTGGAAATAATTAATCCAAGTATATGTTTTCATGAAGCTCTTAATCCGTCGAATCAAATAGATATGGGAAATGGTAGCTCTTCATTTATAAGTATTTTCGAGGGAGAAGGAGAACGTGAAATTCATGACAACCAGGTTTTGGCTTCATTCATTATCTCAGTTAAAAATTATAAAGTCATTCATAACTTATTGAAAGAGCGTTATTGTAGCTGGCAGGAGAAGATAAACTAACAATAAGTTGTAACGCCCAATTGGGAGCAAATTTTGAATGCGGTAAGTGCTTTGTGGGAGAAAGAATTGTCACGTCAATTAGATTTGTTAACGATGGTGGAGATGGAAGATTTTTCATCATGAGTGAGATCGATTGGTGTACGATGAATGTTGATGCAAGTTTATTCTCTATTTTTTATAATATCATTTATAGTTTCCGATAAATTAAACGATATATATTATTTCTAGGACATTATGGATTGCAACATTATTCTTATACCGCCTTTTGCCGTATGGCCAATATATTTTTCACTAAGGTCTGGTGAATACATAGAAATTCGTATATATTTTTATCCCGAATCATACGGCACGCAAGTAATGATCACTTATTACTTTTTCGCTACTTATTATCTACAAATTCAGAATACGGAGTTTGAAACTGATCAGTTTTATCCCAAAGTATTGTATCGCAATTATGATCTGCAATAATTGTAGGTGGATAAGTTATATATACTTTGCGACAATCACGCTATACATCCAGCCGAATTAATAGGAGATGGCATATTATACGACCCAAAATTCTTACGCTTTAGCGATGTAAGCATTATAGACATTCTGAATCTTTAATCTATTGAGAATGATTTATTAATTATTGTACAATACCAGTAAAATATATCTCATTTAGAACGCGGAGAAGACCGGATCTCCTTTAGATGGCGATGAATCAATACCCAATTATCGTATAAATATGGGAGAGACAGCATCGGGTGAAACCCATGAGATTCTTCTTCTCGTTAGCAATACAAGGTCAGCGGCAATAGAATTAGACTACGACCCCAGCTTCTAACATCAAAGTTAAAATTTCTTCAGTGGATTAGGAATGTACTATCGATGGCAAAAGCATTTGGTAAAGACTTCAAGCCCAGAGAACAGCTGGACATCTTTGCCGATTGAAAATTCAGACATACAACCAGCGGAGGGTTTTTTTAACTCAAATTCCGTAACGTCATTCAGAGTCTTTGTACAGACAAAGGATCTGCATACGAAGGAATATCGAGTTATTCTACGGTGCGAATGTAGTAATATATATTCTGGTTATTGGAAGTGGTATTGACTTTCCTGAAATATAATAGTCATTCTAACGTCTAGTTCTGAGATATTCACATGTATTTTAGATTGTATATCGAAGATATACCTCTTGCAGCAATACCGAAGGATTTAGATCCAAGGATAACAGAATGTTGTGTGAAACGGAGGAACTGTCCAATCGTACGTTACCGCAATAATGAGATAATGAAAATTATTAATGTATAATGATTGAATATATATTCAAGACCGTGGACATATTAGTAGCAGACATTGAAGTGTGTGTACACTGTACCCCTGTAAACTATGAAGCTTCTTTGCATTCTGGTATAAGCGATAAAACCGAGTCTGTAACGAGGTGAGCGATTAATTTTTTGAGTAACTATCTTAAGAAATGAAAATTTCGTATGATTTTTCTATCATCTTCAAGTTATAGCTAAAATTCTCTCTAAATAGAATGAAATAATTTACTACATTGCAGATGGTCGGACGAATCTGAAAAACTACATAGTATAAACGATAGCTATTTATCTTCGAGTTCAATGACTACTTTAGAAACTCTTTCCAAAGATTATTCGATAACGTCTGATAATCCATCAATTTTTCATATGGAAAATGCACAATGTAACAAATGTTACGTAAGCATGGAAAATGTAGAGTAACAAAAATTATCAAATCTTGATAACATTGATCATTAATTTTCCCTGTACAAAATTATTCTTATTCACATTTAGTATGAAAATCTGTGGAATTCATCTCTCGGTGTGACAGAGAATCTCGACATTAATACTGGCGCACTAGCTATTCCTAGGCTTGAATTCCATTACAAAACAGCAAATACAGCAACTCTAATCCCCGAAAGGTTGTCATAGTTCAAAATCTTCTATTCTAATGAAAGACAAAGCATCAATGATTCCTTGATACGTCGTAATTAGCAGCTAAAAGTTCACTAGACTTCTCAGCCCATGAGATCTCCTTTTGAAACAACGTGTTCAATTCCTTGCGAGATTAATTTCAATATCTTTACGCAGACCGCTATACGTGGGTATAAAACAAGCCTACACATTAACGCTGCGAAATATAAGCTGTAAGTCTCTGTCCTATGCGTGGGGAAAACCACTAGAGAAAAATGGTTGTAGAATGAAACTAAGATTCAATCCAGAGAATGGTTTCATTCCTGCAACTAACAAAGCTAAGATTGAAGTAATTTGTTTGCCAATGGAGCCTGTGAGTTATACTTTGTACATAAATTTGTATATCATGTAAACGCTCTTTCTAATTTTGATTAATGATATTTGGACCCATTTTTTCAGGGGACAATAGACAACTTCTTCATTCCATGTTTCATTGGGGGTAGACTGGATCCCATAATGCTTGGGATTGAGTGCACAGTAAACACCTTGTATGTTACTTTTATTTTTCTACCAGCGCCGAGCGACGTCCTATCTGCATGTGTTGATTCAGTGCGTGTCGAATGGCACAAGGATGGTCACACGTCAGCTCTTAATCTGAACGTAAGACGCAGTCGTCTCGTTTTCGATAAGGACATAGACTTACAAAACTGTTTTCACATGCAAAAGTAGCTACTGGACAGTAAATCAAGGAACTAGTTACTCCTTGATATGTTATTATGGTTTGCAATTTAGAATAGCACATTTTAGATCTGAATATGCTGCCTTTGTTCAAACAGAACTTGAAGATGAACCGATATTCTAAAATTGAAGAAGAACGGGAATTGAAAAATATAGATTTGGACGCTGGAGAGGTGGTCGCAACTACTGCAGTGGGTGCAACAGCTGAGGATACTGAACAGCTATCTATAGGTCATATCCCAGAAGCTCCATTTCCAGGAGAGCAAGAATTTGATGTAAGCTCTTAGTTATGATAAGGCTTCTTCTTTATTGAAAGTAACTGATAGTCAATGTCCCAGAAGCTCGATCAGAATGAGACGCAAAACAAATCAGCTGAAACAACTAAACTAAGAGTTAACGTAGCTAAGGCAGAATTGGGATCGGAAGAAGTTGAGACGTCTGAATTACGGAGCTGGGAAAGTCTAATAAAAGGAATCATTTGGACAGAAGATAAACCTGATGAATTTATTTCTTTAATTAAACCGCAAGCCACTGTGCCATTTTATAGGACAATTGTCCCTCCTGTAACGCAAGCTTTGGCACTTGAATTCGTCCATTTGCCATTGCGAACAGGTATGGAGGATTCACCCTATATAATCGATGTCTTGGACCTAAAGTTCCTTTTTATGAATGACTTATTTCATTTCTGATGATATATGATACTTCAGTGGAAAAGAGGACGTTTGTAATTCGGAATGAAACACCAGCTGAATCGACGTTTCATATCGCATTGAAACATTTCGGTTGTATGGAAATAATCGAAGAATTCCGGAATCCAAATAATAGAATTGATGTCACCTACGCAAATGTAATGGGAAATAAATCAGGTATAATAGATCTATAATAGGCGAGTGAATTCTCATTCCAATCGTACAGTTCTTTTTTTCAAAGAATATCAAATTTTTACAGAGAATTATTGGGAGGAAATTATGCCGCCAGGGCAAGGTATTGTTTTTGTAATCGAACCCACGAGTGGTACTTTAGCTCCTTACGAAACAGTTCCAATTGATATTTACGTCTACGCCGATACTTGGGGAATTTATGTTGACGAAATTACAATCGCTATTGTCGGACTACCCGATTATGTCTTTGATCTTTGTGCTCAAGTTGTTGGATCGCCGATAGCATATCCTATCTGTAAAAACGGATTGAGTGAGATACCTGTGCTAAGGTATCTATCGTATGTAAATTTATGCCATTTTTTAAGTTATCTCAGCAGTATTCTGTAGCTGATTTTCATACGGTAAAAGTTAAGTTAAACAATTATAACTCATAGCTCCGCAATGCAGATTCATATTTTTATATAGATTCGGATCGCTGAGTTTTGGTACAGAGAGCGTAACGAGGAAGATAGTGATCGAAAATACAAGCAGCGTAAGCCTGATTGTAAATTGGTACAGTTATATAATCGATCCTCGTCTGGCGACCGATAACTCAGTTCCATTCAACGTTATATTGCAAATGTTAAGCCCATTTACTGATAAAATTGCCAATATGACGTCTACAGGCTTGACCAACGCTCATAAGTTTAAAAAAGTATCAATAGTCGATTCCACAACGGAAAGATCTCAGCAGAGCACAATGGACTCTGATGAATGCGATTCGGTCAGGACTTCGATAATAACTGAAACGATTTCTCCACTTTCTAATTGCCCTCAAACAGAAACTGAGAATCAATTTTTGTGTGTACTCATCACTTAGTAGAGTAATTTGCCATAATTTTAAATCAATCTCTCCTTGTTTTAACTGAAAGGAAATTTCTTAAGGCAAACTTCTACATCAAATTCCACTTGGCAAAAATCTGGTTTCGAGAATCTAGTATCATCTGACCAAATCGTAACTCAGGACAAAGAAGATAATGCAGTCAATAACATTGATAGGAATAATCCGGATTACGCTCATGAGGAATACGCTACTGAGAGCAAAATAAAATCAGTCAGTCTGAGCGAAGAAACTAGTATCGCCAAAGAAACTGACCTCGAACTTAATTTGATATCCCATTATGGCGAACCAGACTATTCTATGTTTACAGTAAGCGATTAGATCGAAACGTTGGATGTTTGATTAGAGAATTGTCTTTTTCTAATAGCGATAAATGAGAATGTATTAATTTCTGATAGGTATCGCCGGCAGAGATAATTATACCAGTTAGAGGGAAGAAATTGATAGAAGTTACTATAAATATAAGAAGCGATGAGTTGCGAATGGAAAATTGTAAGAATGAAATATCCGGTTGTCTTATTGGATTTATACGAGTCGCTCCGATGCACAAGTATACTAGATCTGATTTATTTTATAGGGAATCTTAACGGTGATGGAATCTTGGCTTTTGATATACTAAAGATTAATTTTATTCAATAATTAGATACAAAGCGGACTGTTACTCGCGTAACGATGGTACCATGCTAATGCCTACCAAAATACAGCTCGAAGCAACTGTTATACAGCCAACACTTTCACAAGAGTTTACTAACAGCGATAGAACCTTTAGAGTCTTTGCTTCTAGTGTTTTTACACACTTTGGAAAGAGAATCAAGTATGTAGCGATGGAAGTTTGACAAAACATTTCTATTATAATATTACCAGCTTCTTTCATTGTTTAATTATGAAACAAGACAAGCTTTTCCTGTACACATTCTTTTCTAGAATACGTCGAAAGTTTCTATTTCGTAATAACGAAGAGGAAACAATGTTCGTTAATGTTCATACGACCGAACCGTTTCAAGTGCTTAGCATAAGCACAACGAAATCAAAAATCAATCCATCGGAATCAGACGGTATATTTGTAACTCCTGGACAATGTCTTGAGGTGATATTTATATTATGTAAAATAATTTCGGATATAGTATAAGTTCCCCAAAAAGCTAGACCATGCTTTACTCCCTAACTTTCTAATCAATGCAGGTGGGCGTAGTTTGCTCCGCCAATGCTAGTTGGATTGATAAAGCAATGGAAACAAGCAGATATCAAACCGCAGAAGATTCGTATGTTGATATAACGGAGAGCTTACTCATTAGTCACGTTGGGTCGTGTAATCAGGTATGCTAATGAATGATGAACCAATTGAATATATAAGGATAATTACTACGTCTAATTGAAATCATAGGTCGTGCCGTTGAGTTTGAGAATATATTTACCATTACTCAAACTATCTGCACATAATATTAAATTCGGAATTGTTTCTGTTGGAAATTCGAAGCGGATTGATTTGGCTATTGAAAATATATCAAGTTTGTAACTTAAATATATTATGTACACAAATGAAAGATTAGCCATTTTAATGAAACTTATAATCCCATTTGCCAGGTGAGAAACAAATTCTGAATATCAGAGGAAAGAAGAGTAACAAAGATTATGCAATTTCTCCAAATCAAGGCATTCTATCTTCTCGAGATAAAACTCTAGACGTTGTAATCACTTTTACTCCCTCGTTAGTAAAGATATAAAAATCAAATGATATCTATAACTCAAATTACGGTGTGAACAGAATTTCCCTCGCTACTTATGCTCGGACTTTGTTTTTTATGATAGTATTATCAACTCCTAATTACACCCAAAGCTTCCTGACAATTATCAAACGATTTCAGAGCTTCTAGCTCTTGAATATTCAACTAAGAAATATAATCTCACACCTAATCGGTTTTATTGCTCATTAGGGAGCTGGACAAGTCTATTGAAGTTTTAGAAATATCAACATCTGTAACGGATTATATTGAAGAATGTATTATCGAAGGATATGGATGTCTGGATGAAAGATATGACGATAGTGTCGAATAGGTGAATAACTAAAGTGCAATAGAATAAAGTAATGAATGAAAGAAGCTGTTTGAAAAAGTCAGCGTTGTTATATATACTAACAAAACTTGATAAATGAGTCAGGGGCTATTTTTCATTCAGTTTTTACTGTATTCTTAATTGATTTTAACAAAACAAGCTATAAAGAACCCAACGGTATTACTTTCAGGTCCAAATCTTCGTAGATTTTTTAATTGATCAGAGGTCAAGCCGGTAACATTCACTCCTGGAGCACCAATAGTCGGTAAACCAAGTGAGACCAATTTTTCTTCGACTGACCGGAGTCTCAAGCATGGATAAGACCTCAAAGCCCAAGAAACAATGCCTTCGTTTTCTCCCACTGTTATCGTACAAGTACTGTACACCAGGACTCCGCCAAACTTGAGTAGACTAACGGCCTATGAGATAAATATTTTCCGCTTTATTAATTGCTGTTTGTTAATTAATTAAATCTTGGTTCAAGGGATTGAAATTATTTCACGTTATAAAATCATGCAAGTAATAAGTAATATGACGGTAACATACCGCAGAAAATAATTTCCTCTGCAAAGGTACGTATGAGTTGATTTGAGCTACGGTAATCAGATTTATGAGTTGAGGCCTTTGCCCTAAAGCACTACAAGGAACATCGAGCAAAATTCTATCAAAAGTTTCCTTGTTATAAGGAGGAGGGCCGTTAGAAAATTGTCCTTTATCTATATCGCTCACAGCTTTAGTGGAATCGAAACAAAATATCTGAATATTATCAGCTGAAAAATCGTCGCATTGAATTCTCATTCTTTCTACTTTTGATTTTATTTTATCCAAGGCTACGACGATCCCCTGAAATAATATAATCAAAAATTAATTCATTGCTGTAGCCACAAGCAGATATTATAAGTATACATTAATATATTATGGCTTACAAAAAAAACGTTACCAATCCTTTCATGAGGGCAGCGATATGGGTAGTTTTATTCCCAGGTGCTGCGCACATGTCTAGAATTGTCTCACCGGGTTGAGGATTTAAAACATGCGAGCAGATCATCGATGGTAAATTTTGTAGCAGAGCGGAACCCTTCGGAATTATATTACAGTCGCTCAGGTTTGGCAAACGAGATACAATATCGGTCATTAGTACCGCAATTCCACTGCAATATTGATATTTAATGAATGAGAGATGATTACAGGAGTCGTAAACAAATTTTTTTTAACAAATTAGAATCTTTTAAATCATTTCTTGGTTTTTCATTGTACCTAACGCTTTCTAATTTAGGTCCGAACAGATCATCTCGAGTCATTTTCAGCGTCCCATTACCGACGAATACTTTATCAGGGCTTATATACTCTTTGATAAAACCTTTCTTGCAATTGCCAGTTAAATCTGCATAAACGCTTACTGTATCTCCAATTGTTAAGCCTGTGAATATGTAATTAGAAGAATATTAGATGTTGTATGAAATAATTAAATCTAATATCCACGACTTTTTGGATTTAAGATTCTTCAATCTCTGATGTGTTTCAGAAAGTGATTTTTCATCGTATAAGCACACAACTATTTCATGTGTTAAGTTTTGTGATAGAAAATTGAAAAAAGGGTGAAAAAATAAAACTAGCTTTGTTCATTCCAGAATTAAGCGACGAAAGGATCGATTATTCAAGTTATTTTTGCGCAGTATCAAAAACTCGTCTATTTTATGATAGATTATTGCTTTTTGGGACAAATAGAGTCTGAGGGATCTGAAAAACAGAATTTTTATTATACTTAGATAATAGAATATGAATACGAAGGTCGATTACTTAAAAAATGTTTACCATGGGGAATTCCCATGACTCCAGGTGCGAATACATGCGCTCCTCTCAATACCGCAGTGCCACATATTGGATCGACAATAATTTCCTTTGTTATATGTAGTAAATTGAGATTTACAGATAAATCGTAGCGGCATACGTTTATTAGTTCAGGAAAATGGGGATTTGTATTTATTTGAAAGTCTCTGCCAGTCTAAGTATATAGTGAGAAACAAAATTCACATATATTATATATATGAGTAGAGAATTTGACGATATAAAATTTTCGTTAATTATATTATAATCAATCCAACGTACTACCTGATGTAATTCTTCTGTAATTTGTCGTACGACATTTTCGGTATCTGTGACTAGTGTGTTAACTCGAAATGTTGTATTATTTGGCGTAGTGCAAAGCCATGAACACAAATGTTCGATTCTAACCTAAAAAATGATAAATGAAGAATGAATAAATCGAATTTCCATCAAGTGTGATTATTTTTCTCTCTTTTTATGTATTAGAATGATTACCTCGGCTTCTTTGACGGCTAGATCGTCTGTAGGACTACTTAACCTAAGCATATCATTTTTTAACTCAGATTGTATTTTATCATTGTGTTTAAAAGGCGATTTTGGATAAAAGGGCATTGCAGATAATTAATTAATTCATATATCTAGTATATTATAATCAAACAAACAGATTTGTGTTAAATCAAAGAGATTTGATATACGCAACACGTGTATGTGGCATAAATTTTTATATAGGTACGCATGTGGAATGAATTTCCGGAGGGGGGAATCCCCACCACGAAAATATGAAATTTCAACGTCTGACACATGGTCTGACGTCTGACACTCGACATTTACATATATGCTGTAGTAATGACGCGATAGGTTTTCTACATTCTTATTACAGACCTTTTTATCATCAACTTCAGTAGATAATAATTCAAGATTAAGATCTATAAGATACTATAATTACTTGAGGAAAAAAATTAGGATTAGGATTAGGTTAGGATTGGGAAATGAAAAAGGCGCAATAAATAATGAGATCCTTCTTCTCTTTTTTTTTTTTTTTTTTTCTTTTTTTGAAAGATAAGTAGATAGATAAGCATGAAAAAATATTTTTATTCGTATAGTAAAATAAATTAATTCTTTTTCATATCAGCGCATAATCATAAGCTAAACGAATTATGCTATCATTCGCTATAACAGGCTAATAATAATATAAGATCGTGTTGATGTGTCAACGAATTTATTAGTCATCGCATATTATATTGATGCAACACTGAGAGCTGACAAAGCCGGTGAATGAAAATGATGAAACGATAAAGGATAATTAAAATAAGGAAGTGGAAGGAAAAAATCGTATATTGCTGATGAAATAGTAGTTTTTATTTTATTTTTTTTATTTTATTTATTTTTTCTTCACCTAAATAACGATAATATTTCTGAAAATCGATAGAATTTTCTTTATATTATATTATAAAATATCAATTTGTAAATCTAAAATCAAAGGTATCCGCTTTCTTTTGTCGATGTTTTCGCGAACACGTAAACGCATAAAACGTAAGCTCCCCCAGTGAAGAAGCACCATCTATAAGGTAATACCGGTACTGTTGCGAGTTTTATTAGCCACGTGATCTAAACGAACCAATGATAACTCTCCCAGAGCCCCATACGTGGCACGAAGCATGAATCCTTTCCACGTCCGCCATTTTGACATACGGTACTTTTCGGGAGTATTGGTTTAATGTTTTATCGTTTCTCGTGAAAATAGTCTTTTTTACTGAAACGTAAGTAACCAATGTGATGATCAGTCGTGGGGTGTTTTAACTCGTTTATTAATATCCCCGTTTTTGTTAACGGTTTGTTATAAATCAAGCTTGAAAACGTTAAGCTATTAGGTTTGGGAGTAGGTCGACACGGTGACAGACCAACCGGGTGTGCATAGTGGCTTCCTCAAGCTGAAACAAAGTCCGTTTCATATACTAGTATAATTATTTAACCCATATAGTGTTGTGTTCACCTCTTTTAAATAATATACATATATATATATCACGATATCATTATTTATTAGTTTTTAAAATAATAATATAATAATAACTTGACCGTAAGTTAAACATTATACGCATTAACATTCATTCATTATATAGAAATTATTTAATTTAATTAATTAAAAAAAAGATATATCATATTATTTTATCGCGAGATTGAAGAATAATTGAACGAGAATCAATATATAATATAAAAACGACAGCAGCAGCAGCAGCAGCAGCAGCAGCGTGGGTTTAATATTATCTGACTCACTAGCTACGGAAACAATATATCTATTTTGAATAAATTAAATAAAAGAAAAAAAAAACCTCAACTTACAAACTAGTACATAGTCTTAATTTTCTATATTATTAACACTTAATTTTTCCCACGCCGTGAAACACCAACGTCGTATAGTAAAAGGTCAGGTTATCTCGGGTCATGTCCTCTCAACCCGTGGTACTAATAGCGCAACATTACACGAGTACATACGTAGATACAACAAATAACGTACGAAACGTTATTTTGTTTATTATACATCGGAGAAGCTGATTGTTGTTAGTTTAAATTTCGTGAAAAAAAAAAATAAAATTTCGATACCTATTAACGTGTCTACGTGGCTGATTAGCAATATTTCTTCGAAAGAAATAAAAAAAAATTAACGATAGAGAGAGAAAGAGAGAGAGAGAGAGAGAGAGAGAAGAAGCGAAAAAAAAAAAAAAAAAAAAAATTAATGACGTGTCTTAGAGAGAAAATTTTTTTCGTCCATCAAATCTTATCTCTATAGCTATGTTCTTGATCCTTTGTTACAGGTACCTACATAACCAACACTAACCATGGGGAACATGTTTGCAACGTTATTTAAAGGCCTCTTTGGCAAGAAAGAAATGAGGATTTTGATGGTAGGGCTTGATGCTGCTGGTAAAACCACTATTCTATATAAATTGAAATTAGGTGAAATTGTTACGACGATTCCCACAATAGGTGAGTTTATCTTACATTTATTTTTATCAAATATACAAAACTATTACATTTTCTTATTTCAAAAATTGAAAAATGAGGTAAAAAAAAAAAAAAAAAAATTGATGCTTTCATTTTTTTTTTTTTTTTTTTTTTTTTTTTCTCTCCATTTAAATTATTGTCTCTGTCGTTATCATTTTACAAAAAAAATAAATAAATAAGAAAAAAATAAAAACTTTTTATGATAAAGTATATATAGTTTAACTATAATCAACACTTTTCATCCCATTACAGTTGACATACTTGTTCAACCAGTTTCATACTTCTATAAATACCATATCTACATTTATCGTTCAACTATCATATATCGCTTCAATTCATTCTTTTATGAAATGTTCTATTTGTTTTTTTCTTTTTTCTTCTTCCCTTTTTTTACATATATACTCTTTTTATGCATAAATATTGAAATTTGGAAAGTCTTACGACAAATAGTTAAGGAAGCCCCACCTTGCCCCCCCCCCCCTCCCCTCTCTGCCCCCGCTGCCATCTCTTATTAGTAAAATTATTACGATATTTTATTTTCAAATTATAAGTGAATAACAAATTTCTGAAGAAATGTGATTAAAAAAAAAAAAAAAAAAAAAAAAAAAAAACAACTTGATGTTATTTATTTATTTATTTATTTATTTATTTATTTATTTATTTATTTGTAATTGAATAGATTTTATTATTAGGGTATTGGGTCTGTCTGTTGACGATAAATTCTAACACCGTATTAATATATTGATAAGTTAATAATTTGATAATAGTACAGATATTGTGGTAAACGAAGAAAAACAATTTTTATTTCGCAGGCTTCAATGTAGAGACAGTCGAATATAAGAATATTAGTTTTACGGTGTGGGATGTGGGTGGCCAAGACAAAATCAGACCGCTATGGCGACATTACTTCCAGAACACACAGGTATATTTTATATTTTATATTCTCTTTTCCTTTTTCTTTTTCTTTAGATAATGTTCAGAAATTGAACGAATTTCGTTAATTTTATAAATGAATTAAATAATTTCTTTGTTAACTAATTCTTTCATTAATTGATTCATTCAGGGATTAATATTCGTGGTGGACAGTAACGACAGAGAACGTATAGGCGAAGCACGCGAAGAGTTGATGCGAATGTTGGCAGAAGATGAGCTCAGAGATGCTGTATTACTTATATTCGCTAACAAACAGGTGAGATAGAAACTGGTACAAAAAAGAAAGAAAAAAAGAAAAAAACATAAAAAGAAAAGAAATAGATCGATCGATGTGTAGTTTCTTGTAAATGTTGAAAGAGGTGTTATTCTGTTGATTGGTTTTCGCAACGTTTATACTGAATAATACGTAATTTATACGAAATATTACTTGAATGAAAAAAAAATCAAATCAAATAAAATAAAATAATTTTCCAGGACCTTCCAAACGCAATGAATGCAGCTGAGATAACGGATAAACTGGGTCTTCATTCGCTGCGCAATCGTAACTGGTACATACAAGCGACGTGTGCCACAAGCGGAGATGGATTATACGAAGGTCTTGATTGGCTATCCAACCAGCTAAAAAATGCCAACCGCTAATCCGAAAGTTATCCTGTCAACATTCAGTTGCTCTTTTAACATCATTAAGAAAAAACAAAACAAAAAAAAAAACAAAAAAAAACAAAAAAAAAGTAAACAACAAAAACAAACAAACAACAAAAATATAAACAAAAAAACAAAAACTGCACACCTATCCCCCGCACCCCGTCTCACCCTGCCCCACCATCACCCCCCCCCCCCTTCATCAACGAATAACTTAATATGAAGGTACGACGAAAGAAAACCAGTTTTTTCAAACAAAAAACACTTTGTAACAACAATCTGCAAAAGTTTCGATGCTGTGGGTGGCGTTAAATATACTACCTTAAATAAAAACTCATCGGGATGTGACATAGAGGGTTTTTTTTTTTTTTTTTTTTTGTTTCTTATGTGGAAATGTTCATGGGGGCGGTAGGGAGAGAAAAGAGAAAGAAAGAAAGAAAGAAAGATAGATAGATAGAAAAAGAAGAAAAGAGAGAACGAGAATATGAAATTTAAAGTAAAAATGATATGAAGAAAAAAAAAAAAGAAATGAAACGGGGGTGGGGTGGTAGGAGGATGGGGAAGGGGGAGGGGCTCAGAGTGGCTGCAATCACGCGCCAGCCAAACAGAACTATAATTGCTTCGTGCAAATGATTAATTATTAATTAATTATTATAATTATTATAATTATTATTATTATTATTATTATTATTATTATTATTATTATATTAGCATTATAGAGTTACACTTTTTACACAGGAGATAACAGTGAAAAAAAAAAAAAAAAAAAAACATGTGGAGAACTTGATGATAATTGTATTAAAGTATACCATATATAAAATCTGCAAACATAATAAGTATATATATTAGAAATTAATGAATTAATTACTTGTTTAATTAATTAATTAATTGATGAATTAATCAACTAATTGAAATATCTACAATAGATGATGATTTTTATTATTATTATTATTATTATTATTATTATTAATATCATCATTATTACTATTACGATAATTTATCGTAATGATGATCGTGATGATATACACACATACATATATACCTATATATATATATATATATAATAATAATAACTATACCGATATACAGGTGATGTCAGTTTGAATGCGCTGGACATGGAAATGAATAATTGTATTAATGTAACTTACACACGATTGTACATTGCATTATACATATTTATATATATATACATATATATATATATATAAATATATATAAGTAAAGTAAAAGAAGAAGCAAGAAAAAAAAATAATAATGAATATTAATAATTATATATATATATAGTACATATATTGATCTTGTCCATTACATTTCAAACGTCGACCAACCTTTAGCGGTGTAATATCATTATTAGGAACTCGATGGGATTAAACTACCCCCGCCTGAAAACTTGAGATAAAAAACGAAAAAAAAAACAAAAAAACCAAGAAAAAATCAACAAGAAATATTATCGTTTTTTTTTTTTTTTTTTTTTGTTTACATCTACCTAATGTAGTATCGCGGATGGTATATTATTAGTATTAATGTATTGTTTTTTTTTTTGTTTTTTTTTTTTTTTTTTTCTTGCGAACGTAAAATAAATCGCCTCTTATATAGATAAATGAAAAGTAAATAGGTTTATTAGATAGATATATACCTATATATATACATTATGTGTATATTTTATACATATATATATATATATATACACACTATATACATGTATTTTATATACAGTAATTGGTTGAGTGCTAGCTAGTGGGAAACAACAGGGGCTTCACACCATCCTATATCATCCCTGGGCCTCGTATAGAGTACTAATTTCATTTCTCTTATTATAACTTTGTTTTTTGTTTCGCTCAAGAGATAAATTAAATATAATTGATTCGAAACACTAGAGGTGCGCAGGTCATATAAAGCAGCTTTTCGAAAATTTGTAACGAGATTCAATTAATTAGAAGTAAACGATTTTTCCTTTATTTAAAAGAGTAAAGATTTTTTATTCTTCATTTTTTATTCCCCTTTGCTCTAGAAAGGTATTTTTTGGTACAGAATGAAAAAGAAAGAGAAGAAATACAAAATTTAGAAAAAAAAAAAAAAAAGGGGGGACATAAACAAGCAGCAGAATTTCCCTGGCTGTTTTTTTTTTTTTACAAATACTTTTCTTATTTCGCAATATAGGTAGGTAGTTGTATTCTTCGAAAGATTTGGGCTTCTCTGTGCAGAATGAGTGACTGAGAAGTGTATACCTAATTGCTTCTTTTTTCTTCTTTTGACATTCGAATTGATATAGGTATGACACTATATAATAGGAATCAGGAAGAAGAGCACACAGCGTACCCCCGATAGCCGCAGCTAAAAACCATGTATATTTCAGTGTAAATGAGAAACTCATTTATTTATTGCACTTTGATAAAGTAAACTAATGGAAAAGAAAAACAAAAAAAAAAGAAAAAAAATTAAAAACTCAATGAAAAAAACAAAAAAAAAAACAAAAAAGAAAAAAATGAAAAGAAAAGAAAAGAACGAAAGCAAACTTAGAGATTAATATGTATTGACATTCCGAATAGAAATTATCAAAGCAAACGAAGAGAAAAATTAAAAAAAAAAAAAGAAGAAAAATGAAAACACACTCAACGGATGATGAGACAGTTCTGTTTATCGATGATCAGTTGGACGCGATGAAAGAAATGAAACTAAATAAAATAAAATAAAATAATTAAAAAAAATAAAAAAACACAATAAAGTTGATATGAAAAAATGATGCGATGCCTGTTAATTATGTTTATGCGGTATAATTGAAAGGAAAAATGAAAACTGTTCGACAAAGAAAAAGAAGAAACAACAAAATGAAATGAATTAATAAACCTGATTAGAAATTTAATGCGAAACTGAAATATTATTGTGCAGTCAGATATACACTAGAGACGTAACGATGGTAAATTTAATCGAGAGATCATTTTTCCTTGAAGCAAGTGTCAAATCATTCACAAATCCTTATATAAGTATACTAATATACAATAGGTAAAGTATATATATATATATACAATTATATATATATAAAAGAATTTTTTAGCCGGACTGTGGCGGTCGGCCAAAAATTTTCTTAAAAGTAATTTTTTTTTTTTTTTTTTTTTTTTTTTTTTTTTTTTTCTGCGATCCCTTGTGTACGTGTCCCTTAATCGTGTCTTTTTAATTTCATTTCGTATATTAAAATAAATGATCTTTTTACAAGTAATTTATATTATGAGTAAAAATGTCATTATTCCATTGATTAATAATAAATAATGATGATGATGATGATGATGATAATGGTGATGATGGTGATGATGACGAAGACGATGACGACGACGACAACGACGACGACATGATGATGATGATGGTGATGATGATGATGATAATGATGATACGCCTTTCCGTCATATGCGACAATTCGTATACATAATTATGTATGAATGTTTAACAATTTGTGAAATATACTGTAATTGTGCTTTATATAGTCTATGTGTTATTTGCCATTGAAGCTTTAAATCGTTTAATTTTGCTGGCTGATATCATATAACGTTTCGAGAATAAAATGTTTTTCATTTTCCTCACAACATTTTGTAATATATATATATATATATATATATATATATATATATATATATATATTCAAATTTCGTCCATTCTAAAAGAAAAAAAAAAAAAAAAGAAACAAAAAAACTTAATCATTTATGCATACGAATAAGGGAAGATGGGGCAAAATGAACCCCTTGGGGCAAAAAAGTTCATATTCATACTCCAGTTTTCTCATCGTCAATCGGTTTTTTTTTTTTCTTTTTTATTCAGTGGTCCATTTTACCCCGAGATTCATTTTGCCCCATCCCTCCCCTAATACTACCTGTATGTATTTTTCAAATTTTTCTAACTCCTCTCTGCGCTATAGCGCATAATATGATATGAAACATTCTGAATGTCAAAAACTCAATTTATACAATGAAAATAGCCGACCGCTGCATTTCGCAGGACGATTAAAAAAAAAAAAAAAAAAAATCAAAATACGAGTTTCATTCGCCATCGTTTTTAAGCGTGACACGATTCTGCGACGGTCTTGTTTAATATTCGTAACGTAATATTAGACCAAAAAAAAGAACTACTACAAAATTCGAGACTCGTTTTTACCGATTTCAATCATTCGAACAATATACGCCGTCACAGACTGTTGTGGTATATGGATTAAACATTTTTTTTTTTTTTTTTAGAGCGACATTAAAATGGTAGCAATAATAATAATAATAATAATAATAATAATAATAATGACAACAGTATTAATAATCTAATTGTAAAATTCGGTAAAGTATATAATAAATCGTGCTCAGAATTTTATTATAGAGTTTGAATCAACAATTCAAATACATACACAAGGCGAGGAAATTTTTAAATTACTTGTTTTGTAATATACTATATATATATAAAAAAAAAAAAAAAAAAAAAATATCTGGAAGCGTTAGAGAAGTGGCGAAATCTGTAACACAGTGTATAATTACATGTATAGATTATGGGTTGGTCCCTATTTCGATGAATTTTGAAATGAATGTTACACGCTCCCTGGATACCTTGCAAATATACAGGGTGAATTCTCTCCGGGGTCCGGAGAGGGTGGGGCTCAAGTCGGCTGAGACTCTGCTTTCCCCTATTCATACTTGTTATTATCAGGGGAGCGATTGCATTCAGATAATAAACAATCCATTCAGAAATCAGGGTAAATAGTATAGTGTCTCATTATTTTGACAAGGCTACATGAATTTCCGTCTATATTATATAGATAACACGGCAGGAGCGAAATAAATAGTACCTAGCTGACAATGAGTGAGAATTAGTATTCTGAAAATTACAAGTATGAATAGAAGGAGGAGGAGTCTCGGCTGATTTAAGCCACACCCTCTTCGGA
Source organism: Tenthredo mesomela (assembly GCA_943736025.1). NCBI lineage: Eukaryota > Metazoa > Arthropoda > Insecta > Hymenoptera > Tenthredinidae > Tenthredo > Tenthredo mesomela. The sequence goes on along the minus strand of OX031017.1, from coordinate 25,237,781 downwards.
CCCCGGATAGAATTCACCCTGTATATTTGCAAGGTATCCAGGGGGCGCGTAACATTCATTTCAAAATTCTACGAAATAAGGATCACCCTGATATGGATATTTGAAATTCTGCATAAAATAAATGAAAAATAAGTTTTAATTTACGAAATTATTTTTTCTCATTGCATCGTGCGGGCACCATATAGTTCAATCATTGGTCAATTTCGCGATTTTAGTTTACGAAATATATTGACTAACTTTTAAGACTCCGATAATATATAGATATTAGTATATTGTGTACCAAGGGTGTAAAGTGAGCTTTTTTAGACCGAGTGTGGAGTTTGCAGTACGAGTCGGAGGCGAGCTAGCACGAGTCGAAGTCGAGTGCATCTGCGAGCCGAAGACGAGTACTGCAACCACACAAGATCAAAAAGCCCACTTAGCCCTTGGTGCACATCATATTTTTTGTAAAAGCACGATTTTCGCGTTTTTTCTTCATTGTTGATAATTTTGTTGAAAACATTGAAGAATAATTTAGCGGGCGTTTTCAGTTTATTATTGCCCGCCTATGCTCGAGTAGCGGGCGATAATAACTTGAAAACGCCCGCTCGTCTGAAAACTGTCACTTTAGGCCCGCTTAGTGGGTAAAAAAAAACAAAAAAAAAACGCGAAAATCGTGCATGTGTTACAAAAACATATTATAGAGGTAGAGTTTCGCCAGTTCTCTAGTGGCTGCATGCAGAATAGGTATTAGAAAAAGTTCTAAATTTAAGATTTTTTAAACAGCTATATTAATATCTTCCTCGCTTTTAATCTGCATATATAATATATCTATTTATATATATATGTGTTCAAATCGTCATCGACTGATTTCACTTCTTGTTCAAATTGAAGTGTTTTTATTATTACAAAAAAGAAAAAAAAAAGAAAAAGATCTAAGAATGTGATTTAAAATTTTTTCTTCAAACTGCGCCGAATAAAATTGAAGAAATTTTATTTAGGCACATAATATTGCCTCGCACCATTATATACTATACTTTACACTGCCGTACATATTAGTGATCATGCGACGATCGTAAATCGTTTAATTCGAAATTTAAGTTTAAAGAAATAATAATCCCCCGATAAAACGCCGGGTACCTACAATACAATTTATTGTTCTTCATATGCCACCGCAAATATGATCTCATTTAATAAACAATCATACAACTTAAGTTTATTTCCTATCTCTTTTAAGTTTTATAAATTGTCAAGTGCAACTGTGTATATATATATATTATATATATATATATAATATATATATATATAATATATATATAAATGTATATATATGTATACACGATGCATGATGGGATGAAATTCTGATCTCTGATTGGTCGGGGCCGTAAATACATATGAATTCCACATAACTGTTCGACTGATTTATTCGAGCCTTGAATTAAATCCTCTGTAATACCGTCGAATGCGTCATACTTTAATTCCCAAGTACGCATTTCACTCGCACACCGTATATTCGTCGCGTACCGAATGATGATCTATACTATATAAGTTTCTTAATTTTTTTTTTTTTTTTTTTTATTGCTTTTTTTTTAATTTTTTTATTCATTTTTTATTATCGCTTCTATCGCCTCCAACAAATTGATGAAAATTTTACTGTCTTCTCGATTATCATTAGTCTCGATTTACCACACATAGTAGTAGGTACTATATAATTTCGTAAATCTTCATTTATTAAAAAAAAAAAAAAAAAAAAAAAAAAAATACTTAAGATACTTGAATACTCGCTTGATCTGTTAATCATTTTATTGACTCAATTTATTCTCTTCAAACGAATGAAATGAACGAAAAAAAAAAAAAAAAAAGAAAACTATATACTTATCACTATAATTAAGAAAATATTTCTCCATTCATAAATAATTGTCTAGAAAATGATGAAAATAACTTCGTGTGTGATTTTATGCGTTACCATAATAATTAGCGTACTATACCAGCTACTAATTGTGGGATATTTATATATAAATTCATTTCGCTAGTTGGAATTGCACACATAATTTTAACATTTATTTTAAGCTCAATTCGGTAACTAATTAGTATACGTCTATATTAATAATCGACATAAAAAAAGATATACCGAATATTTTTAGCCCAACAATTTAATTATAATGAAATAGTTTATTGATATTTTCAACTGATCTAATTATCGAGATTATATTAACTAACTACGCGTCCCGTTGCGGTCCACGTACCAGGTACCACCTGTAATTACGTACATCGCACTTACGTGTCATCGAGCAGTCTCATGCAATCCTCTTAAGTATTCTACGCCATGGTTCATATAAAAAAAGAAAAACTTATATTTTTCTATATCTCTATCTCAGTATTGTTTATTGCACATTTTTTTATTTTTTATTTTTGTTTATTGTTATCAAATTTGCTAGAATTTTTGAACATCAAATTACGAGCTTGATGTTTAATTAGATTTATTTTAACGATAATTCTATTCTACTTACATATACAGCGAGCATAATAATTTACCTTCATATGAATATATGTATAAGCATGCAGGTATATATGCCTATCCTATGTGATATAGATATAGATACAATTTACTCAGTACAACGTACGTTTACTTACGCAAGTCTACATATATCTATATATATGTCTTGCCAGCTGTATACACACATACATCCTGCAATATTAGAATGCAAAATGTTAATAAGGATTAAATTGAAGGGGTGAAAGTCTGGTCTGGGTCTAACGTATAAACGTGAATATTCAAATTTCCGAATTTTCAAAATAATATTCTATATGAATATAAGATTATATTTATATAATTATGGATATATTGATTATTTTTTTAACACTATTTTGGAAATTTGTATATTATGCAGTTGACTGTAAAACCTCAATATCTGGGTCATAACAGAATCTCGAAGGCATACTGCACGAGGTTTCGATGAGCATCTAATTAAACCAAATTTACGTAATAAAAACTCTTATATAATATTATTATAGACTCCGCGGAGCTTGGAAAATATTAAATATTTTTCGAGCTGACAGATCCAAAGTAAACATAGGAAATATATATAACTGTAGTAGGGGGAGCGATCAGCATATGGGATGCTGTAGACACGAAAGACAGATAGCTCACGCCGTATAAGATCACCTCATAAAATTTCCAGGTCTTTAAATTATTCGACAAATTAAATACGACTACGACTACGACTGCTGCAGCGGTATTTTGAGATGAACCGCAATTCATTATTTATCACACGGAATCCACAAATGACATTTGAATATACGATTATAATTATAATTTTTGGAAACGGAATATGAAAGAAATTTTCAGAAAATGTCAATTTTTTTTTTTTTTTTTTTTTTTTTTTCTAATTACTCTCGAATTAGTGAATTCCCATGAAAGTTTATTCGACATTTTATTTTCGAGTTTAGAGTAGGTATATAATATTGACGGGATTATAATACCTGCTGTCAAAGCGATAGCCAAAATATAAAGAAATTTCTTAAGAATATTTGAAAATTTGGAAAAACCACACCGGTGCATGGTACGGTTTTAGGGGTGGGAGAAGTCAGAATTTCACGAACTCTCGGTATGAGTGCCTATTGTCTTACACCAGTAAGCTACGGTCTGTAAAGTGGGATTAACTAAGCGGCTTTTACATTGTTCAGAATACAAATAATTGAATTAGGTGACAACAAGCCTGGTTTTTCCCTCGACTATATATATATATATATATATATATATATGCAGTGCAGTCGCGTGCTTGACTAGGTAATGAAATTATTGCCGGGTAACTATTATAACTAGATTATCGGTGATCCATTCAACTCGTATTACCTACCTCGTCAAAATATATCCGAAAAACAATTAGAAGTACCTCCAGAAATAAAGTCATATTTGAGGTATAAAGATTGGTTTTCAAATTTTCATTTAACGTCATTGATTTATAACATTTTGATGTTTTTTTTTTTTATTTTTTTATTTAATATTTCTCTTGTTAAGGCCCATCCCTAGTCGCCCACCTCCTTTTGGTCGAAATGTGTCACATTTCGATTATTATCTGAGCCCAGGCGTCAAAAACGCAAAAAAAAAAAGGCCAACTTAGCGCAACTTCTATTTCAATTCCGAACACATACGTTCAAAAAAATGTTCGTTTCGTGCGAAAATAGAGTTTACAGATGGTTTTTACATTGTTACAAAATTATTCGAATTCGATTTCCTCGGCGAACAATGTTAAAACCATCTCGACGCCCGATACGAATAACAGCACATTTCAGATTCCGGGTGAAAAAGAGCACGTTTCAAATTCCGGATGGAAAAGAACACGTTTCAGATTGAGAATGAAAAATAGCACGTTTCAGATTCACTCGAAAACTAGCACAATTCAGGTTGAACCTAATATTACTTATTAGCAAGTGTCAGGTAGGTTTATTATAAGATTGAATTAATCATTCAATGATAAAATTGAATCGAGTTTTTGTGCATAATTGTGCATTTTCAATTTCATAATAAACCTAGCTGACACTTACTATAATGAGTAATATTCGCTTCGCCTGAATTGTGCTAGTTTTCGAGTGAATCTGAAGTGTGCTATTTTTCATTCTCAATCTGAAACATGCTCTTTTCCATCCGGAATCTGAAACATGCTCTTTTCCACTCGGAATCTGAAACGTGCTCTTTTCCACCCGGAATCTGAAATGTGCTGTTATTCGTATCGTGCGTCGATCTGTAGACTCTAATTTCGCACGAAACGAACATTTTTTTGGACTTATGTGTTCGGAATTGAAATAGAATTTGCGCTAAGTTGGCATTTTTTGCGTCTTTGACGCCTGGGCTAGGATAATAATCGAAATGTGATACATTTCGACTAAAAGGAGGTGGGCGACTAGGGATGGGCCTTAAGGTGCTTTCCTAGGCAATTCCACCAGTCCTGAAAACATCGTGAAAAAATGTGATATTAAACGGAATATCTCTGCCTGGGCACCGAAATCAATGAAACAACGGTTTTAGAACCGTTTTTCATGGATATCTTCTCTATTTTCGCGCAAAACGAACATTTTTTGGGCTGTACATGTTCGGAGTCGCACATAGAATTGCGCGACGTATTTTGTTTCATTGATTTCGGTGCCCAGGCAGAGATATTCCGTTTAATATCACATTTTTTCACGATGTTTTCAGGACTGGTGGAATTGCCTAGGAAAGCACCTTAAACGAGTCAGCAATCAGTTTATTACCGATTTCTGATCAAACATTGAATAAAACGTGTTAAGAAATGGAAAAGTTAATCGGTGTATCTTTCACCGTACATATATATGCATGCGGTTGAGGAAATCATCAACGTACCTAAGTCTCACGTGAAAATAGCATATTATAACTTTCGACTCTGCAGTTTTACGTATACATAATATAGTTGGATACATAATAGTAGCTGGTACTCTACTTTGGCGTCATGCGCATACCGCGGTTAAGATATTTTTTAATAATTCTGCGCGGAATTACATACCGCTAACTCGAGGTAATAATTGCAGGTCACTATACGCAGGTACCTTATTTTTTCATCATATATTCCCTGCAACCGCGCGCACCTTTCTCGTTGCTTATTTTCCTTTTATACACCCATTTCCCTGCAGACCGCGTATTACATATATATATGTATACCTATATACTCAGAATTACTGACCATTGAGGGATAGTGGAACTCATATAGTCGCTGACTATATTATCAGGATATAATTAGGTAATCAAACTATGCAGAGATTTGAAAATCTATACGTGTATAATATGATATAGCTGGGGGAAAAGTTACGAATTATTTAAACCGCAGTTAGCACAATCTCATTTTTCTTTCGATCAAACTATATAAAGTTTGACAGGGAAATCGCGATGAAGATTTGAAAACGCTGTTCGAATTTGCACAATTTCTAGGACTTTTATAATCTAAGTTGAAAGACCGAAGAACCGAACTTTCGAATGAACTACTTATCTGCGTTCCTCTTCGGGGTGGTCCTTGATTCAGTCATATTCATAAATTTCGATGCATGCACATGGACCAGAGAACGTCTCCAAATATGCATAAAGCAATGTATAGTCAAAACCGCAGGTTCCTATTGAAATTCGAATGTATGACCGAATTGAAAGATTTGACAATTACAAAAACTGCGAATAATAAATTATATATTCATGAATTTTTGGACTGCAAGGAACTGGACTTTCAATCTTATTGATGCTTCTGCAGTGGTTATATAAATATCTTGAAAAGTATAATGAAATCGTAGCACCACTTATCTTATATATTGCAGAAATTATGACATCGTTCGTTGGCCCTGCAGGCTGCATCGCGGTCATCTTTTAGTATGCAGGGTACTTTAATAAAACAAATCTCTTATAGCTTATGGCTAGAGTAGTAAATAATGTGTTTGATGTTCTCCAAGCTATACACGCATCATTCTCTCATTCCCACTCTATATTATCTCTTCGTATATTTGTTTTATTAAAAAAAGAAGAAAAAAAAATCAGTATATAAAAACTAGAATTAATTGACTAATGTCACCTATATAAAAATGATGAAGCATCAACATAGAATACATATGGGAGACGAAGATTGAATTGTGTAAAAAAGGAGCCTGATAATAGTTTGCTCCTTATATATCGCTTCGTGATAAAATAATATAATAAATAAGAAATAAGCTACTGAATTCTTAGTAAAATAATTATATAAGTTATAGACGGGAATGAAAAATTTTTAAGATGAATACGGCGCCGTATTAAAAATAGAAATTCATGTATTGGCGAGTATAGCGTGGCTATCAGTTGTAGACAGTTGCTTATTTCCAACTTGTGTTACACAATTTCTAAGCCTTTAGATGTATAAGATTTATATCCGCGATTTCTGACAAAACTATACGTTATACTATACTTGCGTATAAGTATAGCGAGAGTTTATATGATTTTGACGAAAACAGAAATTTGCAATCTTATACTTTCATCATCATCATCATCATCATAGATAATCGTAAACTAACTAACAAATTGTTATTCTCATGAAATTTCTATGTCTTGTGATAAATGAATGAAAGAAGAAGATTCGATATTGTCATTTGTGGAATTTTTTTAAAATTTTTGTTCATAAATTAGGTAAATAAAAATTTGCGAGACATATAGTAAACGAAAGCGAGAAATTATATTCAATTCGCTGATTATTATTATTTGGGTAAAATGAAATCGCGATCAATTCATATTTAAAACTATAAAGCCTTGCTTTTGCCGGCGCCAGACTCTCGCGAGACGACGCCAACGTCTCAGACTCACGTGCCTGACGAAGGCATTGGTCAAGTGGCAAACGTTTTACGGCGCAAATGCTGCACACAGTGCCGGTTCGGTAAGAACCTAAGAACCAACTTGCGACGTATGTAGGTATATATGTATCTATACTTACATATATATATACGCACTGAGAAATGGATAATATAATGTAAGCGCGTCGCGGCGCCGGCGCCACGCATGTTTGGTCTCGCCGTGATGTATTTATAGTATTATTATAGTATGTTTACGCGACATGACACAGATTCCCCTACTCCGAGGGCAACAGGCCCCGAATCTCTTTCTTTCCCCACTCATCTATGAAATCGAGATCTCCTCACTCGAGCTTTTAAACTGTTACCGCAATTTTAACTCTCATCCATGCACGCACGCATGCACGCGAGTCGCTTTTATATATATATATATATATATATATATCGACTTTGATATACGATGCCGCGATCAACATTTCTTATAATTATAATATAGGCACTTGCAGGTTTTACGTAACTATATTGAAGATCGTAGTAGTTCATATAAGAAGAAGAAAAATAAGGAGAAAGAAAGAAAGAAACAAAAACAAAAAAAAGAAAGAAAATTTATCATCATAATATCTTCATACGTGAAAGTTTCACTTTTGTGAAAATTTTAACACATATTTTATACTCAATACTCATATTATACTCAAAATACCTCAATAGAATAAATACTCTTGATCTTTTATCTCACTATTTTACTACTATTGATTAATTGTGTGTTAATCATATTATCGTGTGATAATTATAAACTGACCACTACGAAACCCTGATGTAACTTAGATCAGCTATTTATGATATCTTTTTATCGTATAATTATGTACGATTTACACGCATATATATTATATCGTTTGTAATTATAGTATCGAACAGAAAATTAGATAATAGGGGTTAACGGTCAGAAGCGATACACGATACGAGTATTAAGTACATAATTGAATGTCTGACGTCAATAGAATTTTCACCCAATTTATACGAATGTTAGATTGTGATAGAAAGTAGAATTGTGTGATTAGAACCTCATTGATATATGTTATACACATACATACATACATACATACACATACATACATACATACATACATAATTTAGGATACTTTTTTTGAAACGACTATTTTTTTTTTTTTTTGCAACTCCCCATTGAAAATCTTGTTGTAGACGTCGAAAAGGGAATCCTGTCGAATTTTTAGCTCTTCATTCCAATTCCAGCACTCGCGCTTTTCTTTTTAACTTTTCCCATGCTAAAAGCATGTAAGCATTACGCCTTTTTCCTTCGCCGCGCAAAACTCAGCCGCATTTCAATGGATTGTTATCATCCAAGATTCATTTTACAGAGAATTTAGTGTTCTTCAAAAGTGCTTCAGGTAGTTTGGCTGTGGTTTCAACCGCCGCACTTGTGTGAGCCTCCAAAGTCGATTTTATGCATAATTCTTCTTTCTCGCTGTGGGCGAATAAACAGTTGGACTTGGAGAAAAAAACTTTGTAACAATTTTGTAGGAAATTTATTTCTCTACAAAAAAAGTCCAGTACATAAAGTCTCTCAAACCAGTATTTCAAAAGATATAAAGACTTTGATTTTTTTAAATATAAAATTCCAACAAAATGTCAAGTTCAATATTTTCAAGTCAGTCAAACTATCTTGGGCACTTTTGAAGAACACCAAATTCTCTGTCAAATGAGTCTTGGATGAGAACAATCCATTGAAATACGGCTGAGTTGTGCGCGACTAAAGAAAAAGTCGTAATGTTCACATGCTTTTAGCATAGAAAAATTTAAAAAGAAGAGCACGAGTACTAGAATCGGAATTAAGAGCTAAAAATTGGAGAGGATTCCCCTTTCGACGTCTACAACAAGATTTTCAAAGGGGAGTTGTAAAAAAAAAAAAAAAAAAAAATAGTCGTTTCAAAAAAAAGCACCTTAATGCATATATACCAGTTATATAAAAATCGACTTTTCTTTCTTTTTTATAAAGAATTTTGAATTCCGCGTGCTACCCGGAATTAATTGAAACACAATTTTGATATCACCCCGTTATTTTTTTTTTTTTTTTTTTTTTCATCGTACGATAAGTATATGTTTTTCTTACCCCTTTACACACCTATAACGTAAATAAAAAGTTATTCTGAGGTCGTTGATCGAAGTAGCCAAAGAAACTTTGAGATTTTTTTACTATGTGATATGACGATGACAGGTCTGAGGCTTAGAGCTGACATGATAGTTCAAAGTGCCCATTAGACGTTTGAGCACATATATATATATATATACGCTTATTTATATAATATGTTACCTATACCATTCAGAATCATATCACGATTGCAGTCGTAGAATTAATTATACGAATTAGGTAAATTTATTAACGACATGTATTTGTTGAGGTATGATCAAAACAACCGATAAATCGCATTCATTATTTATTACTATGTGATTAGTTTCAGCGATGTTGGAATACAATAATTATTATAATTGAAATGAATTTTTTGTCAGAAACCTTAGATTGAAAAAAAAAAAACAAAAAAAAAGAAACCAAGAAAAGAATACAACTTCGTGAGTTGGATATATAATGATTGTCAAAATGTTTTGTGATTTTAAACTTTTAAAATTCATCGACGTCGGATATATTAAAAAAAAAAAATTATTTGTTTGAATTGAAAAACAAACCGTCACTCACTATAATTTTCGGTGTTTATATATAATTAAAGCAAACATTCCATTTGACAAGGAAATGCGTTGAGCATGTTGTAAGCCGTAGTTAGCATATAGCCTTGAGACTGATCGTCTTGTTTTCAGATTAAAACCTGATTACAACTAGGTAAATGTATTGTTATGAGCCAATCGGTTTAATCTTAAGATCTACAAGACCGTATTTCTGAAAATATTTAATCCTCCATCTCGGATCTCAATTCTGTATGCTTTTTTTTTTTGTTTCTTTTCCTTTTTTTTTTTTACTTTATTTGTTCCAGTCCTAATTCCGAGTTAATTAGAATCTAACGTAATCTAGCGAACGAATGAAGTCCATATGTCATTCAAACGTATATTATACCTAATCGTTTTTTTACTAGCTCAATTATCTCATTGGTGCAAAAAAGAAAAAAAAAATCCAAGATCAATCATCAGCAGATTCGAAGACCCGGCTTTTTTGATTCAAGAATTTGAAAATGAATCAAAAATTGAATACTTAAGGCAAAAGTATGTCATTTTTACGCAGTTCACTTCAATATGTGGCTGGTGGCCATATATGATATAAGATGCGAGGGTTTTTCTATATGTATTAGATTTGTGGTTGACATTACGTAGAATAAATGCCTAAAACAGTATATCTCCAGTGTAGGTACCATGGTTCACCATTGGTCACCACGATCCCCGAAATTCTGTATTATTTCTTAAATTCTGTTAAGGGGACCAGTACAGCGACTTTTCGAGAAATGATCATAGTCCGAAATCAATTTATTTCATAACCAAAGTTCATTTCACATGAAAATATTTTTCTTTTTCAAAATCATGTGTCGTAAGGATTTTAGAGCACCGTTGAACCGATTCAGATCATCTTGGATTCATTTTCTTCAGAAAACAAATCCTCATTATGTGAATGTAGGAATTTAAAAATAAAAAATTATGTCATAAGTTATGATCAATTTACCAAATTTGCAAAAATTATTATCACTCATTTCCTAAATAACTTGGCCAAAACGAAAAATTTTCAAAATTCCTACATTCACATGATGAGGATTTGTTTTCTGAAGAAAATGAATCCAAGATGACCTGAATCGGTCCAACGGTGCTATGAAATCCTTACGACACATTATTTTGAAGAAGAAAAATATTTTGATGTGAAATGAAACTTTGGTTATGAAATAAATTGATTTCGGACTATGAGAATTTCTCGAAAAGTCGGTGTACATGGTCCCCTTAAGTTTACCAGAAATACGTTATGAATGGTGTTTATCTAATATTAAAACCGCAGTGATGAAAAATGTCTTCATATTTTGAAAAACAACAGTCAATCTTATATAACGAACTTTGGGAATTATACCTAGATGAATGATGCTGTGGCAATCATCTTCACAATTTTATACCGCGAGGACGCAGAAAATATATATTTTTTCGGTTTATCGTATAGAGTATTTGAAAGAAGATAAAAAAAAAAAAAAAAAAGAAATATAATAAGAAAAAAAAAAAAAAAAAGATTGGCCAATCCCCAAGGTTTCGTATATACATGTATGTATGTATATATGTGAGACGTATAGACGGTCTGACTGATGCCCCTGACTAGCGAGGCGTCGCGATTCAATCAGTTAGGGTCGACGGCTCGCTGACGGGCACATGGCGTCACTTCTTAACCGAAACAGAAATGATCTGGTTATTCAGGTGCTGAGGCAGCCGCAATGACGAGCTGTTGACGACGACCATCACGCCGGAGAACACAACCTAGGCTTTCCTCTTTCCTCATATAATATAAAGACTTAGAGCGATAAGTGTTACACGAGAGACGATCATCATATCCTCTCAGCTTTTATAGTCATATCGCTGCACCGCATATTATATATGCGATACTCATATTTTAAGAATATATAGTATACACAGAAAGAAAGGGTAACTTGATTCAAGAAAATTTTGCGGTCCAAAAATGGAGACCGAAATTTTCTCGGATAAAATCAAAAATTTTCTCGAACCAAGAAAATTTGGAAAATTTTCTTGGTTCGAGAAAATTTTTGATTTGATCCGAGAAAATTTCGGTCTTCATTTTTGGACCGCAAAATTTTCTTGAATCAAGTTACCCTTTCTTTCTGTGTAGGTATTATCGCAACGGAGAGAAAGGAGTCAATGAATTTGAATGAATTTCTTATATTTAGTTGAAAATTTTATAAGATTTTTAAGGATTTTTATCCAATTTGTTTTATTTATTTTTTTTTTTAATTTTAATTTGAATATGAATTTGAATTTGAGTTTAGTCACTACTAGATCCTGCAATGTTTATCTATAAATTTTCGAAAGCAAGTATTTCGGCAATTGTATATACGTGTCCACCAAGGCGAAGAATCATGGTATATGCATCCTACCTATAGACATAGCGAACGAAAATAGGTATTAAATGATAGAAAAAGAAAAGAAACGTCTGAGTATTTCTAAACCGTAAACCCATAAAAATACCTTTCGCGAGGAGAGAGAGAGAGAGAGAGAGAGAGAGAGAAAGAGAGAGAAACGAGCGGATTTACTTCGGCACAAAATTGCACCAGGCAATATAAAAAACATTTCGAGTAAAGCGGGATTATTTTAAATCTGCAGGGAATCGTGACTCGTCATTGAAATATATTTGCTTAAACGGTTTACATTTTTGATGTAGAAAATTGTTTCTTTATTAGAAATATCAAAAAACTAATGTTCAATCTCATTAAAAAAAAAAAAAAAATTTCTTGGTTTATAGCTGCTATAATTATTTAACGAGCTATATGAATTGTCTTCGGTCCAGTGCATTAACAATTTGTGTTCATATGATGATGATAATATGCAGGCTTTTTTATTTTATAAAGAAATACCAAAAAATTATTTTTAAACTCTAAAAACTTTTGATATTTCTGAAACAGTTAGTTTTTAAAACGTGTAGGTATACTATATCTTTATCGTATATACCTACTGCACTTGTGTACACACAACTATATATATAATATATCTGTTTGAATTTAAAATTCAGTTTACGTTGATGTTATATCGTTAGATATTTAAAAAAAAAGACTAATTTTTTTTCTTCCTTAGTTACCGCATGAAAATATTATTCAGGATGACGAAAAAAAAAAATCTCTGAAAGTTTGAGCTCTTAATATTAATATTAAGAGGTGGCTCATCGTGATTTTTGATTTCCCATTTAAATAACACAGGAAATGTTTTTTTGTTTTTTTTATTTGGAATTTTATTTCGTTCTCACGAATCATCGTGTTGTAAAAATCAATACATATTCTTGTAGGAAATTGAACGATCTCCAAAAAAGGTTTGATACGATTTTTCGCTAAGTCGAAAAAAAAAGTCGTCATATATATACCGTTTGAGGTTGAACTTCATCCTTGAATAACTTTCAAACGAGTGGACTTAGCGAAAAATCATATCAGACCTTTTTTGGAGATCGTTTAATTTCCTACAAGAATATGTATTGATTTTTACAACACGATGATTCGTTAGATTGCAATAAAATTCCAAATAAAAAAAAAAAAAAAAAAAAAACATTTCCCGTGTTATTTAAATGGGAAATCAAAAATCACGATGAGCTACCTCTTAATATTAATATTAAGAGCTCAAACTTTGAGAGAATTTATTTTTTTTTTTCGTCATCCTGAATAATATTTTCATGGTAACTAAGGAAAAAAAATTAGTTTTTTTTTTCTTTGGCCCACCCTAATATAATATATATATATATTTTGTTTTTTTTTTACAATATAATAAAAGTGCGTTTATATACTAGTATATAGAAGACTAATTTCTTGGTGTATGAATATATACCTATATAATACCTATATCTATATATCCGTGAAATTAATCGAGCGAAAATTTAGTTTTGTCCGTGATTTGTGGATGGTATATATATTTAAACTTCAAAGGGAGACATAGTGGGAGCTTGAGCTAGTAGGAATAAGATCGAGACGTATCTAAATCGCGAGTAAATTGACACATTAAAACTAATTTGGCGTCAAGAATTGTTCCTTAGGGTAATATTAACCGACATATCGCAGCCTCTGACTACTATAACCGCGTCTTACGAATCAACTATTATATACGTATAGGTATATATATATATATATATATATATATATACACAACACCTAATTCCCAAGAAACTTCATTTCGAGCGTGACAAGAAAAAGACCGGATGATATTTTCCGCCTCAAAAGATTTCTAAGTCTATATGTATGTACCTATTCATATATCTATATATATATATATGTTTAATATATATATGTAACACATATTGAAATCACTTGACCCCGGAAATCCCGCGATATTACAAAGAGAGCCGAAATTCAGTTAGTATACTGTGTCTCAGAATATATACTCGAAATTGAATAAAATCGAGACATGGATTATCACTCTACTTCCAAGAACTCTATTCTCATATACTCAAATTTAAACCTGGATCGTTACCACGTGGATAGTTGCACGTATACACTACGATATAATATAAAGAATGATATATGTTAGTAAAGAAAAATGAAGAATAATAAAAAAAAAAAAAAAAAGCGATAAAACGAAGGCAAAAAAGTTGAGGAAAAATTGCTTCAAGCACTACAGACTATACGTATATATATACTAATTAATAACTATTCATAAGGGGGCGTGCGTAGTTAATGTATATAATGCATTACGTTATTATACGTATATGTGTGTGTGTGTGTGTGTGTGAACGCAGCGATATCATATGTTTATAATATAAACTCTCTCTCTCTCTCTCTCTTTCTCTCTTTTGCTCTCTTTCTCTGAAAAGACGCGTAAATTGATTTAATTGGTCAGGCCCCCGAGTGCAAAGATAATTTGTGATCGTTCCAGAGCCATTAAGAATTCGGTGTGGTGTGACTCTGGAATTCTAATAATTCGTTCGTATCACATATGTACTATGGCTAAACATAGGATAACGTTATACAACTTATAATATCTCGCTTCTTCCTGCGATTATCACATTCGCACCTTGATGTCAGCCAAGTGCCATTTTAGTTGCGTATAAATTTTGGTCCATAATTTAAAGTACTAAATAGTTAAGAATATTTGAAACTATATTATAGGTACCTTATATTATATTAGGGTGCTTTTTTTGAAACGACTATTTTTTTTTTTGCAACTCCCCATTGAAAATATTGTTGTAGACGTCGAAAGGGGAATCCTTTCCAATTTTTAGCTCTTAATTCCGATTCTAGTACTCGCGCTCTTCTTTTTAAGTTTTTCCATGCTAAAAGCATGTGAATATTACGACTTTTTCTTTAGTCGCGCACAACTCAGCCGCATTTCAATGGATTGTTCTCATCCAAGACTCATTTGACAGAGAATTTAGTGTTCTTCAAAAGTGCCCAAGATAGTTTGACTGACTTGAAAATATTGAACTTGACATTTTGTTGGAATTTTATATTTAAAAAAATCAAAGTCCTTATATCTTTTGAAATACTGGTTTGAGAGACTTTATGTATTAGACTTTTTTGTAGAAAAATAAATTTCCTACAAAATTGTTCCGAAGTTTTTTTCTCCAAGTCCAACTGTTTATTCGCCCACAGCGAGAAAGAATAATTATGCATAAAATCGACTTTGGAGGCTCACACAAGTGCGGCGGTTGAAACCACAGCCAAAATACCTGAAGCACTTTTGAAGAACACTAAATTTTCTGTAAAATGAATCTTGGATGATAACAATCCATTGAAATACGGCTGAGTTTTACGCGACTAAAGAAAAAGTCGTAATGTTCACATGCTTTTAGCATGGAAAAACTTAAAAAGAAGAGCGCGAGTACTAGAATCGGAATTAAGAGCTAAAAATTGGACAGGATTTCCCTGTCCACGTCTACAACAAGATTTTCAATGGGGAGTTGGAAAAAAAAAAATAGTCGTTTCAAAAAAAGCACCCTATTATTTATGTTTTTAGTTTTTCGAATGAAATTTTTCGATTTTTCACAGTAAAATAAATGATACTATGTGTATTGTGTAAACTTGAATTCCTTCGAAAGTAACAACCTGCGACGAAGTGGAACTGACCTGCAGTTTTAAAACCTGTGAAACCTGCCGTCAAATTTCGCAGGTGGTGGTGGGTCTTCTATTTCTATAGTTATACATAATATAAGTTGGTATTGTAAATAGGATCATAGAATTAGTGAAGTCACACGTTTTTGTTGTATACGGTTAAGCGTTTCTTCCCACTTTACAGTCACGTAGTACCTAAACGTATACTTCTTTTCTAAATAGGTATATAGAAATAAAATGGCGTAGGTAGGTAGGTAGTAGGTACATAGTGAAAATTTTCGTGAACCAAGTCGTCGCGTACTTATATAGATTGTGCCATCTTAAATTAACTGAACCAGCGGGATTCCTTTATGCCCTCTTTCAGACGCGTGTGTTTGCATCTGATTAACGGATTATCTTTACCATAGAGTCCCTTGCGCGTATTAATGCTACACGACCCCCGGCTATATGCGCCGGATAGGAAAAAGGTTTCGGCCGCAGGACCTTTGCACACCTTTTCCATTCATTTTTACCCCCTTATACACCTTCATTATTTACGATTGTTATACACGCTTCTTAGAACCTAACTATATACCTAATATACTGTCCAAAAGATTAATGGCGTCACCTTCAAATTTTGTCTAAAACGCAACCTTTGGTAATATTTATATAATAGCAATTCGCGAAGAAGAAAAATATTAATAACAATAATTATATAAAGAAATTTTAATTATATATTTTTGTTTCTAATTATTATTATTATTATTATTATTATTATTATTATTATTATTAGGGTGGGTGAAAATGTATGGAGAAAAAAATATATATTTCATATAATGAGTTTGAGATCGCGGATGCTAGCCGAGGGTATAATATATAATACGAGAATTTTTTTTTTTTTTTTTTTTCTCTCTTTCTTATTTCTATATCCCGCGCAGCTCGAGTGTGGTGTGGCGCCTTAAAATCTTCACGCCTGTTTAAAAATCCTTTCGAAAATTATATTCAACCGTTGCGAATTAATATAGTGGGATTAGAGGGAAGAGAGTTGAATAGGTATAAAATCCTTCTCGCATTCCATAGAGATGCGTCGTTCGTTCCTTTCGGATTGCGCGCACGGTAAAAGAAAATTTTTGGGACTGTGCAGCAGCAGACGTCGCAGACGTTTCAACGGGTTGATTGAGAAGCAATTGCGTTTTGCAATTTTACTATGTATATTAGGGTGGGCCAAAAAAAAAAAGACTAATTTTTTTTCCTTAGTTACCGCATGAAAATATTATTCAGGATGACGAAAAAAAAAAAAAATTCTCTCAAAGTTTGAGCTCTTAATATTAATATTAAGAGGTGGCTCATCGTGATTTTTGATTTCCCATTTAAATAACACGGGAAATGTTTTTTTTTTTTATTTGAAATTTTATTCCAATCTAACGAATCATCGTGTTGTAAATATCAATACATATTCTTGTAGGAAATTAAACGATCTCCAAAAAAGGTCTGATATGATTTTTCGCTAAGTCCACTCGTTTGAAAGTTATTCAAGGATGAAGTTCAACCTCAAACGGTATATATATGACGACTTTTTTTTCAACTTAGCGAAAAATCGTATCAGACCTTTTTTGGAGATCGTTCAATTTCCTACAAGAATATGTATTGATTTTTACAACACGATGATTCGTTAGAACGGAATAAAATTCCAAATAAAAAAAAAAAAAAAAAACATTTCCTGTGTTATTTAAATGGGAAATCAAAAATCACGATGAGCCACCTCTTAATATTAATATTAAGAGCTCAAACTTTCAGAGATTTTTTTTTTTTTCGTCATCCTGAATAATATTTTCATGCGGTAACTAAGGAAAAAAAATAAGTCTTTTTTTTTTTTTTTTGCCCCACCCTAATGTATATGGTCTGCGAATTATATTGCAACGCGCGAGGCATGCGAATGTCTAATTTGAATACGTTTGAAACGAGTGTGTTATATAGAGTGGGCCGAAACAGAAACCAGAAACAGAAAATGAGAAAAAAAAAAAATCAAAAAGCACTTGTCAAGCTCCGATTTGCGTCAGCTAGGAAAATATACGCGTATATTAACATACGCGGTTTATATTCTTAACACTCGGCATTAATTGACAACGACGAACGTCCGACGATCACTTTACGACGCGGTACGATTCGGAATTTGCGATTTCCCTCCCGGCTCTATGACTCTTGAGCGAATTATATATATATATATATATATATATATGTAGTGTGCGCGGGTATATCCTATATCCATATGATATCTAAATAGATATATGTAAATATATATAGGTATACGATACGTACATAGATGGCGTACAAAAATATTATATTTAGAATCCTTTTCCCCTCAAGTATTTTAACGCGATTCTAAAACTGGTATCCCCGCACGGCGAAGATTTTCACTCGCCAATATAATAACCGCCCGCAACAATTTTCAGACTTTACGTATATACGCGTATAGTATAAGTATATATAGGTAAACTCATTCGATATGTTAGATGGAAATATTGCTTTTTTTTTTTTTTTCTTCCGTCTTTCTCTCTTCGCACATCTTTTTCAGACGTTTTTTTCCTTTTCTTTTTTTTTTTTTTTTTTTTTTTTTTTTTTATTTCTTTCTTTTTATTACTTGTGCCAATTCTATGTAATCAACATTTTTTCGTAACAACATCATCATTTCTTTACGAGACTATATTCCGCATCCAGACGGCAATAGTTTTTCATAGAAAATTGGGTCCTGACGAAAATTCCTAACGCTTACTTTGATTTACGATGTCGTTTCAATCTGACTTTACAAGAGTCTATAGTATAGGACTACTACTGTCTCGTTTATTAAATTTTATTTGAAAACACACAATATTTCGAGGATAATTATTTATTTTTATTTTATATATAAATATACAGGGTGAATTATCCTATTTATATATATTATATTCATATTACTGCATGGATATAAAAAGGGTGTAAAAAAGAATAAAAACACAAATGAAGATCCTACATCCCCGCATGGCATCGTTTTATGTACCTAGAATACATGAATTTTCATTTTCATTGATCGAATTATATTCCGACTGTATATACCAAATGATGATGATGATGATGATGATCATCATTACAAATGCAGTCCGTGGATATTATTTGATAATTTTTTTTTTTATTTATTTTTTTTATTGAGTTGAGCTAGAAACTGGACTTGGACCTGCGATCCTCTGCAGACATATCCTCGAGGAGGATACGCCGTGGTGAACAAGTCGAACGACTCACACCAGCATCCTCGGCGTCGGGGTGACAATGAATGCCAAACCTTCGCATTCCTCTGGTCACACAATGCCTAGAGACATGCATTGTGAGGTTGTGAGGTCGCTCGTAAGAGATGTTTATTCGTCCAAGTGCCCCGACGCGGACGCCGCTGCCGCCACCACCGCCGCCGCGGCCGTCGCTATTTGTGTTGGGTTGGGATTGGGTTGGGTTGGGTTGGGTTGGGTTGGGTTATACCTCACGATACGTATCATATCCTCGAAGCTCGCTCAGACATATATAGGTAAATATATTATATTACCTATATATATATAGAATATATACCGAAAATTCAAAAATATAAATAAATAAGCCAAAATAGAGAGATAAAGGATTGAGTTCTTATAAACGAATAGCCATGCATGCATATCATAAAAGTTCATGAATTGAAGTAGGTACGACTATAAAGCAGAATGAATTTTGCTAAAAAAAAAGTGGATATGAAAGGTGAATTATACACTTCGAATTTTTGGCAGCCCGTTTCCCAGCTAAAACACATCCGATCGATGTGAAATTGATATCAGTGACGTAGAAAAAGTGAACGAAGGGCATGATGCTCTTAGATTTCCAAAAAGCGTAAATGTTTCGGGTGTTTTCATATTTATTAAGTACAATGTCAGCAACAACGATTATTCGTTACAGAGCACTCTTGATATAAAACTGTACATTTCGATGCCCGATGCAAATAACAGCACGTTTCAAATTCCGGGTGGAAAAGAGCACATTTCAGATTCCGAGTGAAAAAGAGCATGTTTCAGATTCCGGATGGAAGAGAACACGTTTCAGATTGAGAATGAAAAATAGCACGTTTCAGATTCACTCGAAAACTAGCACAATTCAGGCGAAGCGAATATTACTCATTAGTAAGTGTCAGGTAGGTTTATTATGAAATTGGAAATGCACAATTATGCACAAAAACTCGATTCAATTTTATCATTGAATGATTAATTCAATCTTATAATAAACCTACCTGACACTTGCTAATAAGTAATATTCGGTTCAACCTGAATTGTGCTAGTTTTCGAGTGAATCTGAAACGTGCTATTTTTCATTCTCAATTTGAAACGTGTTCTTTTCCATCCGGAATCTGAAACATGCTCTTTTTCACTCGGAATCTGAAACGTGCTCTTTTCCACCCGGAATTTGAAACGTGCTCTTTTTCACCCGGAATCTGAAATGTGCTGTTATTCGTATCGGGCGTGGATTTTATTTTCGCTTTTTTGAAATCCAAGAGCATCATGCCCTTCGTTCACTTTTTCTGCGTCACTGTTATAAATTTCACATCGATCGGATGTGTTTTAGCTGAGAAACGAGCTGCCAAAAATTCGAGGTGTATAATCCACCTCTCATGTCCCCTTAAATTCAACCTCTACAAATAAAAAATTGTCTAATCTTGATGCACATCGTGCGGTAATACTGAAAATGATGACATGTGATATTCTCCGATGTATAATATACCTGTATATATGTAAGAATGATCTATATATATGTGTGGGTGCAGTATAAGGATAAAAGATTTCTACTGCACCCCCGCGCTTATAAAGGTTCTATACGGTTTGTTAATCGTTGAATAGCGTTAGTGGAATAAGCGACTGCGAGAGTCACCCTGCTGCTGCAGCAGCTATATTATATCCTTTAGATTTCTGTTTTTCTTATTACGGTCTGCCTGCATGCAGTAGGTACGCGACCTCCCAGAATCTATCAGATTTGTCATTCAGGATTATATGAATAGCGAGGCTCTCGAGCATTATAGTGGCCATCTTCGTTTCTTAACGACTATATCTGAAGCCTATACCCGCGTGGCCGGTGCAGCAAATATAGTATGCAGAATCTTCAGAAACCACGTGTATATTATTATATATATATATATATATATATATTCTGCAATGAATAATCGCGAATAACAGATATATCGCATTCGCAATATTATAAAATGAAAAAATTTCAACAATAAGGAAATACAACAGAAGCTCATTTCTCCTTATAGATTATACAATATCTTTACTTGTCGGTATGAATTATTCCTCTAACTCTTCTCTTTCGTATATAGGTTTATTCCAAACGTGAATAAAGTAAAGAGATAAGATTTTCCGCGTCGAATATATACGCGAATACCTTGTGTACAATTTTGCAATACTATACATCGCTGAAGTAAAGTTAGGATGTAGTACGAGAACGCGGCAAGTTCTCTCCGTATACAAATATATGTATAACGCATATATATATATATATATATATATATATATATATATACAGTTCATTCAGATATATATATATATATATATATATATAGTTTTCTTATCTGTTTGCTAAAGATCTTGCACTTTCCTGGTATACATGTTAGTCTAATTAACATCTGGATTCTGTAGTAGAAACTGGTGCAAATATACGCCATATACCTTAGTATATTATATACATACCTATATATACTCTCGCGTTGCTTCTAATCTTTGAGTTTAATATGCGGTAGCTAATATATAACTTATTATAAAGACTCACTGCAAAAGCCTTTTCTATCTGACAAACGATGATAAAATAATTATTCATTTATTCAAGGGGACCAGTACAGCGATTTTTCGAGAAATTCTCATAGTCCGAAATCAATTTATTTCATAACCAAAGTTTCATTTCACATCAAAATATTTTTCTTTTTCAAAATAATGTGTCGTAAGGATTTCATAGCACCGTTGAACCGATTCAGGTCATCTTGGATTCATTTTCTTCAGAAAACAAATCCTCATCATGTGAATGTAGGAATTTTGAAAATTTTTCGTTTTGGCCAAGTTATTTAAGAAATGAGTGATAATAATTTTTGCAAATTTGGTAAATTGATCATAACTTATGACATAATTTTTTATTTTCAAATTCCTACATTCACATGATGAGGATTTGTTTTTCTGAAGAAAATGAATCCAAGATGACCTGAATCGGTCCAACGGTGCTCTAAAATCCTTACCGACACATGATTTTGAAAAAGATTAATATTTTGATGTGAAATGAACTCTGGTTACGAAATAAATTGATTTCAGAGATTTTTCGTCACGTAGGTACATACCTATATAGTATGTACCTACATGTATATAATTTATTGCGTGAGGAATAATAATCAGTCACCGCGGCGCTTTAAAAGAAATTTTTCTGAGCTTCTATGAAGGATCGTGCCGGGGCGTATTTGTGTACCTAATAGGTACCCTTATATACTATATACGTAGTTTGCGACAAAAAGGAGGAGAAAAGAAAGAAAAAAAAAAAAATTCCTCCACCGTTTCCGCATTATTCTAAAAATTCGGTGTATTATATAGGATCCGCGCGTTCGTTGTAATATATGTACATATATACATATATACCTATATATCTGCGCTAAAGCTTTAGTTTGACCAGGTATATAATAGTATAACAGAGGAAAAGAGGCGCCTAGCTTATATTTATGTGTTCGATTCAAACTTCTCGGAAGTCTCGAGTCGGCTTTACCTCCGTTTCTAAGATCTCGATAATATGCTATATAGGTACGATCATTGATGCAGCAAGGACAGATTTTATTCACACCAAAAAATATCTTTCACATATATATATATATATATATAACAGCTGAACGCCTCCTCTTTATTATATACGAATGGTGCGAAAATAAAGCGACAAAAATTCAAACTCAAACGACCCATCGCCATAATTCAGTCGCGCATACAGTCAATCGCACAATACTTAGAACCTCTAATCGTTGCGTATATTTTTAACGGTCAAATTCCGTACCTACAGGATTCAAACTTCCATTTTTTTGTTTTTAATCAAATGCGCAAAAATAAAAATCTAAAAAAAAATAAAATTTCTCGCAAAATTTTGGACCGACGTTGATATTATATCCAGAATCTTATTGGGCTCTAATTATCTCTTGATATGAGTTATATATAATCATTGAAATATATATTATTAATTAGAGTTAAATCTACAGGGAGAAAAATTTATAGTAAATTTTCTCATACTCATATAGTAGTTGTGTCATATACTTTCAATATGACGATTGTTCCTATACTTTATACCTAATGTCACCATGAATATAGGAATATCTTTCTCACATTCATGGAACATTGAGTATAATGTATCGGAACGATCGTCATATTGGAAGTATATGACACAACTACTATATGAGTATGAGAAAATTTACTATACATTTTTCTCCGTGTAGGCCGTAATAAAGAATTACGGGTGTGAAATTTGGAGAAACGACCGCGCGACGAGCGTTGCGTTCATATATATATAGGTTCGTCTGTGTATACATCTATCTCTTCACGATCTGTTCCGCGAGCGCAGCAGGACGCGTAGATTAAGATGCGTATCTTTGACAAGCCTATTCTTCTTTCTCAACACTCTTGTAATTCTTTTCTTTAAACTTCAGGAATCGCGGTGTTATATCGCGTCATTAATGCCATAAGGTCGTAAGCGCCAAAAAAATTTTTTTTTTTTGCGGATATGCCCAAACGATGTTATATGGCACGAAAAAGATTTTGCCACCAAAAACACGAAATTTTTTATTTTGGCGCTTACGACGTTATGGCATTATAGTGACGCGATATAGCAATGCGCTGCGCTGTAGCGATGCTTCGAATCCTGCGGGTTGGTGTATAAAAGGTGTACATAAGTATACTAACTTAAGATATAGGTATATATAAGGTAGAAAACTAAACTGCATATATAGCCGTGCGCGCTGCGCAGCGCGCGCGGTCCCCGATCCTATCTCGTCCATACCGCAACGCCGAAGCTTGCGCAAGGTATGCGCGTAAGTGTCCTACGCGTAGGTACCTATACTACATACATACATATATGAACGCGTGCGCAGGGGTGTAGTCTAGTGTATTTTACACGTGCGTGGGCGCGTGCAGTTCGCGCGCGCTCGCAAAAAAAAAAAAAAAAAAAAAAAAAAGTGCAGCAACAGCAGCAGCAGCAGCGCGCGCGGTTTCTAAGAATGCGAAATCAACGCCAAAGAAAATATGCGTACATATATAGGTATATAGATGTGTATATAATACGAGTATGTATATAGAGCCACAAAAACCACGAATAGGTTTTTATGTAGTATAATATATCTATGCAAGTAGGTACCTATACCTCAATCAAACTCGTTCACAGCTACTGCACGATCGTATCATAGCTGTAGATATACATATATACCTTGTATTGTATAATATTATATCGTAATTTATATATGAAGTCATGCCTTAGTATGGCAATTGTTACGTTACATTGGAGAATTTTGAGTTCGTATATAGGAAAAAAAAAAAAAAAAAAAAAAAAAAAAAGAAAGAAAGAGAATTATAACAGGTTGCAAAATCATAGAATAAATATTAACGCGCGCATATAGGTAATAAATGATTACAAAAATTTTCTCTTCGAATATATATATAAGAATTATCATTATTTTTTTTATTCATTACATAATATCATACCACCATATACATGTTCGATATATAATATGTGATAAGATAATCTATAATATAAAGTTTGAAAAAAATTCCATTCCATTCGCCTTTCCCCCATATCCCTATAATCCCTGCGACGAAGGGTATACTGCGGGTAGGTGAAAGCAGCGCTATAAGTCGCCTTGCTCTTCGTCCTCTCGCGTCCTCTTCTTTATTCTTATTCTTATTCTCATTCTTATTCTTATTCTTATTCTTATTCTCCCCATATATATTATATATATACGTTGGGTGCCTTTGAGTAGGGGGAGTCGCGCTCCACGCGCGACTCAACGCTTCGACGGCGCCGCTCTACACACCTCGTGCGGTATTATAGATATGTACCCTGAAACATCTATACGCATACAAGATAAAAAAAAAAGTTAATAATTTCACCTCCATGCATGCACAGAGAAAAAAAAAAAAAAGATTATAACTTGAGCCGCAAGAAAATTATTCTTGATTCAAGATATAATTTTACGGTAAAAAAATGAAGACCGAAATTTTCTCGGATCAAATCAAAAAATTTTTTTTTCTCGAACCAAGAAAATTTGGAAAATTTTCTTGGTTCGAGAAAAAAAAATTTTTTTGATTTGATCCGAGAAAATTTCGGTCTTCATTTTTTTACCGTAAATCTTTCTTTCTGTGTGACTTAAGGGGGTATCCCCACCTTTAAATAGGTCAACATTCTGAGAAAGAGATTGATATTTTACAGCGAATTTGAGAGTCTGATCAAATCCAAAAAAATCATGAAGTTGAGAGAGGGTTTGACCCTCATTATCCATACTTAACATTGGATATTACTTTGAGTCTAATAGTAGTTCCAAATTTTCCAAATTTTCTTGGTTCGAGAAAAAAAAATTTTTTGATTTGATCCGAGAAAATTTCGGTCTTCATTTTTTTACCGTAAATCTTTCTTTCTGTGTGACTTAAGGGGGTATCCCCACCTTTAAATAGGTCAACATTCTGAGAAAGAGATTGATATTTTACAGCGAATTTGAGAGTCTGATCAAATCCAAAAAAATCATGAAGTTGAGAGAGGGTTTGACCCTCATTATCCATACTTAACATTGGATATTACTTTGAGTCTAATAGTAGTTACGCTGAATATAGATAAATACAAAATTACTCGGTTGTCGCAAAGAATCAGTAGT
This sequence comes from Tenthredo mesomela, assembly GCA_943736025.1. Taxonomy (NCBI): domain Eukaryota; kingdom Metazoa; phylum Arthropoda; class Insecta; order Hymenoptera; family Tenthredinidae; genus Tenthredo; species Tenthredo mesomela. The sequence goes on along the minus strand of OX031017.1, from coordinate 25,211,852 downwards.
ACCGTTGGATCGATTCTGGAATTTTTTGTCCTCAATTGTTGAGAAGAGATGCCTCTATCATATGAACATAGAACTTTTTGATATCGCGAAAATTGCCTGACTCGCTTAGTTTTTACTGAGATTTTTCTAATTCTTCAATTTTTTTTTCTCTATTTTTTCTATTATCTCAACCAAAAATAATCAAATCAAAAAGTTCTATGTTCATATGATAGAGGCATCTCTTCTGAACAATTGAAGACCAAAAATTACAAAATCGATCCAACGGTACTACTGATTCTTTGCGACAACCGAGTAATTTTGTATTTTTCTATATTCAGCGTAACTACTAATAGACTCAAAATAATATTCAATGTTAAGTATGGATAATGAGGGTCAAACTCTTCCTAAACTTCTTGATTTTTTTGGATTTGATCAGACTCTCAAATTCGCTGTAAAATATCAATCTCTTTCTTAGAATGTTAACTTATTTAAAGGTGGGGATACCCCCTTAATCGCTAAATCCGCGATCTATAGCGAGTTCCGCGCGGTGCAGTAGTCCCCATGTCCCATGTTCCTCCTCCTTCCTCCTCTCTCCTCTAACACCACCTCATCCCCTTCCATAGCGAGTGACTCCCACCCCTCGCCTCCACCTCTTGATCGTAGTCGGTAGTTTTGGTGCGTTCGTCAGACAGTCAGTCAGTCAGTCAGTCAGTTAGTCAGTCACTCAGTCAGTCGAGGTGGTCACGCGTTGAGACGACGACGGTGTCCAGTCGAGTCGAGTCGAGTAGAGTCGAGTCCAGTCGTCCAGTAGAGAGTCTGAGTAGAACGTACAAACGTGTGTCATAGATTGTGTTTTATACACACGCACACATATTATACATTACACGCTACCTGTGCATATATATATATATACTGTAACATAAACGCGCGCGGCGTTTTAATACATCGCGTGTAGTATATTAAATAAATGGTTTTTTTTTTTTTTTTTTTTTAGCAAACGTACATACATACGAATAAACGTTTGGCAGTGGCGTTATAATAATATGTTTTTAGTAAATATTATATTTACTATTTTATAATAGAATATATTTATATATATATATATATATATACAATTTTACGCACTTGCGCATAATATTTATGTTATAACAATATTAAAAGAATAAATAAATAAATAAATAAAACATTAATTAAATCTATGTGATTTAATCTAATGACAGTATAATAATAATAATAATAATAATACGTGCAACTAGTTGTTATAGTTAAACCGATCTTATATACTTATATATATATATATACCCGCGCTGCTGTTGTTGCTGCTGCTTATCTATATACGATGAACGTAGTAGTAGTACGTAATAACTACGAGAAACTTACTACCTGTTATAGACCAGTGATTATTATGGTGCCGTTATTATTAAAGGCTCGTCCTTAACTTTGAAAATATATTTTAATAATAATAATAATAATAATTTATATATATATATATACATGTAAATGTAAAGAGAGTCTTGTTATTTTTTTTAATAAACTGTGATTACTGTTTATTATTTTCATATAAAATATAATCGCAAGTGCATCAGCTTATATATAATCGTTTTTTTTATTATTTTACAATATTATATTGATTATTATTTATTATTAATTATATTATGTTGTGACATATTTATTCAATATATATATATATATATATATATATATATATATATCGCGAGTGATAATTAAACGTTATAAGTTATACAATAATAATACGTATAATAATAATAATAATAATAATAGTAATAATAAATTAATACATTCGTATAAATAAATAATAAAAAAAATGCATTTCTCAGTTAATCTTTTATATCTTATATTCGTCGTGATGCATCAGACACTGATTTCTCAGGCACGTCGTGTCGCACCGTTGCTAGAAGACGATTTGGCCAGAAGATCGCATAGACCTGCAGGTAATAAACACAATCACAGATATATATATATATATATATTACATTACTCTTTATAACTTTATAAATTTATTATTTTATCCTTATCGCTTCTATGGCTTTTATCATCTATTAGTAAAATTGTAGAATGAAAAAATTATTGCGAATTTATAGTAAAAAAATATTCTGCGTAGAATCTCTCTCTCTCTCTCTCTCATCGCGGGCTAATGTCTTAATTGTTTTATTAATAGACTCGCGCGATGTTCGTAATATATACTAATCACCTTGATTTTAAGAGTTAGGTGTCGGTCGGTCGCGTTAACCGGTGTATAAAAAAAAAAAAGAAAAAAAAAAAGAAAAAAAGAAAAAAGAAAAAAGAAAAAAATTTAAGTAAGAGGCGCGAGTTCGATATGAGAGCGCGGAGGGAAGCGCGGTTGTTGATATCAGTTCGATGTGTATAGGTAAAGATAATACCGGAGTGGCTCCTAGCGCCTCGTTTTAATCTCGTCTCTTGAACGCGCGCGGGACCCCTCAGCAGCAAGTCGTTCTTTCATTCCTCGATCATTCTCTCTTTCTCTCTCTTTCTCTCTCTTTCATTCTTTTTCTATCTTTTTTTTTTTTTTTTTCTTCACTCTTACTCTCCGCGCGCTCCAAACCCCACGCCTAACTTAACTTACTGTCGGCATCGTAATATGCGTATATAATATACTCTTTCTTTCGTATATCTTATATCGTGTAGTATCTACCTCACTCTGAGTTAGCAGGAGCGTATGGTCAGAGAGCTGTATATATATAATATAATGTAAAATGTAGGTACGTATAAGCTGTTCGTTCGTTCGTTCGTTCGTTCGTTCGTTCGTTCGTTCGTTCGTTCGTTCGTTCGTTCGTTTGTAAGTAGGTACCTATATCTTTACTATATATACTATAATACGCGCTTCACCAACTCGAGAAAGAGAATTATTTATTATTAGATATATATTTCTCTCGAGCGGTAGAGAAAGAGATTCACTGGCTGCATCCTGCATCCATCGTCGGCATTAATATCACTATACGGTATATAAGTATATAGGTATATATATATATATATATAAGAAATATAAATAATGCACCGCTGTGTGCTGCATCAGTGTGCAGTGAACGGTGCAGGTTGGGGTGGCGGTGTACCGGTGGTCACGCGTTTGCTCTGCACCACTGCAGCTTCCAAGCTTTTGTTTTATTATAGATTATATATATACCTAAATTATTTATATACATATACATACATGCATGAATGCATATATATATATATATATATACTAATAAAACACATACTTTATAGAATTTACATGGATCGTATATACATATTGTCGTCTATATGGTATATTGTGGAACAAGCGGCGTGCATATAATAGCTATACGTGTAACGAATTGATAAATGTATAATTCGTTGATTTATTGTCTCTCGTATACACGTATATACTATATATATATATACTATAATATTTTTTTACGCGCGTCTTTTGACACGGTATAACATATTTTCTTTCTTCTTTTCTATATCTGATCGTTATACTATATACTATATTATATCCTTTCTTTTTCTTTCGATTTAAAGTATAATCATAATTAATTATAATAACAATACAAAAAAAAAAAAAAAAAAAAAAAAAAAAAAAAGAAGAAAACTGAAGCATTATAAACACTAATAATATAAATTGACTGAAAGTTCCTATATATATTAGGGTGTTTCATTTTTAGGTAATATTTTTTTTTTTTCGATGGCATACCAGAGAATCTTATACTTTATAAAAAATAAAAAATTTTGCCACCTGGTAAAAGGTTTTAGGTCTAATAGTGGCTTAGCTCATTCAAAAATTCGATTTCCCACCTAAATAACACAGGAAAATTTTTTTTTTTTTTTTTTTGTTTAATTGAATTTTTCGTTGTTAAAAATTTTTTTTTCGAAAAAACCTTCGTATAGCTTTTGAAGGAAATTAAATTCTCTACAAAAATGTCTCTGTGGTCGAAAACCGTACAACCAGTAGTTTCGGAGTTATAGCGCGTGAAACATGAACAATTTTCGCTTTTTTGTAGAGGATAAAATTCCCTTGTTTTTGAAAAATATCTCGATAATTTGTGGAAATACGAAAAAAAAAAAAAAATGTAAAAATTGGTTTGTTCGATCGACTATATCTCGGCAAATATTAACAATACAGAAAAAAGTTTCGAATGAAAAATATAGGGAATTTTATCTTCTACAAAAAAGGTCCTTACAATTTTTAACGTAAAACTCACCGTTTCCGAGATATTTGCAAAAAAGCGTTTTTTCAAGATACGCGGCTAACGCTCGCGGTTTCGGACGACACAAACTTGGTTTCATACTTAGGGGACACTCTTTGACATAATCCAATCGAAAAATCAATTATCAGGATTTTTTTGCGGAGCGAATGTCTTAAAATTCTGGACTAATATACATGCGATAGAGATGTACGATTATTTATCTCCGCGCGATCGCATATCGCGCTGATATTCCGTATCGTATATTATAAGATTCTGTTCTCGTTTTTCTTATTATGTGTGAGCGTGTGTATGTATGTATAAATTTTTTCATACTTTTTATCGCTGTTTTGATAGTTTCTTACTTCTTCTTATTATCTCTTTCAACATCTTTCTGCTATATATTCGTTATACCTTAATTAAATATATACAGCCGCCACTCATCGGTATATAAACATATAAAAATTTTTCCTGCTCATATATACAAAATATATAAAACTGTGCCGATATGTCGCGTCAATAATGCTATAAGGTCGTAAGCGCCAAAAAATTTTTTTTTTTTTTTTTTGCTGATATGCCCAAACGATGTTATATGGCACGAAAAAGATTTTGCCACCAAAAACACGAAATTTTTTTTTTTTTTTTTTTTTTGGCGCTTACGACCTTATGGCATTAGTGACGCGATGTAAGTATGCATTGGTTGTTGCAAAAAAAAAAAAAAAAAAAAAAATAGTGCTCTGAGAAAATATTACCCGCTAAATTTGAATCAATTTCTGCATATTATTATATACATCGTTATTATACTTATGATTGAATACTGATATATGCACATGACTTTTATACAACCTATATATATATATATATATATATATATAATCGCACGATCTCGCTGCTCCAGCTCTTCGATATCCTTAAACAGATTTTCCCACACTTTCTCCAATTCCGGTCAATATATAAATATATAAAACGATCTATTTTATGTATTATACGTATAGGTATACTATATTATTGTTACTGCAGATAATAATGGTTTTTTTTTTTTTTTTTTTTCTAACATTTTTTTCATCATGAAACCCTTATATATATATTCGTTCAACGAAATCAAAATTATATTTCAACGAGGAAAAATTCGCCCCGATGATCGTAGTATTTTTTTTTTTTTTTTTTTTTTTGTTGTTCTTTACATACATTACATTACATTATATACCCGTCTATACCTATATACCTACTGCATTATGCGGGGAGTAAATTAATACGTTTACTCCTGTCTTTTGCGAACGCGGGTGATAATTATCACGATCTTGAGAAAGAGAGACTCGTTTCAAGACTTGTTGCGCTGCAGCCGCGGTTCGCTTTGCGGGTTCTGAAACGTATATAGGTATAATATATATATATTTATATATACATATATATATATATATATAGTAATATGTTGTCGTAAGGTGTCAGTTCTCGCAAAAGTCAAGTATTTCCACATATATGTACATATAGGTATATATATATAGTAAAAGGATTTTATTCATCTTCATGCGCGCTGCGAGTTTAGTATAGTATTCGGTTTGATCTCAGGCTTTAGATAGGTGATATATATATATATATATATATATATATATATATATATATATATATATAGTATATATTTTCCGCGCATATATATTTAATTAAAATCAGCCGCGTATATAGGTACTATATAAATATAACATATATGTACATACGTCACAGTGAGGAGCTTTGTCTGATAAAAACGAGTTTAACATAAGTATATACATAATCAAGTAATTTATGAAATATTTTTACGAAATTTATTTACCTATTTAAAAATTGAAAAAAAAAAAAAAAAAAAAAAAAAAAAAATTGAAAATTATTTCTCATCCCTATACTATATACTATTTATATTTTTTGATCAATTTTTATTATATACTACTACCTATATATTATTTCATATATAATATTATATATGCTAATACATTTTTAATTTTTCTTATATTCATTTCTTCATTATTGAAGTACTATATTAAGTAAGTACTATTTAGCTGTGTGGCCTTCAGATTGATAAGAGTTTTTAAATAAACCTTGTCAACGCATCTATCGTTATAATATGTAATTAATGTATGTACATATTACAGTCAGATGAACTTCCTAATCTGAAATCATAAAAAAAAAAAAAAAAAAAAACAAACACAGCGAGAATGAAGAATTATGCATAAAATCGACTTTGGAGGCTCACACAAGTGCGGCGGTTGAAACCACAGCCAAACTACCTGAAGGCCTTTTGAAGAACACTAAATTCTCTGTAAAATGAGTCTTAGATGAGAACAATCTATCGAAATGCGGCTGAGTTGTGCGCGACTAAAGAAAAAGTTGTAATGTTCACATGCTTTTAGCATGGAAAAACTTAAAAAGAAGAGCGCGAGTATACTAGAATCGGAATTGAGAGCCAAAAATTAGACAGGATTCCCCTTTCGACGTCTACAACAAGATTTTCAATGGGGAGTTGCAAAAAAAAAAAAAAAAAAAAAATTGTCGTTTTAAAAAAAAGCACCCTGATACATATATACATCTGCGTAAAACTTGTTTCTCGCTAAACATATGTTATTATAAAAATAGATAAATGCGCAGAATCATATATAATATAAAAATAAAAAATAAAGAAAATATAAGAATCTATATAATTTAGTCTTCACAGTTAATCTTCAAATCGTATTTATGTATATAATGTACTACAGCTATATCGAGTTGAAATCTATTCATATACCATCATATACATATTATAAATATTATTTGTTCCAATACTACTATTATATATAATACCCCCGCCTACTATTATCACACTATATCTTTTACACGGCGGGGTTAGATAAATGGATAGATATAGATATATATATACATGAATAGATAGATAAATAGATAGATAGATAGATTCCTATAAAGTCAAAGCGCAACGGTGCAGTGGCGTGGGGTGCGCGAGGAAGAAGACTTGCTTATATTTAGCCTGTTGGTAGACACAAAACGACGCGCCTGGCCGACTGGTCGTACACCGACTTCTCGCCTCTTCTTCTGTGGCTCGCGACCGTCACCGCCACCTCCACCTCCACCACCACCACCACCACCACCGTCGTCGACGTCCACGTCTTTCCCTCGCTCTTCTCTTTCTTCTTCTTCTTCTTCTTCTTCTTCTTCTTCTTCTTCTTCTTCTTCTTCTTCTTGAAGTTTTGTTTCTGCGCACGGTATGGGTTGCGGCTGCGAAACAACCCCGCGCATATCTCTGTTATTCGTGAATCTAGAATTACCGCTTACCTATACTATTATACTACGTAGGTACTACGCCTCGCGTATTCTTACCTTTTTTTTTTTTTTTTTTCTTTACTTTTAATTTTCAGTTATTTCACAGCCGTTTTAACTTTTTTCTTTTGGTTTTTTTTTTTTATTCTCTGTTTTATTTGTTGTTTCTTCTTCTTCTTCTTCTTCTTCTTTCGGTTTTTTTTTTTTTTTCTTTTTTTTTTTTCTTTACCCACATTTTTTACTCGTTGAACGCGTGCGTACAGCCAAGGTCACGAGGCTGCAATACGGGTAACGAAACGAATTCATCCTATACATAGGCTTACTGCGCTGCATGCTTTCATTTCATATTTTTTTTCATCAAATTTGCCGAAACATTTCATCATTTTTTTTTTTTTTTTTATTTTTTTTCAATTTTTTTCTTTCTTTTTATTTTTCATAATTAATTTAACAAAATTTCTTACAATTCGCGTTTACCTAGTTTTCATCATGAATTGTATATGCGCGATGCGCTAAATATCTAACGATAAATAACGCATTGTTTTTATAAATTCCCTTGGTAATTGCCAAGGTTTAAAATTAAACATGAACTGCTGCAGTCTCACAGATCTCTCTACATACCGTCACGTATTTTATAAATCTACATAACGCCAGTTTCAGTTTTCTATTTCACGTTTTATATACACATATATATATATATATATATAATATACATGTTTTTTTTTTTTTTTTATCTAATGTGTTTATACGATTTTTTTTTCGCTACATTCTAGAATTATACGATATTTTTACGAAAACACATATATATGATTCAATTGCTAAAATTTTAGCAATAATTATTCAATTTTTTATAACATTGTCACATATATATATATATAATATACATGAAGACTTCTTGTCGTAAAATATCCGAAAATATCTCTTGAAATTCGCGATAACGCGAAGGTAAAGAAGAAGAAGAAAAAAAAAAAAAAAAAGAATCATTCCAGAATACATAGTATACTGCATCGATCTCGATAAATACAGATAAATGATAAATTGCATATCTTTGTATTGTATATCTATAGGGGCCTAAATTTATTGCCGCAGACACAGCGTGCAGTGGGCTGTAACGTAAATATATGTATACGATTGTCAAGCTTCTTCTTCTTCTTCTTCTTCTTCTTCTTCTTCTTCTTCTGTCTAATGGTTCGCGCATGATAGTCGCGTATGCGTCCCGGCGTGGCGTGGCGCGGCGCACCCCCGATTCTTACGTCAGCGAGGACATAATGGGTCCCCCGTCCCCGGCGATACATCAGGGTGGGGCTGGTTCAACAGCGTTGCGATGCCCGAAGCGGAGCATTGCATTGCATTGAATTGCATTGCATAGCCATAGACATACAGTAAATACAGCCTCCTTTCGCCTCCTCATCGTGTCGCGGCATATAACACAGAACTGAAGAGGCAGTATCTGTATAAGAAAGCTACGGTGAGGGACTCGCGCGAAGGGGCACACGAGGGGCCCGAGAAAACAACGCGCGACGTTAGACGTTCGGCGTTCGGCGTTCGACATTGTATGCAGATCTCGGCGAGAACACGCGAAGCGCAATTGACCTCCAAAGAATGCGCTGCAGCACCGAGTCGATGCAGAGGCCCCTACGCTCTGTACCTACCTACCTATTCTATACATCCCTCGGATCTGTTCGAAAGGCTGCCCCCGATAAACGACGACATCCTCTTCTTATTCTTCACTTAATATTTTTCTTGTTCTTGTTCTTGTTCCATGTTCTTATTTTTATTCTTATTCTCATTCTTATTATTCTTTTTATTTTACGCCGAGCATAAAGACTCGTGTCTACGTTGTGCCCCCGGCGTCTTCGAAGGTTGGGCCCTTGTTTTCCAAGTCGTATACCGGTATATACCGCGCACGTCCACGCGTGTACTATATGTTTATTTATAAATAGTTACACACACGTACATATCCGGGTGTCGTTACAAATATATCGCTGATACAAATCTGAGAATTAGTCTGTATAAGATATCGACCTATAACGATTATTCAATCGATTTATTTCTTTCTTTATATTTTATGTCATTTTCTCTTTTTTAAATCATATTATAATAATATTACAATTATTATTCATTCATTTATCATTCGATATTTATATAGTTAATTATTAAATATATGAATATTCAATATATTGATTTAAATATAAACTTATCAAGATATGATAATATATTTTCACATATCGCTGATATGAAAATTAATTTTCTTTAAATATTTATCATTCTATATATATATAATAATAATACGAAAGAAAAATGTTCTGATTCCTATATTATATTATAGTATAAATATTCTAATACATATATATATATATATATATATAAATTGATATCAATATATACAAAAAACAGAAATGTTAATTTGTCAGTCTTTAATTACAGTGATAATCTTTGAACTTTTTCAGTGTATACTGTATATAATATTATATTATATATATATAGGATTGCAAATCTTGAAATAAAATCTTAACACACTTACCGCAGATACGAGAATATTACTCGAGAATTTTTTTCATCTTCGTATAGTAATAATAAAAAATTATCATATCATATATATATATATATATATATATATATATATATATATAGGTGATTGATATAAACATGATTGATAAATTTTTATTTCGCTTGAAATACATACATAGATGAAAGTATATATATAAATTTTGCGCGTTATTATTATAATTAAAATCGTGATGATGATGATGATGATATGAAACTGTATTAAATTACACAAGTTCATGAATGACAGTGCGAGATTATTCAGCGACATCCCACCTCCCTCTCTTTCTCTCTTCTTCTCTCTGTGCGCACATATATATATATATATATATATATATATATATATATTATTATAATTTATACGATATGTTAGATGTAAATAAATTTATTATATAGTACATAGGTGTATGTATGTACAATGTACATAGTACATATCTAGGTGGGTAGAGTCGTGCGCATAGATATATAGGTATATAATATTATTTAGTATATAGGTAGTTTATATATATAATATATATATCAACGATTCCGCGTGACTTCGTAACCTTTAGAAAAAAAGCCTTATAGTATTATATCGCGTCACTAATGCCATAAGGGCATAAGCGCCAAAAAAAAAAAAAAAAAAAAATCTCGTGTTTTTGGTGGCAAAATCTTTTTCGTGCCATATAACATCGTTTGGGCATATCCACAAAAAAAATATTTTTTTGCCGCTTACGACCTTATGGCATTAGTTACGCGATATAGTGTTGATATCTCGCGCGTTTCAAATTCTAGTCACGTCAGAGACGCATTTTTTTTTTTTTTCTACCAAGCAATTCAAATGTTATTCGATTATATAAATAAGAGAAAAAAAAAAAAAAAAAAAAAAAAAACTCAAAAACTAGTTTTTTCTTTTTCATTTCTTTCTATACTATAAATTCAATCGTTTAATCAAATATACACAGAAAGAAAGGTTAACTTGATTCAAGACAATTTTGCGGTCCAAAAATGAAGACCGAAATTTTCTCGGATCAAATCAAAAATTTTTCTCGAACCAAGAAAATTGGGACAATTTTCTTGGTTCGAGAAAAAATTTTTGATTTGATCCGAGAAAATTTCGGTCTTCATTTTTGGACCGCAAAATTGTCTTGAATCAAGTCAACCTTTCTTTCTGTGTATATATATCTGACGGAGGAAAAAGAAATAAAAAAAATGTACTATATAAGAAAAGAAATTTATAATTATTATCTAGGCGCCATGTGAGATAATATTAAAGCCTGTAAAAACTAATATGGCGACACATTTCTCGGCTTTGTAGTAGGTATAATATCATACGCGATATGTATATCGTAAAATGTGTATGCGTGTGTGTGTGTGTGTGACTTTGATAACTTGGAGGAAGCGGTTCCGTATATATAATATAATATATATCTACCTACGCGATGCAATGAACGAATGTGTATGCATCTTTCTACTTATATATATATATATATATATATATATATATATATATACTACATATATATACTGCATGTAGTACCTATACGCGTCTCTTCTTCTTATTCTTATTCTTCTTCTTCTTCTTCCCCTTTCATATATATACCTACTTCTTTCATATCTTAGTCTGGATCTGTAACAGCAGTGGGCATATCGAGTTGCGGCGCCAACTCTCTCGCCACGCCGTTTTACCTTCGATTAACGTATATAAGTATATATATATATATATATATACATATATATATAATACACCTACCTAAGTTGGTTGGGGACCGCGTTATTGAATAAATTTCTTATTTATTTATTTATTCATTTATTTATTTATTTATTTATTTACTTATTTATACGCTATTTCGCAGATCTTTATATAAATCTACCTATATAATATATATATTATATACGCAATTATATTCAAACTTTATATAGGGCTCGGCCTTATTATTTCGCCGGTAATACTATTAGTAATATAATAATGTTGCATGATCGCATCGATGTTATAATTTTAAGTTTATATATACGTCCGATCAATGACTCGATCAGTATTTAATAGCGCTGACAAAATTGGATCTGTATTATACATTAATTTATGTTACATAATTATATTATGACGGGAAGTTAGATAAATTAATATATATAAACATATCTATATTATAATAAGAATAAGAAGATCATTTTAACCAGATATATATATAAATACATTTTTATTTATTTATATATAAAAATGATGTATTATATTACAGTTCATCGTATATTATGTATATAAATATATATATATATATATATATACTATATATAAATATAATTCAAACTTTGGAAATTCCGAGTCTAAAGATCGAATTAGCGCGTTGAAAGGGGGATCCGGTTCCCTGCTGGTACAGTCAAATCGTTCGAGACACCGAAACACGAGCGAAACATCTCGGGACCATCAACTGCAGTGGAGAGAGCATCGCTTATTTCTAGCGGCACGGGCCACTGCACTACCCCCACCTTAAAACTTCTTCTCGCCACGTTCTGTCTTCGTTTTCTTCACATTTTATCACCGCGTTGCAGTTTTTATTCAGCTTATTTATTTATTTATTTATTTATTTATTTATTTATTTATTTTATTCATAATAATCTGAAAATTTACCTTTATTTAAATATAACACGCAGTATAATATAATATATACCTAGTACATATTAATTTTGAAGAAATATTTCCGAGATTTTGAAAATCAATACATTTTTCTCTAATCTGATGTTTTTTTTGTTTTTTTTTTTCTTTCTTTCTTTCTTTCGTTCTTTTTTTATAATTGAGATTAAATCCGAGATCTAAGATCGGTTTCCCTTTTTTTTTCCTCGATCCCAAAGATATTATTTACAAAAATTGTACTTTAAATTGCCAAATTCTCAGTCTCCTGGCATGTCTCTTCTCCGAAATGAAAGTTTCAATGTTGAATTAAAACTCAATTTCAAGTATAATACGTGAAATCTGCACTCAGAAACAGAAATGTAATCATAAGTGTTTCAATGCATTCGTCTAATTTCACTATTATTATTAAATTTTATTGAAAATACTTAATTGAACTTTGTCTCTTGACATTTACCTCAGTCTCCTGCCACATCGAAACACCTTAAAATTAGGATGAATTAGCATATATAGCGCGCTGTTGCTCTATTTAGGTGAATAACCGATGTCAAGTTGGCTTACGATCGCTGGTATTCGTTTCGGTTTGTCGATTGTTCAGTCGACACGATGAATTATGTGAGTGAGATTGTGTCGCGGCCAGTCAGATTCTCAGTATCCTGGTACGCGTTTTCGTAAATAATATATTTTTTAGGTATTTATTATTACATTTATAATTTATAAATACTTAGGATTCAAATGTCGAATTGCATAATTTCATCGTTAAACGTTGTATTGACGATTTATTAGCTAAAAAGTAAGAAAAACCTCAGTCTCCTGGCCCAGTAAATAGGTAATTCGAAACTGGTGATTGGTAAAAAAATAAGGAACATGGAATATTTTCAGGGCTGATCGGGGGGTGTCTCCTGATACTAAATCCAAAATGGCGACCTCTTATCGTTATCAGGGTCGACACCATCTTGGATAACACTTTTCAATCTATATTTCGCAAGCCATCGACTTTACGAGAAAATGTATTGAAATCTTTTTTATGAATTATCAAATTTCCCATCTTTTTTATTAGTAACTTTTTTTTGTAACATCAATGTTTTCCAAGTTATAAAATTTACAAAACTATTAACGACTATAAAATTCTTGTATCTTATTTTTTTTGACTGCCCCGTTTTAGATAAGTACAGGAAAGACCTAAGCTAGAACTTAGGCTACTTGTGTAACCTCATATGCAAAAAAAAAATGTCGTGCCGAAAATGATCCGATTTTCGTCCTTCTTGAGTAGAACCACCCATATATGAAACCTTTTGATTTTTATATTCTCAGGGGCAACTATCGCTATATATAGAACAACACCGTGTAAGTATATATATATATATATATATATATATATATATATATATACACACAGGTATATGTAAAATATTTATAACTTGTGTATATATATATATATATATAACCCATATGTACTTGAATATACATGTATCATATCATATACTAATATATAATGAATAGTCTCGCTCGCCAAAGTGTCTTCTCTCTCTCTTTTTTTTTTTTTTTTTTTTTTTTTTCTTTCAAATTCTCATATATAATCAATATATTTTTGGTTAAAATTTTTTGTAAAATAGGAAAAGAAAAATAATAATAATAATAATAATAAATATAAAAATATAAGACAAGAAGTTGCGCATTACTAGTATATATATATATATATATAATGGTCGAAATAAAATGTCTATTCAATTTCTGTCTATTCGCTATATACTATACAGTCTGAAACGCTCTTATATATATATATATATTATATTTAAATCTTGAAAGAAATAAATTTGAGCAAAAAAAAAAAATAAAAATAATGAGAAAAAAAAAAAAACATTATTTATTTATATTATTATCTAGCACTGTCATTATTTTATTATAATAGATCGCGAGCGGATGCGTAGGTATATATATATATATATATATATATAGATATATATTCATCTTCGCTGGATTTGAGATCTACGAGGGCGTCGTAGACCGCCGCCAGACAACTCGGTCTCGATAATCTAGTCGAGTCTTCGAAAATATCTAAGATCTGAGTTCGTCAGAAGAGCTTACGAGTCAGCGAGATATATTTATATATAACCGCGCATAACGTGTTTAGTAAAAAAAAAAAATAAAATAAAATAAATCAAAAAAATAAAATAAAAAAAAATTATGCGTGTATAATGGCTGCAGTAATCTAGTCTATATACATATAATTGTATATACTATATATCTATGTACATACTCATAATATAAAATAAAAAAAAAAAAAAGAAATGAATATAAGGTAAATGAGAGAAAAGCGAGAAATCTAAATAAAAGAAAATATGAAAGAAAAAAGAAAAAAAAAAAAACATGAACGGACGTGGCAGCGGCAGCGACGAAGGTTAAACTTCGGTTACGTCAATGTTGCAGCATGCTTTAGAACCCTCTACGAGCGTGTAGAAGCTACGGGTACTATACGGACGGCGGGATCGTGTGGTGATGATGCAGAGCTTTTACTTGGCGACTAAACTTAGCATCATCTAAAGATATACGCGGCTGCAAGTAAGCGGCGCGCTACTAACGAACGCGATTCGCGTAAAGTTTCTATGCGCGGGTTGATTTTTCACCCTCGCAAATGCTCCCAAGTCGCGGAGCTTTATCTACCTACTACTACTACATATACGCGCGGGACTGTGTTACGTACGTCCCTCTTCGAGGCTATCCGCGCCTATCTCGTCTCGTCTCGTTGTGGTCGCGGTCGTATGCGACACAGGAATAACAGCGCATATATAGGGACGATGCGAGGAACCAATAGAGAGTAGGTATAGGAGTAGTAGGTAGTTATAATCTTCGTTCTTCGCGCGAGACCCGGCGTCGCGGTCGTATTATTCAAAAAAAAAAAAAAATTGCGTTGGGTCGTGCGTCGCCTAGTGTTCGTGTCGTTTCGTGTCGCGTCGCGTCGCGTCCCTCGGCGTCTGGTCCCGACCGAATAGAATTGCGTAAGTGTCGCTAACCGCCCGCGCCGTCGCGTCGAGCTGCTTGCACACACCTGGTAGCCGTCCCGACGCTTCGTGATAGACGCCGCGGCGCTGCTGCTTACTTCTATCTTTCTCTCTCTCTCTCTCTTTCTATCCCTCGATCTATCTTTCTCTCTGTCTCTCATATATATATATATATATATGTATTCACCCTACCTCTCTATATAAATTTTATTTTAGATTAGCTATACCTACGTTCGTTCGTTCGTTCGTCGGATCGTCGCGTTAGCTATATAGAAAACGGATAGACCTATACGCTGTACGTTCTATAAAAAAAAAAAAAAAAAAAAAAAACACATGTGTTATAATATAGATATATATATATATAATATTATGTATATTATAAAATAATCGTTTTCCATTTTATATATATATAGAAAAAAATATATATTATACTAATTTCATTCAAGTTTATATTATAAGATGTAATATTGAACATTTATTGTTTAAAATATATAATAATATTGTTTGATTAATTATCTGTACCTTTTCGACACTTACTTTTTATTATATTCTTATCTTTAGACTTTGGCTCGTGCCTTTATACGTTAAACAAAAAAAAAAAAAAAAAAGATCCGAACGATTATTAGTTCGTGGAAAAAGCTGATAATTATTACCTTGCGAAATAATTTGAGAACGTGTTGAGAATAATATTTATTGACGATATAAGATATGATGTATAGTATAAAAAATGTTTGATGAAATAATTGATCCAGATTTCGTGAAATGGTAACAGTTTCAATTTGCATTTTGCATTTTGTACTTTTAGTGTTATAAAGCTATCTATATACTAGTATATAGACGCATATATGTATATTATATATATAGATAGATGCGTGTGGACGTAAGAGAAAAAGACACGTTTAAAGGGGTGGTATAGAAGCTGTAGCGGACAAGTCCCTCGGGTATTTGCATTGCACGACGTTCTAGTCACACAACATCAGTGCAACGACCTCCTTCCTCTGCACGTTCGAGAGTTGACGCTCTCTCGCGCGAGTAGCGAGTTGTAGTACTATATAGAGAGATGCGTTTACTAGAGTCGTATAACGTACATTACGCATACACACACACATATATGTGTATATATAAATTTATAAATGTATATATATATATCGCGTCACTAGTGCCATAAGGTCGTAAGCGCCAAAAAATTATTTTTTTTTTTGCGGATATGTCCAAACGATGTTATATGGCACGAAAAAGATTTTGCTACCAAAAACACAACATTTTTTTTTTTTTTTGTCGCTTACGACCTTATGGCATTAGTGACGCGATATATGTTATACCTATATACCGCTCTCTGTTACAATCTTTTTTTATTCTTATCATCGCTTCTTACACGGTATGTCAAGTGAGGCTAAAATTATTGGCTTTATGGTGCTATTATATCGCGTCACTAATGCCATAAGGTCGTAAGCGCCAAAAAATTATTTTTTTTTGCGGATATGCCCAAACGATGTTATATGGCATGAAAAAGATTTTGCCACCCAAAAAAAACGAAATTTTTTTTTTGGCACTTACGACCTTATGGCATTAGTGACGCGATATGCCATGCCGATCCGCTGATCTAAAGAAATTTACCCCAACGCGTATAGTTACGCTATTATGGCTATAATACCTATATTGTACCAGCTACTAGTAGAATACTTTCGTGTAATACGTTTTTTATTTTATTTTATTTTATATGGTATATTTTATACTTATTTTTTTTTTTTTTTTTTTTTTTTTTTTTTTATACATTTAGTATATACCTACTACGTACATATCTCTTACAGACGAACTGCAAATATTTATACGATTATAAATATAGTACCGTTGCTGCAGATGTCTACAAACATATACATAATATTTATTATTATATTTACTATACCTATATATAAAAAAAAAAAAAAATTAATATAAATAAAAAATAAAATAAAATTGCAATCAATAACTATTTATATCAAGTAACTAAACCGAGTCACGGATTCTCTACGGTATATTTTATCTCGTTTTGCTCTTGGCCCCGTTATAGTATATTCGCGCTGATCTTAACGTGATGCTGTACAGTACATCTATATATGCAATATGCATATGTAGTATGTCTCTATACTCGTGCCATTTCATTAGAATATTGGTATACATATACTAAATCATAATCTTTTCCTTCGGTGAATCGTCTTTGATTCCGATAAGAGAATGAGGGTGGATATGATGAAAAAAAAAAAAAAAAAAAAAAAAAAAAATGGGAACAAAAAAACAAAATAGTATATTGTGTACCAAGGGGTTTTTTTAGACCGAGTGTGGAATTTGTAGTACGAGTAGCTAGTGTAAATAGTATAGTGTCTAATTATTTTGACAAGGCTACATAAATTTCCGTCTATATTATATAGATAACACGTCAATTAGAGCCAAATAAATAGTACCTAGCTGACTGCAATGAGTGAGAATTGGTATTCTGAAAATTACAATTATGAATAGAAGGAGGCGAAGTCTCAGCTGATTTAAGCTACACCCTTTTCGGACCCCGGATAGAATTCACTCTGTATATTTGCAAGGTATCCAGGGGGCGCGTAACATTCATTTCAAAATTCTACGAAATAAGGATCACCATGATATGGATATTTGAAATTCTGCATAAAATAAATGAAAAATAAATTTTAATTTACGAAATTATTTTTCCTCATTGCACCATATATAGTTCAATCATTGGTCAATTTCGCGATTTTAGTTTACGAAATATATTGACTAACTTTTAAGACTCCGATAATATATAGATATTAGTATATCGTGTACCAAGGGTGTAAAGTGGGCTTTTTTAGACCGAGTGTGGAGTTTGCAGTACGAGTCGAAGGCGAGCTAGCACGAGTCGAAGTCGAGTGCATCTGTGAGCCGAAGACGAGTACTGCATCTACACAAGGTCAAAAAGCCCACTTAGCCCTTGGTGAACATAATATTTTTTGTAAAAGCACGATTTTCGCGTTTTTTCTTCATTGTTAATAATTTTGTTGAAAATATTGAAGAATAATTTAGCGGGCGTTTTCAGTTTATTATTTCCCGCCTATGCTCGATGTAGCGGGCGATAATAACTCGAAAACGCTCGCTCGTCTGAAAACTATCACTTTAGGCCCGCTTAATGGGTAAAAAAAAAAAAAAAAAAAAACGCGAAAATCGTGCATGTGTTACAATAAATATATAATTATATACTAGGTATACGAAAAAAAATAAATAAATAAATAAATAAAAAAACTTTAAATACAAATGATAGAATTGTCCGTGTAGGTATTTATTGTTGAAAGTTTTACATTAGATATAACACGAAGACATATATATGTTGCTTGTAACCGCATATATGATGATAATATCGTATTATATGCAAGACGTATCTTGAAAACTAGTCCCCATTGAATAGCAAGCAAGTATATAGGTATAGGTATACCTATATGTATTATAGCCAACCGGGCCACGCACGCCGGTCACTTTGT
Organism: Tenthredo mesomela; assembly: GCA_943736025.1. NCBI lineage: Eukaryota > Metazoa > Arthropoda > Insecta > Hymenoptera > Tenthredinidae > Tenthredo > Tenthredo mesomela. The sequence continues at coordinate 25,192,756 of OX031017.1, read as the reverse complement.
CGCTACAACTACGCATCTGTGTAAATGTATACCTATGTAGTAGCTAGTAGGAAACGGTATATTTTTTATTCATTACGTTCTTATTCTGAGAACGACAATATTTCCGATTTTCCAGAATCTCGCACAATATACATATTTTAACGTATTTTCAAGCAATCAACCGCAAAGGATCAACCCATGCACTCGCGTAATGGTCAGTTCTTATAGGGCTGAAGATTTCTGTATATAGATTCCAAGGATTAAAAAAAAAAAAAAAAAAAAAACAAAAAATGAAAACTTTGACAAATTTTATCAAATTTGTAGGAAATTATTTCATTTTTGACTATAGGTATAATTTATACACGCAAATGCATAAATAATTTTACAAATCATTTTACTTAATCTGTATATATATATATTTTAATATATAATTTATTTCCAATTATTATTTTATTTTATTTTTTTCAATTTTTTTTTTTGTTTTTTTTGTTTCAGAATGTATGTTTGGAAAACAGATTCGCGAGCTGGGTTCGACATGGTACGCAGATCTCGGGCCACCTTTTGGCGTTATGTACTGCATAAAGTGTGAATGCATACCGGTAGGTGATTTAAATAATTTTTCTAATCTTTTGTCAATTTTATTTATATTTATTTATTTATTATTATTATTATTTTCTCTTCACATTTCACGGATTATTTTTTATATATTTTTTATATATTTTTTATATATTTTTTTATATATTTATACAGTTGATTTTAAGGTATGCATGGTAGCGCGCTGACACGAGACAGAGTAAAACATATCACATTTAAGTAAGTTGGAAATTATTATCCGCTGGGTCAAAATCTTTACGTACCTGCGTAATAAAAGTCAATTTTTTTTTTTATTTTCATTTTTTTTCTAATTTTTTTTATATAGCTCTGCTAAGAATTCCCAGAAAAAAAGAAAGAAAGAATCTTAAAAAATATGTTGGCTATGCTGACGCATATATATACTAGAGTCAAAAGTTATATCGTCCTGTGATAAGGATCACTATAGAGACTTGAATGAGCAAGTACCTTCCGAAACGGTTGTGTTCTAGCCAGGGCACGAGCCGTTTTATACTAATTTGAATAAATATATATAGTACCGCATATGTATATATACCTATCTAGTATCAGTGATTATATAAATCATTTTGAAATGGTCGAAGAATAATAATTATCCAGAAAAAAAATTGAAAAATTGAAAAATTGAAAAAACTGTTTTATAACGGACTAAAAAATAAGAATTATCGAAGAAAAATAATATTTACATGGTCATAAATAATAGTAAATCAATAAATATTATAATCAGTCAGAAAAAATTACTTAGTTATTGTTTTATCACCTGCATTATACCTATATATCGATGCCGTAGGAATATCAATTTCATTCGCAAGTTTGCTCTCTTGTATTTCAAGAGGTAATAACTCACGCGGCTGTCTCATTAAGATAATACAGTGCCATATATCGTTGGATATACTGTGTGCAGTATTGCATTCTCACTGCGAATTTCTCTTAACGTATAATAAATCGAATTAAGAAATATGATCAAATCTAAGCAGGCATTTTTTATATTCGAAATTTACAATTTTTTTTTTTTTTATATTCGCGATTTTATCAATCGATGATTAGTAGAGGTCGTTATAATTAGCACTCAATCTTATTGAAACTGAAATGATTTTATACCAAACCTAATTCCACATCAAATCTATACTCAGTCTTTTTTTTATATTGATTAGGTATACCGAGTATTTTCCATCAGCTAACATACGATAATTATTTTGTTAATCAAGAAATTACTTTGTTTTTGCTTTTTGAACGAGAGTAGGTACACTGAGCCAAAAAAAAAACTTGATTCAAGAAAATGCATAATTGATGGCTCCTTAGAGAATATTTACTAGTCTCAAAAATTATTTTTTTACTTCAAGTTCACAATTACTCTAAACAAGTACACGTACTTGTAAATATAATAAGTAAATATTCTCTAAGGAGCCATCAATTATGCATTTTCTTGAATCAAGTTTTTTTTTGGCTCAGTGTAGATATAACAACATATGTAATGCTATGAGAATTGTATAATCTAGTATATAAGTAGTAGTAGTGAGAATGTGAGAAAGACATTCCTATATTCATGGTGACATTAGGTATAAAGTATAGGAACAATCGTCATATTGAAAGTATATGACACAACTACTATATGAGTATGAGAAAATTTACTATAAATTTTTCTCCGTGTAGTAAGAATAAGGTAAGTTATAACGGATGAGAAAGGGTATTCCCCAATAATTCTAAGGAAAAGTATTTATCTTACGATATATATTTATTCTCTTTCGTAAGGAAGACTATACTCGCGGGCAATTAAACCGTATGGTGTGGGCCGAAAACGCGTGGACGGACGTCCACCCACGTGTGTACATTGTTACGTGGGCGTCGTCGTTGACCGAAGAGTATTGCGGGTCGATATATATGGAAGTATATATCTCGATATATATATAGGTATATAACGAAACGTTAAACAGTATATACCAATACATATATATATATATACATACATACTCCGTAAAGAAAATCTCTCCGACTTCTCTTGCGTATACATAAATACATACATTATGTAGATATCCATATGCATATGTACCATATATGTTCACACGCATATATATATATATTTATATATGTAGCTACATACGGTATAGACGCGTATCGGCGATAACCCGATCTCACGTGTTTCTCCTGTTGCACCTCGAAGGCGGCGGCGGCGGGCGCAAGGCGCCTACGCGAAACGAACCGCGCGTCGTCTTGACTGATAGCGAATAGCCCCTTCTTTCTTTCTTTCTCTCTTTTTCTCATTCGACTCGGACGACTTCCGGTGTCCACTTCATTCCCACGACGCCTACAATACGACCCGCCTGACCTTCTTTGGACACGAGGCAATATGCACTCACCTCCCGCATCTCGACACGAATCTTATATATATATATGCTTATAAATATATATATTTAATTACTATTTGACACACGATCGCATCAATACATATTAATATTTTTTCAAATACCTCGGATAATATAGGTTTTTTCGGGTTCAATATGTGAAGGAAAAAAAAAAAAAAAAAAAAAAAAAAAAAAAATACGTTTTCGAAAAAAAAAAAAAAAAATTTTTTGAATAAATTTTTTTTTTTTTTTCCAAAATGCATAGATTTTGTGTTATAATTGAATAATAGCCAATGCGATGTGCGCGCTATGAAAATAACACAGGCATCTGTGTGTCGCGCCTACTTTTTCTATAGCTAGCGAGCATGCGCACGAGCATAAGCGCGTCACACAAACAGACGCTTGCGTTCATAGAGCGCGCCACATTGGCTATTATTCAATTGATGATAACATAAAATCTAGACATGTTATAAAAAAATGGTAAAGGAAATTTCTATTAGATTTTTGACCAAGATTGCGACCCTGTAAAAAATTTAAATATTAGTCACGAATTACGGGACACCCATCTGTGTATACTAGTAGCTATTAGCAACGTATGAGGGATAGGGGCGGGGGGGACGGATGGAATCGTGCAGATGTTCTATTTTTAGTAACAGCAAAGGAATGACGGACGTGCTTCATGTATGTACGACGTGCTATTGATAGGATAGTTTTCCTCTGTAGAGATGAGAGAGGAGTCGAGTCTGCCATACTCCTCCTCCTCCTCCTCTTCCTCTTTCTCAGCTCTGACTCTTCTTCTCGCGCGTCGTGACTCACTATACGCGAGTTTCTACCTATACACACACGCACACACACGTATATATTATATACACATATATATATATCGTTCCTTCGGTCACAGAGAATAAATTTTTTTTTTTACGCCTTTATTGGTTCCCTTATCTTATTTCTCTTTCTTTTTTTGATTTTTGATTTTTTGATTTTTTTTTTTTTTTTTTTTTTTTTTGTTTTACTGCAAAACGTTCTTTACTCTATGCGTCTTATATACTACTCCAGATTATTACATAGTTCAATGTAAAGTAGCTTTATATATCTATAGATGAAAGTATAATGAAATTTCTTTAAATTTCTACAAACTTTAAGTGTAGTGAGAAAATATATATAGTATATATTTTTTTACATTCTTTATTTTACATTAGTGAGTGATATATATATATATATATACGCCATTTTCTCACTGTATGTTTATTTTAGTATGCCTATAGCTGCATATGAGGGGTGAATTACGCGGGATATATGTTTGACTTTTCCCGTTATATGCGTCTATAAGCTTTCTTGAAAGCTTATTGTTGTATATACGTATATACCTACGCGGTCGTGTCATAAGAAAACACGATATACCTATACATATAAATGCTGATCACGCATTACGCCAAAATTTTGGTCAAAATATTATTTGTATATAGTTCATTCCGTTCTTTCACTTTTTTTGTTTTTTTTTTTGAAATTTTATTCTATTTTTCGCACAAGTTTTACGTATAGATAAATACATATGGGGCATTCCATGCCAAATCGACCTAGTCCTGACTCTCGACCTCTCTGCAGATCTGGTCCGCGACTTTTTGTATCATTCTTCTGACTCTAAATAGCAATCAGAACTTTCTCAGATTTTCCGATCAAGGTCATCGTTATTGGCATTTAGATAGAGCCAGAAGAACGATGTAAAAAATCGCGGACCAGATCTGAGAGGTCGAGGGTCAGGAGGAGGTCGATTTTGCACATAGAATGCCCCTTTTTTTTCTTTCTTTATTTTTTCCACTTTAACGAAAAACCAAAAATATTAGAACTAAGTAGGTATACGTTAAAATTTCTTCCAATCAATTTTTCTTATTTTTTCTGTTTCAGGTACAGAAAAAACGACGTATCGTTGCCAGAACTCAGTGCAGAAACATCAAAAATGAATGTCCTAAACCAACGTGTGAAGAACCTGTCCTTATGCCAGGAAGATGCTGCAAAACATGTCCCGGTGATTACAGTAAGTTCATTTTTATTATCAGAAATATTCCTAATTAATTTTCTACATATATATATTAGGGTGCTTTTTTTTTTGAAACGACTATTTTTTTTTTTGCAACTCCCCATTGAAAATCTTGTTGTAGACGTCGAAAGGAGAATCCTGTCCAATTTTTAGCTCTTCATTCCGATTCTAGTCTCGCGGTCTTCTTTTTAAGTTTTTCCATGCTAAAAGCATGTGAACATTACGACTTTTTCTTTAGTCGCGCACAACTCAGCCGCATTTCGATGGATTGTTCTCATCCAAGACTCATTTTACAGAGAATTTAGTGTTCTTCAAAAGTGCTTCAGGTAGTTTGGCTGTGGTTTCAACCGCCGCACTTGTGTGAGCCTCCAAAGTCGATTTTATGCATAATTCTTCTTTCTCGCTGTGGGCGAATAAACAGTTAAACTTGGAGAAAAAAACTTCCGAACAATTTTGTAGGAAATTTATTTTTCTACAAAAAAGTCCAATACATAAAGTCTCTCAAACCAGTATTTCAAAAGATATAAGGACTTTGATTTTTTTAAATATAAAATTCCAACAAAATGTCAAGTTCAATATTTTCAAGTCAGTAAAACTATCTTGGGCACTTTTGAATAACACTAAATTCTCTGTCAAATGAGTCTTGGATGAGAACAATCTATTGAAATGCGGCTGAGTTGTGCGCGACTAAAGAAAAAGTCGTGATGCTCACATGCTTTTAGCATGGAAAAGCTTAAAAATAAGAGCGCGAGTACTAGAATCGGAATTAAGAGCTAAAAATTGGACAGGAATCCCCCTGTCGACGTCTACAACAAGATTTTCAATGGGGAGTTGCAAAAAAAAAAAAAAATAGTCGTTTCAAAAAAAGCACCCTAATTAGATATATATAGCAATACAATTCCGCGATTATTAGCAACGCGACTATATATTAATAACTTTATAATAATTTATTAAATTGTCATTGCACTCTGCGGTTTCATATCTTTGATAATGAAAATTCTTCGTTTATATTATTATATAGGTATACATAGGGGAAAGTGGGGCAGAATGGCCAGATGGGGCTAAATGGCCGCTGAAAAAAAAATTGACTTACTCGCATTTTCGCACCAAGGGGGATCGTATGAGACGCCTTGCAACGCGATTCCGCTGAAAGTGCTCAAAAAATTTTAGGATGGGGCTAAACGGCCACCCTAATAAAAGTAGCGAAATTGCATTTTCACGTCGAAGTGAGTGAGATAAAACTATATGCAGCGTGGTTCCACTGAAAACGATGCAAAACTGAAAGGGTGGGGCAAAGTCGCTCACCCTACACTGAGAAAAAAATATAATTGAATTAACGAAATATTTTTTTCAATAGTCGCAATTAAATATTTATTCGGAACAAATAAATTTCAATTGGTATGATTAAATATCATATGAAATTAACCGATTGTCACTCACTTCGACGTGAAAATGCAATTTCGCTACTTTTATTAGGGTGGCCGTTTAGCCCCACCCTGAAAATTTTTGAGTACTTTCAGCGGAATCCCGTTGTATGGCGTCTCATATGATCCTCCTTGATGCGAAAATGCTAGTAAGTCAATTTTTTTTTGGCGGCCATTTAGCCCCATCCGGCCATTCTGCCCCACTTTCCCCTACATACATGCAACATACATGTAGATATTATAACCGTCGTTCAAGTTCTTATTAATTATGAACGGATTAACCGCGTCGTTAGCTCCGCTTATTGACCACAATCACTCTTCCTACGTCTGTCGGTCTATTAACTAAAAGTTAAAACTAACATCAGTCTCTCTGTATAATAGAATATATACATACGTATATAATATATATATATATATATATATATATACCTATATATTGGAATATAAATTTAGCTGTCAAATTTATTTCTCTCTCACTCCACACACTATATTATAATATCTACTTACATACCTATATTCGTATCAATATCAGTGTTATTCTCGCACTGAAAAAAATTTCTTCAATTTTTAAAGGTGCGGCAACAATAATTAGTATTCGGTAAAAATTTTTTCTTTCACTTTTACAAAAGACATTTTTTTTTTTTTTTTTTTTCGAAATTTCGCGAATCCAATATATTATTGTCTGCTCCTGCAATATTTTGAGTTCATCGACATGTTTCAGTCTATATTCATTAATTCGAAAATTTGGATAAAATGCGAACAACAGAACTTTTTTTATTTTTTTTTTTTATTTTTTCAAATCGTCTTATATGTTCTCAAATGATACTATATATAACATAACATACTATATAGGTATATAATTAGATAATAATGAAGAATAAAAAAAGCTGACTAATATACCTAGAATAGATGAATAAATTTGTTTTATTGTCAGTTAATTAGTTGCGGATTATATATATATATATATAGGTAGTACCTATACATATGCAAATTATATACCTATATATGGCCGCTAAATATTTAGTCTAATTTTAATTGTTAGACATTCCAAGACAGTGCAGTGAATGAGATCTAAACAATCCCTCGTGCGGAGAAGGTATCTGCGTATACTATATATATATATATATATGTATGTATGTGCTGGAGCAGGCGCCACAGTTTAGCGCCATGGCGCCGGCTATATTACAGTATGGCGTCACATCGATTAAGCGGCGCAATCTAAATGTAAATATTAGCATATCTAATGATCAGGCAGAACGCCACAGACCCCCGACGACGACGAAGAGAGGATGAGATGATGGAAGGAGCGAAGTAAAGAGGCAGGGACGCGTTTTCTTTCTCGTTCTTGCGTTCTTGTTCTTGTTCTTGTTTATTCGCGTTCACTAGGACGTGAAAGATCGTCGTCGTTGCGTCCCGACGCGGACGCTGAGGCGCGGTCCTGCAAACCCCGCGAGAGGCTCAAGGTCGGCGTCGTCGCGCCGTAGTTCGCTATTCGCGCTGTCGTCTGTATTATTCATTCGAATCCCATTTCGCAGACGCCGAAACGAATTAGGAAAACGAGCGTTTCAATTTCACACATTTGCCGAACACCGAAGAGCAGACTATTTATATATTTATATACATATATTATATATATATAACCGCGTTGTATATCTTGAGCACTTTGAAATATATATATACCTGGTTCGAATACGAAGGGTGCCAGTTTCAGCGAAATATATACATAAATATGAAAAAAAGCTTCAACTTGATAGACTGCGATGTCTAGAGATCGTTAATAAATAATCAGCACTCAAATATGATATAAGATGCGAGGGTTTTCAATATGTATTAGATTTGTAGGTGACATTATACTCTCTTAATTTCTTGGAGTGAAAATTGCACCACTACCAGAAAAAAGTGAAATTTCACTTTAAATTGAGTGAATTTTCACTTCCTTGAATTGAAAATAGCACCAGTCCAAAAGAAGGAGTGAATTTTTCAGTCCAAAAAATTTATAGAGTACGTAGAATAAATGCCTAAAACAGTATATCTGCAGTGTACCATGATTCACAATTGCAGGTCACTACGATCCCCAAAATTCTGTATTATTTCTTAAATTCTGTTAAGGGGATCAGTACAGCGACTTTTCGAGAAATTATCATAGTCCGAGATCAATTTATTTCATAACCAAAGTTCATTTCACTTCAAAATATTTTTCTTTTTCAAAATCATGTGTCGTAAGAATTTTAGAGCACCGTTGAACCGATTCAGGTCATCTTGAATTCATTTTCTTCAGAAAACAAATCCTCATCATGTGAATGTAGGAATTTAAAAAAAAAAAAATTATGTCATAAGTTATGATCAATTTACCAAATTTGCAAAAATTATTATCACTCATTTCTTAAATAACTTGGCCAAAACGAAAATTTTTCAAAATTCCTACATTCACATGATGAGGATTTGTTTTCTGAAGAAAATGAATCCAAGATTACCTGAATCGGTAAAACGGTGCTCTGAAATCCTTACGACACATTATTTTTAAAAAGAAAAATATTTTGATGTGAAATGAACTTTGGTTATAAAATAAATTGATTTCGAACGTTATATGATAATTTCTCGAAAAGTCGCTGTACTGGTCCACGTAATCTGATTTTTAACCCCAATGTTTTTTTTTTTTTTTTTCCCCAATCATTAAAATATGTACAGATGCACATTATATATCAGGGGGTGAAAAAAAAAGCTAAAGGTGAAAAGCTAATTGAACGTCGCGTCGCGGATTTCTTTCCGCGATAAAATTCATTGATGCTTTAACAAATTGCCGTATATAATATATATATATATATATATATATATATATGTATAAATGTGTCTATATAATTTTTTTCCGCAATAAAATATCCGTCGCGATTTAATTGGGAAGTAAATTAACCGCATGATGCGCGGTACTTACCTATATATAGTACCTTCTATCGCGAAGAAAGTGCCGACTCAAGATTTAACAGCATATATATATATATATATATATATATATATATATACCTATATATATACTTAGATAATTTTTATATATATGTAAACGATTTATACATCAGCGTCATCTCTAGATGCACGTTCATTTCTTCACATTTCGTAACTGCAATAGCAATATACATATATATATATATATATAAATATATATACTATATAGGAACGGCAAAGCGCGGGCGCCGGCGTCTCAATGCCCGAGGCCATCAGCTTTCGACGATCATCATGCCTCGCGTAGTATCTATCTATCTATCTATCTAATCTATTTATCTATCCACCTACCTACCTACCTACCTACCTTCCTACTATATATGTATATGTTAGGTATTCGCAAAGAAATCTTGTACGCTTATATACCTTAACGCCAATATACCTATCGCGAGAGAAAATATACTTATATATACCTACAGTTTATGTGAAACGGGGGATATATATATATATACAGGTAAACTAAACGAGGGGGAATGCCCACCCGGTCCCATAAATGCAGGCGGCCTGCACGGTTCAAAGTGGCTTCGTGCCTTCTTTATTCTATATACGTATGTAACACATATATATATATATATATATTTATATATAGATATAGATATGTATATATAACTATACTATCTATGTACTATATTTATATACCTACATATCTATATAGTTCGTTGTCCGTTGGTTTCCTTTCTCACCCGTACATGTATATACGCGTATGTAGTACATACTAAGTTTTACATATACGTACAGGGTGTCTGCAGTACGATACGCGGTACTATAAGTACATTGAGGAAATAATTAAACTCCGCATGTGTTTTTACATATACATATTATTAGGGTGCTTTTTTTGAAATTACTATTTTTTTTTTTTTTTTTTGCAACTTCCCATTGAAAATCTTGTTGTAGACGTCGAAAAGGGAATCCTGTCCAAGTTTTAGCTCTTAATTTCGATTCTAGTACTCGCGCTCTTCTTTTTAAGTTTTTCCATGCTAAAAGCATGTGAACATTACGACTTTTTCTTTAGTCGCGCACATCTCAGCCGCATTTCAATGGATTGTTCTCATCCAAGACTCATTTGACAGAGAATTTAGTGTTATTCAAAAGTGCCCAAGATAGTTTGACTGACTTGAAAATATTGAACTTGACATTTTGTTGGAATTTTATATTTAAAAAAATCAAAGTCCTTATATTTTTTGAAATACTGGTTTTAGAGACTTTATGTATTGGACTTTTTTTGTAGAGAAATAAATTTCCTACAAAATTGTTCTGAAGTTTTTTTCTCCAAGTCCAACTGTTTATTCGCCCACAACGAGAAAGAAGAATTATGCATAAAATTGACTTTGGAGGCTCACACAAGTGCGGCGGTTGAAACCACAGCCAAACTACCTGAAGGACTTTTGAAGAACACTAAATTCTCTGTAAAATGAGTCTTGGATGAGAACAATCCATACAAATGCGGCTGAGTTGTGCGCGACTGAAGAAAAAGTCGTAATGTTCACATGCTTTTAGTATGGAAAAACTTAAAAAGAAGAGCGCGAGTACTAGAATCGGAATTAAGAACTAAAAATTGGACAAGATTCCCCTTTCGACATCTACAACAAGATTGTCAATGGGGAGTTGCAAAAAAAAAAAAAAAAATAGTAATTTAAAAAAAAATCATCCTAATACATATAGTATAAATATTCATTAATTCAGTTTTCCGATAAGTTCGACGAAATTTTTGTTTAGATTTTCGAGAAAATTCTGTAAATTTCGTTAAATATAATATTCTATCATATAGGTATAAGATTTATTCCCCGTATAAGTATAAATATAGGACTTGATTGAATTGAAAGAAAATGAAAAGAAAAGTCTAATTTTTCGATTTTTGCAACATTTTTCGGATATACTCTTTGACAGAATATATATGAACGACGAATTAAACACCCCATATATATCATGCCTACGTGCGCATATACATATATATTAGTACATAAGCTCTTATACTCCTTGATCGAGATCCTGGGAGTCCCCCCAGTCAATTGTCGATATGACGGAGCTCCATGGTCCGTGGTCGGCCAGGCGCCTCGGCGTCATGACCTCTTGGCCCCGTTGCTTCGCGCCCAACGGCCCAACTCCCACGCTTCGTACAACGAGAAAGAGATGCCGGCCAGGGTTATGCGTGTATAGAACCCACCGCCGCCGTTCTGCTGTTGTATTATATGCTATATATGCGCCTTTTGCTGTATATTGTATGTTGTATGTTGTATGTTGTGTGCTGACTGTTGGTCCGTATAGTGCGGTAGTAGTTCGAGTCTCGGAACTGCCTCGGGCCTTATACGCCTTTGCCTTAGTAGCCTTAGTATAGGGCCCAACTTAAGAACGCTGCAAACCGGAGTCGCGTGCCTTTCTCCATGCGGGCTCTTACAATTCAAGCTATGTTTGGGCATGTCTTAACACAAGAGTCGCGAGGTTCTCAAAACCCGAGAGCCACGCGACCGACTCGATCCGACACAGCATCATCTCCTCTCCTCAAGACACATTTTTCGTTATTCATCGAAGGTCTAATTTCATTAGAGTTTAAACAAAACATACCCATATAATTCTTTCACCTAATAAATTATTCTACATAATTATTATATAATGTTCACTCATAGGTTCTTTTTTTCTTATTTTTTATTTCCCCCTTTTTTTTTTTTACAGGTCCAGATATAGCGCAGGATCTTCCTCCGCAGATCACATCAGACGAAGAAGAACGCAGTCTGAAACGTACGAGTATTTCATTCTATCAATTATAATGCATGACATATTATTAAGATGATATAAATCATTTTTTTTTTGTTTTTTTTTTTTCTTTGATACGTTACATTCATCTGAGTAATCATATAGAAATCATCGTGGGGGTAACGACTCGTGAAATAGTTGGGACAGTTAGCTATGAAATGGTATGAAATTATCTTGAAATTACTGTGAAATGGGTTGAAATGGTTTGAAATGGTCTGAAATGGTTTCTAATAGTCTGAAATGGTTTGGAATGACTGTGAGATGGTATGAAATGCTTGTGAAATGCCTGTGAAATGATATGAAATAGTTGTGAAATCATATGAAATGATTTTGAAATGTGAAATAGATGGGACACACAAGTTTGAAGTGGTTACCCCCTCGGAAATCATTCATCGTATCATCATTTTCGTATAGCGTTCTTCGACGAATCTATATTACATACACTCTTATAAATGTCTATAGATATAAAATATAAGAATTTTCACGATGTGATAAATTAACATCGCATAACATAAGCTGTTTTTATTTGCGCAGACTTCGCTACTCTATTAACGGGAAAAACTTCGTTACCATTACGTCGTGACGATTTGACACCATCATCGGCTATGAATAATGCGTACAACTACATAGCAACAGGACGTTTTAATTTTCACCGTAAGAATCTCTATTATTCGTTTTATCTAAGTTCATCAACACCGCGTCCTAGGAGTATACAGTTCGTTGATATATCAGGAAGCATATTAGAGGAACAAACGATAAATCCAATCGGTGGTGTTTATCAAAATGCAACTGGTAAACTTTGCGGAGTTTGGCGACGAGTACCACGTGACTATAGGAGATTGCTCAGAGAAGAGCGTCTCCATGTTGCTCTCTCCTGGGAACCATCAGCAACTCTTACAGGACAGTTAACTCGCTACCGAGCCCTTGCGACCGAGCAATTTTCATCATTACTCGAACCTTCGCCAGGAGTCGATCAGGCATTAATGTCTGGCTCAGGAGCAACAGCGATTGTCTCAGCATCGGCAGCATCAGCACCGTCAGTTCATGTGCTCCTTGTTTTTAACGGGGTATTTTTTCCCACCGATATATCCGAGGTTCCAATAACAGTGAAGATTGAACATCTCGAAAAGGATTACGTGATACTTCAGGAAGATATCGTCGTGAGTAAACCATCGTTGGAAATAAATATCGGTGAAGTTAGGAGCGCACTGTCGGCAGCTGATTTAAGGCTTTTGACAAGAGGTAAACTCGGCATTACCATATCGTCTAAAACAAATCCTCAGAGTCTTAGTCTTCAGGGTGTTATCGGTCCTCGAGCAACTTGCGACCTTTATCAAACCCTGATGTCCAGCGAGGCGCCATCGTCTGCATCAGGACTCGCTTGGGCATTTTTAGACCGTCTAGGAACGTTGAGATTCGGTGTGCAGCTGATAGGTCTTGAGGAAGAAAGCCCCTTAGTAACACTTGTCGATGATGGAGGTAAAAGACGCACCGAACTTGAAGATCTGACACCGTACCTAGTCGCAGGACTAGCAAACGGATCTCTGGAACGACCCGGACCTCGTCTACTCGAGCCACTTTTTTCCGGTGAATTATCAGTCGTCGCAGCATCTCATCTTGGATCACTTTTACGCGGACGTTTGATCCAGAAGCCAGTTGCAGACGCTAGAGACACTTCAGCGCCGATTCTTCTCAGACGTCTTGACCCCGAGCCGGTATCATCGGGTCTTGTTGGTCTTGTATGGGCTACCGTGGATCTGGACTGCAATCTATATTACGAACTTGAAATTTCCGGTATAGTAAACGGCGATAGAACACTGCAGTTGTACCTAGAGACCATGCCTCTACTAGCTCAAGGCGCTCCCGTGGCTCGCAGACTATTGGAAGAGTTCACAGGGTCAATTTTAGAGGGTTCAGTAGCCGGACTTTCACCGGTTGAACTTTACCGGATAGAATCTGGCATAAGCTATTTAGAAATCAGGGACAAACTCCAGGGTTCAGCTCTTCTCAAGGCGCCTTTTAGGACCAGAACTCCGCTTAGTTGCTTACCTCATTACGCTGATAACGATGTCGCATCGGTTGTTGCGTACAACATACAACCACCACGATCAGACAATGAAAATCGCGCATGTTTTCACGAGACAAGATTCTACGAAGAGGGTACTCAGTGGACAGCAAAATCAGACGTTTGTATGATGTGCCACTGCCATAGAGGACTAACTTCCTGTGACCCGGTGCCTTGTCCGGCTCTATCATGCCCCACGGGACATTACATGAAAACTACTCCCGGACATTGCTGCCCCATCTGCACCCTTGGTAAGTATTTTTTATGCACAAGCTGGTTTCTCCTCCATCCTCGCAAGATTTTCATACGGATATGACATGATTTTGAAAATATTGCACGAGGATAAAGACTATTGATATTTGTGCAGATCAAAATTTGAGTACCTAAATTTCTACAAATTGAAAAACAAACGGACAGAAAATTTCAAATCCAACTTGTTGTTCTGCAATCAGTTGTGGTATTAATTTCAGATCAATGAGTATATTTCTTTAAGTTTTAAACTGCCTACTTACTGACACAGTCGTTATCTCTATATTAAGTATAAAAAGTATATATAGTATCGTATGTTCGTTCGTTCGTTCGTTTCATTTGATATATCGATGCAGCAGCTACACATAAACACACCTATCTAGATATTAATTGTTAGATTTACAATTCGAGGTAGGCAAGTCCCGCGTGATTAGCTATCATAATTAGCCGTCCGTAGCTTCCTTTCCATTTATCTTTTGCTTTAATTTACACACATCAGTTTTATTTAATCGCGATATTTTATTTTTTTATTACAGCAACAAGCCTCAACCAAACTCAATACAATTCAACGGCTATCACACCGACGACAGGATCTAGAGGATGCGAACTGGCCGGACAATATCACCTGGCCGGTGCATCCTGGCATCCTTATGTACCTCCGGCCGGTTTTGACACCTGTGCTGTTTGCACCTGCGATGTAAGCATCTTTTATTTCTCATTTTAATTATCATTGTGTGTACTCTCTAAATTTTTTAAATTTTTTCGAGTGAAAAATTCACTCCTTTTTTTTTGGACTGGTGCTGTTTTCAATCCAAGGAAGTGAAAATTCACTCTTTTTTCTCGGAGTGGTGCAATCAGAATAATTCACGGAATTCATTATCATGGATTTGATTGATTTTTTTCGTTTTTATTTCTCTTTATTTATTATTATTATTTCTTTTATTTATTTTCTATCAGATTGTAACGTTGGAGGTGAAATGTCCACGTGTACAATGTCCCCCGTTAGACTGTGACGAAAAAGTTGCTGTTAGACCTGACAAAAAAGCATGCTGCAGACTTTGTCCAACGCAAAAAACCGTCGCTATACAACAACCTGCGGGAGATTTGCTTCCTCGTGATCAGGCATCCGTCACTAGTCGACCTTCTGCTGATCAAATACTTGCCAGTGGTGGGTGCAAGTACCCCGTTGGCGAACCTTTCGAAAATGGAAAGGAGTGGCATCCGAGGATTCATTCTCATGGCGAGATGAAATGCGTCAAATGCAGATGCAAGGTAAGCTTAAAATATCATATACGACGCTTATTTATCACGCGATACATTTTTCAATTTAATTTTTTTTTTTTTTTTTACATTTTATATTAGAACATATTGTGATTACCGATTCGGAGAATACACATTACTTATATCTTATGATTTTCGTGCCAATTCTCATTGGGTGCCAAGAACTTGGTTTATAAAATTGGATAAAAAAACTTTTATAAGATCAAAGAACCTTCAGAGGTCGCTCATTTTTTTTTTTTTTTTTTTTTTTTTTTTAATATAATATCAACGTTTTACTTTGTCTTTTTTCATTTTTTCGTATACTATCATTTATTTTTTGGTTCATTGGTGGGTTTACTTAAAAACTTTATATACGCTCTTTATAATTATTTTGCTAAAATTTCGTCAATTACATCTTTCAAACTATCGATTATGGTAAGATAAACTCTGCGACTTATTCAAATTTTAGATTAAAAATTGACTAAAAATTTTTCCTTTTAATAAGATTTATTTCTGATTATATAACGACTTCTATAAACATTAATCTATCAAGTTTTCACGCCAAATGGCACCCTTTGAGATGTTGGCTCTGGTGAAAAATCAAAACACTAAGATTTTGGAATTTTTAAAATTTTTTTCGACCAACCCAGACCAGACAGCGTCTTCACCTAGATCGATTTCGCGGTAAAGTAGTAATTATATCAACGTCGCAGATTTGTTTTTCTTCGATTTTTTTTTTTTTTTTTTTTTTTTCCCTATATACCAACGTTAGAATTCGGTTGAAGTTTTAGCTTTGAGCAGTTGGTTGAAGAGACTCGTCTGTTGTCGGTGAATCGCTTATCGTTAATACATAGTATATACATATGAATACGTACGTATATATGTATGTACGAGCTAGAAAATACCTAGAATCGCAACTATTTCAAGCCGTTCTTTATAGGCCAGTTCGTCATGCCTTGGTGGCACCTTAAAAACGTACGTTACCTACCTACATACGTATCTTGCAACTTGTTAATATATATATAGTAGAGCATATAGCAGCAGCGCGCACATATGCGAATGCGAATGCGAATGACGGTGACTTGCTAACTGAACGATCGATGCTAGTGATTTCCAGATGTGACTAGACTCGAGATTTATATGTTTACGCGAAAAGCTACGCTTCGCCGGTTGATGCGACCAATTTGGAAACACCGGCGCCGTCCCGGCGGGATTCCTTTGCGATATTAACTTCTATACTCGAGTTACGATCACAAACCAAAGAATTACGCACCTATATATTTTTCTATTCCTTTTTCTTTTTCTTTTTCTTTTTTTCGTTTAAATTTTGACTACATGCCATTACAAATTTCACCTAGATATACATATTCCTATCTCTTCGTATATGATTGTAACATTCGTATATTTTCTATTTTTTTTTTCTATTTTTTTTTTTTTTTTCTAATTTTTTTTTTTTTTTTTTCTATCAAATACTGACTCGTAAATAATCGCTCTTTTTCGCATATTACGTCGTATATAATAACAATACGCACGTTTAAATTGCTAGAAAAATATTTTCAACCTAGACGTTAAGGAATTTGATTCGTTCTATAGTAATCGAAGTTAGCTAAGAAATCTATAATAGTTACGTAATTAGTCATAGCTGAATATTCGCATTCCTTTATAGTATAGCTAGTATGAAGAAAAACTGCGCCACTTTATACGTTTTAAATATAATAATGAAATTTCGAAAAATTTGATGAAAGAGATGAAGTAGTAAATGAAAAAAAAAAAAAAAAAAAAAAAATGATATCTCGTTTTCAGGACGGTGAGGTAAAGTGTGAACGAAAACGTTGTCCAAGATCATTGTGCAACTCAATAGCACGTCAAAAAAAACAAGGTGGAATACTATCCGAGATTGACGACTGTTGTTCTACACAATGTAGACGAGCGCGTCGTCATCATCGTCAACATCATCCAAAACGTACGACAAGACGTGAACCGCCGATGAGCTGAGCTCTCGATTAAAAAAAAAAAAAAAAAAAAATGTCATCATTAACGTCAATGAGCAATATTCGCACATCTATGTAATATAAACGGAGATATCGTTGTATTATTTAATGTGTATTATAATTATGTATATATACTTATACTATATACATAGTAGTATACATGACGAAGATATCCCGGATCATAATTCGCATTTTATATATACATATAGTACATAGATACATAAAACGCATGTACATACGTATATGTATACCTAATACCGCAATCTCCCTTATCCCAATCCTCCTTCACCCTTGTATCTAAAAGAAAAGAAAAAAAAAAAAAGAAAAAAAATCAAATTCACCCAGTCCTCATTACCGAAACAATTTCATATCACATCCCTGATGCACTTTAAACGAACACAAACGATCTTTATTCAAACATCCGCGCGGGTCGTAATCTAAATAAATTTTTATACTGTATAATATAATATGCGTTTACAAAGGAGAGAATAAGAAGAAGAAGGGAGCGTTATAAATATTCTTCCTTTGGTCAGTACTCAAGTGTCTCTCTTGCATAGTTTGTCCTAATAATGAAAATATCATGACTGAGAAAGATAGAGCGAGAGAGAGAGAGAGAGAGAGGAGTTGGAAAAATTACACTTTTCATTTTCATCAAGAATAATGTTCACATTTGCACTATAGCATCGCAGAGATACGATAAATACTATGAATATAATATATTTATTGGAGCACCCAGTGCTACGACTGTCTCTGGATTATCGCTAATCCAACAACAGTGGTAAGACAGAATAGTGATATGAGATAACGAATGAAATTTTTTATTTTTTTTTTCTTACGGAGTAAAGAGCTGCACGAATAATGAGTGACAATTCAGACGATAAGGCTTTATAGCATCAATCCACTGTGACCGGTTGTACATACATACATACATACATACATACATACATACATAGATACAACATATTATAACATATATATATACATATAGTCTGGATCTATTAATCAATTGATTTTGATTAAATGGATAAACTGAACGGAAGCTGACCCCACGGTATTACTATACGGTGGCACGTGACCCCCTTTGCCTTCACCTCTTATAACAGCCCTCCTTATCCCATTTACCGAACCTGATATATACGAATTATATCTATATGCAGCTTATAGTTCATCCAATCACCAATAATAATCATACTGCATCATGTGACCCCTTCCCCTTCCTTACCTCACCGCACCTTACTTTACTTTACCTTTACCTTCCCTTCATTTTACTCCAACTATTCACTTAAAAACTTATATTAGCAACGCATATTATACGCATATACCGGGAGTTTTTGTGGAAACGCTCCATAGGACGCCTGCATACATACAACTAAAACATCAAGCGATTAGCTTTTACCTGTATGCAGGTGTTTTTACTTTCCTATGAAGCGTTTCCACGAATACTCCCAGTATATATATACCTACTTAGATACTCGTATATAAAATACATATCAGAATATACTATATCCTGCGCACCCACCAACCTCATCAAGTTACCCAGCAACCAAAGAAGACTGAACAACCTCGATGGCGGCATCAGTTATTATACGATTGCTATTATCTTTATTATATATATTAATATACATATATATATATAATATATATATACTAATAAACTCTGGCTTGTTGTTGTTGTTGTTGTTATCATTATTAATATTATTATTATTATTATTATTTTTGTCTTCATGATCATGATCATCATCATTTTCATCGTTATCGTTATCCTCGTCGTCGTCGTCGTCATCATTATATTATATCATCTACTACTAATTACAGTGTTGTAAAATATGATTATGTAATAAGATAGTAATATCATTTTTTTTTTTTTTTTTTTTTCAAGTGTATCCTAGATTTTATTATAAAAATGATAACATAGGTATATACATATAAAAAAAAAAAAAAAAAAAAGAAAAAAAAAAGATAATATTATCTTCATTATTCATAATATATATATTATTATATTATATGCATGAATAATTAATAAGATAATCGTCGTTAAGGTGTTAGGATCTTATCAATTTGACAAATAAATTGATAAAGTCATTCAACATCAAGATAATAGAAAGTGATAGGATATTTAGAAAAAGAAATTTCGGCCTAGTAAAACGATTATCTTAGATCTAAATATATATATATATATATATATATATATACACTGCACTGTGTCAGTAGTAGATTTAGGTATACCATCTAATTATTAATTGCTTATTATTATTATTATGTATTATTAATAATTATGTATTAATATTATTTTTTTTTTTTATTATCTTTATCGTAATATTATCTATATAATATATAGTATATCTATCTATTATAATATTGAATGTATTTATTGATAGTTTTAAGTTTCTTATTACGATCCCAGCTGCAGGGTGCGTCGCGGTTATATTATATTATATTATATTATATTATATTATATTATATTATATTATATTATATTATATTATATTATATTATAAATTAAATGGCAAATCCTTTCCTCAGTTAAGAATTTAATGAGATTAATTTGAACGAGTAGCGTGACTGCTCTCTGTAAAAAGTCTTTTTACTTTTTTCTTTTAATACGTCGAGATGAGATTTGCCTGTTGAATCGTCCCTAATAATATCGTGTCTCATAATAATACTATAACTATGTATATGAAATTATTCACGTATATTATATATATCAGTCAATTCTATACTCTAATTTAATATCGTAAATTATAGTATGTATAAAAATATATATATATATAGGTATATATAACTACCCTATGTATATTATGTATAAACCGCGTATATATATTATATTAAACAGTTTATGAAATTTTTTTTTTTTTTTTTTTTTTTTTTTTTTTAATATAAATAGTATATATTATAAATATTGATATTTTGTACATATAAATAATATAATATTAGTATATTATTAATTAATTGTAATATTTAAATCTATTTTTTATCTAACTGATTTTCGAATTCGAAGTTTAAAAAAGAGAAAAAAATAAAAAAAATATCCGCTAGTACGGTGTGGCGCAATGATGATAAGATAATAAGATGATTTTTTTTTTTTTTTCTTTTTTTCTTTTTCTTCAATGATTGTTGGTCATTTGTTGTAAAGAATGGCGGTGTTGTTATTGTTGTTGTTCGATACCTATACATTATTTATAATATCGCGATCGAGGCATAATTATTATTATTATTAATATTATTATTAATATTATTATTATTATTATTATTATTATTATTATTATCAATTATTACGATTGCCTAATTTTAAAGTTGTGAATTTATTTTTCTATAATTTCTTAAATTATAAAATTATACTTATATATTCATATAAATATGACGTATTGAACACGCATAAATTTTAACCGGATTATTCTATACGTATATATGTATATTATTATACATGCATATAACGTAGATATATAATATACATAGATAATATGTAATTATTAATGACGTGAGAGAAAGAAGGATAAGTAAGGAAGGAAGGAAGAAAGAAAAAATATATATACAATTCCGCGCCCCCGGCATCTGATATAATATATATATATATATATGTATAATTTATTTATTGTGTGTGCTTCGATCTATTATTCGTTTTACGCGTGACTATAATAATATAATATGATAACTCTATGCATTTAATAACATCATGATTTTTATTATACGCGAGCAATAGGCCAAAATTCAATTTCTGTTATTTATTTATTTTTGTTTTTTCTTTAGACAAACAAACATATTGTATATTATATATATTA
The DNA here is from genome assembly GCA_943736025.1 of Tenthredo mesomela. Taxonomy (NCBI): domain Eukaryota; kingdom Metazoa; phylum Arthropoda; class Insecta; order Hymenoptera; family Tenthredinidae; genus Tenthredo; species Tenthredo mesomela. The sequence continues at coordinate 25,171,272 of OX031017.1, read as the reverse complement.
TATATATATATATATTATACAGTAAGTTTTTTATATCTTGATTTTTGTGTGAAATATATAAGTTGGGTAATATGTTAATATTGCGAACGAGTTCTATATATATATATATATATATATATATACATAACATAATAAAGTTGCGAAACTGAAACTGATGCTATTCTATAATGTGCCAAAATGCTATTAATTGATTAATATACAATATATTATTGATTAATTAATTAATATCGATTATTTTATTATCTATCATTATTATTATTATTATTATTATTATTATTATTATTACACTACACTACAACTAGCTCATTGTATAATTTTTTTTTTTTTTTTGCATTATAATTATAGCGATATAATATTATAATGCGTATATACCTAATTTATATATATATATATATATATATACATATGTATCGTTGATATATTGCTAATATTGCGTAATAAATTGTGACAGTATGATATATAATAATACTATACGCGAATAACTATATTAGAACGAAGTGTATACCGATTTCAGTATTTCCATTAATAAAACAAATTTAATGTATATATAACTCGTTAATTTTCTTAATTATCCCGTTATATATCATTATTATTAACAATATTATATATATATATACTACAATTCGTTAATATTTCATATATAGCTTATAATAATTATAAGTATAGTACTACCTATATGATACACGTACGCTGCTTAACATTATTTAAAGAATACTTTATGGCGCGAAAGAAAGTTTGAAAAACTTCGCTCTATATATAATACGCGAATAGAGTAGGTATTTATTAGGTAATACGTATACGTGACACGTAGATCGTATAGTTATATTACACCTCTGCAGTAATAGATGACAATAGATTCGCGTCAGTTTATAATAGAGAAGTACTAATACGCATAGTATGTATACAATATTATGTAGCTACAATTATATTTTACGTCTTTTTAATTGAGTATAATAACTTCTAAGAGATATGTAATAAATTACAGAGTTTGCAGCATAATCGGGTCTAAATGTTTAATATCACGTAATATGTATGATGATCAGCTTGTGACCGCGATGTCTATACAGTTAATTTTCGTTCTATGAAATCGATATACTCGATCAATTTTTTTTTTTTTTTTTTTGTAATTCTTAGGATTAGTATTGAATTTGATTATGCGATTATAAATAAACACGCTCTGATTTTCAAAATATAATCTTAATTATTATATAGTACCGAGAATTTATGGTATATGACTCAGTATATAGTAAATTTTAAACTCGAGTTTTTCTTCGAAATATATATATATCTTTATTCTACTATCAATCTATACGAAAGGGTATACTGATGTGCGGAATAATCAGAATTTCACGTAAACTTATGTTTCGCAATATAAAATTATAATTAAGAAGGCTATGAACTGTGTTTTTGTTCACTATATGTATAACAATGAAGACGTTGGCCAGCCGCTGCAGCGTAGTTATACTAATTGGCGAGCCGATATTAAGATATCGCGTCACTAATGCCATAAGGTCGTAAGCCCAAAAAAAAAAAAATTTCGTGTTTTTGGTGGCAAAATCTTTTTCGTGCCATATAACATCGTTTGGGCACATCCGCAAAAAAAATAATTTTTTTGCGCTTACGACCTTATGGCATTAGTGATTAGATATTTACCTAACTAATAGTACTAGTTGCTATGATTAATTTACGACTTTGCCAATCTACATATACCTACTATAATAAAATAACGTACATGATGGAAATCTAGAACGCAGTAAATAAAATCTAATAAAAAATTCTTAACTCGAAACGTGATTCACAAAACCCGCGAATCACGTACTTACGAAGCTATACCTGCAGCAGAGCTAAGCGACCGTGCGAGTTCGCAGTATTATTGTACATGTGTCGTGGTGGCTGACGCGAGTCACGATTCACGATTCGATTATTATTCTAGATTTGACTCTTGGATCATGCTGGATGACTTAACGTGGCTTTCCTCACTGCAGCGATACTTGGAACGACTACTACTTTTTGACTTCCGGTATACTGCATGTCAGCATCGACGCCCCTGTGAGGCATAAGCATGCTGCGTAAAAGGGTTCCACCACCCAAGGGAACAGCTACGGCTCGTTTACGATACGAAACCCCCGACGTATCTATTGCATTGATTAAACTTTTATCCTTGTATACAAGTTATTTGGGTCATTTGCGTATAATTATGGACGCAAGATATCGCGTCACTAATGCCATAAGGTCGTAAGCGCCAAAAAAAAAAAAAAAAAAAAAAAAAATATTTCGTGTTTTTGGTGGCAAAATCTTTTTCGTGCCATATAACATCGTTTGGGCATATCCGCAAAAAAAAAATAATTTTTTGGCGCTTACGACCTTATGGCATTAGTGACGCGATATCAATACTTCGAAGATATTATACCTATCCCGGATTTACTTATGATCTCACAAACTATGACCGAAAGTCGTTGCAAGATGTATATATCTGTCTTGTATATTTTTTTAGCCATTTACTTCAGAATGCGATATAGAATTTTGTCAAACTGATCGATCGAATGGTATATTTTTACTATCTGATGATATTTTGAATACAATATCTACAAGTAGGATAGTAATAATTTCAATAATTAATCGATGTTTCATTATACGAACGATAATTATAAACGCCTGAATATTTCAAACTACGCAACCCAACATACGTTGCAAAAAGTTTTGTGAAACTGATAATCACACTATCAGCGCAGATGTATAAGTTAGATAAAACAATTTATATGGAACATCCTAATCTGGAGTTTTATTACGTAATTAATATCTCGCAGCAAAGGCGTTGTGTGTATATATATATATATACGCTACTGGTTTTTACGTTTTATAAACGTCTGGGTTATCCACTATCGAAGATTTTCGGCGTATTGAAATTACTCCTATGATTATATATATATATATATATATGTATGTGTGTGTGTTTGTATATAACTAAATTGACATATATGTTGATATTAGCAGAAATCGCCGTCTTACAAATGATATAAGCAGCGATCATTTCGACGAATTGAAGACAAGATTGGTTACAAATTAAACTAATACTTGAAATTATTTCGAAATACAATTCAGAGATTGTTTACGGGATTTATGGTGTCTTCGGATTATTAAGATCAATCAAAGTCTCGTTATTAAAATTCATCATCTATAATAACAACAATTTTATACATATTAATGTTTTGTACATTGAGATCGCAATATACGCCCACTGCAACTACACTCGTTATCATTATATACATTACAAATGTGACAAAGGCTTGGTTGAACTATACCTAGTATAATTGCACAGTGTCAATTGTATCCTAAAACAAGATATCGTTATTCAAATCATTACTCATATAATCATCGAATGTTTCATATTATACAGGTAGAATTGTAAAACATCCATATCATACTTAACAAGAATTGCAAAGGTTTGAAAATTGAGTAGATTGTGTACATACAGCTGTATAGGTACACTGTGAAACACGCTTCAATTTCCGGATTGTATAAAAGCTCCGTATGGTCTGTTAGATATACATATAATGGTTTTATCAATAGACTAGAAATTTGATCAGTTACTCCGATATTTTTCTGGGAAAAAATGTGCACGCTGCGTGCAGTGAAAACACTTTAATAAACACGTGTAGGTATATTTAGCTCTGGATAGGATAGACAGATTTTTATTTCAAATCATGTACGTATCTTATCTAATAACTCCAACACATACGAGAACAATATTCATTCCCGCACCCCGCACGATGATAGTGAAATTTCTCCAACGTCGATAGATCTCCCTGCAGATTCATCGCAATACGTTCTAACACGTTGCAGGTTGAATAATAACCCGGCGCACTACGCCTATAATTTGGCACAACAAATTATACGTGAAGAACGTGTAATAAATATCGTATAGCTTTTAAATTTGCATAATTCAATAGGCTTTTCCATATTAGACTTATAACGTCATCAGATGATCAATTTTACTTTGAATACTTAACAGGGCTACAATAAGCAAGCCCATTCGTTGCTACAACATAGGTAAGTAGATGTATTTTCCATTTTTTTAAATATTCATCTGAATAGTTTTTATGTATTTCTAGTGCGTGATGCCACATACGTCTCATAAGGAGTTCTTTGGGGAGTTCCGGGTTCTCGTTAATCTTTCGAAGAGTAAAACACTACTAATTATGTAAACAATTATATATTTAACGTCTTTTTAATTGTATAATAACTTCTAAGAACTTTCATAACATCATGGAGTTTACATCATTGAACATAATAATGTACGAAGCGACTGTGATTGTTGGTATACTACATATGGGAATTCATTGCCGCATCATCGATACAATATTAGATATTACTTATATCGTCGAAGTTATGCACAATTTGTGATTGCTTTTCAAAAATATATTTATCCCCATCGCAAATTATTATGTCTCTATGTAATTGCGCTTCCTGGCATGCAGGTTTGCAAGTTTGGAGTAGAGTTGTATGTCGTTATCGCAGCCCCTCTGGACGCAGAGAAGTCGCGAAATATATATACAATGTACTCTCACGAATGGAAAAAGATTCTTCTTATCTAGTTTCTCCAGTAATTTACTGAATGATAGTGTTAGTGATATTGTAACCACGCGTCCCCTTTGGTTACAGGGGATGAACTTTGATCAGAGTACAAATATCTCTGTCCAGCGACAATTCAACGAATAAGCTTGTAACATAGAACCCTGTTCTTCTTTCTCCTTTAGGCTTTTCGCGTTATCACAATATGTAGTATGTGTGTGAAAGTACAGCAATGTCGTGCGGGTTGCGTGCAGTTAGGCGTATCAATGTTTGCGGCAACAATAGTTCATCGCGGCTCTGGGTCTTGATTCTCGAACTTTGCTGCTGTGCTTAAGGAGGTTCGATACCAAAATGCAAATGATAAGAAATCTTTGAAAGTTTCATCATCGAAAGATAGATAAAGGAAATGCGTATTCCCAAAATTTCAAGTCGATTCACTACACCGTTTTTGATAAATTAATGTTTGAATTTGCTTCTTATACACGCAGAGGTATGGAGAGCCGATAAGGTTAGTATGAAATCTTTCGTATCGCCCGTGCGGTAAGAGTTATGATGCCAAATAGTATCGCCATCTCACGGTATAACTGACAAACCACTGTTGCCGCAAACAGTAATCCACCACAATGTATGCAATCCGCACGACATTACTCTCATTCTGAAATCAAGATTGCATATACTAAGGCGTACCATGTTAGCGGCAAAACGTAGTTCCCGTATCCGTCCTAGATACAACCCTGATAGGTATCTTAATAGAAATACTCCGAACTTGTAGACCTACATGCCAGGATGCAAATATAGAGACTCGATCATTTGCAAGGAGAATGAGTCTTTGTTTGAGCAACAATACCATATAATGCGTAGCTTCGTCACGACGAAAACTAGGACACCGAGGATCTGGACGAAGTGAACAACGAAAACTAAGGCATTGCAGTTTGCATTTTCGATATGCCCTGCCTTCTTTATATCTCAGGGATTATCGGTCCCTTGAATTTTCAGTGGAACACACACTTAGTTTTGGATTTTTTCATAAAGAATTCACGCTGGATATTTGTGTAAACCCATTTTTTATTTTATTTTCAATGCACATAATTAAATGATTTGAATAATCTCATCAAAATGCTGCAGCTGCAGCTACCTCTTGTCGACATCCAAAGATGCAGCTTACAAGTTGGCCGTTCTAGCATATCTCATTCCGTCATCCAATGCTTCCAATACTTGATCCACGTGATTACTGTCAGCGTTAATCCCCATCAATCCGATACGAAAAATTTTACCGACAGTTGGCCCGAGACCTCCACCAATTTCCACTTTGTAGCTATATATACGAAGAAAGTAAATATTTCGAAGAATCATAATTCGGACATTAAAAACTAATTTATCGGGATTTACCTACTAGGGATCTGATAAATTTTTCGGATGACATTTAGTCTGGTGAAGAGGTATAGGTATATCGTGTACGATTGCGGTAAACGTGACTAATTGGCAAAAGTAAACGAACATGTCAATCGTAGTGATTTGTAGCGTAAAGGAATGCACTACCGCGCAATTGAGTAACCAATTTTTTTGTCTCGAACAGATGAAGAGAATGAAAGGCTTACTTTTTCATAGCACGGTCAGTAACGCGTTTCCAATCGACACCTGGAGGCACCTTCAAGGAAACGATAGTTCTAAGACGATTTTCAGGGTTTGGAATAAAAAACTCTAGACCACGAGCGGCAATGGATTTCTCAAGTTTCTCAGCTGCAGCAGCGTGTCTTGCCCAGCTATTTCGTAGACCTTCTTCGGCAAGCTGAGCCAAAGCCTCTCGCAATCCATATACCAGAGTTGCGCTTATTGTGTGGTGATAGACGCGAGTTTGTTTCCCAAAACAAGACCAATAATCACCAAGAATAGTCATGTCCCAGTAGTAAACTGGAACTTGAGTTTTTCTCTGAAATATCTTCTTCCTATATAAAACAGTGAAAGAAAGAACGGATAAAGATTCCGCCCTGCTAATCCAAGAGTCTGAACTAAATTTCGACGCCCGATACGAATAACAGCACATTTCAGATTCCGGGTGAAAAAAAGCACGTTTCAAATTCCGGGTGGAAAAGAGCACGTTTCAGATTCCGAGTGTAAAAGAGCATGTTACAGATTCCGGATGGAAAAGAACACGTTTCAGATTGAGAATGAAAAATAGCACGTTTCAGATTCACTCGAAAACTAGCACAATTCAGGAGAAGCGAATATTTCTCATTATTAAGTGTCAGGTAGGTTTATTATGAAATTGGAAATGCACAATTATGGAATCTGAAATGTGCTCTTTTCCACCCGGAATTTGAAACGTGCTCTTTTTCACCCGGAATCTGAAATGTGCTGTTATTCGTATCGGGCGTCGATTTGTTGGTCGGCATATAATGAAGACGTTGACTAGCCGCCGCGTATTTCCTAACTGCATATTATATTTCTCAAATAACATTTTTGGGAATTATTTACCATTGACTATGAATAATTTTCGACTGTGCCAATCTACGTATAGAGTAATTTTTGAGGGAAATCTAGACCGTCGTAAATGAAAGCTCATCAAAAATTCTTAGCTCGAAACGTGATTCACGAGCTCGTGAGTCGCGTCCGGTGCGACTTAAGCTAGCGATCATGGTAGTTCAGAATTATTGTCCATGTGTCGTGGCTGCCACGAGTCACGACTCAGGGTTCGAAATTATTATTCTAGATTTCCTTCTTGGATCATGGATGACTTAACGTGGCTTTCCCCAGAGCTATACTTGTAGCGGTGACTATACATACTTACTCTGCAGCAGGACTGAAAGTAACTGGTGTTATGCCAGGAGGAGCGCCGAGTACTTTCTGACTTCCGGTGTAGGCAGCATCGACGCCCCAAGCATCTGCATAAAAGGATTCACCGCCCAATGAAGCTACGGTGTCCACGATAAGGAGGCCCCCGTATCTAGTGCATTAATTAGTAGGTACAAGTGATTCGAGCCATATCAAAATTCAAAGTGCAGCTCTGTCTTAGATATTTATATAGGGATCTTTTCTCGACGGGGTAAAATTTATTGAAAAAAAGAAAAGAGAAACACTTGGTGAATCCTACTTGTGAACAATATCCCCGACGCCTTGAAGACGCTGTTTCATACCCGTCGAAGATTCTGCCTGAACAACAAAAACAGCTGTTGGCCGATGTCTGTTAACTGCAGTTTCCAATTGGTCCAGAGTAAAAGCTACTCCTAGTTCAGTATCGAGAAACTCTACCTAGTATTTAAAGAAAAGGGAATAAGAATTCTATTCCTATATTATACAAGTTGGAACTTAAAAGGGAGCTAGAGAAGAAGATAATTGAATTTCTCACATGGGCTCCTATTCTAATTGCTATATTGGCTGCTCTCTCTCCCCAAAGCCCACATCTAGCAATCAAAACTGTTTCTCCAGGTTCTAGGATATTTCCAAGACAAGCTTCCATGCCACCATGTCCGGATGCACTGACCGCTAAAGTCAGACGATTTTTAGTTTGAAAAGCGTACTGAATCCCAGCTTTGATCTCGTCCATCAGCTAAGAAAAAAATCTTGTTATTGATAAAGAAATTAAAAAAAAAAAAAAAAAGACGGAAGTTTTTGGTTCGTTAGTTAACTGAGTTGATTTTATTTGATTATTTCGTAGTTGAGAAATGCGAGTTGCGTGTGATTTTCTATTCTCTCTCTCTTAGTGTATTGTGTTAAATCGGAAGAATCTCGTAGCTGCGGTACGCGCCAGCTGCATAATAGCAGTTATTAACCTACTGCTATAATTAGAACGGTATAGATGCATATCTCCATGTAAACTTTACTCCACAAAGCCTCGGCTAGTTTTGTAATAGTAATTCCCATATACGATATTATACCTACTATACGAAGTTTAATCCGAATTAAAGTGAAGCTTAATTATCACCGATTACCTACCCGATTCACTTTAATAGATACCTATTAGGGTGCTTTTTTTGAAACGACTATTTTTTTTTTTTTTTTTTTTTGCAACTCCCCATTGAAAATCTTGTTGTAGACGTCGAAAGGGGAATCCTGTCCAATTTTTAGCTCTTAATTCCGATTCCAGTACTCGCGCTCTTCTTTTTAAGTTTTTCCATGCTAAAAGCATGTGAACATTACAACTTTTTTCTTTAGTCGCGCACAACTCAGCCGCATTTCAATGGATTGTTCTTATCCAAGACTCATTTGACAGAGAATTTAGTGTTCTTCAAAAGTGCCCAAGGTAGTTTGACTGACTTGAAAATATTGAACTTGACATTTTGTTGGAATTTTATATTTAAAAAAATTAAAGTCCTTATATCTTTTGAAATACTGGTTTGAGAGACTTTATGTACTGGACTTTTTTTGTAGAGAAATAAATTTCCTACAAAATTGTTCTGAAGTTTTTTTCTCCAAGTCCAACTGTTTATTCGCCCACAGCGAGAAAGAAGAATTATGCATAAAATCGACTTTGGAGGCTCACACAAGTGCGGCGGTTGAAACCACAGCCAAACTACCAATGGCACTTTTGAAGAACACTAAATTCTCTGTAAAATGAATCTTGGATGAGAACAATCCATTGAAATGCGGCTGAGTTTTGCGCGGCGAAAGAAATAGTCGTAATGTTTACATGCTTTTAGCATGGGAAAACTTAAAAAGAAAAGCGCGAGTGCTGGAATTGGAATGAAGAGCTAAAAATTGGACAGGATTCCCCTTTTCGACGTCTACAACAAGATTTTCAATGGGGAGTTGCAAAAAAAAAAAAAAATAGTCGTTTCAAAAAAAGCACCCTAGTATAGATGTTTCTCATTTTCTAATAATATAGCAGTAACATCGCAATTAATGAATAGCATAATATTATAATTATACACACAGTTATATTAATATGCTGAATTATTGTTATATTATACAAATCTCCATAGCGGATCATATTTTGTTTATAAGATCGGATTACGCCTATTCCAATAGTAACTCGTTATCATTACATTGCGACTATGACAAAGGCTTATGTTAGTTGTGCTTACTTTAGTAATTATTTCATTGCAAATTATTTTCAAAAACAAAATACCATTATTATACAAATCACGACTCGCTCATCGATGTTTCAGATACACACATAATATGTGCGGAGATGTAAAACATCTGTATCATCATCGGAATATGTAATTGAGGGGATGGGCGGAATAACGGTATAAGTCGGGTTATACCGTTTTTCCGGAGATTGCATAAAAATGATCAGTGACCATAGATCGACATTAGGTATTTATTTGATGAAAATGGGTTGAATATTGAAGGGTTAAATTAAACAGCTCTTATGGAAGAACGGTATAGCTCAAGTTATTCCGTTATTCCAAATATCTAGATGAAATGAGATAGAAACATCGGAGTGATGCCTTCGGATGATCACTCGGAGCGCGAAACATTTCGGGTATGGGAACGTATTTTTAATAGCGCCGAAATTATCCAAAAGATCTCGGACGTTGCTTCAACAGGCTTATCATCGGCAAAAATAGATGACCTCCGCACTCTGATAAAATTTGGCCAAACGAAGCGCACACTGAGAAAAAGGTCTTGGTGAAACAACCAAAATTCGGTTATTATACGGTAAAAAAAAAATTTTTTGTTTAGTCAACCAAAATTTTGCTGTGTTAACAACAAATTTAGTAGTATCAACAAAAAATTTAGTAATATCAACAAAATTTTGGTTGACTGGACAAAAAAATTTCTTTGACCGTATAATAACCAAAATTTTGGTTGTGTCAACAAAACCTTGTTCTGAGTGCAGCTGTGTTATCAGAAAAATATATTCGGAGAATCATCTGCAAAATTCGGGACTGAACTGTTAATACGTGAAGTAGAATTGGAGAAAGCGATAAAGCTGGGGCATTCCATGCCAAATCGAGCTGGCCCTGACCCTCGACCTCTCATATCTGGTCGGCGATTTTTTGTATCATTCTTCTGACTCTAAGTAATCAGAATTTTTTCCAGATTTTTCAAAGTAAATTTGAGCGCGTTATGAATTTTCAAAGATTTTTTCCAACACCTCTATGGCCGTCCCCGAAAAATCTGGAAAAATGCTCGAAAATTTTGTCAGAGATGAAAATTTTTGAACCAAGATTCCTGATGTCGGGGCTTTTGCTCCAACCTGTTTTTTTAGTTTTTTAATCATAATTTCATGTTGATATTCCTGGGATAAAAATATGTTTAAAAAAATCTGAAAAAATTTCCAAGAATCCTTGGCTATCGTTCGCAATATTCAAGCAGCAGTCGACGGTGTATTGATCACCGTTTCTATTTTGTCAAATTTTTTCTTCGAAAAAAGCCGAAAAAAAAAAAAAAATACATTGAAGCGACAGTCCAAGCATTATGAATTTTGATTAAAAATTTTCATTTCTGACACAGAATTTTTTAGAAATTTTCCAGTTTTTCCGATTACGGCCATCAAAGTGTGGCCAAAAAAAAACTTTGAAAATTCACGACGCGCTCAAATTTATTTTGAAAAATCAGAATAAAAATTCGATTGCTATCCAGAATCAGAAGAATGATACAAAAATCGCGGACCAGATATGGGAGGTCGAGGGTCAGGACCAGGTCAATTTGGCATGGAATGCCCCAGCTATAAACAGTTTCTTGTGTAACTGTTTTTAACTGTTTGTACTCATTGTTGAATTTTTTTTTGTGTAAATAAAATGTGAGATGAGTGAAAAACAGCCTTGTTATCTGGAAGAACGGTATAACTCGAAAATTTAATTATTCGTTCATTGTGAAGGGTTTGAACTTTTTGTGGTTCTATTTATATAATCAGAAGCATTATTATGTACTACCATGCTATATTGAATTATATCAGGATTGTTCCGTTTATCGTAGTTTCTTACGTTTTTCTCATTTATCTCAAAACTATGTTTTCCGAGTTATACCGTTATTCCGCCGATCCCCTCAATTACAAGGGCTTGAAAATTGAGTAGATATTGTGTATACACAGAACGCCTTTCGTTTCACGCTTCATCACGGAGAAAATTTTATAGGAGAGATTCCCATACTACGTATAGTTGCGGTGGGATATACTTGCAATATGGCGATGGTTCCGATACTTGTACTTAATTTTCCATGAAAATCAGAAAGACATTCCTATATTCGTGGTGATGTTTGGTATACAGTATAGGAACGATCGCCATATTACAAGTATATCCCACCGCAACTATACGTAGTATGGGAATCTCTCCTATAAAATTTTCTCCGTGATCGTTTGCACACTCAAAATTGTATCTTTTTTCTTTTTTCTTTTTTTCAAAAACGTGCTCGTTGCGTGCGCACTAAAATGCTTTAATAAACACGTCTATGTATATTTGTCCGGGTATAAATAAACCGATTTTTATTTCATGATAATGAAACTTCTACGATCACGATAAAATATCTTCAATATTCATTGTAATGCTTACAAGTAAGTTTGGTTGCTTAATACCAGGCGCTGTACGTATGTAATGAATCGCGAGAAATAACGTTTAAATAACGTAAATAAATTATATATAAGAGATAACAAATTTTCGTAATTCAATGAATAGATTAGATCACAAGATTTTTTCTCTTTTTTCTTCTTCTTCTTCTTCTTCTTCTACTATACTTTTATCCTCGGTAAATGATTAACGTTTCACTCATATCACTTCTCCTCTACCTCTGCTGCAGCGATAAGAGTCTACTCATTTATATCGTTACAACAAAAATATTACTACATATCACATGTGTTTTCCGGCTCTTTCATTTTCACTATATAATAGAGACCGTATATATATAAGAAATAAAATAACAAAAATAAGAATAAAAAAAAAAAAAAATGGTAAAATACTTTTGAAAGATATAATCGTGTGGGTGGAACAGATTTTTCTATCCATTATATCTATAATGCGAGATAATACAACCTGGCATATCTCCGGATGTAAATGTCCTAGTATCTGCTGTTGTGCGGCACGAAGAACCCGGCTGGAGGCGTTGCTGGGACCTGGTGCCATCAATATCTTTTCCGGGACATTAAGTGGGACAAGAAGTTCTTTTGGTGGTTCCGGGAGAACCGCGTTTCTTGGCCAACAAGGAGCAATCATTTTTGATTCTAAGACATGATTAGTATCATTTTTTTTTTATTTTTTTATTTTTTTATTTTTTTTGTTCTTCTTTTTTGAATTTACGTACTAATACACGTTTGACGATCATTTCACAAAATTCATGAATGACTATGCAGATTTATTCTAGTATTCTTATTTATTTTTTTGCTCAAATATATCAGCGCGCTTCGACATAGTTTTGATTATATGTAATATCGGTATCTGTTTCCTTTCCGCGTTTTTTTTTTACATATATGCAAATATAAATATGCATATCTGTGTATATACTACGAGATTTAGCATTCGGACGACAGATGGTAGGATATACATATACGCGTATAAAAAAGTCATTCATGAAGATCGACACGTTACAATACATTACTCAGGACCCTGATTCTAGAAACGTATCCAACTGTATCACAAGCGTATCGGCCGACTTTCCGTTTAACGCTGTTCTCTGATTGGTCCAAACGGCGTATACCACCCGCGAAACGATTCGATAAGTTTCTAGAATCAGGGTCCTGGTCAGGACCCTGGCAGGTATACGCCGTTTGGACCAATCGGAGAACAGCGTTAAACGGAAAGTCGGCCGATACGCTTGTGATACAGTTGGATACGTTTCTAGAATCAGGGTCCTGTGTATAATATAATACAGAAAAATGATGATTCAGAAGAATCACTGTTATATGCTCTTATAGGCAGATGTGTTTTATGCCTTTATATAGTCTCACCAAAACGTATGGTAGGTACAGACGATTCCACGAACAAAACAAGACTAAGGCAAGATGTAACGCGAATTCAAAGATTTAAACTCATCCCCGCGTTATCGTATGAAATATTTATATTTATATCACAAAGTTTTATACATATATTGATAACCTCGTTCCATTGGTGACGGGCAAAACATTCATATCATAATATATAATATACATATAGTCGCACGATCATCGAATATTAGTATATTATTATATTTGAAATTTTGCAACGTCAGTAGTATATATAGATAAACATTATAATAATTACGATTACGTGAATGACTCTGTTGATTCAATGGTACTGAAACATAACTGATAAGTGATAATAAATAATTATTATAGTGTCATTCTACCCATATAATGACTTTTCTGAAATTAATGAAATTTTTATATACAAATCATCTTCTGTCTTATAATTCAAAGATTTCTATCTCTCGCAATTATATAATATTATGTACGTCGATATCTCGTATATATAGGGGAGAGCGGGGCAAAACGGGCAGCGGGGCAAAACGGGCAGCTCCCCCGAAAAATAAAAAAAAATGTTGGAAAATTTTAGATTTTTTTTTTTTTTTTCAATAAAAATTGTTTCCCAATGAATTTTGATTTTTTTCTGAATTTAATTTCGAAAATTTGGCCGAGGTGCCCGTTTTGCCCCGCTGCCCGTTTTGCCCCGCTCTCCCCTATATATATATATACAGATAGACGAACGTTTCGCATATCTTTACCTATAACACGTGTGTAATATGTATGTATGTATACAGATATATTATATTATATCTAGGTGCATGACCCCTCAACGCAATGCCTCGTAGTACTCATCGCTATAACATTCATATTGTATCCGGTGTTGAAACAACAGCGGAAAACTACCCTGCATTGATATATTAAGTATTGTGTCGTCTCGGTAACGCTATGTAGAGATCTAAATTCTTCGAATCATATATATATATGAACGCTGGTTAGAATTTTTTTGTTTTGTTTGGAATTAGAGGCAATGACGGTCACAAATTCTATTCCGTATATATCAGGTCTTGGTATGCGACGAGTGAAGATGACGCTATAGAAGATTTATGCTCATATTATATAGAAAAAAAAGGTTAACTTGAGCCAAGAAAATGATCTTGAATCAAGTTAACCTTTCATTAAAATAAAAACTATTAAAATTCATGTATTAGTTTTCTCAAATCTGAAAACACATTCATTCATTAATTCTGATTTTAAACCGGTGACTGCATACCTATGGTATTGCAAATATGTACCTAGTACTATACTATAATATGAATCGAAAGTTGGCGGTATAAGATAGAACGCGTTCGCTTATATTCTACCTATATCTCGTGTGTTTCCGTCAATGATCGGCCGGCGAGAAAGACCCCCTACCCTAATCCCGCGTGGTCAACCAACATGGCCACCTGTTGGCTGTTAGGGACATTGGGTTTATAGAGAGACGGTACAAGTTCACCCGCGACTCTCGTCGTGGTATGTAGTAGTATCTGTATAGAAAAAAAAAAAAAAAAAACAGTGACCGTAATTGATATAAGAATAAGCTTATAGTTGCGTGTTATAGACGTTTTCGATCAAGATTTTAAAAAAAAAAAAAGAAGAAAATTAAAAAAAAAATAAAAATAAAAAAAAAGAGAGAGCGAGAGAGAAAAAAATATACGAGGTAAAAATAGAGAGAGAGAGAGAGAGAGAAAAGAAGAAGAAGAAAAAAAACATTATAATAATACAGTCCCTTGCGCGAGACACGAGTCACGAGTCACGCGACATTCATGACACTGACAGTGACATATACCTAGAATATACCTCATATACTCATACCTAGAAAGTATTGTAGGTATGTGGATATTACATACCGTATATTACACGACTTTTCGAAAGACGCTATAAGCTAAGGTATATAAAGAAGTGCGAGAAGGCGAGAGGGCGGAGAACTGAGAACGCAAAGAGACGTACACAGACGCCGCTTTAAACCAAAGAGGCAGCAGGCAGAGACTTGTGGCTTTTGCTGTTCTCCTCGTGTGCCTGTAGCAGCAGCATCAGCAGCAGTAACAGCAGCTAGCAGCGAACAGGATACATACGTACCTAGTAGTTTGGTTTAGTGTTAGTGTTAGTAGAGGAGGGCCACTCTAGGCTAAACAATGGGACGCGTTCGTGAGTAAGAAACGGGCTGCCCCCGCAGAGCGAAGCGTAAGAGGGACGAAGAGGCGAAAGCAAGAGCAGCACCACCACCACCACCACCACCACGTTGAAACACTTGGGTTGTCGGATTTTAGGCCAGTTCAGTTCTATTCAAGCCATCGTCGAACCCTCGAAGCATCGAAGGGTCGAGTCGGCAAGAGTAGTGTTGTTTCTTGTTTTCTGTTCTCTTTTCTCTTTATTCGTAAAATTGCGCGAGAATAAGAAGAAGAAGAAGAAGAGAAGAAGAAAAAACCCTAATAAGAGTATAATGAATAATGAAGTGAAGTAATTTGACGTTTAATTTTCTTAAAACAGAAAAATTTCATCAAATTTACAACCCTTCTCTGTCGTCAGGCGCTAAAGTAGTTGTGCCTTTGCCTTTGCCTTGCTTCTCTCTGCGTCTCTTAAATCATTGTTATTATAATATGCTCCTCTCTCGCTGGCTTGCGACTGGTTGGTTTAAACCATAAGTGAAGTACTGAGCCTGCCTTTGCGGTGAAAAGAAATTGTATTTGTGCGGTTGGATTAAGCGATATGTGCTTGATAATAGTTTCTGGTGCGCTTAAATGGTAATACATAATAATAATAATAATAATAATAATAAGAAATAAGAATATAAGGGGGTGGCGTCGCGTGCGCGCATAGGTATAATTCTCTTATTCTCTTGTTATAACAATGCGGGATGAATGCAAAACGATTTAGTCGAGATTCGAGAACAAGAAGAAGAAGAAGAACCAGCAGCAGCAGCATCAACACCACCACAAGCACAGGAGTAGATGAAGAAGTACTAGTGAAGTAGTCAGTGTCTCATCAGTGTATACGAGTGTTGTTGTTATTGTTCTTCATTTTTTCGATTTTTCAATACACGTAGTAGTATACTAATACATATTGGGTTGGTTTAACAGACGCTTTGTTTACCCATTTTCTACACACACACACACACACATGGTAAGGAATCTCGTGATCGCATATAATACACCACGCGGACAAAGAGGTTTCTCGAAGTGATACCGATAGAAGGATTAAGAATTACTAAGGTAACTATGATAATATACTTATTTCATTTTCATTTACAATAAAATATTATTATCTTTTTTTTTTTTTTTTTTTTTTAACATATAATATGGATATTTTTATATCCTTTATAGTTTATTATTGAATATTAATAATTATTTATTTATTTGATTTTTTTTTTTAACTATAACTAACCAGCTAGGGCTTGTTGCCGACCGAAATTCCGTACCACTGTGTGTGTGTGTGTGTGTGTGCAGTCTCTTAGACGGAAATATAGTATTTTTAGCAATCAACTCTGTCGAGGGTTTTAGAACGACCGAGTAAACCCCAAGAAGATATTCCCTATGTGATTATTATCATCTATACAACGTGAACGTAGTTATTCATCATTTCGTGTAGTACTACGAATTTTTATCATTATTATTATTATTATTATGTATTTTTTTTATTTCAAAACCAATAATTTCGAGAACAATTATTAACTACAATATATATAAACAAAAATTGAGATCATCTCTCGACGCGTAAGCTCTATCTAGTCTCAAGAATTGAATTTATTTTTCTATACAGAATATATTATTATGTACTTATCGTATGGGTTGTGGAATTTGTCCAGAAGAAAATTTGTCAAGATTTTTTCTTAAACATAGTGATACTATTTTTTTTTTTTTTTTTATTATTATTTATTATTAACAACGTCGTGGTGGTAAATAATTTGACTAATAAATTTCTCCCACCGTGTGACAAAACTAAATATACATACATACATATATATATATATATATAGAAAATAGTTGAGTATTTTTATTTATATATGTATTTATTTCTTTTTCTTCTGATACTTCTTAAATTTACGCGCGCGCCAAGATTATTATTGTCAAGTTTATAACTACCGTCTATTTATGCGGATCAAAATATATATTATAATACTATATTACATATTTACAGTTAACAATTTGAATTCAAATGTAAACAATAAGAAAAGTTTGACACAACGGTTTTATTCCGTTTGAATTATAAGTACTTTTAAATTGAAAACAAAAGAAAACTATATAAGTAACTAGCGGACAGATTTCTCACTATAGACGAGACCGTAGTAGTATTTAATTTTTTCCTCCTAGATATATTTTTTATTTTTTTTCTATTCCCATTCATATTTATTCCGTAGGGTTGATAAATTAACGAATATAAACTATAAGATATATATATATCTATATGTTTGATATGATTATATATACGATGATAATAATAATTACCTTATCAGATTGAGATTATATCACATGATAAATATTTACGTTAGTCTATCTCTATCATACTATATATACATTATAATATAATATACTATACTATACTATACTATAATATAATATAATCATTCATTTTGCGTAACCTAAACAAGTAATGAGGCGATGCGGGCGCTCTCTGTTCATCGAGCGGATAATTGAACCTGGGGTTAAGAAAGGAGAGGAGGAGTGGAGTAGGTATCGAATAAACCTATATACCTATATATAATATATAATATACAGATATATAATACTACAAGACAACGGATGTAGCCACGCTGTAGGTAAGGTACACTAAACGTAATGGATTCTGATCCGGACGAGTTGGACAATTCTAGAAACAGCCAATCGGCGCTCTGGATTTTTTTAATCTTTTTAATTTTGTTCCAATTTTCTTGGTTCGAGAAAAAATTTTTGATTTGATCCGAGAAAATTTCGGTCTTCATTTTTGTACCGCAAAATTATATCTTGAATCAAGTTAACCTTTCTTTCTGTGTACGCAACTGTGTTGTCAATCTTGATATAATTGACCCTATACCTACTACTATACTCTTATACTCTCGTATATTATAGTCTAGTTTCATATTTTCTCTTAATCTCATATGTCGCACGTTCAAATATAACCATCAATCTTCTCTACGCAGGCATATAGTGTATATATTCTATATGGGTGTACTGCAGTCGTATTGTATATCTTTACCGAGAAATCTAACAGAGTAAACGTGCTGCGACTGCGATATATACATATATATATATATTAGGGTGGTGCAAAAAGACCGACTATTTTTTTTTTTTAGTCTCGGGTGAAAAAATGTTAGTTTTTGATGTTTTAAGAGCCCTCTCCAAAGGACAGCTAAAAAAAAAAATTTTAAGAGGTCGCTCCAAATTTTTTTAAATTTCAAAAATCGTCAAAAATCGATTTTTTTTTTTTTTTTAATTTTTTTTCTCGTTACGGTATAATTTTACAATCCAAAAAAAAATAAGTTTCTGAAAGTTTCAGTTCAAAATTTGAATTTTGAAAGGTCGCTCATAATTTTTGAATAATTAAATAATTAAAAAATCTAAAGTATGCACTGATAAATTAAAAAAAATTATGAGCGACCTTTCAAAATTTAAATTTTGAACTGAAACTTTCAGAAACTTATTTTTTTTTGGTCTGTAAAATTATACCGTAACGAGAAAAAAAAATTAAAATTCGAATTAGAAAAAAAAAAATTCGATTTTTGACGATTTTTGACGATTTTTGAAATTTAAAAAAATTTGGAGCGACCTCTTAAAATTTTTTTTTTTGAGCTGTCCTTTGGAGAGGGCTCTTAAAACATCGAAAACTAACATTTTTTCACTCGAGACTCAAAAAAAAAAAATAGTCGGTTTTTTTGCGCCAACCTAATATATATATATTAGGGTGGTCCAAAAAAAACATTTTTTTGTTTTTTTTAAAGTCTTATCATCTCAAATGTTTCGTTTGGGTATAAAACAAATTCTCCTAAAAGGGCAGCTCGATATCTCAACTCTACGAGGAGCTCAACGATTTTCCGTTTTCCCATCTAAATAACACATGAAAAATTTATTTTTTCGTTTTTTCTGCATAAAACTCCGAAAAAAAATGTTATTCCAATTTTGATGCACATATTCTTGTAGGGAATTCAATTTTCTACAAAAAAGGTCTGATAAGGTTTTCTTGTAATCTCAACAGGTTAAAAGTTATCAGGCTTTAAGCCCCTGCAACTCAATTAAATTTAACCAGATATAATTTCAGAACGATTTTCAAATTTCTTCAAATGTGGAATGATTTCTAACTGTCTAAAAATAATCTCTAACTGTCGCAAATATTTATTCATACAATCACAAATTTACAGTCTACTTATAGATTAGTAATTACAATATTTTTAAAATAATATTACGCTTTTAATTATAAATAATTATTTTTGTTACAATTATAGGATATGTTTTTCTACGATCAGCAACTACTTGTAACAGGACTAATAAATTTGGCCCCAAAAATGAAGAGCAAAAACAATATCTGTTACAAGTAGTTGCTGATCATAGAAAAAAATATCCTAATTGTAACAAAAATAATTATTTATAATTAAAAGCGTAATATTATTTTAAAAATATTGTAATTACTAATCCATAAGTAGACTGTGAATTTGTGATTGTATGAATAAATATTTGCGACAGTTAGAGATTATTTTTAGACAGTTAGAAATCATTCCACATTTGAAGAAATTTGAAAATCGCTCTGAAATTATATCTGGTTAAATTTAATTGAGTTGCAGGGGTTTAAAGCCTGATAACTTGTAACCTGTTGAGATTACAAGAAAACCTTATCAGACCTTTTTTTGTAGAGAATTGAATTCTGTACAAGAATATGTGCATCAAAATTGGAATCACATTTTTTTTCGGAGTTTTATGCAGAAAAAACGAAAAAATAAATTTTTCATGTGTTATTTAGATGGGAAAACGGAAAATCGTTGAGCTCCTCGTAGAGTTGAGATATCGAGCTGCCCTTTTAGGAGAATTTGTTTTATACCTAAACGAAACTTTTGAGATGATAATGAAAAAACTTTTTTTTTTTGGACCACCCTAATATATATATATATAACTTCAATAAACGTAACAAAAAGTAAAAATATAAAACTAGCACCACTAAAGTATTTGAAAAAAATTTATTGAAGATGTGCCTTTTTTTTTTTTTTTTTTTTTTCGAATTTGGATGCTTCTATGGGCCAAAACGTTACGAAATATGTAAAAAAAAAAAGTTTAATCGAACCCCCAGCTGTTTCTATTGAAATTTTAAGTACTACTGCCCCCAAAGACTTCGAACTTTCCAATTGAAATAACACACGATTTAGTATTTTCGGATTTATTTTTGACTTTCTATAAACTGAATCCACCGCACACTTTTTATTTATCACAATTTGGAGATAAGAATTTTTTTTTTTTTTTTTTTTTTTTTGCGTTGTTGGTTCGGAAATTATAGTAGTTATATATATATATGTATGAACAAAAGCGTAATTGTTTCGGGGTTTATTCGAGAGCTGTTAAATGTGTGCTTAACAGGATGAAAGAGAAAAATCGTGTGTGTTCCTCGTCAACATCCTATATATACGTTGTTATAATATATAATATACTACATATATACTTACACCTGCATCATTCGGTGCTACGGTGTCAAAGATATACTTATACTGCTCCAAATAATCACGTAGAGTCTTTCACACGCCAAGGGAACAAAAAAAAAAAGAAAAAAAGAAAACATTAAATACACTACACTAAAATGATATCATATACATATCTACCTACCTACCTACCTACCTACCTGCTCAATTCTCACAAGAAAGATTATACAAGATTAGAACGTATATGCTGCACATGTCTGATTATAGATATTATCTATATAGACAGAAAAGACACGCTTTTATATATTCATTCATTTATTCATTTGAGACACAAAAAAAATTCTGCAATCGTGTGAAAAATAAAGAAAATTATTATAGAATTTTGCGTTAAAAAAATTTGTCTTATTTTTTTTTTCTATAAAATACGTTTTATTAATATAATAATATGAAACCATGTAGAGTTGAACTAGATCGACTATGATTCACTCGTTTTTTTTTTTTTTTTTTTTTTTTTTTCTACTAAATTTGTTTAATTATTATATGACGTCATCGTAATTAACACCCATGAAGTATTTTTGTCGTCAGAATTAAGCATGAAATAGAGTATAAGTACGTACATATTATATAGGTATGTACTCAAAGTGGGTGCAGGTTTTCTTTTTTTACAATTGTTATATTAAATAACTGACAAAAACATCGAAAGAAAACCATTCAATTCCCACATGCGTATAATAATTAGCAAAGTTTTCTCTTTATTTAGTTCTTAGTTCTTAGTAGGTACTTACTACTAGTAGTACCTTTCGTATAAAAATCAGTTTATCTCTTCTATAAAGATAAAAGGCAGCGAAAAAAAAAAAAAAAAAAAAAAAAAAGAGATTATTATATTCATCCGTGATGGATATACCATGTGCCTGAAACTGATGATACTTGTAGTAGTACTAGTATAGTAGTAACTACTCTGCAAAGCGTAGCGTGCCGCACTCGCATATATACCTATGTGATCAATATTCAAGTTTATATCGCGAATAAAATTACAGGTAGTTATTCAATTAGACAAAGTAGACATAGTATTATATATACCTATGGTATACATACACCTATATATTTATATACACGAGGAAATTTATAGTATAAATTGACGACTTTAAGGATGTTCTGTAGGTACAATCGGCATCAAAACAATAAGACAGACAAAAACCGAATTTGCTAATTTTTGATGATATTAATGGGAAAAATGATTGAATAATATCGAGGTGCGGATATTCCCACAACCTCTGAAAATGAAAAAACTCTCAATTTAGTGACAGAATTTCGAAAATACCAACAATCATGAAAAGTTGTAAAAACATTTTACAAGTATGTGCTGGAAAATGGTGAAAATTGTTCATTTTTGATCAGATTCCAAAATTTCAGGGTTTGTTATACTCGGTGATAAAATCTCTACGAACTCACTGATAAAAGTTTTGCATAAAACACTCATATTTGAGTAAGAATTCAGTTGTTCACAATCCGATACATTCTGAGATTTATATGATACATATACTGTTACATTTTTGACTTGAATATGAGTCTTTTATGCAAAACTTATTTCAGTGAGTTCGTAGTGATTTTATCACTGAGTATAACAAACCCTGAAATTTTGAAATCGGATCAAAAATGAACAATTTTCACCATTTTCAGCACATACTTGTAAAATGTTTTTACAACTTTTCATGATTGTTGGTATTTTCGAAATTCTGTCACTAAATTGAAAGTTTTTTCATTTTCTGAGGTTGTGGGAATATCCGCTCCTCGATATTATTCAATCATTATTCGCATCAATATCATCCAAAATTAGCAAATTCAGTTTTTGTCTGTCTTATTGTTTTGATGCTGATTGTACCTCCAGAACATCCTTATAGAAAAATACTATACGTATATTATCTTCGTATACGTTTATAATATATAGGTATAGCTTTATATATATATATATATATATATATATCTACTCGATCGGTAGAGAAACATACGTCGAACGACGAGAGAATACGAACTGTAATACACAGTATAGTATATAATATATATCTTCCTATATGTATGTATGTATGTATGTATGTATAAGGTTTTTGTATACACGCATCACTGATTTTCTTAGAAAAAGTGGCTGAATAGAACCGGTTGTTGGAAAAACATTAATCGAAATACCTAATGTGTCGCCATAAACCTTATCTTATTAATTCGACTCACTTAATCCCGAATGTCGATCTCCTTAGTTAGTATAACACTATAAGGATAAAATATCCAACGATTTTCTTCATCCGTTTTTGAAACCATGATTTATTTATTTATTTGTTTTTTTCTAAAAAATTCTGTTTTTTTTTTTTTTTTTTTTTTTTTTTTAATTTTTTACAGATGTGTCGTGACACAAAAATTGAAAATAACAAAACGACGAATACGATAGTCGTCGAAATCCAAGGATGAACAATGGCCTTTTCGCTTGGTGCGGGTGGACCAGGTCTGGCTCAAGGAGGTTCAATTCCTCGGAGAGCCAACCTGGAGTTCCCGCCACCACCTCCGTATCCACCGCCATCAAATTCTTCTTCTTCTTCTTCTTCTTCTTCTTCTGCTGTTTCTTCTTCTTCACATCACGCGGTATCAACGTCAACAATGATGCAGTCACCATCGTCGAGTACGACACCTCCAATTGTCGTACCTCAAATATCATCATCAATTACTCGAATCCAATCTAGTCAACCTCAACCTCAACCTCAACCTCAACTTACTATTCCTACGACTACGACTACGAATACAGCACAGGATTATGCATATGCCTACTACGAGCCAGGACCTAGTCGTCTACATCCTCCGGCGTTTCATCATCAACATAATCATCATCCTCACGTTCAATCGCCAGTCAGACATCGTGGATTATTACCAAGCCCTCAGGAATCACTGAGACGACATACATACGTGACTAGATATGGAACAGAGGAAAATATTTACGAAGAAATATCGGAGATAAGGTGAGATTATAAATTTCTTCTTTTTTTTTTTTTTTTTTATCATTTTACGCCGCATTTATTCAACGATCATTATTTCAGCTCATCTTATAAATCACTGAATTATTTATCATTTCATAAAATAAGAGTTGAAAATTTTTCAAATTAATAATGCAGGGGTGAGATATAGGTTCTTGACTTGGCCCACCCTGCATATTAGGATATAGTACATATCACTATCGTATGATTTTAGTATTTCTTTTCTTTGTTACATACTGAATGATGATTTGAAGAGAGAAATAATAGTTAGGAATATGGCGTAAAGCTCTTAGTTTATTATGACTATTTTTTTTTTTTTTTTTTTTTTTGCAACTCCCCATTGAAAATCTTGTTGTAGACTACAAAAGGGGAATACTGTCCAATCTTTAGCTCTTCATTCTGATTCTAGTACTCGCGCTCTTCTTTTTAAGTTTTTCCATGCTAAAAGCATGTGAATATTACGACTTTTTCTTTAGTCGGGTAAAACTCAGCCGTATTTCAATGGATTGTTCTCATCCAAGACTCATTTTACAGAGAATTTGAAAAAAGAAGAGCGCGAGTACATAGTTATATATTATGCACGTTGTTATATGGGTTTAACGACAGAGCAATTTGTCTTTACGAAAATAGCACGTAATTGGAGAATCTGATTCAATATCTCAAACTCGCTGCAACGGTCGTACATCATATTACTACAGCAATTCACTCCGCCATTATAAAATATGGTATATACTTAAATGCGCGGTATAGATACATATATATATATATATACATTTATGATGTACGATATGATATATTTACACTCGCGAACGTATATAGGGAGAGCGAGCGGACTCGATTAATGATAAACGATGCGACGAGCGTACTTTTTCAATTTAAAATAAAAAAAAAAAAAAAAACTATAGTAATATGCGTTGTATAAATGATACATTATTTCGATATAAGAAATTTTTCTGTCTATCAAAAACGAAACAAAAAATCAAAAATCAAACAAAAGCAAAAAAAATAAAATAAAAAACGAATTAGAAGAAGAATTGATTGAAAATAAAAAGAAACGCTCCCTATATATACGGAGCATTGAGAAACACTGATCTAGACTAAATAATAAGAAGTCGTATCGTAGCGAGAAGGAGGGAATATGAACGTATATACAACGTATATTATAGCAAGAAAACGCGTACACTGCGCAAAGCCGGGGATCCCCCCGACTTCAACTACCGACAAAGTTTAAACGTCGTGGTGGTCAGTAGGTATAGATATACATATAAGTAGCTCGGTAGGTAACAACGTCAAAAGTATAAAACAAAACGTTATAAAAATGTATGTAAATTTTTCTCCCTCTCTATTTTACTCTCTCTCTCTCTTTCTCTCCCTCTCGTGGTTAAGAATTCCCCGGAGCTAGACTATTAATTGAGGACTAAGGCTGTTATAATACACTTCGTGTATACAACCACGCGCGCTCCACTCTGCAGTGCATAATATTGCGTTGCAACGCATGCAACACGAGGGCGAGGGCTAACTCGCCACTAACTCTCAACTGCTGCATTTTTTTTTCTTTCTTTCTTTCTTTCTTTTTTGTTTCTTTAGCACGTTCTCACGCATGATTAGTTCTCTTTGCGGAAATGGGAGAATTGAGATATATCGGATCATCGTAGTGTATTATACCCTACATACATAATTATATTTATATAAGTCGCAAACTTGAAGAACCGCAACAGTAATTCTGGGTGGTCGTCGAACAAACTCTCCGTGCATGACTTATAGTATATATACATATATATATACTCTTGGAATTCGGAGAAAAATTTTCAATTTAATGCGTTTTCTTATCAGACTTCGACTTTTATGAAGATAGTATAAAAAGATAAATTTAAATTAATTTTTTTTCTTAACGACTGTATTATAAATATATAATTATTTTACACTTGTATATAGAATATATATTATGGGTTTTTAATTGGTTGAATAACTATAAGCGCGCAACTTCTATGCCTTATTATTTAACTACCTAATAATAATAAAATAATAATAAAAAAAAGTGATTATTTCTTTTCTCGGCTACTAAAACTAGGTGACTTTTATTAGTTTGTATTTATTGGTGTACAAGGAAAGCTCTCAGTCTTGCTACATGGGTTTGCTTCCTTAACTCCCGAAGCTTCTGCGCTCCTTCTTCTTCTTCTTCTTCGTTATTCTTCTACTTCTTCTTCTTCTTCTTCTTCGAGAACGGAATCTTCTCTAAACAGGTTTAAGGTTACGGGTCGGGAGCACCGAGCGCAGGAGGGTACATCCGATAAATATTATCGGATTAATTTATAAATGTGATAAAAAGAACTAACCGCAAGTCGTCGTAATTAAATTTTTTTTTTAATTTAAAATTTTTTTTTTTTTTTTTTTTTCTTATCTTAATCTATTATATAATAGGACCGAAATAAAAATGAATATAGAAAATAGATATGGAAAAAAAAAAGAAAAAAAAATTGGACGTCCTAGACAGAAAAAAAGGTCAACTTGAGCCAAGAAAATTATTTTTGATTCAAGATAATTTTGCGGTACAAAAATGAAGACCGAAATTTTCTCGGATCAAATCAAAAAATTTTTTTTTCTCGAACCAAGAAAATTTTCCAAATTTTCTTGGTTCGAGAAAAAAAATTTTTTGATTTGATCCGAGAAAATTTCGGTCTTCATTTTTGGATCGCAAAATTATCTTGAATGAAGTCAACCTTTTTTTGCTGTTTACGATAGATATAAAACTGAATGAAAAGTGAAAGTTTTTCTTATTAGAAAATAAACCAAAGGAAAAAAAAAAAAAAAAAAAACGTTGAGTTTTATTAATTTTTCAATCGCAGTAGACAATGTCGACGAGGTATTCACGGCTCTCGGAGATCTCTAGTCGCCGAAGAAGTACGGCGAGTTCAATCAAGGCACCGTAGAGTACTCGGTGAGTTAAACCTGAGCGTTGAAGCGATGCTGATGCCCCCCGGGTCTAACTGTCCGGTCCAGAACGATAGAGGTCAAAGGGGTCAAAGAGGAACTTCTTCCACGGAGGAGTTACTCGCCTCCGTCAGTCCAACCGATGAACTTTTATCTCCTGTTATTGCCGCCTGCGATTTGGATAGTGGTTTTAGCGGTAGTTCAAGCGCAAGTTACAGGTAAGTGTTTCATTAATTATTATTTATTATTTAACTCGTTTTTACTTTTTTCCATAGTTTTTTTGATTTTTTGATTTTTTTTTTTAATTTTTTTGATTTTTGATTTTTGATTTTTTTTATAGGAATATATTTTCGTCATATAATAAATTAACTTTAATATCAGGTACCACGTTGAATTTTAAAACACCGATCAGTAAAGATTCAGAATTTGAATACAACCGACTCAGATCAATTTTTTTTTTCTTCACATCCTAAAAAAAAAAATATATAGACGAAAGATTTTCGGATTTTTTTTTTTTTTTTTTTTTTTTACCTTCGGAGGATTCTCGACTTTCGGAGTCTTGAACTACCTGCAGCATTCCGATCTTTCGGAATTTTAATGTTCTATACTTATACTTGAATTCGAAATCGTCTCAAATGAATTCGGAACTTCAACCCGGCCCCCATATACATAAATGTTTGTTTTTTTTTTTTTTTTTTCGAAATTTTATTCCAATCCAACGAATCATCGTGTTGTAAAAATCAATACATATTCTTGTAGGAAATTAAACGATCTTCAAAAAAGGTCTGATATGATTTTTCGCTAAGTCCACTCGTTTGAAAGTTATTCAAGGTTAAAGTTCAACCTCAAACGGTATATGACGACTTTTTTTTCGACTTAGCGAAAAATCGTATCAGACCTTTTTTGGAGATCGTTTAATTTCCTACAAGAATATGTATTGATTTTTACAACACGATGATTCGTTAGATTGGAATAAAATTCCAAATAAAAAAAAAAAAAAAAAAACATTTCCCGTGTTATTTTAATGGGAAATCAAAAATCACGACGAGCCACCTCTTAATATTAATATTAAGAGCTCAAACTTTAAGAAATTTTTTTTTTTTCCGTCATCCTGAATAATATTTTCATGGTAACTAAGGAAAAAAAAATTAGTATTTTTTTTTTCGGCCCACCCTAATATACATTTTTGTCATTTTTTATTTAAACATATTTCCATACCCTGCGTATAGATCTGGCATAGGATCACTTAGTCGTGGATTTGTAAGGACGAGTACACCTGAACTAGATGGTACAGGAGGAGGAAATAATTGTCAGCGAAAAGGAAAGGCGGTTATGCTGTTACGAAAAGGTTGGAAGGGATGGAAAAAGATACAATCATTTGGGGCTACGACCAAGGGTAAGTTTCACATAAATTATCTATTCCATTTTTTTTTTTTTTTTTTTTTCTTTTTTTTTTCCAGAAATGAGAATATCTCACGTATATATTATTAGGTGGAATTCGAATTTCTCGAGTAATACTTAGCTGCTATATAATATTATATATTATGCATACGTAACATATAATAGCTCAAAGGCGTTAGAGAGTTAATTAATCATCCCGCACATTTCTTGATTATAATTTCGAGGTAAATGAGTGCGGGAAGTGACGTCAGTCAGTAATGATTGTCGAAATCCCACGGTTCTAGATAATATTTTCTTCTTTTCTTTCCTTTGGTTCTGTTTTTGTTCCAGTTTTTTTTTTTTTTGTTTTTTTTCAAATTTTTTTTATAAGGAATTGAAGGTGAAAATTTCGAAAGTGTAAAAATTCGAATTTAAACGGATTGACGTCAGTATAGGTATACGCACCAGTAATTCACCTAGTTTTCTTTTTTTTTTTTTCACTTCTCTAACAATTTTCTAGGTGTGTATATAATCGATTTACATAGTTTACCCGAAATTTCGCAAGTTATATATCGCGTCACTAATCCCATAAGGTCGTAAGCGCCAAAAAATTATTTTTTTTGCGGATATGCCCAAACGATGTTATATGGCACAAAAAAGATTTTGCCACCAAAAACACGAATTTTTTTTTTTTTTTTTTTTTGCGCTTACGACCTTATGGCATTAATGACGCGATATCTATAGACAGAGACAAGGAAGAATCGTGCAATTTCCTTTTCGCATTACTGCACACTCCAGGCACACATTTTAATGTTATAACATATTTATATAATACCTATCCAAACTAATTACAAATAAGGTAATTAATTTCACGGTGATATTTATTACCCATGTATATATGCGACGTATATATAGGTACATATACAATCAGTCAATTATAATCTGCATACTCATTTCTTTGGTCAATTTTTATTTTTTTTATTTTTTTTATTTATTTTTTTTTTTACTTCCTCCACGTCTCATATACTAATATATATTATACCTTCATAATTAATTATTATTATAGTCAAAGTTCGGGTTCTTCAAAATCTATAGAAACTTCACTGCATGTGCAGTCCCTTTTAAACGGTTGAATAGAGTAAGAAAATACCTGTAGGTAGGTAGGTAGGTAGGTATATACCGCGTGCATATATGGCTTATATTCGAATTACCTATGTCTGAGATGTGTGGGTGCATGTGTATTGTAAAAACCAGTGACGTAACTGCATAGGATTTTAATTGGTACTATAGCAAAATAGCATGGAACCATATAAAACGATTTTTTTTTTTTTTTTTTTTAATCTTTTGCTCTCATATTTTTACGATAATTATTATCAAATTTTGAGAATCGAATAAAAATTCATAAATTCATCAAATAGTCAGATTTAAGATCGAAGAAAAGTTAAATTATGTCTTTTGTGCAGCTGGGTCGAAATTTAATAAAAAAAAAAAAAAATTCCGAATTCGTTTGAAACGATTTTTAATTTTTCGCACAAAACGTTGAAGTTTAATTATATCAAAATTCCGAAAGGTTTGATATATGATGGATTCCACGCGGAGCGGACCACAAAAAGACCTCAATGTCCCATTCCAAAACAAACGTGATTCGATAGGAAATTTTCCGAGCTTTTCGAAAAAAAATATGAGAAAGATCTTAAAAATGACATAAGTGGATAAAAATAGAGTTTTGTGTTGGAAAACGTTTTTTCGACATTTCGAAAAATCAACGCAGCATCAATGCAGCCGTGTCCCATTCCGAAACAAACGTGATTCGATGGGAAATTTTCCGAGCTTTTCGAAAAAAAATACGAGAAAAATCCTAAAAATGACATAAGTGGATAAAAATGGAGTTTTGGATTGGAAAATGATTTTTCGACATGTTTTCCGATAGTCACGAGCAAGATCATGGGCTGAGGTGAAAAAGAGTGAAGAATACTACAAATCACCACCCCATTACTTTTTTCATATGACATACCGTTTCTAAGATATTTGCCTCCAAAGACATCAAGAGCGTAAGAAATGAAAAACTGAAACAGCTCGTACACCATAGGTAACAAAAGCTACATATGTCGTACATACATAAAAAATGCTAATTCTGAGGGTACTAAAGGTCATCCAAAAATGAGAAAAATCCGTGACATCTAGGTCTTTTTTGGTCCGCTCCGCGTGGAATTCATCATATGCAGACAGCTAAAACTCCGAAAATTCAGATCCCCGCTAAAGCAAAGAAATCCGAAAATTTCAATCTATTTAAAAATATTTCATTTTAATCGAGACGGAAACTCAGATTTATCTTTTTTTATTTTTTCCGTACTATCATCGATATTTCATTTATATTAATTTTTTTATCCGTTTTTTTTCTTTGTTTCCTTCCTTTTCTCGTGTTTTATATTAGAAAACAAAAAATTCTCTTATAGCAGACTTGTTGGAACAATATAATACCTTTTGCTTAGAACATTAAAAAAAAAAAAAAAAAAAAAAAAATTGAAAATTGAAAAGATATAGAAAACAATGACAAATTCAGTTTCCCTGCACTGTGCACGGGTTCTTTAACTTCTGCTTACACTACTGCGCCGTACATTATACTGTATATATATATATATATATATATATATATATACACACAATACACGCGTATAAAACCTTTATTTAACACGGTTTGCGTTTTTGTGTATAATGAACGTGTGCATATACTATGATATACATATACGCATAATATATGTATATGTATAGTACGTTAATTCATATGAATGGGAACGCGTATATATATATATACCCAGTCTCCAATTTCGTTCAGCCTGCCCGCGTTCCTTCGATGTTATTATTATTATTGTTATTGTTATTATTATTATTATTATTGTTATTGTTATGACCACACGTGAATATTTACGTCTATGTATATATAATATATATATTAGGGTGGTCCAAAAAAAAACATTTTTTTGTTTTTTTTTCAAGTCTTATCATCTCAAAAGTTTCGTTTGGGTATAAAACAAATTCTCCTAAAAGGGCAGCTCGATATCTCAACTCTACGAGCAGCTCAACGATTTTCCGTTTTCCCATCTAAATAACACATGAAAAATTTATTTTTTCGTTTTTTCTGCATAAAACCCCGAAAAAAAATGTTATTCCAATTTTGATGCACATATTCTTGTAGGGAATTCAATTATATACAAAAAAGGTCTCATAAGGTTTTCTTGTAATCTCAATAGTTTAAAAGTTATCAGGCTTTAAACCGGCCCTGCAACTCAATTAAATTTAACCAGATATAATTTCAGAACGATTTTCAAATTTCTTCAAATGTGAAATAATTTCTAACTGTCTAAAAATAATCTTTAACTGTCGCAAATATTTATTCATACAATCACAAATTCACAGTCTACTTATGGATTAGTAATTACAATATTTTTAAAATAATATTACGCTTTTAATTATAAATAATTATTTTTGTTACAATTAGGATATTTTTTTTTCTACGATCAGCAACTACTTGTAACAGGACTAATAAATTTGGCGCCAAAAATGAAGAGCAAAAACAATATCTGTTACAAGTAGTTACTGATCATGGAAAAAAATATCCTAATTGTAACAAAAATAATTATTTATAATTAAAAGCGTAATATTATTTTAAAAATATTGTAATTACTAATTCATAAGTAGACTGTGAATTTGTGATTGTATGTATAAATATTTGAGACAGTTAAAGATTATTTTTAGACAGTTAGAAATCATTTCACATTTGAAGAAATTTGAAAATCGTTCTGAAATTATATCTGGTTAAATTTAATTGAGTTGCAGGGGTTTAAAGTCTGATAACTTTTAACCTGTTGAGATTACAAGAAAACCTTATGAGACCTTTTTTGTATATAATTGAATTCCCTACAAGAATATGTGCATCAAAATTGGAATAACATTTTTTTTTCGGAGTTTTATGCAGAAAAAACGAAAAAATAAATTTTTCATGTGTTATTTAGATGGGAAAACGGAAAATCGTTGAGCTCCTCGTAGAGTTGAGATATCGAGCTGCCCTTTTAGGAGAATTTGTTTTATACCTAAACGAAACTTTTGAGATGATAAGGAAAAAACTTCTTTTTTTTTTGGACCACCCTAATATATATACATAGTAATGGATGTAAGAAGGGAGTATGAACGACGTCGCGTATTAACTAAAAACTTCGTATACGAGAACGCGGGCCTCCTCCTCCTCCCCCCCCCCCCCCCCCCCCCCCCCCCCCACCACCCCCCTTCCTTATGCATTATATGATGACGCAAGCTCGCGCGCATTCATTGCGCGGAGGAACAAACCTCGAGAGCCGCGTACTATACGATATTATACACACGCGATACATATATATACATACATACATAACGCGGTCCGAGTTAATTATTGGTACTTGGTAAGGGTCAGCTAAAGGGTCATTCGGCGAGTAGCAGATGCGA
Source organism: Tenthredo mesomela (assembly GCA_943736025.1). Lineage (NCBI taxonomy): Eukaryota > Metazoa > Arthropoda > Insecta > Hymenoptera > Tenthredinidae > Tenthredo > Tenthredo mesomela. The sequence continues at coordinate 25,138,442 of OX031017.1, read as the reverse complement.
GCCACGTGCATCTCTTTCTCTTCTTATTCTCGCTTTTGCTTTCTCATTCTCATTCTCATTCTCGTTCTCGTTCTCGTTCGTTCTGATATATTTCTTCTCTCTTTTACCTTATACATATATATATAGTATATAACATAATATAATATAATATACTATGCTACACTATATGATATACTATCATATATGTATTGTGAAAATCTGTGAGAAACAAGGATCGAGAAGGAGCGGAAAAAAACGAAAAAAAAACGAAAAAAAAAAAAAATATAGAAAAACGTTCGAAAAGTTACTTTAAGCATACGGCTCTCTGTTAATTCTTAGTAACGCCCTTTTCCCATACACAATATATATGTGTAAAACCTATGTATACCTACTATAGCTGCGCAACACAGCTCCACTCACATACCTACATAGCCCTAAGCTATAAGTGGTTCCATCTGTTTTTCTTTTTATCTCAAAAATGAACCGAGGGGTTTTAAATTTCGACACTAAAACTCCGAATATTTTCCAAAATCTAAGACTTTAATATTATACCTAATATATAGAATTTTTTGTGGAAGAATGGTAAAGTGAGAAAAAAAATTGTTTTTTTTTTTTTTTTTTTGTTCTTATAATTTAATCAATTTTTGTTGTTAATTGTTTGGTTTTTTTTTTTTTTTTTTTTTTCATTTCAAATACATTGGCGGTTCTTGTCTCATTTTTTTTAAGTATCTTCATTAGGTTGCTTCGTTTTGGACGAACTATATTTTTTTTTTTTTCTTTCTATCTTTCTTTTTTCGCTCCATCGACGAAATATCATTGTTAATTATACTCGAAAAGATATTCCCTCCAAATTTGAACCCTTAATTAAAATTCTAAATAGTTTCGAAATTTTCGCATTCAAAAAACATGTAAAATGTTAATAAATATTCAAGTCCCTCTATCTTCTGAACTTTCTGCAGTTCTAGGCGATAAAACAATATTGTACCTTGTTTTTTTGTATTTTTTTTTTTTTTTTTTGTAGAGAATCAAATTTCCTGTAAATTTGTTGTCTACATATTTCTTTTAGCTTCAGTCGTTTTTCAGATATCAACGAAAATATGTTAGGTACCTATGCCGAAAAAAAAAAAAAAAAAAAAAAAAAATTTTCAGATTAATATACAGGTGAAACAATTCTGGTTACACTAACGTCACAGTGGGCACTTTTGAAGAATGATCGATACCCTAGATGTGGATATTCACCATATAAGACGATATCACAAAAATGTAATTAAGAAAAAAAAAAAAAAAAGTCTGTATAGATTTACTGGCTTTTGAAAATGTGAAAATTTCAAAACGGTTTAGATCGGGTCTTAAAATTGAAATTAAAGGCTCAAATTTGTAGGGAATTAATTTTTGGAGTACAAACAACAATATTTCGTCGATGGAGCGAAAAAAAGAAAATAAAACTTCGTCCAAAACGAAACACCCTAATCTTCATATATTTTTATATAATATATATATTATAATATTTAATACCTTGTATATAATATACTTAAACCCTATACTGCATGTGTATTTTTATTTTTTTTTTATTTTTATATATATGTATTGTCGTTGATTAACAACGTTTAATATTCACTTTAGTTCCTATATATATAATATATTATATACATACACAACAGAATTTGAGAAATATATATACGAATCACTGACGAATCAATTATTAACGTTCTCGAGATTTGAATAATATGTAATTCCATTTCACTATATATATAACGGAATGACTGTTTCTCATTTGTTGTAACGATTTCTATATCGCGTCACTAATGACATAAGGTCGTAAGCACCAAAAAGAAAAAAAAAAAATTCGTTTTTTTTTTTTTTTGTGGCAAAATCTTTTTCATGCCATATAATATTGTTTGGGCATATCCGCAAAAAAAAAAAAAAAAAATTCGCACTTACGACCTTATCGCATTAGTGACGCGATATTATAGCTTATATTATAGTACTGCGGTGAAATGAGAAACGAAATTTTATTTTTCTGCTTATCATATATTCCACCTCGTTATATTGTCCGAATAATTGAAGTTTTTTTTTTTTTTTTTTTTTCAAATTTGTAAAAATAGAAGTCTTCTTTCTTAATTTTTTTTTTTTTTTTTTTTTTCTTATTTAATTTCTTTCCTCCTTTTTTTTTTTTATTGTTTTTCGGCGATTCTTTCAACCGCATTAAGAATCCGTGTCATAATTATTCGGTTCTCTTCATCCCGTCTTTTAGTGTATTCGAAAAATTCTGTTAAACGTTTTTCCAAATTCGATTGGTGCAGATCGTTATTTATAATATTTTCCACTGGCGTTGTCTCGTATCTTCGTATTAATTTTCTAGGACGTTGTTTCTCCTCGTCGTCATCGTCATCCACTTCTTCCAATTCTTCTTCATCTAATTCTTCTCCGACTTCAACTTCAACTTCTACTTCATCGTCATCTTCTTCATCATCCTCGTTATTATAGTTACGCAAATTATGATTACCGTTTCTCTTACTACTACTACTACTACTACTAGTAGTAGTCACGGCTAAAGCGTCTCGTAAAAATTGACGCGGTGAATCATCACCGTTTTTATTATTCGTAAATTTTCTCACCCTTAATCCAGGTATAATCGATGAACTGCACGGCGATGATCTGATAGTTTTAATCGACAATTCCGTTGCCGGTGGCAAACGTGATACCAAAACTTCGCTAGCATCGCGACGCCTTAATTCTTGAGAAATTCGGGAAGGTCGGCTGTGAAAAAAGATAAAGAAAAAAAAAAAAAAAAAATCAAAAAATTTTTTTTTTCTTTTTTTTTTTTGTTCGAAATTAAAACGTTGATTATTTACTCACCTTGAGGGTCTGGGTCTACGTATCGGAACTCCGGGAAGTCTTTCGATTTCTATAGAAAAATCATCGTTGAAATTTCTTATCTGTTTAATGGCTGTTATCGATTGGTTATCGTGATCAACGTCCGAGTCTAGTCCTAGACGTTGTTCTTCTTCGGGTGAAGCTGGTTCCTCGGGTGTTACGGAAAGACATAGAAATTCGTGGGGATTTAGATCGTCGTCATCGTTACGTTGTCCATAACCGAGGACCTCGTCTATAGCACCGTAAAACGGCCATGATACATCGTCGGATTTATTCTTGTCACCGTGGACAGGGTTCTTCAGTTCCTTAAACAAACTCACTCTAGTCACCCGGAAATGGCGGTGTATCAAAGTTATAGAATTTTCTTGGGGTTTGAAGAGAAAAATAATAAGAGAAAACTTATACCAAAAAGAACATTAAAAATCGATAACAAATTTCATTTAAATACAAATCAATGATCATAACTAGTTTACTCTAGGGGAAGGTTTAATGAGTATGACGTAGATTCTAAATCGTATTTAATATGAATGGTTTTTTTTTTTTTTTTTTTTTTCTTCGTAATATCGACAAGCCTCACTTTATATTGTTGTAAAAGATTCGACCACTTCTTCTTGAGTACACGATAATGAACGTCAGCCATGATAGTTGGAAACTCTTGTCTCATTTGTTGTAGAATATGCCTAGAAAAAAAGAAAAAAAAGAAAAAAGAAATTAGAATCGTGTTTAGTTTTGAGTATAAGATTATTCTAAAATCTAAATATTATTGTTATTATTATTATAAATTTTCTGAATGGAATACCGTCGTACTGGGTCTATATCTACATCAGCAGTCACGTATATATAATATATACTATAGATACCTATACATACATTAGGGTGTACCAAGAAAAAAAAAAAAAGTTCAAACGCACATCAACATTCCGGTAGAGCATCTCAAATAGAATATCTCAGCCAAATATGAGCTCTTAATATTGATATTTAGAACTGCCTAATTTCGTTACTAATTTTAGTTACTAATTTTAGTTACTAAAATAGGTAGTTCTAAATATCAATATTAAGAGCTCATATTTGGCTGAGATGTTTTATTTGAGATGCTCTACCGAAATTTTGATGCGCCGTTGATAAATAAATTATTTTTCCCAGAGTCGTATGACTCTATAACGCTACGACTCAATGTTTATAGGCGAATATCTCTTAATCGGTGAGAGTTAGGAAAATTCTATATCAGTACTTTTTTGTAGAGCGTGAAATTTCCTATAAGAATCTGTATTCAGATAGTTTCTAAATCTAGCCAGTTACGATAAAAAAAAACAATTCGAAAATTTTCCGATTTTTTTTTTCACGTGTTATTCAAATGAAAAATGGGAAAACTGAGTTAGGCAGTTCTAAATATCAATGTTAAGAGCTCATATTTGGCTGAGATATTCTATTTGAGATGCTCTACCGGAATGTTGATGTGTGTTTGAATTTTTTTTTTTTTTTTTTGGCACACCCTAATATACATATATATATACTATTTTTTTTTTATATATTTAGAATTAACGACTCTACAAAGGTATCTGCTTTTGCAGACGCCTCACGAAAATCTGTTTTATACGATTAGTCGTCATTATACTACATATCTTGAACGACACCCGAATACTAAACTCCACAGTCTTGCGCTTATAATTTAAATCGCGAATATTATTGGTGATCATTAATATTAATTTTAATTGTATAATTCATCAAATTCAATCCTTTTAACTGAAATTATATTATTATACTATACCGATCAGCTTATCAACCGTTGGAATTTCAAATATATACATAGGTACAACTCTATATATATATAGTAGGTATTACAAGTGTATAATAGATTATATATTCAAACATATGCTTGTCTATATAATTATTCTAATACATATTATATAGATATATATATATACTGCATATTGCCTTTCTTCTATATAAATATCCTAATCACAAACAAGTTAGTATTCTATAAGTATGTAGATAATTAGGTCGCGCGTCTATTTGCTCTTCCTTTATTTCTATTTCTTGTATATATGTAGTTATTGATATTCCTGCGTTTGGTTATTTTTCCAAAGCTTTTATTTCCAATGCGATAAAGCTCTTATTATACAAGGTGAATTATACGATATAATTTGTGTATATATAATATATATATATAATATATGCGTGTAAATAAATTAGTATATATATACTAGTGTTAAAAGTGTTATTTAAAATCTTTGAAGTCAGTTAAATTTCATGCCGAAATTATTGTTCCCGTTATTTAAATTTATCTGCAAATTATTTTTATATTAATTATTCATTAATTTTTTTTTTTTTTTTTTTTTTTTTTTTTTTTTCTTCTTCGATCTATTCTTATCATTATTGTCATTATATTGTTCTTCGCTTTTGCGACCACACAATATTGTAAACACTAGTGTTATATATGCGGTTAAAGATGCGATGCACTTTGCGGTGATCACCGCGTTGCACCTACCCTATATATATATATATATATATATATATACAAGATCTATATATATTATTATATATTATTATACCGCGAACGCGTAACCGCAGAAAAAAAAAAGTATACAAACTAGTTAATATATACCTACGGAGATAATATAATTTTGTCAACATTAAGTATATGCGGTGTTGATCGATTCGTCAAATTTCTTTTAAATAAAAAAAAAAAAAAAAAAAAAAAAAAAAAAAAAAAAAAAAAAAGGTCGTTTGTGTTTCTTCGATATATTCTTGAAATAGAGAATTCGAAGAAAAAAAAAAAAAAAATTCAAAAACTCTTCACAATGATCAATTCGGAGCAAAATCGTGGAATCGTCATAAGATTCTGAGTCTTCGAAAGAAAAAAAAAAAAAAAAAAAAAATAGCAGGAAGAATGAATTCTCGGTATATGGTTGCAGAATTTTCTCATAGTTTAACCAGAACAAAAACCTTTGAAGTCGTATTAGCTGATATACTATATAGGCGGGTATATAAGGCTATATATACGCGGGAATAATTCCTTGGTGCGTATATATAAAAGTGAATTGAAAAGAAAATTAGACGAATCGAAATGCTAAATGTATAACAACAAGGAGCTAGTTATGTTGTCACACGTAATCTTTAATGACGTAATAATTATATATGCGTTGTATTTGACCTTAAAACTGCCTGGTGCAACGAGATATTATGTACCTAAATTGAAAATTTATTAATCGCGTGAATTTTTTATTTTTTTTATTTTTTTTTTTTTTATAGTACTTAAATAATTATTATTAATATATTAATGGATTCAAATATTTTCGGGTTTTTTTTTTTTAAATTCAATAAAAAGAAATAAAGAAATAAAGAAATCAATGAGATGAGATGAGATGAAGGTGACGACGCATGCGCCGGAAATACGTTTTGCAGAATCTCGGGCATCAATGATAATGTTATAGGTACGTTGTGTAGAAAATCGAATTGGTTGTATATTATACCGAGACCATGAACTGAAAGTGTCGCAGTTTGTTATATATATGCCATTTTTAAATCTACTGAATTTTGGCAATCGTTGATATAATAAATTCTATAGGTATTTCCTTCATCTTTTTCAATCTTTAAAAGAATTTGAAAATCTTGATCTTGTGTATCTATACATTATACGCGAACATTCGAATCGCGTCTATAAATATAAGTCGCCTAAAATCAATCGTTATACCTAACTTATACGTATGAATGCTTTTTAAAAATCAACAAAACGAGAAAAAAAAAAAAAAAAAAAAAAAACAGGAAAAGAAAATAAAGGAAGAGAGAGACAGAGAGAGAGAGAGAGAGAGAGAAACGCGACCACCTCGGCGTGAATAACGCTTAATAAATATTCTTTCTTATAGCCAGTCGCGATACGTGTATACGATGCGACGTATACATGCATACCTATATCGAGATAATGATCAGCGCACTATGCACTTGCCCGCGGCCTTCTAGTCTCGCAGTCTCCGTCTCCCTTTCTGCCCCGAGCCGCGAGATCCTCCTACTATTTTACCGATGTGTCCCACTCCACCGTTACAAACGTCATCTTCATCTTCGTTCACGCTATAGGAACCTAACAAACCTATCTTATGTACCAATAACACAGGACAGAGCGTTCGGTCTCGAACGCGTTAATACCACAGTCTCGATACTATCGTTTCTAAAGAGTAAAATAATCTATTATCTAAACGGAATTAAAACTATATACGTATAATTTTATAACTGGAGTTATTATTTTTCTTCTTCTTCTTCTTCTTCTTATTATTATTATAGTATTGAAATTTATCTATATATATATATATATATACACACGATAAATAGGGACAATGCATGCATCATATAATGCGTAACTATATATAAATTAATTACGTGTTCAACGAGTGAGAACGAGTATAGTCAGTTAGCGCGAGTATTATAAAACGTTTTAAATGTTTGCGGTTGTGTGCTTGTGTGATGTGGTAGTAGTAGTGGTAGTAGTGGTCGTGGTGGTGGTTTGGTGACCACGATTAAACCGCCCGTCAGTTTCTCTGTGCAGTTGTACCTACAACTTGAACGATCTGTGTCATGGGTGGTGTTTTTTTATTTATTTTTTTCAATTTTTTAACTAGTGTTTAAAACGCTGCGTTATAGAAAGGAACAATTATATTTACAACTAAACGAGTATCGATCATCACACACTATAAATCATACTCCAACGTCCGAAAGTGGTAAGATCTTACATCGAGTGTACGATTCTTTATTATATTATTATTATTATTATTATCATCATCCTCATATTCTCATCCTTATTATTAATATAATTATTATTATATACAATATACTCACTCCCATCCCGCTTGCGCCGAATATTTTCGTCCGGTAAATAAATTCCCGTTTTCCTTCCTCAGTTGGATAAAACGTGACGTCAGGTTCTCCGTCCCTGATTAATAAGACATTGATTATTATTATTATTATCATCATCATTGTTGTTTATTTCTTATTGTTGTTGTTTATTATTATAAGATATATAAAATTGTTGAACTAATCATATATAGTAATACGCGGTGTATAATATATAGTTTTGATGCAAAAAAAAAAAATAAAAATAAAATAAAATTGTAAGGAATAATATGGAGAGCAACAATATAATATAGAGAAAACACGTGCGATAATGAAAACTGTGTATTTAGATATACGTATATATATATATATATGTATTGATGAATATGTTAAGAAATTGTCTATAAAACTTCACTCACAACGAAATTTGGTCTGATGAAAAGCGTGAGTCATGACTGATAAGGTGGTGGTAGTAGTAGTACGAAATGGCAAAACTGATCATGTTCGGGATTCTAATGCGTACTAAAATCTAGACCTCGTTTCAGTCTTGACTTCGTGAAATAAGTCTGATAGGGGGGTCGAGGAGAGAGAGATGATGATGAGAGAGGGCGGTGGGGATAGAGAGAGAGAGAGAGAGAGAGATGTGTGTGTGAAAGAGCGCGTTGCAAGAGAACCGAACGAACGAACGAACGAACGTACGTACGTACGTACGAACGAACGAACGACGCACAGTTCTAACCGTGTGGCCGCCTCTGGGAAACCCGATGGCGCGGAGGCGTAGAGAGGCGCGGTGTGTGTAAAGAACACGGAGAACGCGAATTCATTGGTAGAGAGAGCCTCTGGATTATAACGAACGAAAACAAACTGTATCGCCATCTCTCAATCGTTTCTACAAGCCTCAAACCTCGTTTTCTCTCCTTCTTTCTCTCGCGTACGTTTCATATACTATACATAGTATATATATCGTACTACCTCGGATTCGTCCCGGTCGTCGTATCATACTACCAGCTATAGTAATATTTAGTATATGAAAACCCGAAAGAGTTGCTGCATTATCGACCACATCTTCTCCCCCCCCCCCCCCCCCCCCCCCCCCCCCCTCTCCTCATATTCACCTATACCTACCCATCCCGCGACCTTATTCGCAGCATCATACCATCTACTGATGTGCAACACTACTACATACTCGGAAATTTATCTCATTCCGGTATTACGTAATAATTTATAGGTATCTATGTATTATACGAGTATGTAGTATATATACATACGTACAACAATTAGTCAGTTTACCTTCGTACATATTTCGAAAAAATCCAACTCCATTCGTTATCGAACAAAATATTATATAGGTTCATTGTATAATTAATATCAGATTGATTTTAATGCATTCTATACGCCAAAGTCATGCGTTAATCGTAATACGTATAAAAAAAATATAGCTCATCTTTCGAAAAACTTTAATTCATTAATAATATAATTTTTATGCGAGTTATGCAATCTATGGAAGTACCTATACCTATATTACGAACAGATAGAGAGATATATAGCAACTTGGGCTTGGCTCACTTAAAGACGTCGAAAAAATTTCCGGCATATGTTCGGGAGTGGCCTTATACACAGTTAGAGCTTAGAAAAATTCCCTAAATAATTAAGTGGCGAGAAAGAGAGAGGGAGGGACTGGAACTTGGAAGTAAATCTGCTGCAGTTGGTCCCCGAACCTTTGCGGTGGTGTAAATACTTACCTATATGTATATACTTACATAGAGAGAGAGAGAGAGAGAGAGAGAGAAAAAATCTTTTCTGCAACCGAATACCTAGACTATACAAGGCAGATGCCTGAACCAGAGAGAACTCTCTTGCAAAGATGTCGAGATAAAAATCAAAACGATTATATTAGAGAACTGCGTGCGGTGCTGCAGCTGCAAAACTTCGATCTATATAATTATATTTATTTATTATATGGATGGTTATACTATACTACGTATAAATTTATCCTTATAATAATCATTTATGATACAAAAATTCTTAGTAATCATATAGGGAATCATAAACTGACGCGTAAATACGTCAACGAGTCCGTATAAAATTCATTCATACATAGTTCGGATAATACGACATCAGACATGCATGCGATGACTATATACTTCCGTAAAGTTGTGTGTTTCTTATTATTTTATAGAAAACCCGCGGTTATACCACTGCACGATTGTCTTATATATTCTTTTCACTCTGACTCATGGTCACTGTGTAGCAGTATAACTACGATATACATATTTACGTACTATAATCTATATATATATGTATGTATATATCTTTCTTCCTCAAAGACAGTGAAAAATCATTCACAAGAGATTCCTCGTAGTACAATATATTATATATTCGCACACATACGTAAACTAATATAAGAAGATAAATCGTATTGTTAAATATTGTTAACAATTTAGAACTCTGAATCAAGTATCAACTTAATTACCAAAAAAAAAAAAAAAAAAAAGGGACTCTGAACTTTGGCTTTTAAGGGTCTCGTAATCGTCCTGTGGCAACAGCATAAGCATATAAGCATATATAAAGATATAATGTGGTATGTGCGTGTGTGTGTGTGCGCATAAGCAGCAAACATTAACAAGAGAATAATATAATGTGTGTGTGTGGTTGAATAAAGCCTACGTATTCGCCGTCTGTCGGCGATTCTATGTACTAAAGGTACATTTCATTTCCTCTCCCCCTTCAGCTGGCCGCTATGTCCCATCAGTGCGCAACACGGAGCTCGGCTGCAAGCGAGTGCCCTAAGTCGAGAAGAGGCCATGTTTATTCCCGTAGGGTATTTCTTTGTTGTTTCCATTGTTGAGGGTAGAAGAAGATGCGCTAAAATAAATGAATATGATAGTGGTTTCGCGCACGTGTGTTAAAAAAAAAAAAAAAAACAACAACAAACAAAAACTTAACTACCTTATAATTTTAAAAGCGGGAATTAATGCGTGAATATAATAATAATAAATTTTTTTTTTTTTTTTACAAGTGATTAAACAAATGATAAAGTAAAGAAAAAAAAAAGAAGAAGAAGAAGAAGAAGAAGAAGAAGAAGAAGAAAGAAAAATAATAATATAACACGAAGTTATATATACGTAACTAAATATATAATGGATGAAATGCACAACGGGGTTGTACTAATCAAGTGTAAGTTTTATTAACTAGTATTTAAGTATTTGAGTGTATCATTGTTATTACCTATATCTATCTGTCTGTCTATTAACGTTTTAGTGTTAGTTCGTTAGTTCGCTTCGTTCGTTTCGTTTCGTTTCGTTTCATTCGTACGGTCATGCTGTGGTGGGTTTATAATGCTTCCATCGTGCAGGAAGCAGGTATCCCCCGCGTTTACTCTCACTATCTGACGTATCCTATGATTCCAATCCCATATAGATACATACATATATATATAGTATATATATATGTACTGTACACTCCTACGTATAACGTAACGTGTAGGGTGTACCACTGTATCCTATCGTCGTAATAATACCATAATAGATGTATAGACCGCCACGTTTTGTCTGCGCTTGGAATCAAACTAATTATTATACTAATTACTTTATATATACTACTGCTAGATAGCGTTCCTGTAATAATACTAATACAGTTTAGTATAACTTAGTATAAACGATACGATCGATTCAACTGTCATACTATTTTAAACCACTTAAACTAATTGTACTATACGTATAAGTTTAGTAATATCGTAGTACTACTACTACTACTACTACTACTACCACTACTACCACCCTCGCGTGATTATACGAAATAATAGTAGGGGAGGATTGTTAATCCTGTCGAATAACTTAATTCGCTATACATTAATATTCATCAGTTTTGAAATTTCAATAAACAAAAAGAAGAAAAAGATTACTAAAAACAACAAGAAAAGTAATTCGTAAATAATTTTCCTGTGTGCCCCCCCCTCCCCCCACGGGAGGACAATGACCTAGTTAGTCTATAATTGGAACGCCTTGAAATCTGAATTGGTATAATTATTTTCTGCAGTTTGCCTATTTTATACCAACACACGTGTTACGCACGTTTAATAATTATAGAAGATTAAAAATCTAATCATCGATTAGGGTGAATATTTTTTTTTTTTTTTTTTAGATTCTTCGTATTGAAGTATATAATAATCATTTTCAACGACACAGTTCGTCATAATAATCAAGAGATGTGTGTGTATGTTTTTTTTTTTTATACCCCTCCCCCCCGTATATCATATAAATTCTCGTTAATATATATCTATATAACGGTAATTTCTATTCTTTCTTTATACTACTATACCATACGAAATATTTATTCAAGTTGCGTGTGTGCGTGAATATATCTACTATGTTTGTATATGTATGTGCGTGTGCTGGGCGGGTATGCCGTTCGCTCACTGCACCTGCCAGACTCTCGCAGCCTTTTAGTCCCTTCTTAGAGTTCCGAGGGTTCATTGTTTGTACGGGACGTGAGCAACGGCCCTTTTTCACCACGTATACCTACCTACCTACCTACCTACCTTCCTTCTTTACCTACTTCCTATCTATATACGTAACGAAGAAAGTGACAAAGTCTTATTACTTAATGGGCGACTAAATATACAACTAATTTTACTGCAACAGGAGGAATAACAATAAGATGGTATACACACATGAGTATACCTTAATGCAGTGCGCTTATATAGACTTCTGTGTCAGAAATAATAAATTATTATCTATATAATAAATATAATACTTGAATCGAACTATATAATGAATATCTTATATATTATCGCGTCACTAATGCCAGAAGGGCGTAAGCGCCAAAAAAAAAAAAATTCGTGTTTTTGGTGGCAAAATCTTTTTCGTGCCATATAACATCGTTTGGGCATATCCGCAAAAAAAATAATTTTAAGATAATATCGCGTCACTAATGCCATAAGGTCGTAAGCGCCAAAAAAAAAAAAAAATTCGTGTTTTTGGTGGGAAAATCTTTTTCGTGCCATATAACATCGTTGGGGCATATCCGCAAAAAAAATAATTTTTTGGCGCTTACGCCCTTGTGGCATTAGTGACACGATAATATATCAACGCTTATAGCAATTATATTGCCTCTTTCAAAGATTCGTATACCTATACCTACCTTAGAGTGAAAAATAAAAAGAGTAAAAAGAAGAAAAAAAAAAAAAAAAAATCTTGCTGACACTGTGCATACCGAGTATTGCATACACATATATTTATTTATGTATGTGTGTACGTATAAGAATTATTATTATATACGCACGTACTTTAAACCATCAACGATAAAAAAGAAAAAAAAAAAAAAAAACACCCCACCACGACGCAGTGGGGGGGTTTCGACTTTCGGCGAGTATGTTGTATAGGATAATGTATTATATAGTTTGGTACAGTTTTGATGTCGCCATGTGGGACCGTGCAACACTACTCAGCGAGTAATACGGACTAACTAATACAGTATGTATGTACGATAAACGTGTCGCGCGCGTAAGTTCTTAACTCGAGAATGTAGGATAGTTATGTGCGTTAAGACTTTAAGAAACGATCGTGTGGGTAGTTGGTACAGTAATAAAGAGAGAGTCGTTTGTTCGTACCTTATACTCTTCGACTTTTAACGTTTGCATGGGTTTCAGTTTTTTTTTTTCTTAACTTTAACTTATGTCGCGTCACTAATGCCATAAGGTCGTAAGCGCCAAAAAAAAAAAAAAAAAAATTTTTCGTGTTTTTGGTGGCAAAATCTTTTTCGTGCCATATAACATCGTTTGGGCATATCCGCAAAAAAAAAAAAAATTTTGGCGCTTACGACCTTATGGCATTAGTGACGCGATGTACTTCGCAGGCTTTAGGGTTCGTGAAATTTAGTAAAGAATAGTATTAAGGTTCTGCGTCTTTAGTCTTTAGTTTCGTTCGTTCGGTATAGAAGAGAAGAAAAAGAAAGAGAAAGAGGAGGAGGAGGAGGAGGAGGAGGAGGAGGAGGAGGAGGAGGAGGAGGAGGAGGAGGAGGAGGAGGAGGAGGAGGAGGCCTCTAGGCTCGTTTAGGTCGCACGTTTAGCTCTCTGTGCGGGTCGAGAGCACTGGCTGAAAGACTCTTTTCGACGAGATAGAAAGAGACGTTATTATAGGAGAGAGAGAGAGAGAGAGAGAGGGAAGTATAGAAGAAGAAAAGGGAGAAAGACCGGGAATATAGGGAGGCGTCCGGAGGTACAGTCAGGAATAAAAATTCATTTGCTATTGACGATATAGATTTTACGTTCAATTTTCAATTCTATTTTTTGTTGTTCAGTTATTCTTTTTTTTTTTTTTTTTTTTTTTGTTTTCTTTATATAATTCTAGAAATTATAGTAGTAGCGCAGCAATACTCGGTAACTCGGTTTATTGTTACATGGGCGCTACTAATTTTCCCACGCGTAATTATCATTCACTCGTGGCATAGTTTCGGTCGTTTGTTCTCCTTTTTTTTTTTTTTTTTTTTTTCCCTCTTTCTTTTCTTTTTTCTTTTGTTTTTTTTTAACTACTGTATAAATACGAAACTTCCGGTCAATAATATATTAAATACCGATATCTGCTACAGATATAAAGGGGAATGGGTAGTTTTCGAATTTAGGAATACTATGTAGATAACGGCGTTAATTTACGATATCTATAGAGGAAGGGCTGTTAAAGTGTTTTAGAAGAACCTTTGAGTGACTTTAATGATAAAGCGGTATAGAATGCGGTTCGTAAATTTAAACAACGCGTTACTACATATATTACATATTATCTCATTATCGATAAATTGTCAGGTTTCGATTGATTTGAAAAATTATAATCAAAAACAAGATTGATTATATAATTAAAGATTCTAATAAATTGAATATTGTTTCTTGTTTCTTCGTTCTATATTTTTATTAAAAATTTATGCATATTATACAAGTCTCAATTGAAATTTTAAACCTTTGCAGTTTCCCTTTTAACTTCTCGACTTTAAAACAGACACCCAACCCAACCCAACCCAGTCATCATCTATTGCGCGGGTCCGCTGCTGATGCACATGGGGGCTCATAAGCTCAACTCACTGTTATCATTTGCATCCGCTCGCACGACCGAGAGCCATACTAGCTCCTCCTATCTTGTCAGTTTCACTTCATTGTCAGTTTGGCGACGACTGTATAGATACATACCTACTCGCACGGGGGTTTGCACCGTTTCTGAAGCTATCGAAGCTTTGAAATTCCCGTACGTAAACTATAATAATTCGTATATAATAAACGCGCGTGTGTATTTAAGTGAAATAATTAAATTATTTATATATATCAGGGTGTGCCAAAAAAAAAAAAAAAAAAAAAAAAAATTCAAACGCACATCAACATTCCGGTAGAGCATCTCAAATAGAATATCTCAGCCAAATATGAGCTCTTGATATTGATATTTAGAACTGCCTAATTTCGTTACTAATTTTAGTTACTAATTTTAGTTAATAAAATAGGCAGTTCTAAATATTAATATTAAGAGCTCATATTTGGCTGAGATGTTCTATTCGAGATGCTCTACCAAAATTTTGATGCGTGGTTGAAAAATAAATTGTTTTTCCCAGAGTCGTATGACTCTATGACGCTATGACTCAATGTTTATAGGCAAATATCTCTTAATCGGTGAGAGTTAGGAAAATTCTATATCAGTACTTTTTTGTAGAGCGTGAAATTTCCTATAAGAATCTGTATTCAGATAGTTTCTAAATCAAGCCGGTTACGAGAAAAAACAATTCGAAAATTTTCCGATTTTTTTTTTCACGTGTTATTCAAATCAAAAATGGGAAAACTGAGTTAGGCAGTTCTAAATATCAATATTAAGAGCTCATATTTAGCTGAGATATTCTATTTGAGATGCTCTACCGGAATGTTGATGTGCGTTTGAATTTTTCTTTTTTTTTTTTTTTTTTTTTTGCACACCCTAATATACCTATATGGTATATTGAAAAATAATTCATCGATGACGTATATCTGGCATGTTTTTTTGACCCGAAATATACGATTAGTCTTGAAGAAGGTCTTTCGAGAACAACACGATACTTAAATCCCTCAACTCATATAACTATCGCATATGATTAAATACATATATATATATATATATATCTTAATATAATACTAAGTGCAAAAAATATCCTCGTGATTTTCTCAATAACATTTTGCGGTTTTCATTCTGCTTAGCTACATATTATAAGAATATATACAGAATTTCATTTATTTATTTATTTATTTATTTATTTATCTATTTATTTTATTAGCATACAGATATAAAACCATACGATGTTCTCATTACTCGATAAAAATTCTTGACATTTAACATCTGCGATAAAAAAAAAAAAAAAAAAAAAAGAGGAAAAAAAAAAAAAAAAACTTTCCGCCTTTATTTTACTCTTCATTTTTTTTTTTTTTTTTTTTTTTTTTGCTGCAATAATTATAAAGTTCAAGATAATCAAAGAATTTCTGAATTATAAAATAATCCTTCGATATTTTCGATTTCTAATATTCAATTTTGTAACATAGTCTGGAATATGTGTTTCTTTGTTTTTTTGCGTTTGTACTAGAAAAAAAAAAAAAAAAACAACATTCGTTGCAGAGAAAGTTTTAAATTGTTGACAATTTTGCGTAAGCATGTATATATAGTAATTATATATATTTTAGTTACGCATATATATATAGGTGTATATATATATATATATATATATATATATATATAGATTATATATATCCCTATGCGTACGATGCAAATATATATATACTACATATATATTCAGTGGCACAACAAACTGAATGAATGGGTCTCTCGCAGTTTGCATATAATCATACACTAAAGTACTATACTTAGTGAACAAAGATCGGAGAACAATCTACCTTGCCTCTCTGAACCTGTTCGCGTTCGAGTTCGCGTTTGCGTTCGCGTTCTACCACCTACCACCTCCGCTACACGCAGCACTATAATACATAAGACCTTTCTTGTTTCTCCGCTTTTATCATCTACTATAGATATTATATATATATATATATATATATATATATATATATATATATATATATATACGTAAGGTATACTATATTGTATGCTGTACCAATCTGCGATGTAGGAATAATATAGTATATACTATATACATAATACATAGAGTCTTGTAAATTACGTATATGTATATGTATATACATACCTGTAGATCATATCTGTGAACGTGATAATATTCGTTATATACTTGTATTAGTAAATCAGTGAATTGAGTTGCAGGTGCAGCAGCGTAGCTTTGTTAGTATAAATTAATACATATACTACGTTTAGCGAGTAGTCAAGCTGTTATATATATAGGAAATGGAAATTTGCTTCATTTAATACTTTTGATGATGCAGTAATATATATATATATATATATATATATATATATATATATATATATATATATATATATATATATATATATATATATATATATATATATATATATATATACATTATATATAGATACTTACGTATTTTCTGAGGATTCATACGCGTATACATATGTATAATGTATATATATATATATATATACGTATATAGTTAGCCGCAATTAATGTCTGTATGCGGTTTAATTTATACGATCGTAGGCTGGTCATTTATTTTCATATAAATGTATACATTGGTATATATATATATATATATATATATATATATATACATATATAAATGTAAACGCATGTTCCTATATAAATATGAACAAGAAAGGTTTTTTATTTGAATAAATCGTAGCTACTCAGTGAGTCACTTCTTCTACTTACTACTATGTATAATAAGATTGAAATTCATTTCATTCGCGGGGGTTTTGCTTTGTCACGTGTTACAATACTATACATATATAGCGAAATGCTAAGACGCGAAAGTTTAGCAAAAACAGATATACTTATAATAGCTATATACAGTAATTTATAAATGTCCTTGTCTTCTTTGTACATCCATATTGCATATACTTATTCTCATATTATATTTTCAAAAATTACGAAATATCAAACACTATTGCTCCCACGATTTAAAAAAAAAAAAAAAAAAAAAAAAAAAAAAAAAAAAATAAACTTGTATTAATTTATTATTTTTAAAATATGAAAATAATTAACGTCATAACTAGTACCTATATACCTGTCGTTCATTTTCTTACTTGATATTTATAAGTATTTTAGATGAAACACCACGATTAGTTATATGCGACGATATATAAATAGATGAAGTATCATTATTAAAATAAATGACACGATTATACCTTAGGTGTAATAAAATTTGTTTCAAATTTCCGATTAAAGATTTTAATCGCTTTCCAACTCTTAGGTATAGAGAAGAAATTTACGATGATTTATATATACTTGTATATTATATAGTTGTTTATATAGCTATAACTCAATCTATACTACTACTATACTAGCTGATACAGAGAAAGTTATAATATATAAATGTAATGTGAATGTGAATGTGAATATAGAAGGAGATATTATTTATATATACCATATACTAGCTGTATAGCAAACGATAGCTTTTAATATATCATATCTATTATGTTGTAGCTAAGATAAGTTGTATATGCGTTTTATGCGATCAAAGAACTCCGTAAATAACTAATATAAGGATTAACAATAATTCAAATTCACTGTTGCGTATCGTGTTTAAAGATATTATACATAACGGAATGATACCGTAAACTTGCATATCTATCTCACTACATTTATATTTTATATACACAACCGACAATGAATATCTATCTCTCCTACGTATTTTCTTCTCTGCGTGGGTTGATCTCTATATTTATTTATTAAATATGGTATGCGAACAACAACGGCTTATACTATGTTGTTAAAAGCATTGACAATCGAAATAGTATTGCTTCTGCACTGAAGTCAATTAAGAATCAATAATTACCGTATCATATACATATATAGTTTATGTATAATTAAGTTATTGCTGTTATAATATTGCAACATCCATGATTACTATATATAGTTAGTCCGTCGAGGTCAGCAAATTCATTCAAAAATCCAAATATATATACACAATGAAGAAAGAAAGAAATTAGCATTACCTAAGCAAAAGTAAATGAAAATAAATGTCACAGTATTTTTTTTTTAAATTTTTCTCACTCTCTTTCTTCTTTCATCCAAAGATGAGCCCCGTTCGAGATGTAGATCATGGGATGACGTAGGTACAGCTAGAATGGAGTCAGCTAGCCAACAGCACAGGAATCCTCATCCTCCTTTGGAGGGTATGAGATCTACACAGTCTGCACGAAGCGAGGATTCTTGGTGTTCAGCATCTGATCATGACCTTTCTTCCGATGATGAGAGCGAGAAAAGTAATATCAGTATTAAGTGAGTATTATTATATTGTTTACGAAAAAAATCATTCATTTCATCATTATTCATTCACCAGCAGCTCTATATCACATGAAACATTCATTAATCACTATTTGAATTGCCATCAGAAGTAATGGCCAGTTAAGAAGCACTTTGCACAAGGCAAGAACTCTCTGCGATAAATGGAGATCTCAAAATTTGAGAGTCAACAATGCTGCCGCCGAACCATTGGAATCACCTAGTAGCCAAGGCAGATTATCAAGATGGTTCAGTATGCGGAGGGGATCTGCTCATCAGTATGACGTCGATACCTCGGATACAGCTTCCTTGACTAGTCCTATGAAAGCTTCGCAAATGCCGCAGTTATGCGAGGTAGAGTTTTGTTTAATCGTTTATTTATAAATACTGCAAGATTTTTTTTTTACCCTTATTTAAGAAAATACCTTGAAACATTATTTATTTCACAACAATTTTTTTTTTAGGTCGAAGAGGAAAATGGAGCTATGGTACAATTTCAATGTATGCAACAGCGGAGACAAGCACCACCCACTCTTCCACCAGTACCTTCAAATTTGACCCCTCAACAGCTTAAACGACGACATATCGTTGCAGCGATTGTGCATTCGGAAAATAGCTACGTTGCAACTCTGCAGAGGCTTGTTAATGTACGATTTTTCATTTCGATAGACATTCAAGATTGTTGAAATCAATTTTACAAACCTTTTTCCATTCTCAACGAACTCGAAGAGCTAATCTTAATATATTGTCACATTTATTTTACAGGATTACAAAAAACCTTTGGAAGAATCGACGCCGCCTGTTTTAGGCCAGTCGAAAATATCGACGTTATTTCACAGGCTACCAGAAATTCTTCAATGTCATACGTTGTTCAGAATAGCTCTCGCAGAGTGCGTTCGTTCTTGGGATAAGGACGAAAAATTGGGCGACGTGTTTGTTGCTAGTTTTAGTAAAGCTATTGTATTAGATATATACAGTGGATTTATTAACAACTTTTCAGTAGCAATGGATCTGGCCAAACAAGAATCTAAACGAAAGACTGCACTGTCAGACTTTTTCAAGGTGTGTTTTTTTTTTCTTTTTTTTTTTTTCAAATTTCTAACTCAATTTTTAGTAAAAGATTAGCGCAGACTTTGATTAACTCATTCTAATAAATCTTTTACGACTTTTTTAGGTCAAACAAATTAGCGCACATGATAGACTGTCGTTTTTTGGACTGATGGTGAAACCGGTTCAGAGGTTTCCACAATTTATATTATTTTTACAAGTAAGATAATATTATGTATTCAGTTATTTTTATTTAATTGTAAACTTTTATTCTTTTTAATTATTAATAAGTTTTTTTTTCTTATTATCTTCTTAGGACTTATTAAAACACACACCTCAAGGTCACCACGACAGAATGTCTTTGCAATTGGCATTGACCCAACTAGAGAGTCTGGCCGAGATGTTGAACGAGAGGAAACGAGAGGCTGAACAATTTCAAGCATTTAAGGAAATGTTGCGTCACGTTTCTGGCAAACTATCTCATCGTCCCCTTTCGTCATCTTCTCGTTATCTAATCAGAGAGGATAATGTTACGCAATTGGTACGGACGTGTGATAATTACAACGAAACCACCGTTCTCTCCCCAGAAATACTTTCTTTCTTTTTTACCAATAAAGATTTTTATTCTTTACAGGAATTCAATCAGAATGGAATGATAACTAAATCCAAAAGACGGAGACTATTGCTATTGAACGATTTAGTAGTATGCGTATCCGTCGCACCAAGATCCACAGAAGATTTTTCTGGCAGTGAACGTCTGAGCTTAAAGTGGACATATCCTGTTGCCGATGTCGAGGTATATTTAGAAAACTTCATTAATCATCATCATGTTTACGCAAATATTTCTCTATCTTTAAAATTTGTTACGAAATGCATAATCGATTATCACAGATTCAGGACACAAGTACCTCGCCAACATTGAGCCGCTTGCTCACTGCCGGTCTGAACAAAGGAGGAAGTTTGAAATCCGATCGGAGCGGAGAAGGCGGACAAGCGGGAGCGGATAGTTTGTGCGCTGAGATGAGCGATTTAATGCAAGACTACGAGGTCATGTCAAGAATTAGTGATCTAGTTGCCCAACTCAAAGGATCTTACAATGTGAGTCTGTTCAATCCAGAGACTCGAGTTAATCGCCCTGCCGTTATCATTTCTCATATTAATTCAATCTCCATAAATTTCAGGGAATGACTTCAGATAATACTAAGAAGATTCTACAGTCCATCCAGTCGTCGATACAACAAAAAGACGAAGATATGATCTGGGCGGATAGCTGTTCTCTACAATTAACTACGAAACAGGGTCTGATGTACACATTTCAGACCGAAAATCCTTTCGTAAAGAAAGATTGGGTTACCGAATTAAGGCTTGCCCAGCTAGCTCTAGATCCAAACAATTCACCGGCTTGGGAAGTTCCCGAACAAGAACAAAGACCGTCGACAAAAATGCCGCTGTTTGTTAGCTCCCAGCCTGTATATCAATCGCAACATCAATCGGAGGTAGATTTTGTAACGATATTGTAAATACTTTGGATCAAAGGATCGAAAATAATATTTACCCTTACTAATTCCATGTCGTTTAATTTCGCAAACAGGTACGCTGCGGGTGTTATTACACGACTCAAAATCCTCGACCAACAAGACGACGGGGTAGAAATCAAAGCTATTTGTGGATCTGTACTAGCGACGGAGTTTCCAGCCATGTTACAGTATTCGGACAATCGACCACCGCTACAACCACAGCTCTGAAACAACTAACTTCTTTCGATCTTGTAGAAACTAGAGTCGCTGCTATCGAGTTTGTCAAGGGTCTTTACAACGAGCCTGTTACACTGGCTAGTGATCTTGTCTGGATGGGTACAGACTCTAGAAAATTAATAATCTACGCAGCTGCAGAGCCCGAGAAACAAGAAGAACTTGGAAGTTATCCGGTCGCCGGTCCCGTAGTACAAATAAAACACCATTGCGACAATGTATTTGTCGCTCTGGGTACCGGATCCCTGCTAATGTTCAAAAGACAATTTGATGGGAGCTGGCTTCTCAGAGATCCCTTGGTGATATCATTAGGTAGCGATCCGGTCTCCTGTCTGATGCCCATTAATTCATTCGTTTATGCGGCGTGTGGTAAAAAGGTCTGGGTCCTTAATGGTAACAGCGGAGAAATTACAAAGAGCTTTAGTGCCCAGCACGAGCACGTAGGCAACGTTAAACTCATGGCTCATTCCGGAGTAGGACTATGGGTTTCGCTTAAAAATTCTAGCACAGTTTGCCTCTATCACACAGAGACTTTCAAACATCTTCAGGACATTAACATCGCCTCTAATGTACTCAGGGTGACGAAGCCCAGTAGTTCTAACAACTCTTGTGGCGATAATTTGAACAATAATCAATCTGTGGTCACAGTTACTGCGCTGATGGCTTGTAAGGGATTATTGTGGGTGGGAACTAACGTCGGTATAAGTCTCACAATTCCACTTCCTCGATTGGAAGGTGTTCCTATAATAAGTGGCCGCGTTAACATATCGTATCACGCTCACTTTGGTCCTATAACTTTCTTACTGGCTATACAGAGTAACAAAAATCCGGCTAGTTGTCCGAAGGAAGAAATTAATGAAGAAGAAACTGTCCAGCTGAGAAACAAAGACTCCGAACACAACCATCGGCCAAGGGATAGAGCCAGTTTGGATGCTTCTCTTTCTAGCAACATGGCTAAGCTGAAACAACAACTTACTAGCAGTCCTGTTATGCTGCGGCGTAAAAGAAGCAAAGAAAATGAATACAGAGGGTCCAAAACTCTGCCTCGGGGTCTTGGATGCGGCGGATGTTTGCTCTCTAGTTCTATAACAAGCTCGCAGAGCTCGGGAGAGAATTGCGACGTTTATGGCCTCTACGGTGAACTGATGTACGTTAAAGATTACGAGAACGAAAATAGCTCCGGTATAGATCCTATCTATGAAACTTTGAGACAAAGTGATCCAGAGCTTGCAGCTATACCAAACAAAGTCAGTACTTTGGACCGAAGGTTGAAGATGAAAATCACGAGGCCAAGATCTTTGGATTTGTCTAATTGGTCTGTAGATTCGCACGCTAGTTCTTTATACACATCGTCAGGTTCGGAAGAAAACTTATCACTGAAGGCTGGAAAGTTGTCGAGAAATAGTAGCAGCGCGAGCAGAAATACTCCCTATGAGATGGCGATATCTGCTAGCAGCAGTATAACAACGCCTGTAAAAGTTATTACGCCTATACCAATACCAAAAGGTAATCCTAAAAAGAATAACAAAGGGGCTCAGCAAGTCGATCAGCCTAAACGTACGGTTTTGACTTTAATGGGAGGAAGAGGATACATAAATTGGAGACTGCCTAATGTACAATATGCTGTAGATAAAAATCCAAAGTCACCTTACACGCTTAAAGATCCTAATAGCAACGACGCTCATATTGTATTATGGGAGATGAAGTTATGATACCCATTCATATTAGATCTGATTGATCTCTTATAGTTGAGGCATTATTCACCTTTGGTATGGATTAGTCGATGATATTGATCCAAGTTTGAAATTCGAATTGTTTGAATAGCGATGTGAGTTTGAAATAGTCGGATTGCAATAGACTCGGTCTACCAAAGGTTTATTGTTGTATAGACTGTTACTGTTTTTCATATTTATCTTATTACAGTTTTGATGATAATAATTTAATAACAGTAAAGACTTTGATTGTAGACAAATTTTGGGACTATTGACGAGAGAGAGAGAGAGAGAGAGAAAGAAAGAGAGAGAATAATGAAACCAGTGTAAACTAAACTTCGGTTTTAATAATTGAATAATGATACGGTATTTGTCACTGTATATAAAATTACAGTTGCTATTATGCTGACAGTGAATAGCGTTGATGGTAATAATTCTCGAGGTGGTATTATCAAACTATAAAATCATCTGAAATGTGGAAAGTAAAATGTAGCAGTATGCTGCTTAATATTTATAATTAAAAATTACGACGAAAAGAATATGTTACAAAAGAATCAGGCAGGTGCTAATGCTTTGTTTTGTTAACGTTATCCTACCCATAAGTAGTACATACATACATACATCATATTATACATATTCATATACATATAACTACATAAATTAGAACGTTTTACTTTTTGTTATAAAAAAAGAAAATATGTAGAAGTATAGGACTGATTGAAAAAAAAAAAAAAAAAAAATTCATTACGTTTTTTTTTTTTTTTTTTTTTTTTATGAAATCTAAGGAAGGAAAAGAAGAGGAGAACAAAAATTTTATATATATATAATATGTTTATCTATACATAGGTATAATATTATCGTATACCTATTTGAAAACAAGGCCTGTTATTAGCATATTATAGGTATGTACCTACTACTATGTGTATGTATTATCTGAGTGACTGTTTTTTTTTTTTTTTTTTAAATCATTCATTGTCATCAGAATGTTTGGTAATAATAATACCACTGTGCTTTGATCTGGTTAATATAATATATATATAATATATATATATCAATTGATAAGGATTATAAGAATGAATATCAAACCCGTTGGAACATTTACATGTCTTTGATAATAGTACATATTTTAAATTTCGAGTTATGTGAGTCGAAGAACTATTGATAGAAATTTCTTATCAGTTTTTTTTGATAAACCAAAACCATGTTTTACGTGTTGAATCTCTTTAGATGTTTATCAAAGTTGAGATTATTATTATTATTATTATTATTATTTTTCTTTTCTTTTCTTTTCTTTTCTTTTCTCAATAAGGACTATTTATTGGCCAATTGTGACAAAGACTATAGGAAATGTTGATCTCTGACTAGGAAAATGATTACACAGATTATAAACTATATTATGGTGTAACATTTATTTCCATCATTATATAAGAAAAAAAAAAACAACAAACTAGATCTGATTTTTTTTTTTTTTTGCTACCCTTACTTTCAACACTAGCAAAGAGCTATTTTTAAATATTGCCAAATATATACATCTGGACATTCATATTCTGGGTATTGTTCTGTTACGAATATGATGTATTCATTCTGTATTCAGATACAAATAGAATCATAATTCAAAACTAGACATATATGCTTTTGGATATTCAAGTCAAGATTTCAAACATTCTTTTCTTTAATTGTTTTGTATGTAAAGATTGTATGGGATAAAAATAACTAACAAGAGACTATGAAACCAGCCGGTATGGTTTTTTTCAATCAATAATAAAATTGGACACATATCCAAAATAGTGACTATAGTTAAAAAGCATACTTTGATTTCTGTGTGTTTGACATAGTGTCATAGAAATATGACATGTTTTCTAACTATTTAAATCATAAGTTTATACTGATCTAACTAAGTTCTAACAAATGTGTCTATATATGTATAACTTTGAAGAAGACTGAAGATAAAATATTGTTTTTTTTTTTCTTTTTTTTTTTTCTTTTTCGTTTTTGACATTATAGCTTTTAGTTTTGTCGCGAAGAAACAAATTTGACTAAATTTCTTCTATGTTATACCTTATGTATATATTTACTTATACCATTGATGGATTGTGAATCACATATACTACCTTGAATATCAAGGTATAATATTATAATCTAAGTGATGAAATTCTTTTTTTGGAATCTCTTATACATTTAGTAGTACATAATGTCAAAACTTGATATCCAATTGCATTTATATATGTACTGTGTAATTAATAAACAATGCTACTATATCGAGAATAAGTATATAAGTATTTGAAATTGTACATAGCGTTAAACTAAATACGTAGTATTAAAAGAAAGAAAAAAAACGAAAAAAATAAAAAAATAAAAATAATAAATATATAGTTTTGCCATACAGTATTTCACATTGTGTTACTAAACAATTGAAATAACTATATTGTTCACTTTATGCAACTATGAAATGAAATGAAATGAAATAAACACTGTGTCCGAGTTACTTATCAGAGCATAATGTTCCCTCGTCTGTATTAAGAATCCAAAAATATTATGAGAAATGAAAAATATTGAATACCTTATATATTGATTTTTGGTCAAAGAAATTTGTTATAAATTATAAAATGAAGTATTATACTATAGTAAAATATGTTAATTCAATCGATTGTTTTCTTCATTGCATTCTTTTTTTTTTTTCTTTGTTTACTTTTCATTCCATGGTAATTAACTTTTGTGTAATTTTTTTGTTGTTCTTTTTTTTCTCTTTTCTTTATTTCTTTTGTTGAAATTTCAGAGAAAACTTTATGCACATGTTTTTAATATACCCGCTGATTTTAGGGAAGAGATGAAAATTAATGCTTCAAATTAAAAAAAAAAAAAAAAAAAAAAAGACTACTATGTTCTGATTTCAACTACATAACATACTGCCGAAATAGGACTAAAAAATTAAAAAAACAAAAAAAAAACAAAAACAACAAAATGATAAACTAATGCGTTTAATTTATATGTATACGTCTATGTATTATAATCAGCCAGATGTGTGAAACATTTTATACGTTCTTACAATTAGTAACCACCTTATAGTATATATATATGTAATATTATATACAAAAAAATGTTAAGGATGTTGAAATAGATCTGATAATGTTAAAATTATGAATAATGAAATGTTTGCCACCTTTTATATATTTTATAAATGTTAACGCGCGTCAAAATGATTTCATATTTCTAACTGAAAATTCTAGCCCTCGGTACAATAATTATATTAACATAAATTTGAGTAAAGAGCGATGAAAAAAAAAAAAAAAATAAATAATAATAATAACGATTCTTCTGTTACGGTTTTTATTTTCATATTAAATAAATATAGGCAAATAATAGTAATTCGAAACTCAAATAGATATTGTTGATAAACAGTCTAACTATGTTCTGTTGTGATAAAAAGATCTGAAAATTTATGTGTCCACCCCCCTCACCCCAGTGATCGAGCATATTATACTTTTCGTAAGAACAAAATAAGTTTTCTAAAAAAAGTTTGCCTGACACAAATTAGCATAAGTCATGTATACGCACATATATATATATGATCTTGTATAAATCAAGGCCAATTTTATGTATGTACACTGTTTAGCTAAAAACATGTTCGTATTTTGTACACAATTTCCTCTTTAAACAAAAGAAAAGAAAAAAAAAAAAAAGAAAAGAAAAGAAAAAAAAAAAAAAAAACAAATGTATATAAATGTTTTTTTTTTTTCCATTTATGTATAATAATAAAATAATACGTAAATTAGTCTCACTAATTAATAATAATGCGGTGATACTTGATCATGTATATTTATTATTTAAATAAATATAGCATTATTTTTCTTCGTAAAAAAATAATCATTTTTCTCATTTAACACACACAGTTCAGAGAGAAAAGGAAAAAAGATGTACTACTACTCGCTTTCTGAATAGATAAAGGGAATACAGCTAGATTCGATAATCCGAGTTATCTCTCTGGATGGCTATACTATATTCGATAAAAGGTAGATTCGAATCAATAAACTCTGAAAATTTTTTCTCAATTAATCTTTTATTATTATATGTGATTTTTTGAACAATTTAAATTTCTTAATATTGTTCAGACTAATTCAACATGTTGCATAGGTATAGGTCCTGATACAAATCTGATAGATTCTTGAAAAAAATGCAGTTATCATCCTTGAGATCTGGAAGAATGAGAAAATACAAAAATTGTGATTAGTCGTATTCAAAACTGTTTCATTAATTTATTATAACTAAAAGGCTTCTTCAGTTGGTAGTGCATGTATTGATTAATCATGATCTCATTTTATTCGGTAAAGGGTATCATCACTTAATAAGCCTCGTGAATATTTTTTTTTTTTTTTTTTTTTTTTTTTTTTTTTATATCAAATCAAGAAATGGAATGAATTTTCCAGTTCCTTTTTTTAAAACATTTTTCGAGTCTAAGAAAGAACGCAATGATAATAAGCGATATACACATACGTATAAAATTGCGATTCGTAACTTGTTGTCCCTACGCAGTTCCCATCAGTTTCATCTCGGTATCGATGAACGCGTGACAAAACAGAATCTGAAAAATCAAAAATGAAACGTTTTTATTCACCAATTAAAGAATAATAGGTGATTGGAATTTGGGGAAATAATAATATTTCTTCAGTTGGTAGTGCATGTATGATTAATCAGGAATTCATACGATTCGGTAATGGGTATCATCATATTCTTTTTTTTACGTTTCTTTGCATGGAATTATATTTGCCAAAGTCTGTTAGTGTATGAATAATTATTCAAACTTACAAATTATTGACGAGAATCTGAATGTCATCTTCTTTATGCAACATCTCTTGCATCTCTGAGTTTGATCTGTAAGGTTTTTCCATCAAGGATTTAACCACTGCTTTCGGCTATCATCAAAATTAAGTAAATTCCTGGAAGAGAGAAACATTTTTTTTTTTTTCAACAATGTGCTGCATTATCGATAGATAGTGATTAATTTTTATAGATTTTATTATCAGTTGGTAGTGCATGTTTGTAATAATCACAAGTTCATATAGATTCGGTAATTGTATCATCATATTATATTCATTTAACGACAACCACGCACACACAGAGTCGTACTCAATCAAGATTTTATTGAAATAACAGCGTGTGTAAAAAAAAAAAAAAAAAACCAAAGACAAACATAACCTATATCTTAATTTGTACAAAAAAATCTTAAAACTAATATCTTCAAGTGATTCTAATATTCTCTACGATATTATAAATACAATTTAATATTATTTAAAAACTCACCGAAATATCGATGTATTTGGATTACTACTCATACGAAATTTGATTACACACGAATTCATGGCTACGAATCAGTCGAAGACGAAGACGAACATGAACTGGGCCGGAATCAATGCACTTCCTGTTGTGGCAAAAGTTTGGCGCGTTACCAAAGTGTTCCTAAAAGTTACTCTTTTGTGTTCCTACTACGATTGAATATAACTACACATGTAGTTAGACAACGCGGTGAATATAGTTATTCACAAATCGTGGACTGTGAGTAAAATTGCATCTAGCTGTGCATCTATTATACGATTGATAATGTTTATGGTCAAGAATGCACAATGCATACACGCCATTAGTAGTGTATGTTATATCGAGAAAACTCAGATGTTTACTTTTTCTTTCTCTCTTTGTTTAGTGCATCGTAATGTCATATATATTGTGACCTCGAATATTTAGGTTAATATAAACAATTAAAACGTATATATGAACGGAGGGGAGTTTTTGTGATGGATAGAAACAATTCATCTAAATTATAATCAACGAGTATATATTACAACTCGGTGACTAATATATTTTTTTCATTGTGATTAATGATTACGTGAATTTTTTTTTTTTTTTTTTTTTTTTTTTTTTATCCCCCCGTATTGTCGACAAGGTATAATATAATATAACCGAATAAACGCCGTAAGTGAAATGCATTCTTATATTTTGAATTCAGATTAATATATTGTTCATCAAACAGTGTCAAAATCATTCGAAAGAATTGTCAATTATTTACTACCCTTTGTCTGTTGAATTTAAATGATTATTATCATTTATCACTTTATATACTATAATAATAAAATTTTCTTTTAATTTAAACAATTATTTGACATTTTATTCGAAAAATTGTTCTCCTTTTTTTTTTTTTCTCTTGATTTATTTAGAATTACGAATGATTCATTCTATCAATATATATATATATATGTATGTATATGTATATGTATGTCAATTATCAATAGAAAGCAAATAAATGTAAATTTTTCGTTTTTTTTTTTTTTTTTTCATCGTTATTGATACAGAATAGTTTTACTACCAAACTACATACTACAATGGCACAAACTACTACGATCGAAACTGTTACCATCACCAGGCCGTTAAAGGTAATTGAATATTTAATTAAAATACTATATTTATTTATAACCATGTACTAGTCGTTAATTAATAATAATATTCACCTTTCTGATATTCATGCATTTATTATTTACTCTGTGAAAAAAAAAAAAAATAATAATAATAATAATAATAATCTAAATCTAGAAGATTTCATAATTATAAATTCAAACATCTAGAATATGATGGTTTTAGTGAATTTAATTTTACCCAGTATTATGTGTATAAAGAGAAATTACTATTTCGTCCCACGGTAACGAATTTATTGACACAGAATCCTTTCAACTCTACAGGCTCTTCAGATCAAACCCATAATAACGTAATCTGCTGCAACCCACTTGAATATTTTTTTCTTTTTCTCTTTATTCTCTTTATTCTCTTTATATTCATATCATGCACTATAGAGTTGAAAAAAAAATTATATAAAGCTAAATAAGATGTGATCTTTGATAATATAATAAATACGATTTAATAACGAAGACAAGGTTCTTTCGATTATTTCACTTTATATATAATATCGCGTATTCATCGTTGTTTACGTGTAGATTTTATAAAATCGCGATGTATACTATTGCATAGGTAAATAAAATTCGATAAAGAAAAGATAACGTCGATTGGTATACGTTACTGTATACGAGGGTGGTAGTAGTATGTATACTCTATACCTATAGGTATAAGCGCGTAAAATCGAGTCGAGTAAAAGCATCCCTCGCGCAATGCGCCGCGACCTTTACTCGCGGATGAGGAGAAGCCCCCTTTCCTCCCGTCGAAATAACCTGGGGGGAGGGGGGTGGTCTCAGTGAAGATGGCTGCTATCCGTGTCTATACATAAAGATTCGGGATGATTCCCTTAATTCGGGATTAAAGTTTTGTGTAATTTATTATTTTTCTCTCCAAATATCTCGCAATCTTATAAAAGTTTATTAAAATTTGTTTCTTTCTTTTCTTCTTCTTCTTCTTCTTCTTCTTCATCATTATATTATAATATAATATATATATTTTATAGTATATACAGTATATAACAACATACGATACGATAAATTAAAAAAAAAAAAAAAAAAAAAAAAAAAAAAAAAAAAAACATCGTGGATAAGGGCGAAAGTGAATTTCGAGGTGATCCCTGCTGCAGGTTGTCGTCGAAATAAACTAAATGCTTGCGACACACCTTCGTCGACATGGCGCGGTTTACGACGTTCCTTAAATTTTAATTTATACATAATATTTAATCTAATAACGCGTATATAAATAAAAAAAAAATAATAATATTATAAAACTTGTGAGATTCGAAATGAAAAGAATTTTTTAAACCTTATAATACGTACTTTTATTAATTTTAATACACACAGACACATATATATATATAAATATATATATATATATAGATCCCTATCGCGCTCGCTCTACCCGCGCACAATAATTCAATATGATTATGTACACTGCCGCTGATGACCGCATGGGTCAAAACGAGATCGCTCAGGTATAAAAAGTAGAATTATTTGTTCTTAAATATTAATTAAATATACTAAATTCATTAAATATGCAAAAATTTTATGAATATTATATTATATACTACCGCGTATACAAAAAAATAATTACACCTCTTTATTACGATCTATATAAGATTATGTTACATATTATTATTATATAGTATAGATAATATATACGTATGTATATCCGTTATGTGTTAACAAATTCTCCGATTGTTCATAAGAAATGTTATACATACTACATTTATGTTATCAATTAATGCGTAATGCTGTATCGTACTATAAATTTTTTTTTTTTTTTCTTTTTTTTTTTTAAACGTGTTTAGGGCAGGGAAGCGTATATTCTCGATGTAGTACGCCCCCTTCTGATAATTACGTATTTTTTTTTTTTTTTTTAAATTTCTATTTCTGAAGTGAATTCTTATTGAAATTTTAGTTCATTTTAATATCATTTCACGATTTCTTAGTTTGAATTATCATCCGAAAAATCCGAGATTTTTTTTTTTTTTTTTTTCAAATTATTTTCTAACACAGAAATCAAAGAAAACAAAAAAAAAAAAAAAAAAAATGCATAAAATTTATTTTCTCAATAAATTTCTCACATTTCATATTTTCGAAACGTAACTCACTATCATGCTTCGGTCTTATATCATTACTCTGAAAACTAATCTGAATGATAATTACAGGTAATAGCGTTCATATGTGGGGTAATAGTCATTTTATTAATGATAATGGGACTCGCATCTACCGACTGGTTGATGGCATTAGGATGGAGACAGGGTCTCTTTGCACATTGCATCGAAGAGGATGCTCCGACTCCGTTGCCATTCAATATGGTAGATCCAGCCGGATGTTACCAAGCTCGGGATGTCGGTAAGATCTTTTTTCTTTTTGTTTTTTTTTTTTGCACAATCTATAAATTTCTAATACTAAATCCAGAATAATACAATTCAAGAAACTAATATAATAATATTTTCTTTTATTATGAATAATTTTTCACAGCTTACATTAGAGCAGCGGCTGCATTATGCGTCGTATGTCTTCTGGCTGATATAGCAGCGACTATTCTAACGGGACTTGGTCTCAGGTCTCAGGATCATAGAGACAAACACAAGTACTATCGCTTTGCCGTATTTTGTATGGGAATTGCGCGTAAGTCGGTCGTTCAATTCTGCCTTATTTTCTATTATTAGATTATTAAGCGCTAATGATTTTGAGATTGATTACTTTACAATAAAACATTCTCTTATTTTTTTTTAGTCGCATCTCTACTGATAGCGCTCGTCGTTTATCCAGTCTGTTTTGCCGCTGAACTTAATCACGGTAAGCTTCCAGGTATATTGCGTATAACTAGTCTTATCTTATCTTGTTCAAAGACGAGGACTGATGTGTATAATGTACAAATCATAATTTATGTACATCGCTGTGAAAGAACCAACTGTATCTTATATTTCTTTTTTCCAAAGCTTTTGATGATTCATAATACTTCGTCTCACAGTGTGCGACTCATTTATAATATAAAGATCAGAATTTTTAGTCAAGTTTTTCTTCTGATTTATTAAACTAAATTTCTTTATCATTTCATAGGAAATCGGACAATGTGGGAATTCGGTTGGGCATACGGCGTTGGATGGGGAGCAGCAATCTTTTTATTCGGAGGTGCGGTTTTATTACTGTGCGACAAAGAGAGTGAAGAAATTTATTACAAAGAGAGAAAAATAGTACGAGACGATATAGTAGGAGGTGGTGGAGGATCGATGATTGGAGTAGGACATCACGGAGGAAGAAGTGGCACTGCGCTTGCCTAGTGGCATTGCTCCCTGCCCGACGTTGTCCTCTAGGTGACTGGTTACTTTTATTCTTCTGTCCACAATGTGCGCTCGCCGTGCACTGATATATAATATAATATATATTGTCAATGTTTTTCACGCGGGTTATATTATATTTGGATAAAGTAACAACATATGTATGTATGTCTGCTACTGTTTCTGAGAGTGAATGATTTTTTATACAAGAAAAACGTGTCTTTAGAAATATATATATATATATATGTATACTGTAATATATATGTATATATATATACATATGTATATTATACGTATATGAGAAAAAGGGAAATTATTACTCTCAAGAATCACCAATGTTTGTAAACAACAAAGTCCCAAAAAAATGTAATATGAAAATTTCATCACTGTAAGGCAGAGGTGTAATATTGTCAAATCAATTTGATTACAGATTACCTATACTTTATTTATATTTTAGCATACAAGACGTTTGTTTTTCTTATTTATTTATATTTCTTTTTATTTTTATTTCATTTTTTTTTCTTTATTTATTTATTTTTTTCTTTTCAAATTCCGGGACCATCGACGTACAGATTAAAAAAGTAATAAATTATTAATTTTTTTTTTTTTTAAATTTTTTTTTTTTTTTTTTCACAATTTATCACCAGCTACGCATAATTACTCGATTTTGAATACTCGATTTAAGTTTCACGACTGGGTCTGTAGATTCAATTGAATTGCCTGTACAGCAATGATAGGAAACAAACAATTACGGGAATAAAAGCAGTGGGCTAAAGTAAAATAAATTTTTGTGACTAAATTAAAAAAAAAAAAAAAACGGAAAAACAAAAACGAAAAAAATATATATATATATATATATATATATATATAAATGAAAAAGAAAAAAAAAAAAAAAAAAAAAAAAGATTTACTGTTTAGTATTGAATATGGTGAGAAATGAATATCTTTATTTATGTAGATACGAAAATTCGTGGCTTCTCGTAAAATCGTACAATTTAAGGTACTACATGCATAATCTTTGATTGTAATGCGCTTGAATAGTTTAACGCAGCATTACTCACTTGCTCACAGGCTGTTGTAATTGATTTTTTTTATTTAACATTTGAAAAAAAAAAGAAAAAGAAAAAGAAATTCTTCTATTCTTCTTCAAAGACTAGAGATCTACCTACCTAGGTATTTTCTTTAGTTCGAAAATTACTGTCATTCATTTTAAATTTACTATATCATTATTATTATTATGGTGAATAAAATTACCAACTATATTATCTTTCTACTTAAAATTAGACAATTGATTGTTATTATTGTTTTCTTTTCTTTTTTTTTTCATTCTTTTTGCAATGTATATACGCATTATAAAACATTAACTTATTACATTCGAAAATATCCAATTGAAATTAGTATCTAATATTATAAATTATAATTAACAATTAACGAGGGATTATACTTCCGATATACCTACTACCTTTATAGTTTTTCTATTTTTCTTTTTGTTCTTATTTTCTTTTTTTTTCTTTTTTCTTATTTTTCTTTTTTTTTTTTTCAACAGTATTTAAAAGTATTTGTAAATTTTAACTCCAGACAAAAATTGTTTAATCAATCTCTTTAAATAATCACAACACAGTGATGGATTAGACACTAACGGACAGAGCAAAGTTACAGATTGTTTTTTTTTTTTTTAAACTTTCCGATACCATTACATGGTTCTTTATTATTCAGTATTATTCACACTCGGTGATAATTCAACTAGAGTACAAGGTAGCTTTACACTCTTGAAGACACGGCAACTCCATAACACATTGTTACTACCACCCCTTTTCCCCTTACATGCACATAGCGTGTTATTTGTTACGACAATTACTTTACCTTCTGATAAATATTAAAAAAAAAATATCAGAATTAGGTATGTGAATTGTTTTTACAAAAGTAACATATAACATTGCTCCACAATTGCATTTGATTGAAACAAAAAAAGAAGAAAAAAAAACAACAAATTTCCGCATCAATCAAGATCAAGACTTACATATAGTATATTTGACTGGCTTGTTCTTTTTTGTTTTACATTTTTTTTTTTTTTTGTCATGTGTATTTTTGGTTTAACGGAATGCTAAGTGTTTGAGTGTATGAGAAATATTAAAAAGGGGAAAAAAAAAAAAAAAAAAAAAAAAAAGAGGCAGCTCGGGCAGGCATATTACTGATCCATCGTGTTACCTGTGTCACACGTATACTTGTGTACATATACATACTATATATACATGAATACAAATAGTAGAGATTTTACAAATGCTTGTAACGACGCAATGCAACTAAATGATTATTATTATTATATTAACATTATCATTATCATTATTATTATTATTATTATTATTATTATTATTATTATTATTATTATCGGCTGATATTAAAAGTTGCACTTATACGAAGAAGAAAAAAATAAAATAAATAAATAAATAAAAAATAAGGGCAACTTAGCTATCGTATATATCAATATAATAATACGTAGATATATAGTTTGCCACGAATAAGTAGGAAGAGAGGGAGAGACAGAAAGAAGTGAGAAAGCGAAGTGAGAGCGCAGCTATATATGTAATAGTATATATATTTAAAGATATTTTTAATTTTTAATTTTTAAAAAAATTTTTT
The DNA here is from genome assembly GCA_943736025.1 of Tenthredo mesomela. Taxonomy (NCBI): domain Eukaryota; kingdom Metazoa; phylum Arthropoda; class Insecta; order Hymenoptera; family Tenthredinidae; genus Tenthredo; species Tenthredo mesomela. Next base: position 25,102,518 of record OX031017.1, on the reverse strand, counting down.
TTTATTTCTCCGTTTTTAAATTCAATTTTACAAGAGATTATAAATTTTAAATCTGACGTCAGCGTTTTAAGCTGAAAGTTTGTTACAAAAAAAAAAAAAAAAAAAAGAGAAAAGAAAAAGAACTATTACTGAAATTCTAATCCAATCTTATTTCATGTATCTGAAATTTGATAAAACACACTACATACTATAATATATACAACTAATTTATGACCATATAAATTATAACTTAATTCATATCAACATTAAACTATTATTAATATTTAATAATAATACTACAAGCCATTGTGTATCAGATTATTGAACAGATATATAGGTATAGTTTATTTTTCGTCCAAGAATTTCATTTATTAAATACTACATAATATAGTATATATACATATATATTTTTTTTTTTTTTGTTGTTTTTCTGAGGATAAATATTATCCCATGTAAATCTGTATCTGTAGACTGATGATTATTATCGAACGTTAATTATATTATACGTCGCGTAAAAAAGAAAAGAAAAGAAAAGAAAAGAAAAAAAAAAAAAAAAACATATATATACACATAAAAATAGAGTTTATATATATATATTATATATAAATATTATTATATATGATACTGTGGCAGCTGAGCATGTAGCATTGAATAATAACCTTCCATATCAGAAAACGTTTGAATATGTAGTTAATTAATAGTAAATTAGTAAGCATCTTTATTATCGGTTGTATTATACATATTAATAGTGTAGAAAAAAAAAAAAATATTCTAATTATTATACTAATGAATAGATATTTCTCAACATTTTCATATCAGATAGTATATGCATATCATTAAAAAAAAAAAAAAAAAAAAAAAAAAGAAAAGAAAGAAATCAAGTCAATGATTATTAAATTGATATTATAATATGTTATTTAATAATATTGTATTCATATTATAATACATAATATACACATAAAATTCCGTGTTTCCTACCAACATAATTGACATAATACATATTATACATATAAATAACATAACTTAAAAATAAAAATAAACATAAACATAAATATAGAATAGTTATAGTAGTATTATCTGTCACCGATGTTTGTATAACATTTATTTGATGTATACACATCACAGTATTGTACAAAGAATAATATTATAGATATTAAAAGAATAAAAAAAAAAAAAAAAAAAAAAAAAGAAACAAACAATTTAATCAATCAATATTCGAATATACCGATTCCCGCTTTTTTTTTTTTTTTTTTCTTATAATGACATCGCGTTCTTAATTTTTGATGATTATATGTGATAATTGTGCATAAATGAAATCGTGGAAATGATATGATTATCAAATATCGCGCGTTATTGTTGAATTAGAAGAAAATAATGAAATTTTAAAAGTGATAATTTAACTGGACAAAGTTCCCGCGGTGTAATGGTGTCGTTAAAATACTTCCGAGTTGTTTGTCTTCATTGTTTGTTATGGTTTGTGGCTAGTGATTTGATGCATGCCGCCATTTTGTTAAATATTATTTCTAAACGCATCCCCTCCAAAATTGAAAACAACCGAAGGTCGACGCTGTTCTCGATTCTCCATAGGCATAAAGTATTTTTGGTTAGGTTAATAGCTGTGTTAACGATATTAAACAGTAAGTAAAAAGAAAGTAAAATAAAATAAAAAATACTGTGATTACATTTGTGGTAAATATTTGTTAACTTATTATTGAAATTATTAATGTCAATAATATGAAAACGTTTATTCGTGTCAATTTATAACGTGTAATAATTGGGTGGAAGAAGGCTTGGCATAAAGAGAGGCTATGGCTACTGCCTTGATTCGTATGTAAAATAATTTATTGCGTCTTCGACCACATTTTGTTTTCATAATCAGAAAAATATCTACAATATAGAAAATTTTTATTTACCGGTTAACGTTATGCAACTATTATTATTATTTCACATTGTATTTTTATAACCTATAAACTCATAACCTATATATAATATAACCTTAGATGTCAACAGTATTACAAATAGTAAGTTTAATTAATCAAAATATACTTCGATTCAGGTTTGAAATAAATAAAAAAAAATAAAAAATAAAAATTAACCTGTATTCCGCTAATCAATCAAACACCGCATTATTTTTTTTTTATCATTTTATTTTCAAAAAATCTTGATCATTCATCAATTTTCTTTAAATCTAATCGTTAATTATAAACATCGGTAGCTGGAATCCCACCGACTATGATCATTGACTTGAAAAATTAACTTAATTTATAGATTTATGAAAATTTCTGAAAAATTCAGTTCTCACATCGATTAGATTCATCTATTAGAAATTTTTGATAATTATTTCTAATTATTCATCTTTTTTTTTTTTTTTTTTTTTTTTTTTTTCTTCAATATTTGTATCGACGTTGTAGGTACTAATCGAGATAGTTCAATAATTAACTTGAATATTGTGAACAATTTTGTTTTACATTTTTTTTTTTTTTTTTTTTATTCACAATTGTTCGGAAATCTTGAACAAAATTCATTCAGCGTAGAATCGGATCAAGTTTTTAAGGATAAGATACACGTTCGTTAATCATTTTCAGTCACAAAATGCTACTTAATGATGCGAATGTAATTTAGCTACGATTATTAAATACAAGTTTTTATGTATAGAAATAAGACTTTATTTTGTACATTTCAACGTTTCAGCTATTATAATATTGAATTTATCAAACTTGCTTATAAATTTTGCTTATAAATGAGCAAAAAGTAGAAATTTGCTAGGAATAACTTGTTACGTAATTCAAGTTCTTCTAACGCCTCGTTTTAACTCTGAACTCTTTCCGTTATGCTGAATCAAGCAAAGGAAACATGAGTTTTAATTCTCGAGTCAGTAACGACTATTTAGATCTGAAACTCAAGTTATCTTGTCTCAAATGATTCGGTTCCTGTCTTCGATTATTAAAAGTATTATACAAATATTCAAGATCTGTAGATAAAGTAACTGAAATATTTTCAGTGATCAAATAAATACTCGGATCGTCAAGATGGATGTATCTGGTGATTTGGCCCTGCAATGGGTTGAAGAAGTAGGGAATGTCGTTCACGAAGAAGTAATATGTGGGTTAGAAGCGGAGCTAACAACTCCGGAACAGGAGGTGATCGGAGCCTGCGAAGAAGTCGGCGTAGAAGAGGACGCGGTAGAGACTGTTGCCGAGTCTTCACCTCCGCCTGATTCTGAAATCCTCCTCGTCCCACAATCTAATGATATGGAATCTATTTATATCGTACCACAGGATGGGCAAGGTCATGATTATCTCAATATTCAAGTTACCGAGGAAGTCATTACTGATAATTGGGACAGACCGGGGCAACACGACGGGTAATATTTAACTTCTATACTTTCTATTTCTATTATTCCAACTTTAGGAGTATAGATAGACTCGAATCGAAACCACTGTTAAATATCTAAGAAACTGTAATAAAAGACTTAAACAATTCATACTGTTTGTGTCTTTGATGGTCTATCACTTTTTTTATTTTTTTTATTTCAATAATACTGTTAGTTATATTTGAGTACAATGACTTTGTCTTATAATAATTATTATGAATGTAATTTTTAATCCATATACATAACATGTTTATGTGCGATTATTTCAAATATCAATTTAATAAATTTTTAATCATATTTGATATCCAGCATTGAAATTCCTGAGACAAAAGTGTCTCACGACAATTTGCTGGAGTACGACGACATGGAGATACCGTTACCAATCGATCAAGATTCTTACACAAACACACGACCGTATCCCTGTGATTTCTGCAGTCGTAGATTCAGGAAAAAGGCAAATCTGATGAACCACATGGTAGCTCATCAGACCGATCGTCCACACGGATGCAATTTATGCGGTGCCCGATACGTTCGCAAATGTGATTTAATGAATCACTTAAAGATTCATGCGTATGCACCGGCTCGTGACGGATTGGAAGACGATTTGAACGACGAAGATTCTCTAGCACCAGAAGAGGAGGAGACTAACAAAGGAAGACGCAAGAAAGTTCAATCGAACGCGCCTAGAAAGCGAAAGAACAATGCAGCAGCTGCGAAAAGAGCCGCACCAGAAATTAAAGTCGATATGGGAAAATATGTGAACAAATCTTACGACTATGTAGACGAAGATATGCGACTCTTGGAAGTAATGACCAGCAGGAATACGGCGAGAGGAAATAATTATGCTTCTAGCTCTAGATGGGGAGGGGAACAAATGTCACCCGAACAAACCGAGGCACAACCACCTCGTTGGCCTATAACAGATCCTACTAAACCCTACGTCTGCCAACATTGCGGCGTTGGATTTGCCAGGGAAAAGGCTCTGGCTTCTCACGCTCGTGTACACGGAGGTGATAGCCCTTTCGAATGCACATCTTGCGGCGATATGTTCTGGGATGTTAATACTTTGCGCGAACATGTTAGGATGAAACATGGAGGGGCTGTGCAATCGGATTTGGAAGAATATGATAACGACGCAACTTATACCGGAGACGAAAGATTCGGTGAATTCTTTTGCGATACTTGCGGAGTACCTTTCCATCGATTAGATCTTCTAAAACGACATAGAAAGTAAGGAGTCAATTAGAGTACTCTAATGATTATCGACACGAATAATCAAATTAAGTAATGAACATAAATCATTCTTTATTTTTCATAGAATTCATGTAAAACAAGAATCTGACGTCATCACTGAGGGATCCAGTCAACATCACGTATGCAATGTTTGTGGCGAATGGTTTGAAGAGGCTTTGGCATTGCTCGCACATGCTGAGCTACACGCTAGGTACTTTGGGCAAAGTTTTTGGAATAAAAGATGAAATAAGTTACCGAAAGAGTTACTGAATATTCAATATCACTTATTGTTTTTATAACAGGTCGCCCACTCGCCGCTGCTTGTTGTGTGGTCAGAGATGTAGAGACGACGCCGAAGTGGCTGAACACGTTCGTCAAAATCATGCCGAAGATGCGCCTCCTAATACTTGCACACTTTGCGGTAAAACTTGCAAAGATAAACGGAGTTTGATAAAACACTCCTGGGTGCATAACGCCGACAAGACATTCGGCTGCACGAAGTGCGGTAAAAGATTTCACAGCAAAGCTAGATTGCGAAGGTATATTTATCACGATTAATCCCAGTTCGAAATTTCACTTATGTAAACCGGTCGCTGGTTATTTAACATTTATAAATAAATTTATTCAACAGGCACATGGTATCGCATCGTAATAAAATGGTAGCCTGTGACGAATGCGGTGAAGAATTTCCAGACGGAAGAGCTTTGGTCAGCCATCGTCATTCTCATAATAAAGATTTGGGCGGTCGTTCTTTTCCCTGTAGAGAATGTGGCAAAACATTCGGCAGCCGTAGCTCGCAGCAAATTCATATCCGTATTCATACCGGCGAAAGACCTTACGGATGTAGGTTTTGTTGGAAGGCATTTGCTGACGGAGGTACACTGAGGAAACACGAACGTATACATACTGGCGAAAAACCTTACGGTTGTGCCATTTGCCCTAGAGCTTTTAATCAACGTGTAAGACTAATTTTTTTACTCTTTTTCTTGTTTGTTTATGATAATTGAAAAAGAGGCACTTTATAATTTGATGATTAAAATATTCCAGGTCGTATTGCGGGAACATGTTAGAGCTCATCATTCGGGACCAGATCCAAAATGCCACGGTAGTATGACGCCGTATCTTTGCAAAGTGTGCGGAGATTCTTACGGTACTTCTGAAGAAATAGTGGCACACATAGTGCAGCATTGCGATGACAATACGGCGTTACGTCGACAGCCACAAACCGGCCCTAGGAAGTATAAACGAAGGCGTAAGCTTAAGCCTTATGAAACTAACGCTATTCCTCCACGAATGGCTGCGAGCTACGATACCCCAGATGTTGGTTCTGACTCTGATGATAATACCAAGCGAAAACTTGGAAAGAAGAATAAACAACAGCATAGATCTAACGTAGAGGAAGGTTATCAGAACGTTTTGAAAAGCTTTGAAACTTCGCTGCAAAATATAAGCTCTATAGTAAGCAATTCAAAGGCTAATCCAGCAAAGTCTAAATTTTCTAAAAAGAAGCTTAAGAAGGATGAAAAGAAGAGCGAAACTCAGACATCAGCTCAGCCTGGAAGACCAAAAATGATACATACTCAGAAGACTAGGGTTCCTGTACAAGTCGGTGGCGACGGAGTAAAGAAGGGTCAAAAAACAAAGACCATGGTTACTAGAACTCCTAAAGTTATGCCCAACGAACATAAAGGCGGTGTATTTCCTGGCGGTGAAAGGAATAGACCAAGGACTAAAAATGTTAGCTATCATATCGAAGGGAAGCTTCAACTTGCCCCGGCAACATTCCCAAAACCAATTGACGAGCCTGAAAAATCTAACGTTAATGTTTCTCATAACGTTAAGCTAGAGCCAGGATTGCAAAAGGGTAGCGTGGGTATACACAGTAATAATAACGGTAATATAACAGCTAAGCCGGAACCTGCGCCTAGAAAGAAGGCAGTTGTTATGAAGAGAGTGAGGAAGCAAAAGCAAGTTACGATAAAAGTTGAACCTCGAGAGGACGAACATAGCCAGGAGGAATCGCAGAATAATAATAACGCAATTGCAATGAACCAGACTACTCATATGCTTGATAATGTAGCTATGGATGGTAATAATCTAGAAGTTGCTTACGAGGCAAGCATAGTTACCGCAGAAGAGGAATCTATACTTCCTGATTTAGTAGATACGCAACCAGCAGTTCATACAGAAATAATACAGAAAGAAAACTTTCAACTAAGTGTTAAAATGCTTGAGTCACCAGCGCCCCATAGAATGTTAGCAGTTCATCACGTTATAACACCTGTAGATGAAGTGCCAGAGACCATTATACCAGACGCCGTTGAATACACATGCGAAATGTGTTCAGCTGTGTTTTCAAGCCGCGCAGAGCTACTCGTTCATGTTCCGATACATATTTGATTGAATTTTACTCATTTAACGGGATAAAAGGTCAAGCTTTTCTCTATCTTAGACCGTTCGATGGTCTCTAAAGAGTTTTATTTCAATGCCATTATAAACATAGATTGATGCCGATGATAATATCGGCTCATATGTTCATTTCAATTGGTAATAGATTTTTAAGCCAAAGTAATACCCTCCCTTCCTACTTCCCTTCCGACCCCCCCCCCCTATGCTTGTTGCTCTATGAGTTATACCACGTTTTATTTGTTGCATGTTATACATTTTCATTCTATTCAGTTCAGAAAAAGAAAAGAAAGAAAGAAAGAACTTAGTTTCAGTCGACTATAAAAGGCGATATATATCTAGTTGAGCCAAGTCAATGAGTTAATGCGGCCCCCCATCTTTCCTGACCCCATTGTCCTACTATAAATTCGTACTTTGTTTAACGCTGAATAAAAATCATATAAGACTAGCTGATTTTGTCGGCAAATTTGTTTGTGAAAATGATAAAACGAAAGTTTCAATGCATTTAGACTAGATAATTGAAATAGAATTTCAGCATTAAATGACTGTAAAAAAAAAAAAAAAAAAAAGAAAAGAAAAAGAAAAAGGAAAAAAAAAAAAAATATCAATGTGAATGTAATCATTAATGTTTTACTTAGGTAAATTCAAAACTAATGTATATTACCTAAATTTATATCACCAATTGTAATTATAAAATGTATATTATATAATTACATCTATATTCAATTCTTATTTAAAGAGATCTCCGCTCCGTATCTCTCGATATTCGTCTTGGCTTATAAAATATTTTCATTTTGGTGTTTTATTATTAAAAATTATTATTATGATTATTATTATTAATGTAATTATTTTTTTTTCTCAGTTTTAAGAATATATAGTAGTTTATTCAAATTCGAAGTTAATATTATTTCAATAATAAATTCATTTTCAGATACTGGCAAGGTAATAAATGCCATACTATAGGAATATTAATTAATAAATATATTATTAATTAAAATTAGTTTAAAAAAAGAAACAACAAGAAACCGCTAAGAATCTATATAGATAAATTAGTTTGTAATAAAGATTTTGGAAAAGAGGCCAAATACCATAGCCAAATGCTCATCGTATTAGTTTTTTTTTTCTTTCTTTTTCTTATTTTTTCTGTTCTCTCTCTTCAACGCTGCAATAGATTATTCAAGTCTTATTACTATATTATATAAAACTATTATTTTATTATTTTATTATTCTATGATTGAAAATAAATAAGAAAAAACACATCTCATATAGTTGGATGGTGAAGCCTCAACTCCACGGGTGAATCTATTCTATACATTAATTGTCATTGAGAATTATGGATGATAGTATCACTACCCTTTTCTTAACTATTCTAATTACTACTTAGTGTCTTCGTTTTTTGTACATACATACATACATACATACATACATACATACAATACAATACAATACAATACATATGCATACTTAAAGTTCTTGATTATATATTCTCTGATATTTAGGACTATATTATTATAATTTGCATTGAATTCTTATCATTAAAATTGAATATGGAAAACAAAAAAAGAAAACAAAAAAAAAAAAAAAAAAAAAAATACTGAAACATATAGCAGCGATAGAAATAAAGAAATGATAATAATAATTTGAGGATAAAAAAGAAGAAAGGAAAAAAAGAAAGAAAAAAAAACTTATTAAATGTTTATTAGTGTGTTATATTTGTTAATGATAATATATATAACTATTAAACGATGCAAATTTATAAACATACTCTCCTGAAAATTTGCATGCGAATTACTATGGATTTATGGTTTAGCAGGATATTTCAAATATTTTATAATCGCATAGATGCAAATAAAAATTAAATAAATAAAATTAAATTGAAGAAAAAAAAAAAAAAAAAAAAGGAAACGAAATACCGATCACACAAATATTATAAGTTACAATTTATTAATCTATCTTTGTTCGAAATTAACAAATGATATTAAATTAGATAGAACAGTATCTATTATTCTCAAATACTACTAACTAACATAAACACATCATCCAATATCCTGTAAAACTTTATCAAACTTTACGCAGCATTCATCATATAATGCCTCATGGCAGTATGTATACTATCGATCTATCAAAAAATAACACTTTTTGTTTCAATTTGTTCACTTGTCAAATGGTAAATTATAATAAATAATATCATTGATAAAGAGATAGAGAGGAGAATATTTATTGTTTATATATAATACTAGTTTCTACGCGATTTTATTGTTACATCCAAATATCTCCTGTTTGTTATGTTGAAGATTTAAAAATTCTAATTATCAAAAAGGCTGTTTTATTATTCAGAAATATCATCTCTAGCAATATAAATAGTAGAGAAATTTCAAGACAAAATTCTCTCTTTTTCAAAATCATTCGATAGATTCGAATATAAAGACATTGTTGAAAATTGCACTAATACACTGACTACATACTTACATTGCTTATAAGTATCGTAGTAGTATGATAGTACAAGATTCTTAGTTTTTATGTAACGGAGCTGGCAGATCTATCTTATCATTAGAAAAAATACAAAAAAAAAAAAAAAACAACAAAACACGCATTACAAATAATATGTCTGTATAGTCTGTACACAAAATTTTCAATTCTGTAAGCCTAGAGTTTAAGTTATTCATATATTTCAATAATATATATAGATAATATAGGAAATCAACAGCGACGTTAAAAATGTTGTCAATCATTTATGAGTTACAGTAATCACTCAAATTTTGATTAGTAAAACATTGATTGATTGATTTATGCGTAAATTCATTATGGCATACTAGAGACCAAAGCTGCCTTGCCAGGCGAAGAGATAATTTGTCTGAATGCGTTAGAAATTTGAATAATACTATATTAGTTTTGCCTTAGAAAAACATTTAACGCTTAGGATTTATTGAGTTATAATTTAACTGCGTTTCCATATCTGTAAAAATAATTCTAAATTGTCTTTTGTTGTTGAAAATTTGGGATGTGGTATTGCGCTAGAATTATAAATTGTAACTAAATTTGATGGAAATAATTGGACACGATTCAGTTAATTTATTGATGAATTATTATTGGGCTTCTTATTATTTATTTTTAATAATTGCATAGAGGAGCCAGTACAGCGGAGATATAGGAAATTTAACAATATCAAATTTGCAAGCTGTTTTATTACGTGAAATATATAATAAAATTAATTAAAAATGTATTTAAAATCATGAGATATCATGAATGTGTAAGTAACTATCGTTTATCTTTATATTAAAATTATAGAAGACGAAGAGGAGACGAAGAAGAAGAAGAAGAAGAAGATAAAAAATAAAATAAAAAGAAACAACAACAAACAAACAATTAATCAATCTGTAGGATAATAACGTGTTGTATGGTAAAACTTTTAATCAATTTAAGAAATGACTTATAATATTATAAATATGTACGAGTTCAGTTGTAATTTATACTCTACGATATACACACATATAATTAATTATCAATATATTCTATAAAGATTGAGTCAAGATTCCCAATTGTAGGGAATATTATCAGATTGCTTTCACCGGGAAAGAGTAATAAGTTGTAAATATTATTATCTTGGGTTTAGTACGGTGGTGCAATTTACTGTTAATCGTAGTTGTATTTTTCTTTTGAATAAAACATTATTAGATATATGTTTTATGTATACAGAAAATGTTAATAATACCTGAGCCTGCTCAAGTTCTCCGGTAATTGAACTCACATTGATATACAGGGTGAGTTCTCCCTGATATCGCATGATGAAAGTGTGAATAGAATGGGGCAGAGCGTTTACGACGATAAGCCCCTCCCTCATGCGATACCAGGGAGAATTCACTCTGTATAGTTCAGATAATTACAAAGGGCGTCAATTCTCTATTGAATCTATTACAGTATAAGTTCTCATAAAAATTGTAAGAATGATCGTACTGAATATCGACATAGATTACACAATGCAGAATGTGCAATCTAATGCTTAGTCTCAGCAGTCGAAAAAAATGTACTATTCATTATTGCGATGTCCAACTGAAAATCTATTTGGATATTTCAGAATTTATTATGGAATAATATCACATACTCCATATATCTCTTTTTCAAAGCCCATACAGATTACCGATACAAGAACTAGTACAGCGCCGATAATGCTTGTCTGGGTGGGTACTTCTCCAAAGAAATATACCTGTACGATATAAGCTAGTATTATATCCAAAGATCTGGTAACGGAGACCTTTCCTGCCCCTTCGATCTTCAATGCCTTAGCAACTAAGACTTGACCCGATAGTCCTGAAACTGCGACAGCAAATATTTGTCCCCATTCAAACCAATTGTGTGGAAGATCAAGCTTGTACTTGTGATTTTCAGACGTTACAAAAAAGAAAAATATCGCTGTTAGCAGAGTCCATACTGATAGAATGAAAACTATCGAGGAGTAATGTACATCTATGCATTTTCTCATCACAACTATGTTCATAGCAGTGAACAGAGTAGCTAGGATTGCATAAATGTAGCCCATAAGATCGTAAGGAACTGTTCGTTGCATCTGAAAATTATAATTATAATTAACTTGATGAATTTTCTTTCATCACAACTGTTACGTCCTTCTCTTCTCTAGCAGAAGTTTCAGTAGTATGATGAGGGATGATTTACAATATACCTGGAATATGAATGGTGGTCTTGCAACCAAGGTGACACCCAAGAGTAGAGCGCAAATGACTACAATGCGCAGTAGTCCGCATGGTTCTTTTAGGAAAATGAATGACAGCGCTATTACAATCACAGGAGAACTGAATATTATCGTAGTCGCATCACCCAAGGGAAGTTTCCTGAAGCTGTAGTAGAGCAGGGATAGAGTCATGCCACCGATCAAGCCCTGGGTAATAAATAGGAATAATGAAACATGTAACTTTGCAAGAATTTGCTATCTTTGAGAATAGAAATGACCAGAGATAGCTAGAAAAGTCCGATAATGTACAAGATTCTATTTGGATATTATGTTCTTTACTATGTTTAATGCAACGGCATTACTTATTGAGAGTATCGAGTAACGAGTAAGCTTACCTGAAATTGTACGAGTAGTCTCTGTCCTTTAGGACCCAATAAGTTTTTTGAACTACAACAAGCTACAACCATCATAGCTGTGATTTGTAGAACAGCTCTTATGGCTAGTAGAACCATTGGATCAACAGTTTTAATGGCTTTGACGAGAGCGGAGCTGATGGTGAAGAACGTGCCAGACAAAAATGCCAAAAATACACCAAACCACTTGGTACCTTCGTGATATATTTCAACATTATTGTTGAAACGTTCGGTGTACAAATACGATGGTGGAATACTATTGTAAGATGAAGTTGCGTCGATACTGAACTTCATTCTACGATGTTTTTGAACAATTTATTAATATGACTTAGTTCGATGAACGACTTCCAATGAAATACTGATTGCTTTACACCTGCTGTCTGATAGAATTGCATTCAAGCTTTGCATGTTGAATAGATTATTACTTAGGATTAAAAGAAGCTTGTAGTAAAGACAGGGAGAGATTGATGCAGCTGGAATTATAAGTGCATTTCATACCGAGTCATTCACAGGAATTAATCCCTATAGCTGATATTCTGTTTTTTGTGTTGTTGAAAGCAACATATACAACTAATTTAAAAAATAAGTAATTGTCTTCTTTGTAAAATATGTATCGGATTTATTAACGAAACAGAAAATTATACATAAAAAAATAGCTGTTTATAATATATTGCATATAGGTATAATTAATATCCCAGTATTGTTGGAAGTTTCATATACACTGATTCGTCCTAATTAGTCTTTTCCGTAGGCTTGAGCAAGTGGAGGTTTATCTATTCTGTAGAGAGCTTCGCCGACGTTGAAATAACCCAGATATTCAACTATGTCCGGAGTTGTGTCGTAATGATAATGCCCTCCCTCACCATGATGAGAGAAATCGTGGAAATGTTGAACTCGTAGATCCAAGTCCTATGATGAAAATAATTAACGTAATAAAATTATAGCTCATTCAACACTACAAGTACAGTAACACAGAAGATACTGTTTCAATTCACAGTATAATTTGGAGGAATAATTTGTTAATGTGCTTTTAGTGCCTTAAAGCAATTTGGTCAAAGGTCAGATTCCCCATATCAAGAACTTACAGGTGTTTCATCAGTAACGAAAGTACCAACTGCTATCAGTGGAGCAGACATTTCATAAAAATTCAGCCACTCGTTCAAGTGGTCATCGCTGGTCAAGGGGGTCTTGGAAAAATCTGGCATCACGTGTTGTTTAGATTTACCTTCCTTGAGAAGAAAGGTGCCGCCCAAGCCTGAAAGAAAATTGTTTTTTAGGGATGAGAGGGTGTGCTGGTAAGAATGGAAGTCATCTATGAAAATAGAAGACAGCGGTTGCTTGATTATTAGCAATTTTTATATTATTTTCCAAGATTTCTTAACGATACACAAACTCACCAACAAGATGTTCAGTGAAATGGGCTGAGAGTGCTTTCCTCATGCTAGCAATAAAGTCATCTTTACCGATGCGCTTTTTAGCATGAACTTTCAATACCTTGCCCGGTTTACCCTCGCTTAGAAAAAAATTTGCTAGTAAAGCAAAGCGGGTTTCATTTTCAGGTACTATTTTGTGAATACATTTACCATCTACTGTATCTACCACAGAGATACGAGTTAGATTTTTCACTTCTGAAGGAGAAATTGATGCATTCATTATCAACTGTAAAGACATTACATGATCTTTAGTTAAAAGAATAACTGCTTTATACTTTTGAGCAGATAAGCCAATTGTTAATTGTTACCAAATCAGTTTGATTAAAACTTAAACTAGTTAAGTAGTAAAATTACTTCGCAATTTGTATTCACAAGTGGCCATGGCCCAGCGCCGGCACCAACAACAAAAGCTCGACCGCTGTGTTCCACATGTTGAACTATTGATTTAATGTCATAGACCTTGTCTCTGTTCACAGAAGGCAGCAGGTACGGTGGACCACCGATTTCAAGAAGTTTCGTACCACCTCCAAGGCCTTTGAAAGCATGCAGACGGTTTTTTTAATTTATAAAAAAGAATCAATTATTAGTTTTAAAGAAACTACAACGATTTTATAGTTGTATATGAGATTATACAATGATTCTGTTATATCTGGTGCAATACATCAGGACGTCTTTCAAGTGTATATATTGAAACCACAATGAACTTCGATGTTAAAGTATGGTATCTTAAAATAAGTATCTTGTATATGAATGAATTGTTGGATTAAACTGATCCATGTCATTCAACTTAAATAAAGTAACAGTCACCTGGCTCAGCAAGAGTGAATGGTTGCTGAGTAAGATCGGGACAATCGACTATCTCCACGGTTACCTCAGCAAAATTTCCAGGCAAAGCGCGAGTTAGAACTGTAAGTTACCAAATGAATTTTTAGGATATTTTTGGTAACAATATGTTTTTGTATTACTAATTCATACACGCAAAGCAACATTATTACCATCTCTTATTTCCTCCAGAGGTGGAACGTGCAAGGTTCTCTTTACTATTGGAAGTTTAGAAGTATCCAAAGTCGTCATGGTCTGCAATATCATGGATATTTAAACCAAATACTTAATCTTAGTAGTTTTACAGCTATATTACTCTCGGATAAAGATAACAGGGAACTAATCATTCCGATCTATAATTTTTCTACCGGGCAAAATCAATTTGATCTATTATCAAAATATGCTTATTAAGATAACAGACACTCTGTTATTTTCCTTTATGTAATACGAACGTATCTTTCTCAATTACAATTATACTCTCGAAAGATACGCATAGCAAATATGTTACTTGAAAATGGAATGTTGTGAAATTATACTATGGATGATATGCTTCCATCTATTCTTCTGGTATTACAATTTCATTCCTTATACGTAATTCTATTTGATAGTTGTTATATCGATACAAGGGGGGATTGGAGCTTGAACTTTGATATCAATATAAATTGAGATTAAAGCAACTTTGAGTTGGAATATTTTCTGTATAAATAGTTCCATGGTGCTAATATCTAATATGTGATACAGAAGTGGAATCGGAGATGTTATCATGGAAAGATCGAATTGGGGTTTTTGAAAACTGAACTTACGTGATTTTATGTACTAGTATTATTCTGTATGTATTTTGCAGAAAATTATTTATTATATGAAAATTTGAAAAACGTATCCAGCGAATATATTCAACCCAAGCTCTGAGCACAAACTGATTTGCTGTTTCTTATAGATCTGTGAATACCGAGCGAAAGACTTTATCTTATCAAGTCTAATATAACGTAATATAGCTTGTATAATCAAGAACCTTATTTTTCTTAATCCAGAGCTATGTGAATATTTTATTGTGTCAATAAGAGTTACAATCAATTTATTACATCAGATTCAGATATATATATATAAAAATGGAAAAAAAAAAAAAAAAAAAAACTAAATTATTACATAAATCGTAGATAATTATTAACTTATTCAAGAACGTTTGAGTAAACTTATTGATAAGAGTCGAATTGAGTGAGTTATTCATATACGTTATGAACCTGGTTTATTAATAATATAAGATATAATTTATTCTAAAATCTAAGGCATATGGATAGCACCTGGCTATACTGCTGTTTCGGGTCAGTTCTATTCAACGAGAAGAAATAATCGTTCCTCAATTCACCATAAGTAGTTGTTATTTATTTAAACTGATTATGATTGGCTTACAAAATAAAGTCGTATCAACAGGTGGTTTTATATAATTAATCTCTTTTTACCAGACGGCAGCTATACGAGCTTGAACGCTATGTTCAACGTTTGAAAAAGCTTCCACTAAATGATACTTGATTAAATTTCGTGAAGGTTATATAATTATGATAAAAAAAACATCAATCGATGACTGCTGTTGCCTTTTGCTTATACCTAGATCATTTTTATTCTCATTTCATCTCGTCTCGGTCGCTAACCTACAAATGTGTACGTGGGTATTGCAAAACCTAGTTTATCTTTATACATGCGTACACACTACAGCTTGACGTCGCTGTTCTGTCGACCGGGTACCAACTGGTATCACCATCTTACGGATGAATTGACGAACTACTCTTGCGACGATAATCTGTCCGCCTAATTATATGCAATCCTAAGCACGCAGAATCACAGGAATGGAATGCGGGTTGTCACAACAAGGAGTACACATGTTTGTGGGTAAAGTAGTTGTTCCGTTCGAGGGCTTCTAATATATATATATATTCATTTTTAAAGAACAATTATATTTTGCACACAACTTTAACATTAAGTAATATTGTACCGATGTTGCAACAATAAATTCTGTGATATACCTATATTCGATTACTGCTCTATTATTTGTACTCTCCTCTTCCTACGACTTTTTTATTATTAGGAACATGCTACGTGAACCAGCGAACGCACAGGAGAAGTGATAAATGAGAATTAAACGCATTTTCAGTTGCTTAAAAGTTTACAACCGCCTTCTGCAGTCAGATGTTCTCCTGATACTAAGAGCATTTTTCGACGTTGAATTTTTGTAATTCTACAAATCGCTAATAAACTAATCATACAGCGACTTGCATGAAACAACGTATGCATGTTTATGTCTATACGCTATTCCTATTTCTTGCCAAAAAATTTAGCACACCTCCTCGGCTCAGATGTTCTCCTGCTACCCGGACGATTTTCGAATTAACATTTTTCTGACACTGAATATTTTGAATTTTAAGTAAAAAATCATCCTAGTATAGTATCAGGAGAACATCTGACCCGAGGAGGTGAGCTGGAATTTTTGTAGGGGCAAAGGAGTAGTCTATCGATATAAGCATGCATTCGTTGCTTCATGCACGTCTCTATATAGTTTATTATACTAGCTATTTTTACGATTGGGAAAATTTTAACTCGAAAAATACTCCTGGTATCAGGAGAACATCTGACCCAAGGAGGTGTTCTGAAATTTTTGGAGGGGGAGAGGAGTAGTGTTTAGATATAGGCATGCATACGTTGCTTCATGCACGTCTCTATATTTAGTTAAGACTAGCTATTTTCAGAGTTCAAACAATTTTAAGTCGAAAAATACTCCTGGTATCAGGAGAACATCTGACCCGAGGAGGTGTTCTAAAATTTTTAGAGGGGGAAAGGAGTAGTGTATAGACATAGGCATGCATACGTGTCCTCATGCACGTCTTTATATATAATTAAGTTATTAGCTATTTTCAGAGTTTAAAAAATTTTAACTCGAAAAATACTCCTGGTATCAGGAGAACATCTGACCCGAGGAGGTGTTCTGAAATTTTTGGAGGGGGAAAGGAGTAGTGTATAGATATAGGTATGCATACGTTGCTTTATGCACGTCGCTATATAGTTTATTATACTAGCTATTTTTACGATTCGAAAAATTTTAACTCGAAAAATACTCCTGGTATCAGGAGAACATCTGACCCGAGGAGGTGTTCTGAAATTTTTGGAGGGGGAGAGGAGTAGTGTTTAGATATAGGCATGCATACGTTGCTTCATGCACGTCTCTATATTTAGTTTATACTAGCTATTTTCAGAGTTCAAACAATTTTAAGTCGAAAAATACTCATGGTATCAGGAGAACATCTGACCCGAGGAGGTGTTCTAAAATTTTTAGAGGGGGAAAGGAGTAGTGTATAGACATAGGCATGCATACGTGTCCTCATGCACGTCTTTATATATAATTAAGTTATTAGCTATTTTCAGAGTTTAAAAAATTTTAACTCGAAAAATACTCCTGGTATCAGGAGAACATCTGACCCGAGGAGGTGTTCTGAAATTTTTGGAGGGGGAAAGGAGTAGTGTATAGATATAGGTATGCATACGTTGCTTTATGCACGTCGCTATATAGTTTATTATACTAGCTATTTTTACGATTCGAAAAATTTTAACTCGAAAAATACTCCTGGTATCAGGAGAACATCTGACCCGAGGAGGTGTTCTGAAATTTTTGGAGGGGGAGAGGAGTAGTGTTTAGATATAGGCATGCATACGTTGCTTCATGCACGTCTCTATATAGTTTATTATACTAGCTATTTTTACGATTGGGAAAATTTTAACTCGAAAAATACTCCTGGTATCAGGAGAACATCTGACCCAAGGAGGTGTTCTGAAATTTTTGGAGGGGGAGAGGAGTAGTGTTTAGATATAGGCATGCATACGTTGCTTCATGCACGTCTCTATATTTAGTTTATACTAGCTATTTTCAGAGTTCAAACAATTTTAAGTCGAAAAATACTCCTGGTATCAGGAGAACATCTGACCCGAGGAGGTGTTCTAAAATTTTTAGAGGGGGAAAGGAGTAGTGTATAGACATAGGCATGCATACGTGTCCTCATGCACGTCTTTATATATAATTAAGTTATTAGCTATTTTCAGAGTTTAAAAAATGTTAACTCGAAAAATAC
This sequence comes from Tenthredo mesomela, assembly GCA_943736025.1. Taxonomy (NCBI): domain Eukaryota; kingdom Metazoa; phylum Arthropoda; class Insecta; order Hymenoptera; family Tenthredinidae; genus Tenthredo; species Tenthredo mesomela. The sequence goes on along the minus strand of OX031017.1, from coordinate 25,084,057 downwards.
TCCTGGTATCAGGAGAACATCTGACCCGAGGAGGTGTTCTGAAATTTTTGGAGGGGGAAAGGAGTAGTGTATAGATATAGGTATGCATACGTTGCTTTATGCACGTCGCTATATAGTTTATTATACTAGCTATTTTTACGATTCGAAAAATTTTAACTCGAAAAATACTCCTGGTATCAGGAGAACATCTGACCCGAGGAGGTGGTTGCAAGTTTTTAAGCAGCAAGAATGAGGTGAAAAAAGTAGCGAAAATAAAATGCATCAATTCTAATTTGTGCCTCCTTGTGTGAGTCCGAATACGCTGCTTTACCTACCTTATTGCTTATTGAAAATAAAAAGTCTCTGAAGGGAAAAGTGGAAAATAACGAAGCAATTGATTAATTATTAGTATATCTAGGCATTTATTGCTGTAGCGTCGATACAATATTACTCATTGTTAAAGTTATGTATAGCATAGGTATATAAGTAAAGATAATATAAATCAAATTTATACCACAATAGGTAGAATTGATAAACTATTTTTGCCGCGAAAATCAGCGCGCCTTATTGTATGCGATCTCTTAATGAAAATTACAAGAATGGCATGAGGGTTGCATAAGACAAGGCGTAGCTACTTTGGCGGCAAAAGTAGTTCGTTAATCCTACCGCGAGATGGTGATACCATTTATCACTGCGTGAACGTTACAGCCGGAGAAGGCCGAGTGCTCGACCTTGCGTATGGGCACCTGTCGCAGGTTCAGTGTCCCCTGTGGCGCCAGAGAGTGCGTATGAGGGTAGCGTTAACGAAATATGACTCTGACAGGTATGGAGGGTCGAGAGAGCCTCAGACATCTTAACGAAATTATTTCGTAGTAGAGGAAGGCAAATAAAGAGACTGGGTTATAGTTGCGATGGGTACAAAATGCTAGAAAAATAAAAATTGTATTGCAGCAATAAATTATTAGATATACCGATAATAATCAATTGCTACGTTATTTCCCACTCTACCTTTCTCACGAATCCTAATTTAATGGGATTCTGACAATCGCTCGTTACATATACATTAGGGTGTGCCAAAAAAAAATAAAATTCAAACGCACATCGACATTCCGGTAGAGCATCTCAAATAGAATATCTCAGCCAAATATGAGCTCTTAATATTGATATTTAGAACTGCCTAATTTCGTTACTAATTTTAGTTACTAATTTTAGTTACTAAAATAGGCAGTTCTAAATATCAATATTAAGAGCTCATATTTGGCTGAGATGTTTTATTTGAGATGCTCTACCGAAATTTTGATGCGCGGTTGAAAAATAAATTGTTTTTCCCAGAGTCGTATGACTCTATGACGCTATGACTCAATGTTTATAGGCGAATATCTCTTAATCGGTGAGAGTTAGGAAAATTCTATATCAGTACTTTTTTGTAGAGCGTGAAATTTCCTATAAGAATCTGTATTCCGATAGTTTCTAAATCAAGCCGGTTACGAGAAAAAACAATTCGAAAATTTTACGACTTTTTTTTCACGTGTTATTCAAATCAAAAATGGGAAAACTGAGTTAGGCAGTTCTAAATATCAATATTAAGAGCTCATAATTGGTTGAGATATTCTATTTGAGATGCTCTACCGGAATGTTGATGTGCGTTTGAATTTTTTTTTTTTTTTGGCACACCCTAATATATATACTGGCTTTAACAATGCCAGAAGGTCGTATTAATGTCTCTTACGACCTTATGGTATCAATAAATTATACTTTTGCCGCAAGTAAGTGGGCGGGAATAACATTATTATAAACCCTCTGTATAGCTGCGAACCTAGTACTTACTGTTGTCGAATGATTAATTATAATTTCTTAGGATGTTTAGAATATCGTAATATACACACAACGTATAAGTATATTAGTTCAGCGATCTCTATATAATCATATATGTATATACAATATGTTAATTCACACTAGGTACTCAATAATATAGGAATTATAAATTAGAAAATAACTGACTAATGATAATACATTTCCTGTAAATAAATTTCTCATCACATAATATGATTATGAGCGTTCTATATACGGGGTCAGTTTTTTTTTTTTTTTTGTTTTTTTTTTTGCTATAAGTTTCAACCGCTAAAATACATTGAAAAACCACTCCGAAAAATTTCATTTCACCGTTTAATCCGTAATTTAAAAAAACTATGAGGAATGGATGGGCCGAAAAGCGGAATTTGCACTAGCCAGTTAATCCTGGGTCTTAGTCGTCTGCCAACGGCGCCGTCAGTGTTCCGATAATACGATAACTATGTTACAAGTTTATAGGCATTGGCGAGTTTGTGCGAAATTAAACTAGCTTTGCTATACCGAATCAGTTTGGACAGTTTTCGACTCACACCGATACTCGGGACCCTAGAATTTCGGCAAATTCTACCACACCAGAATTCTATAGACGTTTGCTGCTATTCACTTCAAACCAATTATATTTTTCAATACCCTTCTCTCTGCTATGTAGGATCTAATTTTCTATATACCATCTCGGTTAGTATTTTACTATAATTGAGAGCATACCCAAAATATATGGTTATTAATTTTCGAAAAATTTTCCTGTGTATTGGAATCACACAATATACAGCTCATTCGTCACATTTCATCTATCTGCTCGGCACACCCAGCTAACAACCCGAATTTTATACAGTACTAAATTCGCCCTTCGAATTTTCCCCACCTGTCAATCGCTTGTAGTCTGTATTCGTCAACCTTTCGTCAATTTCGTAGCCCTCATTCGTTCACGGTTCCAATCACACCACTTTTGCTGACTCGGATGAGACCCTCTTCGGTCTCTATTCCCTGCAGATCTCACATTTGTCAACAATTCAGTTTTCGATAAAAAATTCTTTTTTTTACGAAAAAGCATAATAGGTACATATTTCACTTATATCGAGGAGTGATATGTCATTTCATATTCATTGCTAAATAATATTTTCACATTTTTTGTCAGCACCCCTTTAATACCGTATTGTCGTATTATCTGAAATTAATATTTCAATACTTACGCAATTTTTAAACGAATTTAAAATGATGTGACGACAAGAGATTTTTACTGGAGCGCGAAAGGGAAAATTCAATTTATAAAATTGAGCTGCTGGCGTATTATATGGAGTAACTGCGGGGCTCGTTTTATCAATTTTTGAACATCAAAATTTGTGTCACATATAGTATATCACGCAATATCGGAGATATTTAATAAAAATGTCTCACAATCAAATTCTTATGATTCTTATCATAATTGGTTCTCACATAGTTTAGTGCTTTCTCAAAATTTTCGTAACCCGCAATATTTCGGTTTTTCGCCGATCAAACGCTAATGAAATTCGCCAAAATCTCAGGTTGAGCAGTAAATTGGTTCAATTCACACGAAACTTGGCAGTTCAGTGTTTAATTTTTAATTCTAAGCAAACAGCCTCTAACGTTAATGAATATATACGAGAGTTGTGACGAACAATGGCTTTTTCAAAAAACAAATACAAACTCTCATGTCAGTTAAACACGACCTGGCCATATAAAGAAATAGGCGTGCAAAAACCCGGAAGGAAATTTTGATCCTAAATTTGACTCGAGGAGAACATAATTAAGCTCTTTGCTCTACAAACATTTGTCACGCTTTCATTAACGTTTTACATTTTAGTCCGGCGAATATCGTTTACAAAAAATCTATTGTAGAATGAGCAAAACAGATTTACAGGTGAAACCGTAATTTTATTCAGAGCTAATTTCTGTTAATTTTGAACCATCAAAAAGATATTCGCTTGGGGGGATTACAATCTAGCCAGAGCTGCGTACGTGTTATTATAAGAAGCTGTTTCATTCCATGGCTTCTGTATATGTTTCATACCTTTTCATCTGATTTGATATTACGAATTGATATCAACCCTCATAATTCGGAAATGTGAATGTGTTACACATGAGCAAAATTTCAATACTGACAAATTACCAAACAGGGTTACTAAGACTTCCGGCAAAGGCTTGATTCGTTGACATAGAGGGTCTCCGCAAAATTTGTTCAACAGGTTCACATATCTGTGTAATCAGAATCGATCGTTTGTTAATTCGGACTATTCGCACTATATATAATAGATATATTATAATTTATACCTTAATTCTGGGTAGGTGCATATAATTTTCACCGGGTCTTGGAGACTAACATTAATTAGGCTCATTAAGTTCGTCTAAATAATCATTTTAATGAAATAATATCTACTATAACATTCGAGCTTGTATTTTCAGGCATGTTTATATCCAAGAGTGAAAATTTCACATTTCAAAGAAGAGGCCTAAATTATACACGGTATACCCCTACACGCTATACCTGGAGAAAGTTACTCGTCATAGAATTATTACAAGGCTGTTATAATAACTTAATGAAGATTAATTAAACAATGTTTGCTGAATAATAACAGTCTACTATATTTAAATTAAACCAATCTTGCACGAAGATTGGAAAGAATGAATGAAAAATGAAGAAGAACTGGCAACGAATCGCTTATCTGCGCCAATGCTTTACCAAGTATTGGTACTTTTTTTCTTTTCTCTCTCTCTCTCTCATTCTCTTTCGTTCGTAATTGGAAACAACTTGATCCAATTACTATTCTACAAGCAGTTTGTAGACGAGATTGCAGAACCTCTTCCTATAGGGTCGAACTAGACCACGTATAGTTCAACCACTAAGCAGTCGTACTAGTCCAAGTGGGAGTGCTCACTTCGAGAGGGTCAGACCAGAACCAAAGTATCACAGTCTTACCGCTTAAGCTTTTACCACTAGAATCTAGAATGGGATTGCTTTCTCAAAGTTCTACAGATTATTATAGAGGTATAACAAATACTGAATATAGGTAGGTACCATACCTACTATAATATCCTCATAATATAGGATACATTTATTTTCATATTTTCACGCAATATATGAAAAGCAACAAGTATCAATATGTTAAACACGATGCTTTTTAGTATGACATTGACAAATCGCTTTTGATACTGAACAATTTCTTTTTTTTTTTTTTTCTGATATGATATAAGCCATCGAGCAGCCTGTGTTTTATAGCTCTTCTATATTGTAATATTATTATCACATTTTGACAATTTATTGAATTTTAAACCACATGAGTTTTTGTAGTTATGAATGTGCCACATATCAACGTACATGATACCGATTTTCTAAAATGTACAAACGAAATTAATTTAGAATGACATATGAGCGTTTTTATTATTATTTTTTCTTTCTTCACACCCAGTTTTTCTATGTCAACCTTAGCTAGGTCTTTTCTTACTGGATAAGGATGAAAAGCTCCTGGCACAGTCGGAGCCCTAACAAATTCACCTCAGCTCAATACCCAGCTAACTCATCTTTCGAAATAGGCTTTTGCGAAAGAAATCGTTTACTTTCATTGCAGTTGAATCCGAACAGCTTTAGTATAGCTATAAATATAGCTACTTGAAATTTGAATTGTTTGCTGCACTTGTCCCTTGTCCCGGTGGGATTTAAGCGTTTCTATTTAAAGAGGATGTACATAGTATGTAGACTTTGATGTTGATGTAATTCTTTCTTAAATAAATGATAATATTATGTAAACTTTATTTAATATTGATTATTATTTACTGAATAAATTCTATATACCTATCCATACTTGAATATATCTCTAATGAAAGACATGACTGAAGAACATCATTTCGACGCCCGATATGAATAACAGCACATTTCAGATTCCGAGTGAAAAAGAGCACATTTCAGATTCCGAGTGAAAAAGAGCATGTTTCAGATCCCGGATGGAAAAGAACACGTTTCAGATTGAGAATGAAAAATAGAACGTTCAGATTCACTCGAAAACTAGCACAATTCAGGCGAAGCGAATATTACTCATTAGTAAGTGTCAGGTAGGTTTATTATGAAATTGGAAATGCACAATTATGCACAAAAACTCGATTCAATTTTATCATTGAATGATTAATTCAATCTTATAATAAACCTACCTGACACTTGCTAATAAGTAATATTCGATTCAACCAGAATTGTGCTAGTTTTCGAGTGAATCTGAAACGTGCTATTTTTCATTTCCAATCTGAAACGTGTTCTTTTCCATCCGGAATCTGAAACATGCTCTTTTTCACTCGGAATCTGAAACGTGCTCTTTTCCACCCGGAATCTGAAATGTGCTCTTTTCCACCCGGAATTTGAAACGTGTTCTTTTTCACCCGGAATTTGAAATGTGCTGTTATTTGTATCGGGCGTCGATTTGTCAGTGTAAAGCTCCCGAATAGATCCTATACTTCGTAATACGTGTATAACTATATACGTTGTACCGATGTTAAACAATTTATATGAAAACTGTTGAGATGTTTACTAGAATTTTTTTTTTAAGAGTTTATAAGTTTGAGGTACTAAAAATTCCTCCTTTGATATATTATATATACCTACACATATTTTCTGTCATCCAAATAAAAGGCGCTGCCTGCAGGAACCCTTCGCGTTCGACTTAATTCTTTTTACCCTATCCTACCGGAAAGAAAAAAAGAATAGAAAAAGAAAATCTAACTCAAGAGGATCGAGGAATAAAAAGTATAATATATGATATCCGAGAATATTCAAATGATTTATTACACCCTTTTTTTTTTTTTATACATTTTCATCACTGTTCTTATCGTCTATATTTATATTTATATATATTATATTATGTAGTATATTTATATACCGATTTATTCGTTGAAACTTTTGTATAAATTTTGTTCGACTCCTATAAGCAATAACTAATTATAGGTATATTAATTCAGCGAATAGCAATATATATTATGTTTAAATGATTTTTTTTTTTTTTTGTTTCTTTTTTTTAAATACGTACGTTATCAACGTTAAATAATATGAAATTTCTGTTTAAATAAGTTTAATTGGTAAATGAAAATGAAAGGCGGTGAGGGGCGAAGATCCGGGGCTCTAGGGACGACGCCACTCTATCCGCCTTGACCATATATATGTCATCGAAATTTGAAAAGTATAAGTACTAATTCACTTCAATAGTTCGATTAATTATTATTATTTTTTTTTTTCATTAAACTCAAACCATGATCAGAGACACAGTCAGACACTTAATTTCTCACTCATTCAATCTTATATATCGCTCGCATATACTTACCCTAAATAGTAATTTTCATCTCTGCGCTTCTTTTCGTTTTTTTTTTTTTTCTTCCTGTTATAATTTATTTATTTTTTATTTATTATTATTATTATTATTATTTATTTTTTTATATATATATCGTTTTTCTTTGGTTTTATTTTGTTTATTAGTATAGGTACATATTATATACCTAAAGCGTTATCGTTCAAATATATATATATACTTAATAACACAAACTTATTATAAATTTAGTTTTTTTTTTTTAATAATTATGTAATATTTGACATGAACGTTAAAAATTTATTATTTTTACACTCATATAACGCGATGTAACATATACATATATATATATATATATATATATACATATGTTATAGATCACTGACGAAGATAATAATTATACGAACGTTGATTACAATATTATGTATACAACATTACATCTGGACTGTTATATCATATGTTATTCATATATATATATATATATATATATTTATATACTATTGGTATATTCTAAATATTAACTTCCAGTTTCTATAGTTAGATATACGTATACCTATATTATAGTAACTTCTAAATTCTCTGTACACGTACGTCGTTATGAAAATAAGAAATATGATTTTTTTTTTTTTATATATTCTCTCTTCCAAGCCTAGCCCAGCATATATACTATATATATATATATATATATATATAAATACCGATTACGCGTTTATTAGATTTATATATTTATAATAATATATAGTATAGGGATATAGGTATAGTATATATTTACATAACTTATTTACAAATCGTTATTAATTATATAGAAATTAGAAAATATAAATAATTTCATTATTAACGATGATAATAATTTGATATGATACGTATATTATATTATATTATATTATATATCTTAATATATTTTATATTACATAAGTATAATATGTATTATTATCTATTTACTTGTTTATTATTTTAATTTTATGTATTCTTTTCAAAAGTCATGTGTGCTGCATGCAGTGTAGCTTCTTTTTTGGTATATAATAGTATATATATAGGTATACATTTTATATACTATATACACTTATTTATTCATATATACAAATTGACCCATGGACACCGTATAGCTCCTGCGTCAAAGCGTAAGAACAAATTCTTAATTCGGGTTTGAATATATAATTCTCTACGTTTTTTTCTTTTTCTTTATTTTTTGTTCTTTTTCTTTCAAAGTTACACGTCATTTGATTAAATTTCGTAATCTTTGATAATTATATACCTTTTTCGAAATAAATTTCACTGCTAAAAATATGCGCACATGCGCTTATATTCGAATATAATTTGAAATTAATTATGGAATTAATTATTTACTTTAACATATTATTATGTATATGAATAATTAATCAAGCTTTAATATAAGCTTCTATATATATAATTATATATAGTTAGACGATTAAATTTCATCAATTATTTGAAATAGTTTTTTTTTTTTAATTTTTTTTTTTTTTTTTTCTCTCTGCGGTTGTTTATAAGAAATGAACATAATATTATCGCAATTCACATCTCTGTATGTTGGTTTTAGTTGAGTAAATTCTAAAAGCTTTGTTCCCCTCAACACTATGCAATTTACTAAGAATAATAGACGCGTATAGCTTTAGGTATATATATATATATAAATATATATAGAAAATTTAACTGAAGTATGTAGTTAGAGATCAATTTATATATAGAGTAGGTAGCTGAGTTCTTTGCCACATATGTTGACGGTGAGAGAATAAATATTGACCGTATATATATATATTATGATTTTAAAAAAGTTATTAAATTAAACGTTCGAATGAAAATCGTTTTAGAAAATAATAAAATTTATAGAAAGCTGTCACGTTGCCAGACTTCAAACGATAAATATATAGCTGGTATTACGATAGTGGTAGAAAAAAAGAGAACGAAAAAGAAAAAAAGAAAAAAAGAAAAAAAAAAAAGGAAACAGAAAGAAACAACTTTGAATAACTGATGTGAGCTAGATCTGGTGAGTTAGAGTATAGGTATTTCGAGTTCTTTTTTTCTAAGCCTTCGTTTATAAAATATTTCTAAAATAGATTTTTAACATCTGAAACGGATTATACGTATATTTTTTTAGTAACTTTTAACGATTCAAGCACCGATTTAAATGGATTAGAAAATAAGATGTATCGAGCTACATATATATATATATATTATAACGAAGCTGAAACTTTTCTAGATTTTTATTTACGGTAATAATCACGTGACACGAAAAAGAAAATATAGAAAATTAAGAAAAGATTAAAAATTCAGGAATATGTTGTATTGTCTTAAATTTACACTTCTATTAATTTATAGACATGTTGGACTTTTAAGTTCCAAACAATTGGCTGCTACGAAATTCTATCTGATATAAACAATTTTTTTCAAAAATTGTTAATTTATTTTTCACCGTTCGTCAAATCGATTAATAAAATTCAATCCAAAAGTTGAATAAAAAAGATTCACGTATAGTACCTATATCTGACCCCGCGAACGGATCACGCGATCATGAGATCAACGTTTCATTGCTTTTTCTCTGTCCGGTTAAATGTCATTATACCTAGATCTCGCTTTTTTCCTGATTTATTTCTAAAAACCGATCAGAAAAATTCACCGATCGCCAATTTTCGTATACCTACTATATGTATAGTATTTTGATGAAAATTTGTTCTTCGACTATTATAAAACACTCGACGTAATATTGTCATTATAAATGAATCTTTAATCTTCTATTATTCATATATATATATATATATATATATATATTAGGGTGTGCAAAAAAAAAAAAAAAAAAAAAAAATTCAAACGCACATCAACATTCCGGTAGAGCATCTCAAATAAAATATCTCAGCCAAATATGAGCTCTTAATATTGATATTTAGAACTGCCTAATTTCGTTACTAATTTTAGTTATTAAAATAGGCAGTTCTAAATATCAATATTAAGAGTTCATATTTGGCTGAGATGTTCTATTTGAGATGCTCTACCGAAATTTTGATGCGCGGTTGAAAAATAAATTGTTTTTCCCAGAGTCGTATAACTCTATGACGCTATGACTCAATGTTTATAGGCGAATATCTCTTGATCGGTGAGAGTTAGGAAAATTCTATATCAGTACTTTTTTGTAGAGCGTGAAATTTCCTATAAGAATCTGTATTCAGAAAGTTTCTAAATCAAGCCGGTTACGAGAAAAAACAATTCGAAAATTTTCCGATTTTTTTTTTCACGTGTTATTCAAATGAAAAATGGGAAAACTGAGTTAGGCAGTTCTAAATATCAATATTAAGAGCTCATATTTGGCTGAGATATTCTATTTGAGATGCTCTACCGGAATGTTGATGTGCGTTTGAATTTTTTTTTTTTTTTTTTTGGCACACCCTAATATATATATTATGCTTCTTTCTATTCTTCTATTTAATTTTGTCGAATTTTTGGATCGATGCACTAGTGTAAAACTGCGTTAAAACTACAGGTAAAATTTGACCCGTCAATAATCGAGTTTATAGGATAATTAATTTTTTAATCAACTTCTGCAGTTATAACCGAAAGTATATACATTATATTGGCGTTTTGATCGTTAAAACTATAGACGATGTCAGTTTTCCACGCAGCTTCCACAAATTCGTCTTATATAGTAGTATTATAGTAATAGTTTTTTCTGTTCAACGTTTATAACTATCAGCGATATATACCTTTATCGTATAGTCTGATAATATATATAAGACCGTAAAAATTGCAGTATGAAATTTTTCACAATCTCACAGGGCTTTCAAAATCTTTTATACTTCATTTTCACGCCTTTGATACCTATACATGATATACTATATGTAATACCTATATTTGCAGCTTTATTTCACAAACTTGTTCTGCTACCACAAGAGATTCAGAAAAAGCAAAGAAAACAAAAGAAAAAAATTGAAGAAAAATCGCGAAAGCGAAGTATAAGGGAATAAAAATTCTTTGTTTTATCGATATTTCGAAACGTTTATGTATATAGGTATATATATTCCAGATTCTGTGTATATATATAACTACCTATATGTAACCGCATATATATATATACAGTATACTACAATTCACCCGCATAATTCAAATGAACGTAAATTAGAATGGCGATAAAAATTTAAACAAAAATTTAATTTATTATCAACCTAGTATGCAGGCCGATTATAATGTCGAGAACCGCGAAGTGTCGACGTGGGTGTAAACATTTTTTTAAAGGTACTCGTATACATATAATATATGTTATAAAAAAAAAGAAAAAAAAAAAAAAAATAAGTTTCTACACGTATAGGTAGGTATATATGAATTTTCGCTCTGTACTATAGAATCACTCATAGTATATATTCCTATATACTTACTTGACGAAATTTTGCAAGAAAAATTGCAAATTCAACACCGCGGTCCGCGACACGATGTAATGCGGGCTGGCATATCGCACTTCGTGAAGTATAATAGAGAACGGGGTCATACTAGATATATAGGAACAATACTTTGGGACTGGGTCTCTAACATGACGTAAATTGTAAATTCGAGATATCCCATGTTTATCCCGACGTAAGCCATGCGATTACTACAAACTTTATGTCGCCACGTGTATGTATATATATATATACACATATATACATAGTTCAACTATATACACGTATATCTATATATATATGTATATACTGTATCTATATAACTATATATACAGACATTTCTGCAGACAACGAGAATCTTGTTAATTTGGTATTACCAGATTAACAGATTAACAGATTAGTAGCTACCTACACATTAATACTGCACAGATATTGTACCTCTGCTTCCGTCGTTTAGTTACCAGTGTAGGTTGTGATTACGATGCCGCATATATATATATGTATGTATATATGCACATATAGTACTTTGCTTGTATTCAGGTACATCTGTATTATGGGTGTTAATTTCGTCAAATGCTTACAGACAAGGTCTTTTTGGCCAGAACTAGGTAATAACATGGATGAAATGACGAGGAAAGGTAGTAAACCCATCTCAAAATTGGCATTCTTTTTTGAATCTCAAAAAATTCACAAAAATCTTGTTCTTTATTTAGACACCCCTCCCATGATGGGACGATTTTTCCTCTCATTTTTTTTTTCGCACTTTGAACATTTTGAACAAACAAAACATTGTGTTTTTCAAAATTCTCAAAAAATTACCGAAAATTCTGTGTTCAATTCTGAATCTTTTTGACGCAAGACCCACGATGTCGCACGACTACCTTCTAGGCTTTTGTACCCCCTTCTAGGTGTTTGTGAAAAGATTCAGAATTGAACACCGAATTTTTGGTAATTTTTTAAGAATTTTCGAAACGTTGAAACATGCGGTGTTTTGTTCGTTTAAAATGTTCAAAGTGCTGAAAAAGAAGAAGAAAAAATCATCTCATCATGGGAGGGGTGTTAAAATGATCGGAATAAAAAATAAGATTTTGAGAATTTTTCGAGAATTTTAAAAAATGCCAATTTTGAGATGGGTTTAAATACCCTCACGGAAAAAAAAAACCCTCAAATTTACGGGGCAAATTCGCACTCCCAAAGTTTTCGGGGGTTTACCATGAAAACTCAGGGTTTACCCTGTATTTGGGGGTAAAACTCAGGGCTTACCCTGTATTTGGGGGTAAAATTTGAGGGTAAACCCTGAGTTTTCATGGTAAACCCCCAAAACTTTGGGGGTGCGAATTTACCACGTAAATTTGAGAGTTTTTTTTCCGTGAGGGTAATCATTGAAAATTAACGGTTGCAGAGAAAAATCTGAAAAAATTCACTAGTGCTTTTTTGAGATCGTATAGAATCGTATAAAAAATCATTGAGTGAATCGAAAATGGTGAGGGAAAATCATTGGTCGAGTTCACGTGGAATTCCCCGCATATGCATATACATATTCGAACGCTACTACCTATTAAACCCGCAGTTTTATTTTATTTTTTTTTTTCAGAAATTCACTGTTCGTTAATTATTCTAGATGTGCATGAAAAATGAAAGTTATAACTTGAAAATAGATGAATTAATTAATTTTCAAAGGAGAAGATGTGATTTTCACGTTCTCAAACAATTGTAGTACTGGATTTTATAAATTTCAAAATGATATACCTATGTATACATAGATATTAGAAATGCTCGTAGATAAAGAAACGAATTTTTTTGTTTTTTTTTTCAAAGAAATATATGATAAAAATTATGACCTTTCGTGATACACCCGCACAGACTCCTTATGGATAACATGTGGTAATATACATCACATCCGGTTAGTTCATCGAGTGAACAGTCCAAGGATTTGTTTATTTTATACGCATCAGTTTGGCTATAAAATAGGTTTGTGGCAAAAGAAGAAAAAAGAAAAAAAAAAAAAAAAAAAAGGAAATAGATTATGTCTTCGCCGTAAGTCTTGCCTGTAACATGTACACCATAAACATATATCTTATATGTATAGATGATAATACTTCGCAGGTTTACTCACGTGTATATATTTATATATTTATATATATGTAGTATATAAAAAAAAGAAAAAAAAAAAAAAAATATATATATATATATATAAACGCGACATCCACACCTGTCCACACTCATCTTGTGCTTTTAGCTTCCCAAGACAGAATGTCGGTTCCTTCTACTTCCATTAACCCGTGCTAGAGCACCCTCGTGTTAATCGCACGAGAATACTTTGGCTTGATCGTGCCACTGCAGGAACTCGAATGTACTTTAAAGTTTTTCTTTTTCTTTTTTCTTTTTTCTTTTTTCTTTTTTCCTATATCGTTAACACGACGTTGTTATGAAAACATCATGTCACATAATGTCGTGTAACAAAGTTTCAAACTGACATTATACAACGTATAAGCTTTTTTTCGCATTGGATGCAAACGATTTTCAAATTCACATTCTTTTACTTCTTATTATTATTATTTTTTTTTTTTCATACATTTTCGTAGGTATGTAATTAAAATTCGATTTTTTTTTTTTTTTAACGACATTCGTGTGTACACCAAACGTAATGGATTCTGATCCGGACGAGTTGGACAATTCTAGAAACAGCCAATCGGTGTTCTGGATTAAAAAAATCCAGAGCGCCGATTGGCTGTTTCTAGAATTGTCCAACTCGTCCGGATCAGAATCCATTACGTTTAGTGTACATGCGTTTGCATAAATACTCTTCTGATCCGGAAAGGAGGGAGTAATGGATATATTATAATTGAACAACCGACCTCATCCCTCATGTGTGTGTGTGTGTGTGTGTGTAGCAATTTTTACTTAAATTCGTTACTTCTTTATACCAAGTCAAGATCATTCGATCATATATATTGCGATGGTAGGTATATACGCGAAAGTTTCTCATTTCAGAATTATGATTCATTCTTTTTTTTTTTTTTTTAACATGGTGCGTAGATTATATTATCTATCTTCTCAGACTCGAAGTATCGTTATACGCGTATACGCGTATACACACACGTATTTCGTAAACTCTTGGCTCACGATTATATTAAAATAAATACAGGACAGAGTCGTAGCTTAGGGTAAAATAAGTGGTAACCTGGTTCCTATATATATATATACATGTCACAACTATTTTTGTATATTACGTTTTATTTTCAGTATTTCGTATTTCGCGATTTTTACGATCATAAATTGGGGATTATTTTTTTCTTTTTTTTTTTTTAGCCCATGCGTCTTTGTATGGACAATTGAAATATACAGGGATAACATGATAATTAACAGCCACGTTATCCCCTCTCTCTCCCCCCCTGGCTAAGAAAAAAAAAAAAAAAAAAATGAAATTTTTATTTCAGCTGGATAATTTTTTTGTCGCTTTATATATATATACTTTTTCATCGAGAAAGCGATTTTTGATTTTTATTTTTCTCTCCTCCGTTTATATTTATTAAGTTACAAAGGGAAACAAATTGTTTTACGCAAACGCCTGTGCTAGACTTGCGTCACTTGAGTCACGGTGTGATTTGTACCCGTGTTACCATTGTTATCTCCGTGCTGTGGTATCGGCATCCACCTTCCGAGCAATTTCCATCTTCCAAAAAGCTGGTTAAAAGTCATCCGGAATTGACGACTCATTGCACAGTAAAGTATAAAGTTGATTGCCGAATTAATCAGAGCCAATATGTCCATTACTTCACCTAAGTGCCAAGATAAATCAACAGAAATTAGAACAGTTTGTGAAAGGTCCTATTTACGGAGGACCTATACATATTATAATGCTATATATTAGACCGGTTCAAAAAAATCGACTATTCTTTTTTTTTTTCAATTTTCGCATTGAAATACTTTCGGGAGGGTGAAACAAGATTCCTGTTAAAAGCGGAGCTCTTAATATTAAGATTTAGAGGTCGCTCATCGCGGATTTCTATTTTCCATTTGAATAGCATAGGAAATTTTTTTTTTTTTATATAATTTTGTAGCTCACAAACCAATTAACAAATCTAAATGACTCATACATATTTTCATAGGAAATTGAACACTCTACAAAAAGCTTCTCTTATCATTTTTTGATAAATTGACTCCTTCCAAAGTTATTCAAGCTCAAAGTTTAATTTATAGTTGAGTCAACTATTTTTTTTTTTTTTTGTGATTTTTTTTCCACAATGATAGATACATTTTTTAGAGCGTTCAATCCCCTATCAAAATATATAAGAGTCATTTGGATTTGTTCATTGGTTTGTGAGCTACGAAATTAAAAAAAAAAAATTAAATTAAATCCGTGATGAGCGACCTCTAAATCTTAATATTAAGAGCTCCGCTTTTAACAGGCATCTTTTTTCACCCCTCTGAAAGTATTTCAATGCGAAAATTGAAAAAAAAAAGAATGGTCGATTTTTTTGAACCGGTCTACTATTATATATACATTTTAAAAATTCAAAAACTACTAAAATTGGAGCATAGCAAAATTTTCGTTCATAGAATTTCAGACTAATTTCAAATGACCAAAGACCAAGGGATAACGACCCTGTCTATCCCTAACTAGCCCCCATATCTCTTGGTTATACAATTTGAGATTCATATTGCTGACACAATGGTAGGGTTTTATCAACAATAGATCCCATAGTTTAGTAATCAAATTCATGAATAATTTCTCGTGATTCGTAAATTTATATGAAATATTGCGACCGGTCTGCAAGCCTGGGGCAGATTTTCGTTAATTGAATATTCTCATTGTCGGTAGGTATTATATATATATATAATATTATATATAGGTATATAGATTTAATTACTCGCAAGATCGACTCGAATTTTGGCATGAATAATTTTTCCCCAATTTAACGAATCTTGAATTTATATATTTAATACAATAATTATATATTTTATTGAAAACCAACTTCCCGCTTTTTTTTTTTTTTTTTTTTGTGTATTATTATTTTGTTGAATTTATGTAATTCCATGTTACCCCTGATTTCTGTATTTCGTATATACGTGTTGGACCATTTTATATGTACATAAGATATTATAAAGACAATAAAACGTTCTCTTCAACCCTAATGGTTGTTGTTAAATATATTTCGAATAGTTTGCTTTTCTTTTTTTTACCTCTGTCACCCCGCTCGTTATTCTTGAAATGGGACGTTAAATTTTAACGGTTTCTTTACCCATAAAAAGAAGAAAAAAAAAAAATAAAAAAAGAAAAAAAGAAAAAAAAAAAAAAAAACCGAAAAGATTCGAAAAATTTCTGGGATATCGTAAAGTTTCACGCCCACGATTTCTGAACCGATACTTATTATATGCCCACGTTTCTATTATAATATCACGCTATCGATTCTTGTGTCAAATCGTATAACAGTAAGGTACTACTTCCGTCATTTTGTGGGTATCATAATATATCCACTCTCGGTATTCTGTTACAGAAAAATTATAACGCGAAAAAATGACGCGTCCGGTTTGGGTTCTCGCGTTGCGTGAAGGATATAATCACATCCATTATCGCACGCGGTCATTATATCCACGTAACTTTTTTCCCCTCTATTAGGTACTCGTGAAATTATTATTCAACATCAAATCTCTAACCGCTGTAAATTACGAGTCACATATATGATTCAATAATTCATTCGTCATCACCATATACAGAAAAAAAAAAAAATTTTTTTTGGCCCAAGAAAATTTTCTGCAAACACATTGGAAACCGAAATTTTTACTTGATTCAAGATAATTTCGGTTTTCCAATGCGTTTGCATGCAGAAAATTTTATTGGGACAACAAAATTTTTTCTTGGGACAAAAAAAAAAAAATTGTCCACCTTGTTTTTTTCTGTGTATATGAAGTTGAACTATACGTAACGTTAACGTAACAGAATTTTCGGAAAAATTCAATATTTCATGGCGCAAAAGTCAAATTTTGTTAAAGTTGCTAGATAAACGATGTACAAGGGGTGTTTTCACTGAACCCTTGAAATGATGCACGTATTTTGCTATTTTTCAACTGTTCAAGTTATGAAATTAAAAATTTTGTTCCATTAGTTTGTTGTGCGTTAACGTTACGAACTTCAACCTCATCGCAATATATTAGGCAAATTGTGTTACCAAGTTTAACGTAGCAAGTCCGGAAGAATACGTCGCCAAGAATTACACTTAGAAGACCAAGAACTCCCTGAGGAAATTCGGTGAGAAGAAATAAGAGCAATACGGCCAAAAGCATCCTTGTAGTCCTGTCAGTTTGTCGTTCTTTGTCCATAAGTCTTGACGGTTTTTTTCGACTCTTTTTTACATCTGTACCATCGTTTGATTTCACATCGGTTTTAACCAAACTTGCAGACGTTAGTTTCTGACGTCTTTTCTTAGCTTCTACCAAAGCCAGTATAAGTTGAAGACTTAAAATTGTAAGTGCTACACATGGTATGATCTTTATCACAACACTGTATATCCAGAAGTTCATGTCGTTTAAAAAACTGTGAATTTTTGCTGTTTCGCTTAGGTTTACAAAGTACAATGTCGTGTTTGTTACCCCTTCCGGTATTGTGCCGTTCGTTGATGTCATGTTAAACGTTCTTCCGTCGATATCGATCAGTTCGGATCTAGGCTGAATACTAAATGTCAGATAAAGCGGTATGCATATTATCGGACATATGACATAAGCGCCAACGATAGCTATTATCGTTCTTTGTATGCTGCACAATTCTCTATTCTTTTGGGGATGAGCAACAGCTATGTAACGCCATATGGCAAGCGTTACTGTCAACCATATAGATATTGTGTGACAAACTTGGGCAAAATTTGAATGGAATAATACGAACAATGTCCAGCCATATGTGAAACGATCTCTCCTAGGTCTTTCCAATAGATACATGTGACTTGCGTATGGAATGTACTCTAGCATTACGAGTAAATCTGCAACCGCTAATCCCGTGAGAATTGCATTTGTTGGTGAATTCATTTCTCTCCTTGTGAGCACTGCTATGTTCAATGTGTTCGCCACCGAACCGAACAAGCACACCAAAAGACTTGCATATCCATGGATCTGGATGTAAACCGTATGGAAATTGTCCAGACCAGAACCACATTGGTACATTAATGTGTCCGGGGAATCCCCGAGGTCAGTTTCGTTTGTCAGGTTCATCTTTGATTGTGATTAAGATTAGATTTTGAAAATTTTATCGATTTATTATAACGACGAGGAGATTCTTCACACATGCTACACACCGCACAGATATATATAAGTAACTTATAGGGATGACCGTCCGATAGAGAGAAGATCGAGTTATCTTTGAATGGCCATACGAGAGACGAGTGAATAGAAAGTTTTTCTTTCGTTCATTTTATGAGTAACGTATAGATCATTATTGTTCGAAAAATAAGTGCACATGTCTTGACATGGAATTTTTCTTTTTTCTTTTTTTTTCTTCTTATTTTCTTCAGTGATCACTAAAAACCAACGCACGCACCCGTTTCAAAAAAAAAAAAAAAAAACTTTGAAACTTTACCTCGATGTGGTATATTATATAATATAGACGTAAATTTTTTGAACTAAAACAACAAAAAAAAGAAAATATAAATTATATTTTGCCTGCAGAATTAGAGGAAAAGATTTTTTTTTAACAAACGCCTACGTATGCGGTCACTGTTTCACGTGCGGACTTCGAATGAAGACTTCGAAGAGACACGATCATGTTCACGGTGCTGTGCGGTGGACGCCGAGACGCCAAACGTCCCGACGCGACGACGACGCCGACGCCTGCGCTATGAATACACCTGACTTACTCCCACCTCGTACCATATTATCAAATGCATACAAAATTTTACTTTTCAGGTATATCAGGCATGGTATTTTCGTATAAGCTTGTTCGATATAGGTACCTATATAATATAATACGATATCATGTTTCTGCGGTTTGCAGAATTTTAACATATTGATATACCTAAAGAATTTTCAAAATTGTCAAAGATTTTCGATGTTATATTAAACGGTGAAAATAAATCGGAGCTACGTATGTTATAGGAGGTAATTTTTCACACCATTGTCTTGTATACCTATATATGTATATTGTATGTATAGTATGTTGTATTTCTGAGATGGAAACTATTTTTGAATAATCGAGAGCGGGAATAGAAACCGTGGAAAGAATTTTAGGATCCAAGAATAAGTCGGACGCTTGTATATTAAATTCTGTGTGCATTTTTATTTGTAGAAATTATTATCGAACGGATATCCGATCGAGTTTTTTTTTTTTTTTTTCGAAAATTTCGTACAGAGATACGTATTTCAGATCCGCAGTATTGAATTTGTAAAAAAAACGAAACGGTGAATTCGCCGTTATTATAGAGGAGGGAAACAAAATCTGTTTTTAACGAAGTATTAATATCTCAGCTAAAAACTGTTCGTTAAATTTAGGGATTCGTATTTTTCGAAGCACCAAACCTTTTTTTTTTTTTTTTCACAAATAAAATACAATTTTGAAATCAACGCCGCGAGGGGTAGAAATTTGAAATGTGATAAACACGGTGGACGGGTTTCGTCAAAATTTTACTATAAAATCGCGTTTTTTTGATGATTGGAATATTTCGAGGTAAAAATTTTCTTATCGAATGAAGAACTATGCCATTTTTTTTGGGACTGCAGGTTTTCTTAATTATTCGAAAAACTGTTAAGACCCGAATTTTTAAAGAGTTTCCGGGTTTTTTGAATCCGTTTTAACAACGTCGACATTTTTCGTCCTAATATGAACCTTTCAACGTTGAATTTTCTCGTCATTCATTTAATTATATTTTCGATATAATCACGCAACGTAGTGTTATAGTTTCTACTATTTATTTTTTTATCACGATTTTAAAATCAACTACGATTGATTTCGACGCCCTAACATCATCATGCAGATCATCACACATGCGTTTCACTGATTTTTTTTATTCCCCTAACGAATATAACGCGGTTGTTTAATAATAACTTTTGACTTTTGCTTTTGATTTTGATTAAACGAAATGTATTTAGATCGTGATAATTTACGTAAGCCGTTATACCGTGCTGGACGTGTCAAACAAATCACCAGAGGTATTTATATAATCATATTTATTCCCGATCTTACATGGATAGTCTAGCTAGTTATAGATGGACCATCGCTCTTACCATTAAATGCGCAGAAAATCATCTACACCGCAGAACCGACGATAACCATTATCCTAGCTCCGAAGTTCTCAGCTATAATATTCGTCTCGTACTAATAAAATTACCATGGTATGATTTATTTCCTTGTCTCATTAGATTTCGGATCTCAAACTCTGTCTAATGAATTTCTTACTCTAATTTATTTTTCATCATATTCGTACTTTCGTAATTATATCTATAAATGATCACATACATATACATTACACTGTGTCAAAAAAAAAAAAAAACTACATCTTCTTTTTGTTCGGGCTCTTTCGAAAATAGTTAGTGCTTAATAAAAAGAAAATTGTCCCCAAAGCTTAGCTATGTAGCTTGAACACAGAATTAGCGCATTTGAAAATAAGATTTCCCATGTATTTCAAATGGCAAAATTTGTTTATCTTAGTTTTATTTTTATAATTCTCTTTATTCAACTGATAAGAATAAAGTGAATATACGGTTTTGCAGGGAAAAAAATTTCTGAAAAAATGCATGAAAAAATTTTTTTTAATTAATTTGTCGAAAAGTAAGTAGTAATCAAATATACGTATGACTTTTAATCCACTGTAACTCGTTAACGGTTCAATCGAGCAGCTTGGGCCAAAGGACTATTTTTGTAGAACATAAAATTCTCTACAAAACCGTATATCTACTTTATTCTTATCAGTTGAATAAAGAGAGTTATAAAAATAAAACTAGGATAAACAAATTTTGCCATTTGAAATACATGGAAAATCTTATTTTCAAATGGGCTAATTCTGTGTTCAAGCTACATAGCTGAGCTTTGGGGACAATTTTCTTTATATTAAGCACTAACTATTTTCGAAAGGGCCCGAACAAAAAGAAGATGTCGTTTTTTTTGACACAGTCTTAATATATATGGTAATGATTTTTGGTGTCGTTCGTTTTTTATACATAAATAAGAATTTAAAAACTAAAAAAGGCAAGTCTGCGTTCGTTAAACAGGCGAATGAGATAAAAATTGATAAAAATTTGTCGCGACTTTAATAATTAGCCACTGCAGTCAGTTTAAATTTTACTTAGAAATATTTTCTAGCTACTATAACTATATGAATTCTGATAAAATTGTATACTTATCTCAATTTCTGGGCGTGACTATAGCGATAATTTATATACAAGTGAAAGATAAGAGCTTAGGGGTATAATATAAACTGTATACATATATACCCCCCGGGGGGGTAGTTAGGAAGGTATAAGGAAGAAAGAATTAAAATTTAGATAACTGTTTGGTGTATATAATAACCACGCGATGGTAATTATTATTCTTATAATTCATTCATTTATATAGCCGTAATTTATTGCGTTGGTTTTAATTATTTTTAATTTCTTTATTTTATCACAAAAATAAACTTGTTACGTACGTTATATCCTTGTTTTATTTATTTAAGACATGGGGATGCGGTCGATGAATTTAAGATATAGGTACGAAAAATTTCAGATACCAAAAATCCTACCGTCTCTCCCTCGTTATATCGGTATAAACTTATACATCTTTTTTTTTTTTTCGTTTTTATCTCTATTTTAAATAACGTCTGTTGCGTTGGTTGGTTGGGTGTGGGAATGAATCCGCGCGTAAATAACCGCGGTCGCGGCTTTAAACGCAGCCTATTTTTTTTCCCTTTTATTTTTATATATTTTACTTTTTTTCCACGATAATATTTTTTACAGCTTTTTTTTCCTTCTCTTTTATTGATCTTAAAATTAGCGTCTAAAAATTGGCTCATACCAACGAAGAGAATCAAAATTGCTTCTTTTACAATGCTGTAACCGCTATATAACTCCGTACCCGTTACATATACATTAGGGTGCTTTTTTTGAAACGACTATTTTTTTTTTGCAACTCCCCATTGAAAATCTTGTTGTAGACGCCGAAAGGGGAATCCTGTCCAATTTTTAGCTCTTAATTCCGATTCTAGTACTCGCACTCTTCTTTTTAAGTTTTTCCATGCTAAAAGCATGTGAATTTTACGACTTTTTCTTTAGTCGCGCACAACTCAGCCGCATTTCGATGGATTATTCTCATCTAAGACTCATTTTACAGAGAATTTAGTGTTCTTCAAAAGTGCTTCCGGTAGTTTGGCTGTGGTTTCAACCGCCGCACTTGTGTGAGCCTCCAAAGTCGATTTTATGCATAATTCTTCTTTCTCGCTGTGGGCGAATAAACAGTTGGACTTGGAGAAAAAAACTTCCTAACAATTTTGTAGGAAATTTATTTCTCTACAAAAAAGTCCAGCACATAAAGTCTCTCAAACCAGTATTTCAAAAGATATAAGGACTTTGATTTTTTTAAATATAAAATTCCAACAAAATGTCAAGTTTAATATTTTCAAGTCAGTCAAACTATCTTGGGCACTTTTGAAGAACACTAAATTCTCTGTCAAATGAGTCTTAGATGAGAACAATCCATTGAAATGCGGCTGAGTTGTGGGCGACTAAAGAAGAAGTCGTAATGTTCACATGCTTTTAGCATGGAAAAACTTAAAACCAAAAGCGCGAGTACTAGAATCGAAATTAAGAGCTAAAAATTGGACAGGATTCCCCTTTCGACGTCTACAACAAGATTTTCAATGGGGAGTTGCAAAAAAAAAAAAAAAAATAGTCGTTTCAAAAAAAGCACCCTAATATATATATTTATATATATTATATATGCATTAAACAAAGATTTTTTTTTGATAACATATCTATCGCAATATTTGTAATTTATTTTATTCTATAAAATAACGTAAGCGAAAACTTACAAAAATATACATACGAAAGACTCGATGTAATGTAGTTGATAATATACGTGTGATACATTACATACCGTGAGGTTCTGTGGACGTGGAAAGCTAGGGATACCAACTCAAAAAGGGTGCTATTTCATGCGCAGTAGCTGCAGCTACAGTTTAGTAACTTACTAGATGTTTCTAGTAAAATCACTAGAAATCACCAGATTTCTAGTCCAATAATCACTAGATTTCTAGTGATTTCTAGTGATTCTAGTAGAAACCTCTACTAAGTTACCAAACTGCTGCTGCAGCTTACTGCCCATGAAATAGCACCCTTTTTGGGTTGGTATCTCTAACGTTCCGCGCCCACAGAACCTCACGGTATAGTATACCTATATACATCGCATAATCAATCTGTCGAGCAGGCAACTCATCCCTTTGGCTCTGTATGTCAGTAAACTGTGATAATATCACTGTTCTACCTACATTATGTTATAGGTATATCCAGTTTTCTTTTTATCTCTTTTTTTATCTATATACCTCTTTCTCTCTCTCACACTCTCTCTCTCTCTCTCTCTCTCTCTCTCTCTCTCGGGGGAAATATTTGGATAAAATATTCAGAGCGAGGAAACTCTCGCTTTTTAATGTCCGTCGACAGAGGAGAGACAAAAAAGTTTTCTAAATATTGTTACATTAAAAAACGAAATAAATAAACAGAGCAGGTCCATGTATGGGGCATTCCATACCGAATCGACCTGAGTCTGATCCTCGATCTCTCGGATTCGATTCACGATTTTTTATCTCATTGTTTATCCAACTCTAAAAATGACTCAGATTTTTTTTTCAAACTTTTCTCAAGCTGGATGAATGATGACTCCAAAATTTTTATATCAAATGATTCGAAGAGCTGCGCGGTTTATTAAATATTACATATTTCGAAAGAAAAAAATGTTAATCTTGATTTTTATCACACAATAATTTTCAGTACATTTAAAATACCTTCTTTAATCGATAACAAAAAATCTAATCGATCTAATGATTAATCATTGGAAAAAAAAAAAAAAAAAATAATTATAGGATAAATATAAGCTATATCACATTATAATGTCACTGACCCTATATAGTTACCCGAAATATTCTGTAATGTTTCATTAAAAAGAAATTAATACACGCATATATATATATATATATATATATATATATATATATATATATGAAAACCAGCCGTTTCTATTTAATTACTTCAAGCCACAAATGAATTAGCGAATTCTGATCCTAATCTAATCCCACACCCACACAAATGTACACATACGTTTCTTTCTGCTCGCGGAATGTTTGATATATAGTATGAAATAATTTATCTTCTTTAGGGAAATATTATGTAATATAGGTTCTTTTTCTCTCTCCATTGTGTAATTATTTAATTAATTAATTAAGTAATTAATTAATTACTTATCGAGTGAAAAGTTCGTTTTTTCTTTTTCTTTCTTTTTTTTTTTTTTTATTTGAATTAATTGAAAAAAAATTAGGGAATGAAATTTATTCATCTGATATTATAATATCTTCTATATTATTGTTATTATCCTTCACTCAAAACTCTGCAGAACTATACATAGTTAAGAATTTTTATCACATATATACAGATTGAGTATGTATTGATAATAAAAAAAAACAAAAAAAAAAAAACGTTGCGTACATATAAAAACTTTCTCACAAGTCTCAGCTCTTTTTGGCTAAGAGAAATTTATTTTTCTTTATATTAATGGTCTTTCGTGGGAAGCGAACTGCTACATTTTACCTTATTTTCGTATTTCCATCTCCTCAAAGACAGCTTCTCCAACTTGACGGATCACGCAGTAGCTCTTTTCAAAATGTTCTTCGATCTCAGCCTATATGAATTCTGAAGCTCGCAAGAGTCAATCCGAGCGAATATATTGGCTTGGGTATATATGTTCAGCTGCTACTTGAAAATGGAAAAAAAAAAAAAAATTACAAAAAACGAAAAAGAATAAAACTGGGGAGAAATAATTTACTTAAAATTCGAAAAAACGGAAAAAACAAAAAAAAAAAAAAACAAAAAAAAACACGTTTCACACAGAAATTTTCTTCCATTTAAATTTCGCTGATCGGAAAATGGTGAACGTATAATTATTATCAGAGGACAGATTTTTACTATGTCCATAAACCCCCAGGTCGACGGATTCGAAGGGTGAATGGTCCATCCTGGATGTTACAACATTACATTGCGTCATGTTTTATTCAATGACTGAACTTAATCCTCGCTTATATACAGGTTGTTCGAAAAATTGTACTGAACATAGCTGCGGTGTTACCGAGGTCTCGTAGTTCTAATTTTCGTTGTGGTATCCAGAGATCGAAATGTGATAAAAATTGTATTCTTCAAAATTGTAAAAGAAAATATTCGCACGAGAAAGCGAAGAAGAAACGAAAAAAATAAAAAATGTTGAGTAATGAAACAATGGATTGCAATATCAATAAGTATCCATATTACATACATATATATATTAGGGTGCTTTTTTTGAAACGACTATTTTTTTTTGCAACTCCCCATTGTAAATCTTGTTGTAGACGTTTAAAAGGGAATCCTGTCCAATTTTTAGCTCTTAATTCCGATTCTAGTACTCGCGCTCTTCTTTTTAATTTTTTCCATGCTAAAAGCATGTGAATATTACGACTTTTTCTTTAGTCGCGCACAACTCAGCCGCATTTCGATGGATTGTTCTCATCTAAGACTCATTTGACAGAGCATTTAGTGTTCTTCAAAAGTGCCCAAGATAGTTTGACTGACTTGAAAATATTGAACTTGACATTTTGTTGGAATTTTATATTAAAAAAAATCAAAGTCCTTATATCTTTTGAAATACTGGTTTGAGAGACTTTATGTTTTGGACTTTTTTGTAGAGAAATAAATTTCCTACAAAATTGTTGCGAAGTTTTTTTCTCCAAGTCCAACTGTTTATTCGCCCACAGCGAGAAAGAAGAATTATGCATAAAATCGACTTTGGAGGCTCACACAAGTGAGGTGGTTGTAACCACAGCCAAACTACTTGAAGCACTTTTGAAGAACACTAAATTCTCTGTAAAATGAGTCTTAGATGAGAACAATCCATCGAAATGCGGCTGAGTTGTGCGCGACTAAAGAACAAGTCGTAATGTTCACATGCTTTTAGCATGGAAAAACTTAAAAAGAAGAGCGCGGGTACTAGAATCGGAATTAAGAGCTAAAAATTGGACAGGATTTCCCTTTCGACGTCTACAACAAGATTTTCAATGAGGAGTTGCAAAAAAAAAAAAAAAATAATAATAATCGTCTCAAAAAAAGCACCCTAATATATATGGGGAAGTTCACCAATTATAGGCAAACGATCCGGGGTCAAAATTTCGATTTGTCTGCAATTTTGATATCTCATAGTGTGTATTGAGATGTAAAAATCCACCAAGTTTTAGACCTCTAAATCTTACCGTTCAGGAGAGACGCGCTGATTAGTCTTTCAACTTTGAGCACATTGACTTTTACATTCGAATTTTTATCCCATCTCTATCGCGAAAAAAAGAATTTGATCAAACGTGTTTTTCGTGTAAAAATGTCTGATCTTTCCGAATATCACATTCATTTCAAGCTAGATTCTCAAAAATGGTGACAAAAACACGTTTTTTCAACGTTCCCCAAACTTTTTTTTAAAACTTGGTGGATGTTTACATCTCAATACACACTATGAGATATCAAAATTGCAGACAAATCGAAATTTTGACCCCGGATCGTTTGCCTATAATTGGTGGACTTCCCCATATATACGTGCGAAGGACATTTGGCAATTAGTTGAAGCCCTTTTATTTAGTGTTCTATGGCTTTGGTCTGAAGTATTGTGACAAAATTTTGTAGCAATTAAGTAGTTAGGTACAGCAAATGAACATTTTCTCCCTTTGCTATATAAAGTTTCACGGTGATAAAAGTTAAACTATGAAATCGATCTGAACCGATCTCACATCCACGCTCCGAACTTTTAGCTGACGCGGTTACTTGATGTTCGGGATATTTGACATAGCTTCAAAGTTCCTTTGCTCCAGTATCTAGGACAGAGAAGGTATAAGGTAAACTTTTACGACTTATCCGTATCTATTACAATCCTGTGCGATTTGCCTCGGTTGAACGTGACTTGAAGAGATCGTCCGAGGCGAATCGAGCGTGCAAAAACTTTGAACCATCTACCTGGGTAGGTAGGTACACGTATATAATATACCTATAAAATATATATATACCTACTATGCAGGTAGGTACTTTGAGCGGAAGAATTTTCATCATTAAACTTTTGCTTGATCAGCGTATCTGAACGATAGAGACATTCTCGAGTTATCGATATCGGAAAATGGGTCTCTATATAAGGTAGTAGTATAATATAACAGATTGCGATTTTTATTTGAAGTTGAAGAATTTCTTTTTCCCCCAAGGTGAGAAAATAGATTCGATAAATATGAAAATTTGATTTATCCAACCAAATTTCTTCAACGGTTCATTAAATCGCTAAGTTACGTCAACCGTGAAAAAACGAGCAGCTAATATTTACGAATAGTACATGTGTAAAATTCCGTACGAATCGTTATTCGAAAACGTTATCGCGGAAGTTATATATGGATGTATAATTCAGGAAGCGTTTGCTCGCCGTCGGTTCATTACCATAAAATATTACGAATTTATATTCATCTTGTGTTTTATAGTCGTTTCAAATTCACGAAAATCATGTTTACGTGTCGAAATTTTAAGACCAAGTTTATACCTTTTCATTCACTTTCTTTTTCCTCCGCGGATTTATTTATGCAGATTAACATTTTTCCGCAGAGATTTTATAAATCGAACTATAAACATAAATTGACGTATGAAATAAAGGTTTGAACGGTTTAGGGTTTCGGATAAAGATTGATTCTATCCCTCGCATGCATGACGCTCATCCCTCGCTCTTATATCTTATCCTTTACGATTGAATCTAATTTCCTAAATATATAGGTACTTTATATCTGTGGCTTTTTCCGAAATGGACCTGGCGGTCGAGTTAAATCGCTAAGCACGTACACATACATCCACTTATAGTATACTAACCCAAGGGAAAAGTTTAAGAATGTGAAAACCTCTTGGGCAAATAGACTCTGACTTTGTTAAGAAATAAAGTATATAGAACCGGGTATATAATACGGAAGCTTCTCACTTGCAGAGGGAAAATACTTACGACATTAAGAGTACCTATGTGTACAAACGTAAATTGCGGTATTTTATTTTCATTTTTTAACGATTTTTAGAAAGAATTTTTTAATAACTCCCGTTTTTACTAAGCGAATAATTTAAACGTGACCATTTTTTGAATTTCACATTGTTTTCTTCTTTTTTCTCTTTCCTTTCTCTCTCCGTCGTCGCTGGTGAAGGACTGGATATAATTTTTTATCGTTTAAAATGACCATACGGACCCTTTCGAAGCAGAAGTTGCGTAGTCAGTCTCGGGTTCGAAATCGTTGTAATTTTTTTCTTTTCCGTTTTTTGTCCAGTTGCGACGCTTGCGGTTCTGTTAGTGATAAATAGTTTCAGTTTCGGGGTATCAAGCTCCAAGGCAAAATTGATTTAACCCTATCTCAGATTTTCCCTCACTCGAATATCGCCTGAGTGCGGGAAAATCTCATTGGGTGTAACCAACCGGCATTATTTAATTAATGATACAGCT
The DNA here is from genome assembly GCA_943736025.1 of Tenthredo mesomela. Classification (NCBI taxonomy): domain Eukaryota; kingdom Metazoa; phylum Arthropoda; class Insecta; order Hymenoptera; family Tenthredinidae; genus Tenthredo; species Tenthredo mesomela. The sequence goes on along the minus strand of OX031017.1, from coordinate 25,054,859 downwards.
CTGATATTTGAAGTAGTAATTTGCACCGCAGATACGAAAAGGGAAGAGAACTACGACTGGCAGATGATTAACAACCGCTGCGCAAATAAAAAAAATTACTAATAAATTTTGCAACGGGTTTAAATTCGCTAATTTTAGTCAAGTTTATTATATTTTTAAGATCAATAATAGGTACGCATCTTCTCTCGCATCTTTATACCTACTTCAGCGATCAGCGATCTATAGAGGAATCATCACAAAGTATAAGGATTGGATATCGATGCCATATACGAATAACAGCACATTTTAGATTCCGGGTGAAAAAGAGCACGTTTCAAATTCCGGGTGGAAAAGAGCACATTTCAGATTCCGGGTGGAAAAGAGCACGTTTCAGATTCCGAGTGAAAAAGAGCATGTTTCAGATTCCGGATGGAAAAGAACACGTTTCAGATTGAGAATGAAAAATAGCACGTTTCAGATTCACTCGAAAACTAGCACAATTCAGGCGAAGCGAATATTACTCATTAGTAAGTGTCAGGTAGGTTTATTATGAAATTGGAAATGCACAATTATGCACAAAAACTCGATTCAATTTTATCATCGAATGATTAATTCAATCTTATAATAAACCTACCTGACACTTGCTAATAAGTAATATTCGGTTCAACCAGAATTGTGCTAGTTTTCGAGTGAATCTGAAACGTGCTATTTTTCATTCTCAATCTGAAACGTGTTCTTTTCCATCCGGAATCTGAAACATGCTCTTTTTCAATCGGAATCTGAAACGTGCTCTTTTCCGCCCGGAATCTGAAATGTGCTCTTTTCCACCCGGAATTTGAAACGTGCTCTTTTTCGCCCGGAATCTGAAATGTGCTGTTATTCGTATCGGGCGTCGAATTACAATATTGTATAGTCTAAGAAATCTTGTTATAATATAAACATTTCATCGCCTGTTAAACTTCGGATTATTTAATACAGTAGAAAATTAAATGAAGCTGATCATAAAAATTTGACGAAACGTAGGGTCCTAATTGACGATTGTCATACTTTGCCATAGAAAGAAAGAAAGAAAGAAACTTGCGTTCTTTTACACCGTATATGTACATAGCAAAGTCTGAAATCTGAGAAAATAACTTTCTGGCGATATATTTCAAGGCTTTTCATCTCCCTTGTTCTTTACTTTTTCTTTTTTTTTTCTTATTTTTTTCTTATTTTCTTACGACCATTGCCGGAGGCTCGGAAAAGTCGTAAGATCTTGTTCTTTAAAGCCGGTCCTTTCACCCCACTTATGAACAGGACCCGATAACTGACAGCTCGAAAGTCGTTCGTTTTATTTTCTACCCCTAGGTATAAGTATATATACGAAGATCTCGGGGATACTCGTATAGGTCAAAGTCCATAAAAGTGCGGACGTATACCGGTGACCTTTGTCTTTTAGTTCAGGACCAAAGAGAAGATTTGAACTCGAGGTTACCGGACGACATGCTTCGTTATCGTTCAAAGTTTGACGCAATAATTTCAAATAAATTTTATGAACTGAGAATAAGTGAAATTGAATCCTTTCATCGATTCCAAATATGCAAATATTTCAATAATTATAATAGTCAGCATGATGTATGGATTAATTTAATTAATAAAGAAATTTCTACTATCATATACCTAAATCGGTCATCCTTCAACCCTTTTTAAATTTTTCCCCAATTTACTTCACCGCTGCAGATTTTCTCCATTTATTTAACCACGGTACATTACATCTGTTAATGCCTTTTTATAACGATGATGGAGGCAGCCGAAGGAAGCTGCTGCAGGGCAGGAGAATTGGAGGATTAAAATTTGTTTAATCATTTGTGAACAGATTTTGGGGGAAACGAATTTCCGCAGAAAGTGCTTATACCCAATTTCGTCAAACCTTAGAATATCGTGGTTAAATTCAAGGGTTTATCTACTCGACTTGAGACGTGCATGGGGTCAAGACATCTAGAGCTTTATTCGACCCAACCATTTGTGTACGCTCTACAATAGTAAAGTGTCCCTCGCTAATTCAGTGCTTTAGCTTCTATCCTTGATTTTAGGTGAACGAGTCCTTTGAAGCTAATATTGATTTTACGAGGAGTAAGGATCATATATTGAGATTGAATATAGGTACACGAATTTTCCAAATATTTTATTACACAATTTAAGAGAATTTGAACAGTGTATGATTTTTTTTTCTTCTTCTTTCTTTGGTTTATTACTGTTCGATTTTTACATCAGGCGAATTTCGCACTGTTCATTTTAATCTCCATATATAATCTTATCTCTGACATACATCGACGAAATCAAAGTGAATTAGGGAAATTGGTGCTGGGAATTATTGACATACGCGAGCGGAAGTAATATTTTCATTTCGTATGAATATTGTATACCTACTATACCCTGGCTGGCTTACACGAGTTCGTTTCATATATCGACATACGGGGAGCGATATTTCAGACACGATAAAACATTACGTCGTAATATATATATTTCTTAAAATTTTCATTGAACTTCTTTATTAGGTAAACCTACTCGTTTTACTTCATTTTTTTTTTTTTTTTTTTTTTTTTATGAAAACTCGATTTTCTTTTTTGTCTGTGTCTAAAAAGAATTTGAGAAAAGTAAAAAAAAAAAAAAAAAAAAAATTTGATCACGATTTTTGCCCATCAAAGAAATTAATTTGAGTTAATTTCTTCTTTTTTTGTTTGTTTTTTTTTTTCTGTTTCTTCTTCATTTATGGAGATGACAGAGATTTGACGGAGTTTGAAACGATATATAAAAACTCGTTTGTAATATGATCGTATAAAAATATGGAGAGTAATTATTAATCTTGTGAAATTGAAGATTAAAATTTGTACAAAAAAAAAAAAAAAAAAAAAAAAGAGAGAGAGAAAGAGAAAAAAATTAGAGTCGGGGTATTGAGCACTTCTTAAAAGCCAAACTTTTCGAAATGTTAATTAAACGATTTCAAAGACAAGTAATTAAAGTCTTGTTCCAAAAAGTGGCTAAGTCATTAACCTTTGGGAATTATACGCTTTAAAAAATCCTTTCCATGCATAACTCCGAGTATTTTATCAAAGGACACATTGGTAATTAGGAAAAATAATATAAAAGTCTTACAGCTGTTACAAAAAAAAAAAAAAAAAAAAAAAAATGACGGGATGCTAATTGTAAGAAAATGGTGAACGGAATAATAGAAAATCAAACGTTTCTTTGATCCGCAGATCCGTTTGCTTCAGAATTAATTTAGTCAATCAGAGAAATTCCACGACGAGATTTAAGTCTCAAATCTTTAATTATAGTTAACGAATGCCTGGTTACAAGTTGGAAGAGTCTTACGAAAAATTTGACAAAAATTCACAGTTTTTTTTTATGGCAATTATTGGAGTCAAATTTATAGAATGTCTAAAGTTTTGGTATCTCGGTTTCGAGTCGTTTCATATAATTATATATCCAAGTGACTTTTCGTCTGACAAGAAGCATTTATTGCATGTTCAATTTCTGCTACGCGAAAACGAAAAGACTTTCATGCAGGACAGATTTTTACCTGATAAACTGAAATTTCCGGTAATTTCGAAAGTCAGAGAAATGACCGTTCAATCTGCAGAGCTACGACTTAGGGTCAATTTTTTTTTGTTGATCTTCTAGGTTTTTTTGCTCTGAATTAAAAATTTAACCGATAGTCCATAAAATCCTACAGAAAATGTATGAAAATCTGAAAATCTCAATTCAATCGATTTGCGTGAATATATACGATAGCAGTTTACACCCTGGGGACATTTTCACATCTGAGTTTTATACATACCTCGATGGACGATCTTGTGTCTTATTTTATTTTCCTGTTTCTCTATGCCGGCATGGCAGTGTATACACGAGATCTGGTGAAACGCGGGGAGATAATGCTTTCCTCCGATAAGCTCTTTTCGTGCTTTGCCGATGATAAATCTACACCACGTATTGAACCAATGTCTGTATTTTTCGTACACAGTGCGGTAAAGTAATGGACGGCTTTTGACTCCAGCACAAAAAGTGGGAAATGTCTACAACGGCCTTAATGGAAAGGTGCTTTTCACGAGTTTGGAACATTTTTTGTTTTCATTTTCACAAGAATTTCCTTATACCTATATCAAATCACCGAATGAAGAAGTAAAGTAGGTATAGCTGTGGTATAGATAAGGTATATGTATTTTCACTCTATATATCTCATGAAGGAGTGTTTATTTGACTTCAATCCGTATACCTTGACTTTTCTACCTTGTGAATATATTTATATATACATGATATATATAAATATTCATTTAATTTTCTTTACAAATATTTTGCTTTTAGCTCGAAAGGTTCCTTAAAAATATTTCCATAACCAAGAGAGCTGACTCAAATTCTTTTTTTTTATACATATTCACGAATAATACCCTAGAAACGCGAATATATGTATTCAGCTAAACATCTGTTGAAATAAATGTACCTTTCTCAGTCATGTGTTCACTGTGACCATAAATCTGAGGATAAAAAAAAAAAAAAAAATCAAATAAAAAAATCCCTTGTACATTTTTTTAAACTTCAAACGATAGCTATTCTAGTTATTTGTAGAAACATGAGTATTCGCGCAGCTCTATATATCGCAATTCTCAGAGGAGTAGATTTACGCGGAATCACTATCACATCTTATAGAATATTGCCATTAGCGACACTCTTCTTTCTTGAAAGACTCTCAGCCGTTGAAAGAATTCCATATAGGTATCAAATATTTCTTTCTTCTTTCTGCACGTCCCGACCCCTAGGTTCACTTTATTTTCCCTTTACCGCCCCTGTTCGCTGATCCACCTATTCTTTTGACTGAAGAACTGTAAGAGCCTCGTTGCTCTTCCATGATGATACAATAGGATCATCAATGTGTGAATATATACTCTCCGCATGAAGAGACCAATTACGATAATATCACCACCGACGTCATTATACTATGGGTATAATAAGGGTGGAGAAAATTTTCTTGAATTTTGCTATAGTTAGATACTATACGTTAAAGAGAATTTCTATTCCTGACACAAACGAGACCTGAAAATAAACTCAGAATATAGTATATAATATAATATATCCCACGAAGAAGATGATATGCAGTGAACCGTATTTTCACTGCTCTGTGATATGTTGCGTCAGTTAAGGTCAAAGTTGGGATGTATATTTATCGCTTCATTGAACCAGCAAGCGAAAATCTTATTTATTTAGTTATGTTATATATATACCTAGGTTACATATATTATATGAATTTTCTCTCATTATGGGGTAAACATGTTGACAAATTTGTTCGCGCCTACTACTCCTTATATGTCGCGGGTACATTTCCCGACGTACCTTTAATCTCTCGATGCTTTATATATATATATCCACGTCAGAGCACGCTCTCTGCACACACACGTATATACATACATATACACATACACAAAGGCACATACACAAACGTCTTGTAATTAGCAGTAAACTAATTTGTGCTTTTCGAACTGAAACCTACGCGTCTCTTGGGTCTCGATTCTGTATATAGCGCTATCGTTAACCATCACATTATTCGAATGTGCCTATTAGGGTGGTTAAAAAAAGACCTAATTTCTCAGATGCTGCTGCTCATCCGTGAATATGTTGTTTGTGATTTTTAAAAATTATTTCATTTTTTTTTTTTAGCTCTATTGCACAATATTTACTACTGCCTCAGTGAAGTCGAAATTTCGAAATTTTGCCATTTTTGGCAATTTCAAAGTTCTCAGATCAAAGCGCTCATACGGCTACCTCGAGATTCTCATTCAATGAGCATGTTCGTTCAAGATGAGACTCGTACGATAATATTTAGTACTGCCTCGCGGAGACATTGGAGTTTTTTTTTTCAATATTTTGCGTTTTTTCGGAGATTCGATCGCCAGGTGCTGCTCATGATACAGTTTCATCTTATCAATATAAGGAAGAAATCCAAGCAGTTTGCAGTCTGCGGGACCATTTTTACTACTGCTACATCCAGGGCGGCTTTCCTTCAAGTAAATTTAGCAACATGAGGCAGTAGTAAAAATGGTCCCACAGACTGCAAACTTCGTGTACTTCTTCGTTAAAATGGTAAGAAAAGACTGTCTCATGAGCAACACCTGGCGATCCAATCTCTAAGAAAACCCCTAAATAGTGAAAAAACTTCAATGTCTTTGAAGCAGCACTAAATATTATCGTACGAGTCTCATCTTGAACCAACATCCTCATTGAATGAGAACCTAGAGGTAGCCAGATGAGGACTTTGATCTGAGAACTTTGAAATTGCCAAAAATGGCAAAATTTCGAAATTTCAACTTCACTGAGGCAGTAGTAAATATTGTCCTATAGAGCTAAAAAAAAAAAAAATGGAATAATTTTTCAAAATCACAAACAACATAATCACGAATGAGCAGCAACATCTGAGAAATGAGGTCTTTGTTTAACCACCCTAGTGCCTATACTATAGAACCTGCGGTCTTCGGATGTCCACAGGTTAAAAATTATCGACTCGTTACGATTCAAGGGGATGAACTTACCCTAAATAATGAAAAACAAAAAATAAGAAATAATTTTATCTATGCGATTTTCGTTTTCATTTTGGTTTTCATTTTTATCATATAGTAGGTAATTACCGGACGTATTCTGACCATCCGTTCTTGTCAGTATATATCGAGTCGTCGTAATTATTATCAGCGAATTTTCGGTATCGGAGAAAAGCTCTTTTTATCCCACGGTGCTCACCTTCTGCGTCAGAATTCGAGTAAGGGGATGATTTTCTATATAGAAAATTGATAAAAATAATCCCTACTAACGACGAGTAGATATTACGGTAAATGGTTGGGGTGGTTGAAACCAGTGACTAGGTATAACAGAAATTGTGCGGGATATTTCGTATTACGTTAAATTTACCAAATGGACGTTAGGCACCATCGATACGTGACGCGGTTACGAAATGTCTAATTTTTTCCGCCGAATATGCCAAGAATTGGATTTTAATATCGCGCAAGAATTTTACTCTCTCCGCGGTTGCAGCATATACCGAGTGAATATTGAAATCCGGATATTTTGGATACTTGGATAAATTTTTCTATACAACGCTCTTTGTACTTTTCATTTTATTTCTATGGTTTTTCAGGGTTTGTCTCGCGCGAAGAAAACTTCCCACGAACTTTAGGTATCTTATGTTATTTATCACCATTTGTTAAACTTGTACGAACAAAACGAGTTATTTATGGAAAAGGGAGGTGTAGGTAGGTAGGTAGGTAGGTAGGTACTGTTACGTTTCAAAGGATGACACTTTGAGGCGCGTACATTACCTGAATCCCCAAAACACTTCCGTCCCCGGTACCCTAAATCATGAATTTACGGATCCACACGCTTTAGGGGATGCGGGGAGGCACTAAAATCTACTTAACATGAATTAATTCACATCCCTAAGCCGAGCTTTGTTGTTACTCATGAATAAAAGAACGCATCAGTATGTGTCTACATACGAGATGGACGTAGCTACATATCATTCGAGTGCGTCGCAGATAATAAAACCTACAGAATTATTACATTATTTAGTCTGTACATGCAGAAATATACATATTTATTATTCATTTTGATGCAAATATCTTCACTTATTTTTTTCCTCGCTCTCTTTCATCAGTATATTTTTCATGCGTCTATATGTAATATTAGTTGTATTATATATTATAATTATATTTGTCTGTAAAAATTTTAAAGAATAAAGAAAGAAAGAAAGAAAGAAAGAAAGAAAGAAAAATTTGACACGATATTTTCAATTTATGTTAAAAACTTGAATTGTTTTGACGTATGGCTGTTTGTATATATATATATATCATTTCTGAAGGAGAAAAGCCAAAAAATTAGAAAAACCAAGAAAATAAATAAGAAGGAATTCTTTGTTCAATTTTGATCAACACTGATCGATAAATAACCGCCAGATTCCATCGAGATTTCATGCGGTTTTGTTTATTATTTCAACTAACAAGGAAAGTCTTTGAAAACTACGAACTAGCCTATACGATATCAAAGATCAAAATCATACTGAAAGGATTTGTGTAATATTCTTTGAGTTTTTCTGGTCTTTGAATATTGTTTTTTTTTTTTTTCTTCTTCTTCTTATTCATCAATCAGTAAAATTCTTTCAATTTATTTATAAAAATCTATGTTATAATGGAGAATTAAATTGCGAAATTACAATCGAATTAAATTCTGAAACGCAACTACGATAGTAAAACTGCAATCGTAAAACTGTCTTCCCTTCAGAAATTTCATCCGTTTCAAATCTCAAATGATTCAAAACTGGATTATATGCTCAGTTATAGTACTTCAAGCTCCATATAGTTTGTCGAAAACTTATTAATACACTCAGAAAAAGGTCTTGTTGACACAACCAAAATTTGGGTTATTATATGCACAATCACATTTTTTGTTCAGTCAACCAAAAATTTTGTTGGAATAGCCAAAATTTTGGTAGTCCCAACAAAATTTGGTTTTCCCAACGAAATTGTGGTTATCCGAACGAAATTTTTGGTTGACTGAACAAAAAATGTGACTGTGCATATAATAATCAAATTTTGGTTGTGTCAAGAAGAACTTTTTCTGAGTGTAACCACTTGGTAAAATGTTTATGGGTAACAAAATCGCCGAATCCTTATATTCGCTGCAAAATATCTGCTTACCACCTCGAGATCTTTAATTTCAGTTAATCAAACTTAGCTAATAATATGAAAGAGAGTATCTGGCTACATCAAATACATTTTTTATTTTTATTGTACCTTGAAGAACACTTACCTCAAAGTTTAGGAACTCGATATATTATGCTGTAATGAGGATCCTCATGAATTTTTAGATAAATAAAATCGTGGTTCATGTATAAGTACTTACTGATGTAAAAATTTGTATACCAAGGCGTTAAATTCAGTGTCTGATTTTGTAATTTTCTTGTCTTTCTATTTTTCATCAGAAAATTAGATATTAGAAAGAAATTTGAATTCTCGCCGAATGTCATGTCGAGTGTGAAAATTTTTTTTTCACAATGTTTGTTCAAACCGCTAAGAAACACAATTATTAAAATTTAATGGAAACGAAGCGCGTTGGAGAGTGTAGAGCTATCGTATCGTATCGTATCGTATCGTATCGCGTTCGTGTTTTAAATTAGAAATTTTGTAAGGAATCGAAAAGACAGGTGGTGGCTATTATGCCAGAAATATTTTTAACCACCGCGCCGCATGTACAGATGAACATTATTTTGTTTGCCACTCGAGTGCCTCAATAAAATTCTGCCCTCTTGAGATTTACCGCAACTTGTTATCTTTCCGTGTTCAAAATTTTTCGCCCCCCTCCACTCAGTTAGGTATATATTTCATATATATATATATATATATTACACGTAGTATATAAATAAAAGAGCGAAAATTTCGAGTCAGAATTCAATTTGGCTCTACGACAGCCGAAGTAGAATTATCTTTTTTCTTCTTCTTCTTCTTTTCTTTTTATTCTTGTCATTCCTCTTTTTCTTTTCCTGGCTACACATCTGTAAGAGATTTGCTTACGGGGGAATTGATACATAGGGTATATACGTGGGAATCGATTCGTGCCCTAGGGGTATTACACCAAGTATAAGTACATAAGTAAGAGTTACATTCAAAGAATTTAAAAATTGAACAATTATATAATATGAATAAAAACCAGAAACCCACAGAGTCTATTCAGTCCTCGAAATCGGATTGAAATTAATTAGTTGTCTAATTCTTTTTTCCCCCGTCTTGAATGGGTGTTTTTTCTTTTTTTTCTCAAAAGAAAATAAAAAGTATGGAGTCAAAAGCGAACGGAGAAAAAAAAGGTCCCTCTTTTTAGCTCGTCTCGTTTTCCATAATCCCCTAAAGCTTTGCTTCAAGGGTTTGATACTTTAAATTTGACTTTAACTTGCACAAAGGAAAATGGGTTAGAAAATTATGCACATACCTACTTACCCCACACACAACTCTTTTAATCGAAAAAAGTAAAATACTCGAAAATTTTGCGAGTCTTTGATCCCGTTATGACAATAACTATATTTTCCCTAAATTTGAAAGAATTGCTATCGCTAAAGAAAATATAATTTCAGTAAGTAATAAAATAAGGTAAAATTCTTATTGATATCTGCGAAAGAAAAATGGGACATTTTTTGCTTTATTCCCTATTAGCGATTTTTCTCTTTGCTCAGTTATGTATAATATGCGAAAATCTATTATGCCATGGTTATTATTGGTAATATATACTCGTTATACGAATTATAGATGGAATATATTTCAGCATGCAATCGACTAAGTCTTCCTTTGATAGAAGTTTGATTGATCGTTTAATCCGTGGAAGAAATGGAACAGTTTATATTCCAATTAGCAAATTAATTTCTCGTGGTTAAGTTTCTTGTCAATTACAAGATCCATCGACTATATAGTACCTATTGATACGATTTCAATTTACCAAATTCTTAGTCAGCACAAAGGTGCGCGAGTGATATAATTCGCGATAATTAGGAACGACGCTTAGTTCATAATATATACAAATATAGATATGTATAGATGTATAAATTACATAAATTATAGAATTTGAAGAGCTTTTTTTTTTTTTTTTTTTTTAAACAGAATCGACGTCTTTCAGCTGACGGCGCTTGCCAATCCCAATTTACCCAGTTTATAATTTATTGAACAAAAAACTTTTGCGACCTTTTGATGAATCACAGTTTACAATTAATCGTTTCTATAAATTCGGAAACTGTTTGCTTGATCGATCGATCGGCCACCCCCTATTCTACGGGTTTATTTATCAAGTCGCATTTCGTGTCTTCTATATACCTAGCATACCTATTTGAAGGTTTGAAATTAGACAGAAACCGTAACTCATTTTTTAAAGAATTTCTAATTTTTAATTAAATCAAATTAATCGAATATATTTTACTCCGAAGGATTCAATGTAGATATTATATATAATACAGATTATGAGAATTTTTAGAAAAAAAAAAAAAAAAAATAGAATCTGAACGAATCTTCGAATAGGAGATATATTTCTCACTAACCGAAAGAAGATGAATTACATCGGCTGAATGAATCAAAAAAAAAAAAAAAAATTGTTTAAAATTTGTGCGTTCACGTTGATAAATTTATATATTACTCAAAGATTATCCTGATGTAGAAAATATCGATTTTCACATCGTTATTTTATAGTTATTTTCCATCCCATATTTGAAACAAAATATTAATACCCGCAGTATTTCAAGCTTTTCTGTTTCAACCTGCGATGGCAAAGGGTATAGGTATATCTACAACCGATATTGGCTTTTCTGATTAAATGAAATATCCCAATGGATCGCAGCAGGACTGATCCCCTCGAAATGAAATTAGTCCTGGAGTAATTTTCTCATATCTAACCCCGGAAAATCGACAGTTCTGAACCCTGCAGTCCTATAATTGTTATATACTTTTATGATACCTTATGCCAAGAATTAATAATTTCAAAATGACAAATAAGATAATTTTACAAATTTTCTCAATTTATTGTAAACTACTTTTACATTTTTTAAAAATTTTTTTGTTTATAAATTTGTAATAAAATAGTGGATTTCAAGTGAAGAACATTGATCGCTGATTTGAATATTAAACAATCCTTCCACTATGTACTTTGCATTATATAATGGGAATAGCTGACGCCTTTGCTAGTTGCTGGTTGCTAGGTGTATATACTGAAGACTATATGGATGGTATGATATACAATAGGTACATATACATATGTATGTATGTATTGGCATAGAAAGGCCAAAATCGACGCGACGCCCGCGCCTACGCAGCAACAGAATTCTGAAGGGCGTCGAGAAAATTGTTTGCTAGAAATCTATTTACTTGCGAAAATGTGCACGTGTCTATTAGGTAGGTACCTACATACATACTATACCTTACCCGTGGTAGCTTTGAAACGATAGAGTTCGTATATGATGATATTATATATTTTCTGCAGTTATTTTATAGTATAATTATCATTGTCATTGAAATGATCAGAATCAGACGTGAATAAGCGAGGAAATTGTTCATTTCATTTAAAAAATCTTAATACTTAATCTTTTTTTTTTTTTCAAATTTTTTTGTAAATTTTTTTTTTTTTACCGGTCTGTCGCAGAAGATGAACGATAAATAATGACATCCAGTTACAAGAAGACAGGAAATTACTTCGAACAATTTGACGTTTTTATATTTCATCTTTTTCAATCGTGAAACGATACAGTATATACTGTATACGGATTTATTCTTCTCAATTCCGACTTTTTCAATCAATCAGTTTAGATGGGATTTTATTTTTAATAAGAAATAGTAAAAAAAACCCAAAGGCACACACGTCTGAGTTTTGAAATGCAGCAAAACTAACTTTCGTCAAATTACGTTTATCTTTCGTATATGTACAGAGTTGGTTCGAAATTTAGTTCGCAATGCATATATAATTTATATGTGTGTGTTTCTGGAAGAAGTTTGTGTGGGCAAATTAATTATTCTAATAAAAATTGATGATCAAATATAATCGATCAATACCTCGAAGTTATTTTTAATTTAAACTTTACAGTACCTATGGATGAATTTGAAATTCGAAACTTAATTCGATTTATCGAATTCATTCGATGTCGAAAATGTCATGCCGTTACAACTTCGGAGTTTGTTGGGCTTTACGCCTAACTCTTATATACCCATCGCATTCAGATTCACTCACCGAGCTTGCGTGCTTGCTGCTACAGTTCTTGTTATTTAGAATTAATTATAACAAACTCTGTGTAGACACGTAATTAGCTGTTATATAGTTTCCACGTATCTCTAATATAGTGTTTCATAACAACTCGAGTTAGAAGTTTGTTATCATAGAACAATGTTCAAACTGTTCATCAATGGCATGGGGTAACACTCCAGAAACCAATTGCCAGACAATATATGTAGTACATTCAATACTTGGATAGCACCATGTACTACATATACTCTCCTCTAATACACCCACGCTTATGATTAATCAACCTAAAGGATAGTCCGAATAGTTTCAAAATTATCAAGAAATTTGTGAAATCCCTCTCACCTTGCTTCAATTTTGGCTAATTATCGTTAATTCGCATTTCGAATGTAACTACCTACAATGAAATTCTTTAGATTTTGATTATACCTTTCGAGTTGCGGTATAACTCTAAGAGATATTTATTAGGATTTATTCTTTATCAATTAAAAAAAAATCAAGTCATTATAAATCTTCTTCTTCGTTTTTGGTTCTTTGATATTTTTCTTTTTCGTTTACTTCACCACTTTTTTTTTTTCTCGACAGATCTTTGAGAACGTTTTCTCTCTCTCTATACGTCATACGTTCTTTCTTACTGTACGAAAAAACTGACAAAAAATGGGAAAAGATGAAAAATAAAAAATAAAAAAATGATCGAAAAGTGGTAACTCGGCACTTTGCTGCGAAACTGTGACATAAACTATATATATACACTAGTGAAATGAAGGCAATTCGAAATTTTGCACTGTCAACACTGTGTGAAAGGACTTAACCCGGGATAAAGTACTTGATGTGCTTGAAAAAAAAAAGAAAAGAAGAGTTTTAAAAATGGCAACTGCAGACGCTATTGAATTACGGTCTCCTCGTAACAGCTCTTGCGAGTTGTATAGGTATCACAGAATTTGCATGAGAAATTTAGCAGATTTTAATACAGTCGTTACATTGTTACCTTTTTTTAGTGGCAAATTTTTTTCCAACAGCGAAATTAATCCTGTTCGATTTTCTGGTACAGCTCAGACTGGGTTAAGCTTTCGACAGCGAGAAATTATACTCATGGAGACTTTTTTTTTTATTGTCGCAAGCTTGATCCACAGACTATAACAGAATAAGATTGTGGATTAACATCATGTCTCGAAGAGGATGGGTGTTTGTTTTTAACTGATCCTAAAATATCTGTACAATTTCTCAAAAATTTCAGGTGGGGTGTACGAAATTTATGATTAAATGATAGTTTTCGAAATTTCAAACCCTTTTGTTGAAAAACATTTTTCTTTTACTCCCATAAACGACATTTTATAGCGGAGTTAGTTACAAAAAAATCATCCATCTGCCATAACTTTCAACCAAATCATAACAGAGTTTCCCCATGAGAAAGAAATTTCATCCTGCTGCAGATTTATATTTATACATATTATATATTTTTTTTTGTCATCCATTTGGGCAGCTCTAAAAAATATTCACGTCCCCATAATCTGCAGGCAATGATAACTAGAATTATATTGCGGTTAATCGATGACCTTTGACAAAATCGGGCGTCACCTCATTCTTAATTTAGCAGCGAGAGGCAAATTAATATGATAAGAATTGGTTTGCAATCTTTGAGTTGTTTGAAATGAATTCAAATATTGGGAACAGGAATTATAATTTCTTACATTACATAGGGGCCTTCAGATCCAAGGGTCGTAGCGTGTTGCTCTGGCTGTGATTTGAAGCAAGGGATGATACCTCAACTGCGAATTACAGCTGATTAGTCACTTTTTCAAATTCCACATAAATATTGTTTATTGCAATGGTTCGGTTCCTAGTACTTAGACATTCGAAGTTTTATGGTAGGATTTTACACAAAATCAAGTAATAACATCAAACTAAAATTATACACATTATTGTTAATGAATGAATGTAACGAAGTCAAATCCTGTACTAAAAACTCAGAGCTGTACTTCAAAATTTCCTCGTCCTCGAAGTGCAATCTGGATTTCATTTAGTGAACGTCCTTTTGTTTCGGGAACAACGAAGTATATAAAAATTGCAGAGGCGATGCTGCAGGCTGAAATAAAGTAAAATATAATGTGGTAGCCGATAAAAGCGTCAAATGCAAGCTGCCATAGTACTGAAACACCGATTCCAGTTGCAAAGTAGTACGCAGTAGAAATGGCAAGTGCCAAGGCCTTGACTTCGCAGGGAAAAATTTCTGCAGCCATCACGTTCGGCAAGATTCCCAATCCAATTGAGTAGCTGATCAAACACCCGATCAGTGCCAATCCCGGTACTAACGAAAGGCCTGAGCTCCCCATTCCGATGGTGCGCAGATGGATAGACAAACCTGCGACTGTTTTGGAAAATAACAGAGAGTCGATTGATAACGAAATCACTGGGAGCGATACATTTATTTGATGATAGAATCGTGCCTTATCTGGTACTCACCGAATAGACAAACCGCGCAGAGTGATGCAGATATCAGAAGTAAAGGTCTTCTTCCTACTTTATCAGTCAAGAATACAATGCAAATGGAAACTAGAAGTTGAATTGCTAGTACGATGTTTAATAAAAGATCAGAATTCATCTGAAGGGGGCTATAGTTGTTCGTAGCGAAAAAGGAGATCATTGAACTAGAGAATAATTGCTGACCGGTCAGCAGTCCGATAGTGATGAATAGTGCCTGAAAATAAGTGAAGATGATGCATAAAATTTGATTGTGTTCTCGGTTTTATTTCTATGTGAATCTGCACCGACTATCAGAATTGTAGGTGTATCAAAAATGCTGACCTTTCTATTGCTGCTCACTGTGAATAGATTTACTGCTCTTCTGTGATTGAGCGCAATGCTGTTACGGATGAAGTCCACTTCGTGAACGACATCAGAGGTTCCCTTCAGCCACACGAGACTTTTTCGCGTATCATTTGGGGCGTTTTTAATGGCATAAAAGTACGGAGACTCAGGTGCCCAAAGTAAAGCCGTGAAAAACAGAACTGGAATAACAGTCCCTACTATCGCGAGGGCAGCTACTGATACCAAGGGTCCAATTATGTGAGCTGTAAGCTGACCGATGATCACCGTGACGGACATCAGGGCACAAAGACCCCCGCGTATCCTGTCTTCTGAAATTTCACCTATGTACATGGGGGTAACCATGAAAGCAACCCCAACGCCAAGACCAGCGCTGAACCTATACAAGACAAGGAACGGAATGATAAGATAATCGTTCGATTGTTTTCTGGAAAAACAACAACACTACTCAGTTTAATCTATACACTAACCGAGCCAGATAGAGGTACCAGTGACTTTGCGCACCAGCTATTAGTGCACATGATATAACCAGTGGGACCGTCATGGAGAGTAGCGTTGTTCTTCTCCCCAATTTGTCGACTAGAATAAAGCCAAGCAGCGATCCGAAGATGCCACCGATATATAGAAAATAACTGATCCAGGCAGCATGGCTGAATGTAAACCACGGGTGAAAAGATTCGTACTTCATTTTCAGTACGGAGATCTCAGCCCATTCGTAATGAAATCCATTACAAACGAAAATCAGCGATGCTAGTCAAAGAAAAGATACAAGTCAGATTCAAACGCCATACATATTACCAAAGTTCACTTCAATATGACCCGTCAAAATGATTATGGAAATTAGTCGATCCATGCCATTGAGAGTTCAATCTCTGGATGACACTCTCAGTAATGCAAGTAGAAGTTCCATCACGAAATAACTGATCATTATGTACTTACCAGATGCAGCTGCGAAGACCTGTGGCCTAATGCTCAATTTTTGCATGATTGCTGGTTCGAACTTAGCAAATGAATACAAATCTCAACCTCCTCATATACCAGAAATTTTCACGTTAGAGTTTTGATGTTTAAAAAAGGTTTGCAAGCAGACGAGCAAAGAACAATAATCGTACGAGAATTATTCTTTATTTAACTACTCATTTGATCCACCAGCGCTCGGCTTCACAAGACTACTAATCTCTGGGTCAAGTGCGATTTCTCGTCACATATATATATATGTGTTTATGGTAATCGCTTATTATCAATTGCCTTTTGCTCCCATCCCTTCTACTACTCTCTTCGTTTCATCTCGTTGTCAATTTGTTCTCAATTATCGCGCAATTCAACGAAGTGCGTGATTATTCTTGCCGCGTTGGCTCATCCACTTTGATGTGCTCTTACTCATCCCTTCCAATCGAGTGAAAAATATGGGGAAAGGTCAAGTTAGAGATTAATTTTAACTTCAAGTTTACAGTACTTCAATTTTTCATTATATATTTATTATAATATCCTTACATTATAAACCTGTCACAGCCGTTTATCTCCGAGATCATTGAAAATGGTGTATGTACAGTTGGAGAATTAAAGTAACTGCAAGTATCATGAAATTTCCTCTATTCTACAGCCAAATGTCTCTTTGATGGATTCACGCTAACAGAAAAAGTGCTCGTGGTTTTTTTTTCCATAAATATGGTGATTCGTTTGTGTTTTTATCATCCCAAGTTCCAGTGCCTAGTATAAGAGCACTCCAAACACATGCGTATATCAACGCTGATGTAGAAAGTAGGTACGCGGATTATCAAAGTGAAACCAATAATGAAAATAAGCAAATTTTGAAAAATTGTATAGAGGACAAGAATATAAAAATAAACTTAAAATCGTACATGTAAATTATTTTTAACGCGTAAATTTAGTCTGATGAAATCGTGAAACTGTGCAGTCACGATTCATAACTGGGTGTGTAACGAATCCTGAAGTGCAAACTGCATTGCACGAGGGTCATTGGAATTTGAAGATGTCAAATCTGGGTTCTCCTCCGTTAGTGACCGCCCTTTTGTTTCGGGAAGAAAAAAGTACATAAGAATTCCACCCAAGATGCTGTAAACTGCGAAAACACAAATTAATCCGAGGCCACCGGAATTACGATCTATTATAAGATTCAAGAATTCGTGAAGACCAATTAGAAACGCAAATTGAATCACAGTAGAAAAACCAAGTGCAGAGGCCTTGATTTGGGAGGAAAAGATTTCTGCACTCATCACGATCGGCAAGGTTCCCAATCCTATTGAGATGCTGATCAAATGTCCTATTAGCATCAGTACTGTGAGGAACTTGATACTTGTGGCCTCGACTTCGCTGGTATCTAGTAGAGAGTACACTGCAGTCTCGACTGTTTTTGAGAATTGGCACAAAAAAATGTTTAATAATTAATTATTACAAGTGAAGAGATCAGATTCGAATGTAATTTTGTACGTTCACTCACCTAACACAAAAATCGAGCAGAGTAATGCAGATACGAGAAGCAGCGGTCTTCTTCCTACTATGTCGACGAAGAAGCCAGTGGAAATGGTTGCCAGAAGTGCAATTGTTTGAATTCCAATATTCATATAATCACTATAAGGTAAAAGAGAAAGGTATTTGTAAAGCACAACTTCTTGGAACCATAATACTGGAAGAAGTACTAATGTCTGTAAGAGGAACAAGCCGATGATGATGAAGGATGCCTGGAAAAATGTTGACAATTAGCAAGTTTGATTACACTTTTTTTATTTGACGTATAATTACTGACCTTTCGATTACTGCTCACTGTTAATAGCCTTCTGAAGTTCATTGGTGTCCGTCGATTAAGGGCCATACTATTATGGAGTTGCTGCACTTCTTGAGCGACGTTAGGAGTTCCTCTCAGCCATGCTAAACTTTCCTTCGTCTTTTCTGGAATGTTGTTCATGGCGTAGTAGTACGGAGATTCAGGCGCCCGAAAGAAAGCTATGGCGAACACAATCGGAATAATACTTCCCATTGCTCCGAAGACGACATCTTTTACCCAGGATGTGCGCACCCAGGGTGTGAGCGCCCAATATACGAATATTCCGATCTGCATCATGACAGGCATCAGGACACAAAGACTTCCGCGAATCCTGCTTTCTGCAATCTCACCTATGTATATTGGTGTTGCAACGAATGCAACCCCAACGCCAAGGCCGGTGATGAATCTAAGTACGAGACACAATATTTGTGGTAAGAAGACTGTTCGTGCTTTGCGTTGTCTTTTCCTGTTTGTTGACAATCGATGGGTTGTAAATCAGATACAATATCGTTGCAAGTCATGTAACTACTGACGAATTCAGTTCGAGGTATGCACTAACCGAGTTATATAAAACCACCAGTAACCTTTGGTGAAAGTGTTAAGTATAGATGGAATGAGGAAAGGAATTGCCATGAGAAGTATTGTTTTTTTCCTGCCCCATGTGTCAACCAGAAGAAGGGCAAGGATCGCCCCGAACATGCCACCAGTCAACAGGAAATCGAAGTACAAAGAAACCTTTCCATCCGTCACCACCAGTATGTTTAAAGGCTGCCAGGCTTGGTGAAATCCAATAGAGATGAATATCAGTGATGCTGGTTACAGAAAAATGGTGAAAATTACATGAATGGAATTAATGGGAGTTTCAAAACGAATAAAATACACCAATTCTGCGAATAAATGCCAGAAATGATGTTTCAAAGAATGCCTATTTCTCCTTATTCTTGTTTGCAAATGATTCGATTAAGGGCGTTGACTAGCCAAAAAGCGCGGGCTACTCCGCTTCCCGCGTGAACTGTGACGAGCGAGACAGCAGACGAACTTGAGAAAGACAGAGCATCGTAGCTGCACTGTGGTTGGCTAGGCTAAGGATGGTAGGCTCCCTACTCCTCGGCCACGCTAGAAATCGCCCAATTTTTGCGCCAAAAGCACGGTTTAACCCTTTGAGGGGCACATTTTTCTATGGAAAAACGACTTAGAAGTATAAAGGTATTGGAAAATAGAACGGCAATAATGAAAAAACTGCAGGAAAAAGGTGGTTACATATGTGTACCACTGCCCCTCAAAGGGTTAATGCGTCAGGTCATTCGTGATCACTCCTAAGTCATTGATCCGACTGTATCGATCATGATCTTGATTCGAGGATTAAGGATGTAGCTATGTTATGGCTTTCGCCGAACATTTAAAAAAAAAATCACTTCCCGTTGTACATCATCGCAAAGATGGCTTACTTTCAAGATTTTTTTTTTGCAAATCTGAAAGTGAAATCGCCAATTCGGCCAAAGCCATGACACGGATTCATTCTTCATCTGTAAGAATCTTTATCGAAAACTCCGTTATCTTGAAAAATGAGGAAATGAGAGCGCAAATGCGGAGAATCTATTTACGCGCGCCCGGCGAGGCCTAGTCAACGCCCTTAAGGCTACCAATCAACCGATTATTATTTTTAACAATAAACGATATATTTCGACCAAAATCCTTTCGCTCTTCTCAGCATGGCGTAGTAAAACTAATCATGCTCCGACACATATATATGGGCATATCTCTGAAACTTTATATTTTCGACATTTTGGAAAAAAAAGTAATGTCACACTCTTTCAACCGATCTTATCTTATTGTTCATTTTAATACCCCGTTTATTTTCTCGAATTTCTCCGAAATGGGGCTATCAATAGAATTGTCCTTTTGGCAGCCGATGTTTGACGAGTAATGAGTTCGAACTGGTACGTTTGATTGAATAAAATCGGATTTTTATTTTTTATTTTTGATCGAAAAGTGTGGGTGTGCCATTTATTCCGACTTATATCAAAGCCTCGATCCGCATATTAACACTTTTCGATCAGAAACGAAAAAAACATCCGATTTCATTCGAACAAACGTACCAGTTCGAACTCATTACTCGTCAAACATCGGCTGCCGAAAGAACAAGTCGATTGATAGCCCCGTTTCGGAGAAATTCGAGAATAAAAAATGCGCTTCAAGTATAGCATTTGTTACCATATACGTACGAAACTGTGATCCATCACCAAAATAAAAAGTTCCAGAGATATGCCCATATATAATTATTATATGTATTAGGACGAATCATTTAGTCATCAATATTTTTTAATTTGCCCTTGCCCCCCTGGAAATGTGAGTGTATAAGGTCAATAGTAATACCTATCAATAGGTCTATGGTGCGTTTTTTTTTTGGCGTGGTCCATCGCAATAGCTATTTATGTATCAAGCCCGAAAAGTGTCATAATCTGGTATGGGTAATTTCTAATATGAGCCGATCGAGTGTGCTGTTAAGGTGCTACCGGGGGTTTTCGGGGCTGCTGATTACGAATCTGGCATCAGATTTACAAAATTCAGCCTAAATCCTCGGCCGTTCGTTCTTCGCGAGCTATCGAATAGCGAAATCTGCAATTTTCAGGGGTTGATTACACCCCCTTGGGGTGGAATTCCGCAGATAAAAAAAAATACGTGTCGAATATTTTCACCCCCTCTACACCCTATTGAAAATGGTTATGTGATAAATCACATGATGTTATGAACGAAAGTGGTATGTATTTTATCATGTAATTTAACATGTGATTACGACTAAATACATAACAAATCACATGATAAATCATAAAATTCGACTTATAAGGTAAAATACATTACAAATCACATACCGAAACTTACGATTTGTCATATGAATTGTTATGTATTTTATTACATGATCTATACTTCATGATTTATCATGTGATTTGTTATGTATTAAGTCGTGATCACATGTCGAATTACAAGATAAAATACATGCCAATTTCGTTCATAACATCATGTGTTTTATTACATAATCATTTTCAGTAAAGTTTCGTTGAAATCGGAGGGGGACACTTGGCGGGGTTCCCTTGTGAGTGCGACAAGGGGGGGGGGGTCAAAAAAGGTGAAATTCATGGTGACGTCATTTATGGACGGCCCCTTATAAGGTCTTGCTGAATATGTCCTATTAATGTCAATGAAATGAAATTTCAGCCCCATATAGGTACATCGAATTTTTCACAAATAATAGCTTGGCATTTGTTTGATCAGAAAATAAATGTAATACTTTTAATTCTCACCGGACACAGCTGCTAACATCTGCTTCAACTGTGGCTTCATTTTTATTCCAGTCTTAAGGTGAAGTGAAATGTTTCAAGGCCACGGCCGGATGCCTTGCACCGCGGTAAAACAGAACTGCCGAACGTTTAGTACCTCTGCCCACCGCTAGATTATTTGCAAGTGAACTGGCTGCAATTTCGGTACAGGCTGTGATCTCGACTAAATGTCGATACGGGTTTTGATCTCAACTGAATGTCGGTTTTTTAGTTATGAGTAACGGAGAATCGTCAATTCTGAGCCATTTCTCCATCAAATGACACGGAATTTTGCTCAAAGTGTGTGGTTTTTCATTGCGAAGTGGCTAATTATCGGGAAAATACGATTATCTACGGCAACAGTGAATAATCTCGCGATTTATGTGGTGTACGGTACGTCAATCTTTGAAAATTTTTGTCAAATTTTGGAAAAGTGAAATAATGAGCCACTTTCTGCCACAATTATGTGTAATCCCTCAAAGTTTCATCGCGATTGATTCAGTAGTTCCGGAGAATTCACGATTCCGGTTTTCGAGGTTCTGACAAACGTTTCATTTCACCTTAACGCAGAAACGAATTGATATCTTTCACTTCTAGTATAATGTTGACGATTCTTTGGACAGATCCACACTGCGCCACAACTCTGCACAAATTTTGGAGTAAAAATAGAAGGAAAGGCTCACTCTTTGTTGATGGGTTATTGTTGAACTTTATGAAATTTTTTCTGCATTGCTAATATCGATAGTAGATTATCTCTAAGAGAGCAGGCCTGAGGATCTTTGGGCACATAATTCTTGGAATTGCTCTCTTATCAAACGTAGTTGCGCCGAGTACGAATAAAAACTGATTTCTCGGAACTCCCCAACGATTGGAATATGGAAATGTATAAAATAAACATGTTTATTATCTGTGTTCAATTCATATACAGATAATCTTCGATGCATTGAGTATTGGAAAACACGAACAGGATTAAGCTCTCGAGTTTCTCAACGAGTAGGATTTAATCAAAAAATGAAAAAGAAATTGGGCATTTATTCGGGAAAGTTTCCTGAAAGTTTCCTGACAGCTGACCTGTCTCTAGTCTCTTCGACGGGTTCGAGTATTGCACATCGCGATAATAAATTCGTTGAGAGACAGGAGACTACATCGCGGGCGAGTAAAACGAGCTTATTCCGGTGATAAACTTGTTATGAATGGCTATTTCACTTGGTCATCCAGTAACGTGACTCAGTGATTTTGGACCTCGATATATCCATCATTCTGGAAAAAAAGTCGAGGTCCATAGAATAATTTCTACTTCAAATTTGCAGTATTTTAATTATTCATTTTATTCAATATGATATTACTATACATTATGGACCTGTCACAGGCGTTTATCTCTGAGATTTTTGAAGTAACCATATTAAACCTACACAAGGAGAATTGCAGCATCTGATGAATTCACAGGTAGGCATGCGGATTATCAAAGTGAAACCAATAATGAAAATAAGCAAATTTTGAAAAATTGTATAGAGGACAAGAATATAAAAATAAACGTAAAATCGTACATGTGAATTATTTTTAACGCGTAAATTTAGTCTGATGAAATCGTGAAACTATGCAGTCACGATTCATAACTGGGTGTGTAACGAATCCTGAAGTGCAAACTGCATTGCACGAGGGTCATTAGAATTTGAAGATGTCAAATCTGGGTTTTCCTCCGTTAGTGACCGCCCTTTTGTTTCGGGAAGAAAAAAGTACATGAGAATTCCACCCAAGATGCTGCAAACTGCGAAAACACAAATGAATCCGAGGCCACCGGAATTACGATCTATTATAAGATTCAAGAATTCTTGAAGACCAATTAGGAACGCAAATTGAATCACAGTAGAAAAACCAAGTGCAGAGGCCTTGATTTGGGAGGGAAAGATTTCTGCACTCATCACGATCGGCAAGGTGCCCAATCCTATTGAGATGCTGATCAAATGTCCTATTAGCATCAGTACTGTGAGGAACTCGATGCTTGGGGCCTCGACATCGCTGGTATCTAGTAGAGAGTACACTGCAGCCTCGACTGTTTTTGAGAATTAGCACAAAAAAATGTTTAATAATGAATTATTACAAGTGAAGAGATCAGATTCGAATGTAATTTTGTACGTTCACTCACCTAACAGAAAAATCGAGCAGAGTAATGCAGATACGAGAAGCAGCGGTCTTCTTCCTACTATGTCGACGAAGAAGCCAGTGGAAATGGTTGCCAGAAGTGTAATTGTTTGAGTTCCAATATTCATATAATCACCATAGGGTAAAAGAGAAGGGTTGTTGGCAAGCACAGCTCCTTGGAACCATAATACTGGAAGAAATACTAATCTCTGTAAGAGGAACAAGCCGATGATGATAAAGGATGCCTGGAAAAATGTTGACAATTAGCAAGTTTGATTACACTTTTTTTTTATATTTTGACGTATAATTACTGACCTTTCGATTACTGCTCACTGTTAATATAATTTTGAAGTTTATTATTTTCCGTTGATTAAGGGCCATACTATTATGGAGTTGCTGCACTTCTTGAGCGACGTTAGGAGTTCCTCTCAGCCATGCTAAACTTTTCTTCGTCTTTTCTGGAATGTTGTTCATGGCGTAGTAGTAAGGAGATTCAGGCGCCCGAAAGAAAGTTATGGCGAACACAATCGGAATAATACTTCCCACTGCTCCGAAGACGACATCTTTTACCCAGGGTGTGCGCACCCAGGGTGTGAGCGCCCAAGGTACGAATATTCCGATCTGCATCATAACAGGCATCAGGACACAAAGACTTCCGCGAATCCTGCTTTCTGCAATCTCACCTATGTACATTGGTGTTGCAACGAATGCAACCCCAACGCCAAGGCCAGTGATGAGTCTAAGTACGAGAATCAATATTTGTGGTAAGAAGACTGTTCGTGCTTTGCATTGTCTTATCCTGTTTGTTGACAATCGATGGGTTTTAAATCAGATACAATATCGTTGTAACTACTGACGAATTCAGTTAGAGTTATGCACTAACCGAGTTATAGAAAACCACCAGTAACTTTTGGTGAAAATGTTAAGTATCGATGGAATGAGGAAAGGAATTGCCGTGAGAATTAATGTATTTTTCCTGCCCCATGTGTCAACCAGAAGAAGGGCAAGGATCGCCCCGAACATGCCACCAGCCAACATGAAATCGAAGTACAAAGAAAACTCTCCATCCGTCTCCACCAGTATGTTTAAAGGCTGCCAGGCTTGGTGAAGTCCAATAGAGATGAATATCAGCGATGCTGGTTACAGAAAAATGGTGAAAATTACATGAATGGAATTAATGGGAGTTTCAAAACGAATAAAATATACCAATTCTTCGAATAAATGCCAGAAATGATGTTTCAAAGAACGCCTATTTCTCCTTATTCTTGTTTGCAAATGATTCGATTAAGGCTACCAATCAACCGATTATTATTTTTAACATTAAACGATATATTTCGACCAAAATCGTTTCGCTCTTCTCAGCATGGTGTATAGTAAAACTAATCATGCTCCGACACATATATATGGGCATGTCTCTGAAACTTTTTATTTTCGACATTTTGGAAAAAAAAAAGTAATGTCACACTCTATCAACCGGTCTTATCTTATTGTTTGACCATATTCTTACCAATCTGTTAGACCCCCCCACCGCCCCAAGCCTTAAAATGTAAGTAAAAAATATGGAAATTCAGTTTTCAAGCTCGGTAACGTAAGACAGGGAAAAATGAAAAAATTGAAAGAAAATAAATGTCGATACCCATGTTCTAATATATGTATATGAAAATTTTTTCAGCAGGCGATGAAAATGGTTCACTATATATTACTATTGAGAAGATAAGACGTTTCCACTGATAAATATATGTATCAGTGGACATTACGGATTGGGATATTTATTTAAAAATAGTGAATCAACGATTTGACCGCTAAAACGTAAACATAAGCTACACAACATTATTATTATTAAATGTTTAAAAAAAAGTCAATTTCTGAAATTTTGTGGTTGACGACATATTAGAACGTGGGTGTCGATGTATAAAATTGATTTAACCAACAAGAATGTAATAATATCAAGGCAATTTCTGAATTTTTCTTGCTTCCAATTTATAAATATAATTAGAAAAAAAACAATAATTCAGTAATTACTATAAGAATTATTTATTTTTCATGAATTTTTTAAATTTTCTTTCTATTTTATTTTTTATTCATTTCACGACTGATAAAAGTGTAAACAAAAAAAACTCAACGGTCATAGGACAGAAATAGCGTTTGTTTACATCATGTGTTTTGATTCAAATTTGGACTTTTCAAAACTTTCGCCTTTGAGACTAGTTTGAAATTCACTTACACCCTTACCAATTTACCAATATATTAAATAAGTGTATAATGACAGTTTTCTAGTATAAAAAACCGTCTACTTATTGATAAATAAGTGTGTCAGCTAAAAAAGTGATTTTTTTTCCCAAGTTACCTTTCAAATACGAAATTTCTAATACTCATAACTCTGTTTCTATTAGAGGCACATATTCCATTCTGTTACCATTTTATAGAATACATTAAGTAGAATGTAGTACTCTCTGACCGTTTTCCAAGACCGAACGGTAAAAAAGTTACGTGGAAAAAAGAAAGTAAATTTTAGATAAATTTCGATAATCCAGCTGCACTATTTTGACAATCTTTTCTACCTTTCCCATGAGCAGCACACCTATCAACACTATATTTTTGTAATACTAACGTGTGTCAGATTATTAGGAAAAATTTTCAGTTTCCGAAAAAGAAAAATTGTAAATCATCACATTGACTTACTGGTGTTTTAGGTGGTTTTCGAGTTACAACGGACGGGTAATCGTTCGAATCGGCTGAAACGCTATAGTTGCCCTAGAAAATGATCTATTTTCTTATAAAAAATGCGCTTCAAGTATAGCATTTCTTACCATATACGTACGAAACTGTGATCCATCACCAAAATCAAAAGTTCCAGAGATATGGCCATATATAATTATGTGTATTAGGACGAATCATTTAGTTATCCATATTTTCTAATTTGCCTTTGCCCCCCTGGAAATGTGAGTGTATAAGGTCAATGGTAATACCTACCTATTAATAGGTCTATAGTGTGATTTTTTTTGGCGTGGTCTATCGCAAAAGTATTTTTCCCATTTAATTAACATGGGAACATCGCTCCTTTTCAACTTGATCTTATTTTACAACGCGAAAAATTGCTTCATCGTTATAAGGTCTTGCTGAATATGTCCAATTAATGTCAATGAAATGAAATTTCAGCCCCATATACATCGAATTTTTCACAAATAATAGCTCGGCATTTGTTTGATCAGAAAATGAATGTAATACTTTTAATTCTCACCGGACACAGCTGCTAACATCTGCTTGAACTGTGGCTTCATTTTTATTCCAGTCTTAACGCAGAAACGAATTGATATCTTTCACTTCTAGTATAATGTTGACGATTCTTTGGATAGATCCACACTGCGCCTGAACTCTGCACAAATTTTGGAGTAAAAATAGAAGGAAAAGCTCATTCTTTGTTGCTAGTTGAAATCGTGCCAATAACAGTTATTGTACAAGTTGTGTTTATCAATAATAAAACCAATGCAGTTGAACCTGCTTCTCCCATTTTATCACAATCTTGTTTCATGGCTGACTCAGTGATGGACTTGTTTGTCCGATCCGCTTGTTCAGATGCATTCATTCCTATCTTATAATTAACAGTTATAAAAATTTGATGATACACTCGCTTAATAGTTTTGGTGGGTTATTGTTAAACTTTATCAAATTTTTTCTGCATTGCTAATATCGTTAGTAGATTATCTCTAAGAGAGCAGGCCTGAGGATCTATGGGCGTATAATTCTTGGAATTGTTTCTTGAAAGTAGACAGCTGACCTGTCTCTAGTCTCTTCGACGGGTTCGAGTATTGCACATCGCGATAATAAATTCGTTGAGAGACAGGAGACTACATCGCAGGCGAGTAAATCGAGCTTATTCGGGTGATAAACTTGTTATAAATGGCTATTTCGCTTGGTCATCCAGTAACGTGACTCAATGATTTTGGACCTCGATATATCCATCATTCTGGAAAAAAAAGTCGAGGTCCATAGAATAATTTCTACTTCAAATTTGCAGTATTTTAACTATTCATTTTATTCAATATGATATTACTATACATTATGGACCTGTCACAGGCGTTTATCTCTGAGATTTTTGAAGCAACCATATTAAACCTACACGAGCAGAATTGCAGCATCTGATGAATTTACAGGTAGGCATGCGGATTATCAAAGTGAAACCAATAATGAAAATAAGCAAATTTTGAAAAATTGTATACAGGACAAGAATATAAAAATAAATTTAAAATCGTACATGTAAATTATTTTTAACGAGTAAATTTAGTCTGATCAAATCGTGAAACTATATGCAGTCATGCGTCATAACCGGGTGTGTAACGAATCCTGAAGTGTAAACTGCATTGCACGAGGGTCATTGGAATTTGAAGATGTCAAATCTGGGTTTTCCTCCGTTAGTGACCGCCCTTTTGTTTCGGGAAGAAAAAAGTACATAAGAATTCCACCCAAGATGCTGCAAACTGTGAGAAAGTAAAGTAGTCCCTGGCTATGGTAATTAAAATATATAAGATGCGAGATTTCTTGAAGACCAATCCCGAACAAAAATTGAATCACGGTAGAAAAAGCGAGTGCAGGGGCCTTGACTTGGCAGGAAAAAATTTCTGCACTCATCACGATCGGCAAGGTTCCCAATCCCATTGAGATGCTGATGAAATGTCCTATTAGCGTCAGTACTGTAAGGAACCGGATGCTTGTAACATCGACTCCGCTGATCTGTAGTAGAGAGTACACTACCTCGACTGTTTTCGAACATTAGTACAAAAAAATGTTCAATAATGAATTATTATACAAGTGAAGAGTTTAGATTCGAATGTAATTTTTCACGTTCACTCACCTGACAGAAAAATCGAGCAGAGTATTGCAGATACGAGAAGCAGCGGTCTTTTTCCTACTACGTCGACCAAGAAGACAATGGAAATGATTGTCAGAAGTTCAATTGTTGCCAATGCAATAAATATATAATTAGCATAGTGTATAAGAGAAGGGTTGTTGGAAAGCATGAATACTTGGGAGCATGATGTCGACAAATATCCTAATCCCTGATAGAGGAACAAGCCGATGATGATGAGGAATGCCTGGAAAATTTTTGACACTTAGCAAATTTGATTATACTTTTTGTATTTGACGCATAATTACTGACCTTTCGATTACTGCTCACTGTTAATACACTTCTGAAGTTCATTGGTTTCCCTCGATTGAGGGCCATGCTATTATGGAGTTGCTGCACTTCTTGAACGACGCTAGGAGTACCTCTTAGCCATGCTAAACTTTCCTCCGTCTTTTCTGGAATATTATTCATTGCGTAGTAGTACGGAGATTCAGGCACCCAAAATGAAGCCATGGCGAACACGATCGGCATAATAATTCCTACTACTTCGAGGACGACATCTTTTACCCAGGGTACAAGCGCCATTCGTACGAGTATTCCGATCTGCATCATGACAGGCATCAGGACACAAAGATTTCCGCGGATCCTGCGTTCTGCAATCTCACCAATGTACATGGGGGTTGCAACGAATGCAGCCCCATAGCCAAGGCCGGCGATGAATCTAAGTACGAGAATTAATATTCGTGATAAACAGACTGTTCGTGCTTTGCGTTTCCTATTCCTGTTTCTCGACAATCGATTAGTTGTAAATTAGGTACAATATCGATGCAAGTCATGGAAACTATACTGATGAGTTTAGTTCGAGCTATGGACTAACCGAGGTATGAAAAACCACCAGTAACTTTTCATAAAAGCGTTGAGTATAGATGAAATAAGAAATGGAATCGCCATGAGAAGTAATGTTTTTCTTCTGCCCCATGTGTCAACCAGAATAAGGGCAAGAATGGCCCCGAAGATGCCACCAACTAACAGCAAATCGAAGTACCAAATATACTGGCTACCGGTAATTGTATCGCCGTAGTCTCCATTTCTCTCATTTCTCATCCTTGAAGGCAGCCACGAATGGTGAAATCCACTACAGATGAATATTAGTGATGCTGGTTAAAGAAAAATAATGGAAGTTACATGAATGGAATTAACGGGAGTAACTCCATATACATCGACTTTCTCACAAATAATAACTTGGCATTTGTATGATCAGAAAATTGATGTAATACAGTACAACCTCTCAATAGTGCCATTCTCAATAGTGCCATTCTCAATAGTGCCGCTTCCCCTAATCCGTGCTCGGGCGCTTCCCCCACTACCATACTACACTCCCGGTGTACAATAAGGTACGAAGGTTACACTTTTTTTTCACAAGCGTTTGTAGTCAGGGTGGGGGAACCGAGATTCTGAGAAATGTATTCC
This sequence comes from Tenthredo mesomela, assembly GCA_943736025.1. Taxonomy (NCBI): domain Eukaryota; kingdom Metazoa; phylum Arthropoda; class Insecta; order Hymenoptera; family Tenthredinidae; genus Tenthredo; species Tenthredo mesomela. Next base: position 25,024,717 of record OX031017.1, on the reverse strand, counting down.
CATCACAGCCCATGAGCGACACTATTGAGAGGTTGCACTGTACTTTTAATTCTTACCGGACACAGCTGCTAACATCTGCTTGAACTGAGGCTTCATTTTTATTCCAGTTTTAGCGCAGAAACGAATAAATATCTTTCACTTTTAGTATAATCTTGACGATTGTTCGGATAGAACCATACCGCTCATCCAACTTAGTACAGATTTCGGTGTAAACATGCCGAGAGTTTTCGTTGACTCTTGACGGTCCCCTTTCTACGGCAAAACCAACACAGGTACATGCTGTGTGCGTGAGGCTCGGGCGGGAGGGGATAGACTGTAAATGGCATTGCCTGTCCCCTCCTGAACGAACCTCACGCACGCGGTGCGCGCCTGTGTTGATTTTGCCGTAGGAAGGGGACCGCCAAGGGTCAATGAAAACGCTCGGTATGTGCGTATAATTCTTGGAATCGCTCTCTTATCAAACTCAGTTGCGCTGAGTACAAATGAAATCTGATTTCTCCGAACTCCACATTCATTGGAATATCGAAATGTGTGAAATAAGCATGTTTTCATAACACGTGCATGAAATGAGCTTTCTTTCATGCTTGTCTGCAGGTGTGGAGGAAATCAACTGGAATAATAGCCCCACACAGCACACTTTTCGATAAATGTTCATAGGATATCCATGGGACAGCCAAATGTCCCCCCCAAATATCCTATGGATATCCGGATATCCCACAAATATTCATAGGATATTTGGGGGACATTTGGATGTCCCATGGATATCGCGTCCCCAATGCCATAAAGGCATACAGCGTATGCTTTTAGCATAGGTTATATGCCTTTATGGCATTAGGGACGCGATATCCTATGAACATCTATCGAAAAGTGTGCTGTGTGGGGCTGCTACTATCCCAACGATAGTTTCTACTATCCAAAGCCTAACAGCATTCGATATAACCCGAGTCGAAATTTAGCCCCTATTTTGATCCTCTCAGCATCTACCTCAACCTCTTTAGACCCTGCTATCACCTCCAGCGCCTATTTTGAACCTCCAGGCCCTCCGTAGCCAAAATTTAGCGCCTACTTTAGTACTCATAGCGTACATATGCACCTCTTTGAACACCGATCGACCTCGAACGCCCGTTTAGGACCTCCAAGTCCTCCGTTTAGGACCTATTTTAGCACTCACAGAGCCCAGTCCAGAGTCGAAATTCAACGCCTACTTTCATAATCAAAAATATTCATCCTCGAACTCCTATTTTGAACCTCCAAGCCCTCCGTGGTTAAAATTTAGCGCCTACTTTAGTACTCATAGCGTACACATGATCCTCTTTGAACACTGGTCGACCTCAAGTGTCCGTTTAGGACATCCAAGTCCTCCGCAGGCATAATTAAGGACCTATTTTGATACTCACAGAGCTCGATCAAGTGTCGAGTATACTCGAATGATAATAAATATTGATAACTACACCCAGAAAATGATTCATTTAAATCTGGACTTTGTTTAAAATATAATTTTTGCCAAGTACATTTTTATCTTTGGCAACCCAATTTCTTTCGGAACAATAAAAAAATGTATTTGCTTCAAAAACATCTCTAATTGGCGGAAACGGAATCTACGGAATAAATATATTTAAAGTGAACAAATTTTCTCATTGTTACAGATATAGTTTGGTTGCCACGGATAAAAATTTACTTCCAGCAAATACATTTTTGCAATAAGTCAAAATTCAAATAAATCGTTTTACTGGGTGTACCACTACTGGGAAGGAAAGCAAGTTCACATAAACTGGTATTTGTCGTCCACGTTTTCATTTCTGCAATTATCATCTTAATTGATATTATTATTATTATCGTGTTAAGTCTAAATATTACTAGAGTATCTATAATGTGCAAAAGAAAGAAAAATAATAATAATATCTAACGCGAGAGCTAATGCTTGATCGGTATATAATTATATGTGTAGAAATTTGTAGAAATGAAATTTATTCGGTAGTATAATCAGGCCTTGACAACACAATGGCCCCTATCAGGATCAGTTGTGGATTCCACAATAATAGATCCCAATATCACTGCTCGATCGGTTTACCGGATTTGTAAAGTATGAAATATATAGGTACACTGGTGGAGAAGAAAAATGTTCCAGGACATCCACTAAAATTTTTACGGTAATTTCAACACTGTTTTTAGTTCATGCGACAGAAGAATTTGACACTTTGAGTGAATTTATGTTGTTTTAGCTAAAAAAAAAAAAAAAAGGGTCGAAATAAACATAAAAAACAAAATGTCATATTTCATTCGGATAAACACATATGACCGCGTAAATGAAAAATATATCATATAATATTCAGTAATTAATCGTAATAAAATATGCAAGGACTTCAATCTAGTCCCGCAAATGCAATTTATTGATGACATTGAAATATTTCGAATAATAACTTGACGGTTTGATAGGCTCTAAACAAGTAGGAGAGTGTTGGGTCTTTTGTCATATGGTAGTTTAGCGTAGTAGTTAGGGCGTGCGACTGGGAATCGAGCGGACGTGGGTTCAAATCCCGGCGGGGACTAAAAATGCGACGGTTTTTCCAATGGATGTAAAATGCGATTTCTTCGATACAATGCGTGGGTTCGGTCAACTGACGATAAAATTCGTAAAATTTCATACTTTTTTTTCTACTATCATTACTTTTTAATTTCACGAAAATAAATTACGGGCTCCGATATGACGGCTAGCCCGATCTTCTACCGAAATTTCTACTAGGGAGCCGGGTTCCACGAGGTTCTCGCGAGGTTCTTGCGAGATCCTCATTTGACCCTCAAATGCTGCATTTTGTCTGGTATCTAGAAATTTGAGGGTCTCAAGAGGATTTCATTCCCATACAAAAATGAACCTCTCTAGACCCTCGAAACCCTCTTAACGGTAGCAGTTTGAGGTTCTAAAGAGGCGCTAAATTTCGACTCGGGAAGCTCTCCGATTTGCATCATGACTGCCCGAGTCGAAATCTGAGTCCTCATTTAAGCCTCCAGACCCTCCATTTCTTTGATGTTCAGATTTGCCGACACGAATTTAGACCTCATTTACGTCTCTTAGGTCCTCACAGACCAGTTGGACTCGATAGAGCCTCCAAGTTCTCTCATTTTTTGGATTGTAATTGAACCTCAAGAACCTCGAATTCAGCAGGGCCTCGAAGTTCTCCAAACTTTAAACCTCATTTAAGCCTCCAGATTCTCTTAAGACCTCATTTACCTCTCTTAGGTCCTCACAGACCAGTTGGAATCGATAGAGCCTCCAAGTTCTCTAATTTTTTGGATTGTAATTGAACCTCAAGAGCCTCGAATTCAGTAGGGCCTCGAAGTTCTCCAAATTTTAAACCTCATTTAAGCCTCCAGATTCTCCTTTTCATTGTTGTTCAGATTTGCTGACACGTATTAAAACCTCATTTACCTCTCTTAGGTCCTCACAGACCAGTTGGATTCGATAGAACCTCCAAGTTCTCTAATTTTTTGGATTGTAATTGAACCTCAAGAACCTCGAATTCAGTAGGGCCTCGAAGTTCTCCAAATTTTTAGCTCGACATTGCACCTCGAGATACTCATAGTACTTACTCTCGGCGCCACAACGTGGCGCCGAGCTTCGACTCACCCGCAGAATAGCCGCAATTTTGTTCTCGCGAGTAAAGTACTACACCCAGACACATAGAGAGACCCCGGCGTTCTACCACGCGGGCTTGAGGCCTAACTGAGGTCTGGAAGAGAACTTCGAGGCCTAACTGAGGTCTGGAAGAGAACCTCGAGGACTAACTGAGGTCTGGAAGAGAACCTCGAAGACTAACTAAGGTCTGGAAGAGAACCTCGAGGACTAACTGAGGTCTGGAAGAGAACCTCGAGGACTAATTGAGGTCTCGAAGAGAACCTCGAGGACTAACTGAGGTCTGGAAGAGAACCTCGAGGACTAACTGAGGTCTCGAGGAGAACCTCGAGGACTAACTGAGGTCCAAGCTAGAAATTGAAATTGAGGTTCTGGAGGACCTAATGAGTCCTAATATTGGTTATCATTAAGACCTCGACAGTCGGAATCGGCCCGTAAGTGCTAGGGATGGGCGATATATATAAAAGTATCGATATTTTGTATCGATACGTATTTACTACTCTAGTATCGATACGACTAATATATTAAAGCCGTAGTATCGATATTGGCAATATCAAGTATCGATACATATATCCTTATTATGAAGTATAAACCATGTAGAATCCAAGTTATTTCAGCTAGAAATATAATTTTCAGTTTGTAAGGTTGAAAATAATTGGAATTTCTTATTTAAAAACAAAATAATTTGTCAAATATTTATTTTCATGTGTTATATCAAGACATTTCAAGCAGCTTTTAAGATAAAAGTATCAGATACCAATACTTGCACATGAAGTATCGATATATCAATATATTGCTACATGAAGTATCGATACAAAATATCGATAATTGAATCCAAAAGTATCGATATTCGGATGTATCGATATATATTGCCCATCCCTAGTAAGCGCACTTTTGAGGTCCTAATGATACCCAATTTACGCAGGCTTTCCCTATACCTGAAAGAAATCTTAAGCCTCATATGAGTCTCAAAGACCTCGCGAGAATCTCGAGGCTTAAATGAGGACTCAGATTTCGACTCGGGTGGCATTAGGACACATAGACTTCCGCGTATCCTGCTTTCCGCAAGCTCTACATCGGGGTATTAACCACTAAAGCAACCCTAACTTCAATACCAGTAAGGAATTTATACCTACATTCAAAAATGACGAATTATATCTTTTTTTTTTCTGCAAGATAAAGGCCATATTGCCTTTTGCTCTCATCTCTTCCATTAGTACCGTTCTTTCTCACCATGGATCTGAGCTCGACTATGATGCAATTCTGAATCGTTATGGAAACTATACTGTTTAGAGAATAGAAATGGCGATGTCCATTCGCTATTAGAATAAGTAGTACCACACTACTCTTATTGCATGATAGCGATTTCCAAATAGGTCATAGAATGCGGTCACTACTTCTTACTATTATCATAGGTATAGTTGATTTTATGGAGTCTCTTCGATGGATATCGCTATATGGTCATAAATTGTGGTGATTAATTTATTGGGGGACTGAAGATTTTGTCATATATTTGGTAAAGTCAAGCGAGCTTTCCAGTGAACATAACTACTTTTGACCACTGATTTTCTCTCTTTATCTATGATCATGTCTTGATCATAGCGATAGACCTTGGCGCAGTTATCTTTCCAGGGAAAAGGTCATGTTATAGATAAGAAGGTTGACTTTATTTTGATGTGCTTTAATCGTACATTCAATTCTATTTATACACATTACATGGTTTGTTTTCGTCTTCGAGATAATATGAGTAATACCGCGAGATCGCGATTTCACATTTGAATTCCAAAATGCCCGCAAAGTTTCGTTTGGATTTCGCTTAGAGAGGATCCTTTTGTTTCAGGAACACCGAAGAATATAAAAACTGTAGAAGCTATGTTGAAGCCTACGAGAAGACACCACGATACGAGGTAGCCGTAACTCATCACCACAACGTCGCCTAAATATGAGATTCCGATTTCAAGTACGATGGGATAAGCAGTAGAAAGTCCGAGTGCAAAGGCCTTCACTTCGCAGGGGAAAATTTCGCCCGAAACGACGAGTGGGATTGTTCCAATTCCCATTGAGTGGCTGAATGAATATCCTATCATTAATACTGAAACGATCCACGAAGTAGATTCTTCATATAGTGAAAGGTACAGAGCTGTGGCTGTTTTGAAAAATACGAAAAATTAGGGACGTTCCTTCACTGTTCGCTGTACATAAAATTCATCAATTGATGATTATCATTCTCTCTTCACTTACCCAATGAGAAAACCACGCAAAGAGACGTAGAGGCGAGAAGCACCAGTCTTCTTCCTGCTACATCGACCAAAGGGATGATGAAGATGGTTGATACAAGCATGACCAATACCCATGCACTAGTCGAAAATTCAAAAGCAAATCTAATGGGAAAATCGTAGACGGCTATGATAAAGTGGATCAGCGAAGTATCAACTAATATCTTGCAAGTTAACAATCCAAAGACGATGACTGACGCCTGGAAATAGTAGAAAATATTTGGGAAATCTTTGTAGAATTCGATAGAACTCCGCATAAAAATTTATAAGCATTACTGACTTTTCGATTACTGCTCACTGTTAATAGTTTCATGAAGTTTCCTCCATTTCTTTGATTAAGTGCGATGCTATTGCGGATTTCTTGCACTTCCGGAAGTACGTTAGGCGTTCCTCTGAGCCAGGTGAGACTTATTACCGTCTGGTTTTGAGCTTTCTTAATGGCGTAATAGTACGGAGACTCAGGAACCCAGAGTAATGCAGTTGCAAAGACAATTGGAATAACAGCTCCGACTATTGCGAAAGCAGCTCTGCTTACCCAGGGACCAATTCCGAACCCTATAAGCTCACCGATGTACAACATTACGAACATTAGAACGCTAAGACTGCCGCGTATCCTGCCTTCTGCTATCTCACCAATGTACATTGGGGTAACTGTGAAAGCAGCACCGGTTCCCAAACCAGCGAGGAACCTGTATATATATATATGTATACGATAAAGTAACATGTTTTATAACATAGTCTAGTTTCAACCATAAATCAAGTGGTCTTTTCTCCAAATAACTGTGCGTAGTATATCATGATACGGACCGAGGTAATGAGTAATTGATTTAATTGGATTTCCGTACTAACCGTGCAGCGCAAAGCCACCAGTCATTTCTTGCAAAAATGTCAAGTACGCATGAGATTACGAACGGAACCGTAGTTAGAAGTAGCGTTTTTCTTCTGCCCAATACGTTGACTAGAATAACGCTGAAAGGCAGTGCACAGATGATACCGATGAGTATAAATCTATAGATCCAAGCTATCTCGCTGATCGTCATGGAGCGAAAAGATTCGTCAGTTTTTCTCATCGAGAAGAATGCGTTGAGCCATGCCTGGTGAAATCCAGCACATATGAAGATCAGTGATGCTGGTTACAGAGGAGATGACATTTATGTAAATCGTTGATAAATTTGAAATACCGAATTATATTACCTAGCTTACGTCGATAAATATTGGAATTGGAAATATATTGTCAATTTATTATATATATGTCAATAAATTCTTACCAGCTACAGCTGCACATATTTGTGGAAATATGCTGGATCTTTGATGCATAATAAATTGTTGTTCTACAGGTCTTCAGGATATTAAGAAAAAAAGGGAAAAAACCTGCACGCGAAGAACACCGAAATCGTCAAGGAAATTATAACAAGAAGTTAATTTCACTTCGTATTTGATCGGCCTGCGTATATGGCTCCATATAACTCTGGACTTGTCAACCAACTGATGAGAAATTTGTCTTACATATCTTTAGCGTTATCGGTCCAATTACAAATTTTCATTTGCCCATATCCCTTCCACTTTGTTGAAGATATCGACCACCGCTCATTAGCTTTTAACTATCATAATATGATTATTTCTGTTTATACTTCGATTTCTGTTTCTCTATATTATATTCGGTAATTATAAGGAAAACTTTAAAATCTAATCTAACACTAGGCTATATTGACATCTCAATATTGTGTACAGCCAAAAATAGGTCACTCATATAGGGCAAAGCTCGAATTCATGATAAAACTGATTTACTTGAAGTAAACTTCTATTTTTCTCTTATTTTACTTCACTTACTACTACACACACCCATACCCATAAGAATGTTTTTCTATTGGCCCATCAACTGACCGTGCAGAAACACTATCTCATTACAAAGAGCGTGTTTATATTTATGAAGTTTGCGTAAACGAACTAAAAAAAAACTAGCCGAGTAAAATCTTAGACTAGTTGAAATCGTGTTCTATAGAACCTAGTTGGCTGACTATATAGAAGTCAACGATCGATTTTGACGTAACTCATTCATGAGGATAAAAACTTGTGCACTTAACTCGAGTTTATTTTATAACAAGGATAAATACTTTGAGACTCAGGGCTATACTGATATGTTTTAGAGGAAATAGGCACCCCAACAAAACTCACAACAAGTTATATCCTCTGGAGAACTCTTTCAACTTATCTACTACATGCTGTCCTCTATGTTACTGCGAATTTATTACTGGTGCGGTGAAACGAGTCTGGGTAACATTTTACGAGAAGAACTGCGAGGCTCGGGTTGTTAAGCCAAATGATTAAGCACGAAAATCCTGGTACTTTTAGGTGTGTGACAAAGCGCGCTACTAAATACCGCGCGGATAACAGCGATTCAAAAAATTCATATTTTTGGTAAGCGAAGGTAAGATCGTATTTTCGTATGAATTGGTACGAAAAAAAAATGAAAAAAAGAAAAATCACCGAGATTCTTCAACACAGAAAATGGTTAAGAATTTAATCTCGTTCGAGGGGCACCCTTCGCTTATTTATTCATTAATTATATCGCCGTGAATCTTCTGAGGAGATAACAAGCTCAAAAGATTCGTAAGTAAGTATAAATCCGGAATTTTCTTAAGGGTGAAACTGGTACTTTAATTACAGACGTAAGTACCCTTCTGAGTCGAAGATCTTCCTATCAGAATTAGGTTTAATGGGCAATTTATTATTACGACATTTGCAACTCACACGGATTATAATAGAACGTGCTAATAGCCAAATTTTGGGTATCATAAAATTCTTGAACATCATCGTGGCAGCTGCTGAAAAGCTTTTTAGCTCTCATGAAACTGATGGCTTCTTTATTATCGAAAATTTTATTTCATATTTAAAAATGATTGAAGATGTTACCGAAATTTTAACGAATGTGCGATGTTTGAGGGTGTTTATTTTACACTCGGAACAGTCGATGCTTTTCATTCCCAAATTATTCCTTTGTTTAATCCGTAACTCCTGTAGATTTTCAACATCATGTGATAAACACCGAATTTGCCATTGGATAATATCAAATCATCGTAGGTCTATTCTGAGGATTTTCAATCTAACTGACTGCCAGCTTTTAAGTGTTCTATCATTTCTTCTCTCACTTCGACATGCTTGTTCATCTCTGTTCATTAATTTATTGGCGACGTAAATTTATCGGAAAACAACGAATCGTTTCAAATGTCAAACAATTAAACAAGAAAAAAATAAAATAAAAACAATTAGAAGGTATCAGCATTCGCTGCTAATGAAAACTCTTTCAACTTCTCGTTGAATTCTTATACTTTGTAGAAGAGGAAATACCTACAACAATTAAAATCACGCGAATTCCCGATTTCTTCTTTGATAAAAGCTACTTGCAAATTTTTTACCATTTATCTTTTTCTTTTTTCTTACTCGTTTTCTCCAAGGTTTATTATAAATCACGAATCCCTTATTCAGGAGATTGATTTTTACATTGAAAGCACAATTTCTTATCGTCAATTTTATTTCTTCTATACAACACGTTGTTCCCGAGACAGTATTAGGTACTATATTCTTAATTTTCAACCTCTACGTTCAAACTATTATTAGGATGCTTTTATCGCTATGATTTATTAAATCCACGTGTCGGTTTCGTTGTGGAATTTAAACACGTTATTATTTTAAGGAGAATCGGAGAAAACCTTAGTTGAAATTTTGACCTGATTTACAATTTTTTTACAATTCTTTCGTACAAATTATAGAGAATTTGACATTTTCGTCTTCTATTTTTTTTTTTTTTTTTTTTTTTTTTTTCCAGAGACAGAGAAATTATAGCTAGTTTGGAATTTATGTTTATATAATTATATAAAGAGATGAATTTTTGATGGTATAAATTCATGGCGGAAATATTTGAACAAAATAATCTATAAATTTCCTACCCTATTAAATATATATACGGGTTTCTTTTTTTCTTCTCATTCATTATTTACCGTTTTTCGTTTGGTACCTACAATATTTATTGTGCACCGATATTGCAGCTATTCGAACATAATTTATGGTACTATAGGTAAATCAATAAAAATAATAGTCGCGTATGTATGCAAATGGAAAATTGTTGAACAGTTTACTGCAGCTTTTGCAGTCATCGAATGTATTGCAAGCTCAATGGTTTATTTTACCTGTGAAAATTGCATATAGAATTGAACACGGATATTTTGTTGTATAGAATGCCATTGAATTTCCAGTTGCATAATAAATTATGTAACTATTAAAATATCTGAAAATACTATACCTATAAGTCTGACACTTATTTCTCTCCTGTTCATCAGCTCCTTTTTATTTTAACCATTTTGTCAAATCAAAGCAGAGTTGTAATCAATCAAAACCATACCACTCGTACTTTGCTGAATTGGTCTGTTAGTTTTCTTGAAAGAAAAAAAATCTTGGGATAATAATATCGCAGTTGTCTTTTTGTGATAAGTGATAACAGTGAATTAGTACAAAAGAGGAGAGAACGATAAGTATATAGGTTCCAATCTTTTTCCTCCGATTATTAACTCGGAAAAAATAATCATTTGGTTACACTTACCAGCGTTATTACTCATCGGTTGATTCTAGAATTTAAGCACGAGATAATATAAGCTGTAAAAATAAATATTCATTGACGTAATTTAACTGAGAAAGTATTTTTTATATATATATGTGCTATTGCTGGTTTAGTATATAATCCTAAGAAGTTATCTTGGAAATGGCAAAAAAAAAAGTAAAGCACTAGTTTTTCGGTTGTGTAATCGCAGCAAATGTAATTTTATTTCCCGAAAATATTTATTACGTATGTATAAGTTATTAGGGTGGTCCAGAAAAAACATTTTTTTGTTTTTTTTAAAGTCTTATCATCTCAAAAGTTTCGTTTGGGTATAAAACAAATTCTCCTAAAAGGGCAGCTCGATATCTCAACTCTACGAGGAGCTCAACGATTTTCCGTTTTCCCATCTAAATAACACATGAAAAATTTATTTTTTCGTTTTTTCTGCATAAAACTCCGAAAAAAAATGTTATTCCAATTTTGATACACATATTCTTGTAGGGAATTCAATTCTCTACAAAAAAGGTCTGATAAGGTTTTCTTGTAATCTCAACAGGTTAAAAGTTATCAGGCTTTAAACCCCTGCAACTCAATTAAATTTAACCAGATATAATTTCAGAACGATTTTCAAATTTCTTCAAATGTGGAATGATTTCTGTCTAAAAATAATCTTGAACTGTCGTAAATATTTATTCATACAATCACAAATTCACAGTCTACTTATAGATTAGTAATTACAATATTTTTAAAATAATATTACGCTTTTAATTATAAATAATTATTTTTGTTACAATTATAGGATATTTTTTTCTACGATCAGCAACTACTTGTAACATTACTAATAAATTTGGCCCCAAAAATGAAGAGCAAAAACAATATCTGTTACAAGTAGTTGCTGATCATAGAAAAAAATATCCTAATTGTAACAAAAATAATTATTTATAATTAAAAGCGTAATATTATTTTTAAAATATTGTAATTACTAATCCATAAGTAGACTGTGAATTTGTGATTGTATGAATAAATATTTGCGACAGTTGGAGATTATTTTTAGACAGTTAGAAATCATTCCACATTTGAAGAAATTTGAAAATCGCTCTGAAATTATATCTGGTTAAATTTAATTGAGTTGCAGGGGTTTAAAGCCTGATAACTTGTAACCTGTTGAGATTACAAGAAAACCTTATCAGACTTTTTTTTGTAGAGAATTGAATTCTCTACAAGAATATGTGCATCAAAATTGGAATAACATTTTTTTTCGGAGTTTTATGCAGAAAAAACGAAAAAATAAATTTTTCATGTGTTATTTAGATGGGAAAACGGAAAATCGTTGAGCTCCTCGTAGAGTTGAGATATCGAGCTGCCCTTTTAGGAGAATTTGTTTTATACCTAAACGAAACTTTTGAGATGATAAGGAAAAAACTTTTTTTTTTTTTGGACCACCCTAATAAGTTATATATAATTATTCATATACACCCGATGAAAAAATATATTCTTTTTTAACTTACATATATAATATAGGTAACGTTAATATATATTGAAAATTTTTGATTCTCAGTTGCACAATTTTTGTCAAATTTATGTCATTTTTTAGATTATTTGTCCAATTGTACTTCCACAGAATAATTATCTATTCTCGTACGTATGACTCAAGTCTTAAGATTCCGGATTTGAGCTGTCAACGAGCGTGTTTTTAAAAGATTTTCATCTATCAAAAATTTTTTATCCTCAGACATTGATTTAGGGATGAATCACAGTCTCGAAAGAGTTGATGGGAGAGAGAGAGAGAGAGAGAGAGAAAAGAAAAAAAAGAAAAAAAAAAAAAAAAATTGAAATCTTTAATATTCGCGATACGTAGGTAGACGGAAATTTTTGACAGCCAACAGACACACCAAGTTCATTTTTTAAAACTATATATAAATTTAGCGATATGTAATCAAACGTTTTTTTTTTTTTTTTTAATTTTTTTTTTTACTCAAGCAAGCTGAGAAGTTATGGAGAATTGAAAAATAAACTTTTACCGCAATTATTTAGTATTACTGCAACTGTGCCGTATATTCAACTTATCATTATCACAACCTTACGTGTTCAATCCTTTTTTTTTTTGTTTTTTTTTTTATTCCTCACCTAAATATATCGGGGTGACTAAAATTTGTCAAGATAAAATAAACCTGTTCATTTTTTACTTTATTTTCTTCGCTTAACACCCGAAAACAGATCAGAGGCGGATAATAACGACCTGATATCACATCCCACTGATTTTTGTATTAACGAGGTATAAAATTGTGTTTTAAGATATTGAATAAGGGTTACAGGATATTCTAAGAGAATGAATATAATGAAGAGAAGCCTTTTTTTCCTTGACTTTTTTCGTCGACCATAACTTGATGTAATAAAGAATAATTAAATTATATAATTATATATAAAAAAAAAAAAAAAATGTGTTTTTATTATAATTTCTTTTTAAACATCGTTCAATTTTAATCAGGTTCATTATCAGATAGGAAACGGTTAATTAAATCACCTGCAGAGTTTGTGCTCGAATCAACTCACGTAGGGATGTAAAGACTTTAATTAAACCGAGTGATTTATAGTTTAATCAAATTTATGTGTTGTACATGCAAAATCTGCATATATATTTATCCCCGCGCGTACACGCTATATCCTCGTTTTATTCATATACGGAATAGTCTATAGGCTTAAAAATGTAGAATAATCAGTTTTTGATCGATACGTCTACATAATACCATAATAAAAATAAATAAATGCAACAATTCTATTATAAAGGTCGCGAAAGCACAGGGTGAAAGATCAAAGAGAATATTCAAATGCATTAGACGTCTGGAGTAATATGTGAAAAGTTTTTCCCTCAGATCTTATGGATACCTACATATATATATTTCAGAAGCAATTTCATGCGATTCCCTGTTAGGTAAAGTCGTTTCAAATTACTCTTTGACACACAACTTTACTAATCAGAAAACGACGATTGCATGCACACTTCCAAATCCGACCACGTTGCCTATTGCTGTCATGTATACCTATATTATCAGTTATTTTCTACTATATGATCAAAGAGTTGATTAATTTTTTTACTTCTTCTATATTCAATACGCTACGATTTTAGTTTCCATTAGTCTGCGTTAATCGAAATCTATAATAAATCCTTTTGCTATAGTTGGCTTGCGTGTATCTTGATTGGTATTTGGAAATTGCGGAATCTTAAAAGATATATACGTTAATTTTTTTTTTTTTTTTTTTTTTTGAGGGTGGAGATCTGCAAGGACCACAAAGTAAATTTACATACGCGTTTTTTGAAATATTAAACATACTCGTGAAAATATTTATCACGTTAAGAGCTTTCAGTATTATTTACTATAATTTTTAACGTTGTTAATGTAAAAACGAGCTAAACCTATTGAGCTATGATAGCACACACCAGCCATCGGCCATTAGTCGGATGAAAATCCATCTTTGTTCAATGTTTGAAAACTTACGGATGTATACCTACTATAACGAGAAGAAAAGTCAAACAAAATTCAATCAACGGATCAAAGATTATCTCATTGGTAAATCAGACTAAGTTGATATCCCTGTCAAATGCCGATTTACTCCACCATTTCCCTGCCTAAATCTCTATAGATTATATAATGTTTTTCTACTTCGTACGTATAGGTATGTATGTATGTCTGATTATTTTTCTTCGGCAAATAAAATTCCTATAGCTTTGGCCGTCAGTCACACTGACTCATTTTATACGCATCGACTTTTTCGCTTTCTAATATTTCTCGTATAAATTGATCTCCACTCTTCAGAGGTCTGGAGTTTTTCATATTTATTCTTGAACATAAAATAACAGGGAATTTACAACCCCTTATTTATACTCATTATCAAATTATCTTTAATATTCCCAATTTTCCAAGAATGATATCTTATATAGGTACATTCAGTTTTTTTTTTTTTTCGACTCGTTCTAGACGAATAATAATCAAGGCAATCTAGCATCTCTTATAATATAATTGCATGATATAAATAACTCTGACTTTTTGTCGAAATGTCTATTTCTTCACGGTAAAGAATAGAATTTCTGTTCAATTATTTTCTAAGAACTTTTTCCGAACCAAAATGAAAAATGAAAAAATTTTTAAGAATCAAGAAAGTGCTTTCGAAAGTGATATTCCAAGCTTGCTCTGTCAGTTTCTATTACACTGATCCGTGCACTATGATCACGGAAATATTCAGGCATTTGATGTCGGATTGAGTTCAGACTCAAATTTGCATTTTTCAATTCGGATATATCGGAAAATATATATCGAAAAATGAAAAACTGTTGAAATTCTGTTTGAACATACGTGTCCATGGTAAAAACTGTCCTTTACCCGTTTATTAGTTAGTTTCGACAAATTACTCACCTATTGTATTCCTGAGGGATAATCTCGAAGGACTATACAGCCGTTGGGAAATCATTGATACCCATGACCCTATATACGACTATTTGTTCGCCTTGACTCCGCGGTTGCTGATCGTGAGACTAAACTCTAGCAAAATTGCATCCGGCTTCAATTACCTGAACAGTAGATCCAGACATTTTTGTTTCTGTTCTTAAACGAACGTATATCAGAGAAAAGTTACAACGTCTTACATTCAGTGTTTGATGTTTGTCAAGAGACTAATAATTTTATTTTTTTTTATTTTTTTTCAGCAGCCTTTGAAGTGGAATGAAACGTCCAATCGTGATAGGAATTGAATTCGTTTGAGAAGCAGCAAATTTCGATTACTGTATTAATCGTGAAAATTGATTTCAGGAGAATTTCTGTCTAATATCAATTTGATTATAAATACTTCGTGGTCAAAACTGAACAATACAGAGGGATGATGGGTTTATTCTTCAAGCAGTTGCAAAGAGGTGGCTGATTACATTAGAGAAAATTAATCCCGATTGTAAACTCTTTGAATTGTTGAGTGGCGATAATAATACCAAAAAAGGGGCTGCCCTAGATTTGGCAAAAAAGAAAGTCTAAGGTCAGCCGGTTGTAGTTGTAGACAGGCGTGAAAAATAAATGTGCCCTTTTCTCGCGTCATAATAATTATAACGAGAAACGATATCAAGTTGAAGAAAAAAAAAAGTGGTGTAGGCGAGAGCGAGATAAAGTAAAAGAGAGAATTTAAGGCTGAATGAAAATGAAAAGGAAAAATAAAAGTGGTAAAAAGGGAAAGACAGAAAACCCTTACCCTGGGGGTAAAAGTGCGAGAACATAAAAAGCACCGTAATCATATCATTGTGCTAAAACTCTTGATTGCAGACGTATCAAATGCTGGAAACATTCCTGTAATTTGATAAGAGACCGGGTTTAACTTCGTCTCAAGTCCTGGAAAGCTGTGAAGGGTCGCGAAAGCTCTAGGCGTGACCAAACAATTTATAATTAAAATCCAATTATCTCTTTATAGCTAATGCAGTTAATCAAACGAATTGAATAAATCGTTTGGAAAATTAAGTGGGCAGGTAATGAATAAGTCGCCTACAATATTCGACATGGGACGATTAAACGCTGGTATATATTATAATTACACCTTCTCCGTTATTGGATAGAATCTAACGTAGTAGAATTCGAGTGCGAATGATATCGCGTCAAATTTTTCCTCTGCACATAGATACGAAATAAAAATTTATTTTGCACGCATATCCTGAAATGAATCAAGAGCAAATCAAATATACGCCGAGTTTCGAAGCTACTACTAGATAGAATAGCGCGGAATGTGATCAAATAAAATTCGCGATTAATCCCCATAGAGATATGGAAACCACGAAGGCTTTTTCCGCTGCACGGTTACCTTAGCAACCCATGAATCATTCCATAGTAGTAAAATCGGTGGTGGATTTATACGGTGAAAATAAAGGGAGGAAAAATAATCGGGGAGAAAACTGTGGGGTTTAGTGTATTTTAATGATTATAGTACCTTTAGCTTTGATGAAAAGTGAAGAGCGCAACATTTTTACCAGCACAATGTTGACGTGTTTGTTGATGAATGATCATCGCGTTGTTTTCTCCGGTTTCATGGCTTAAGTCTATAACCATAACCATCCCATCATGGATATTGATTAAATAATTAAGTTCAAACTTTAGCCGAACAAGCGAAGTCGTTTACTAAATGTCCGCGTGTTTGTAATGTATAAGAGTATATTATACATGTAAATATGCAGATTTTCATCCGGGTTATAAACCGGACTATTAATTTCTAATTTCAGACAACTTTCATGCAATAAACAGTGGCTAAATTTCTCGAGTTTTCGAGTTGTGATACCACTTACCATGATTCGGTTCTACTACTATATGCGGTTATAGTAATTATTAATGAGAACGTCTAATCAAAAGGGTCCAACACGGATGAATTTTGGATATGGGTTCTTTCCGTGAATTTTCTTTGAATTTCGTTGTTAGCTCGTTGAATAATTATCATCTATTATTATTCGCTTGAGTAGGTCCCTCGCTGGTCTACATTATTTCATATTGTTTTCTATATTTACTTAACCCGTAGATTTTTGATGAGATTTTTTGTCCTCGTTGAGTTAAGGATCGAAATTTAGTGACCCTTTTCCCTCGATTCACTTCTAAGTTAGTTGCTTCAATTTAACCGGTTTACTGGTAAGGGCACATATAATATGTACAAAAAGAAAAAGTGCCACAACTGGTAATGGCACATATATGTGCAACGTGGACATCTCTGTCAGTTTTGAACTGATTTGCATCAAACTTGATGTTCCTAAGTTTTTTGGGCTTCATGTTGAATACGAAATTATTTCCTTTCGCCAGTTTTGGCATAAAACGTTGATTTCGGGTCCACCAGTGAACCGGTTAAGTAGTATAAAAATGTTGAGTAAAGTGATGAAATATTTCAAGCCAGATTTCATCCCATGAAAATTAAGACAATGTGATGTTTCTGACATTGGCAAGCAACATTCATACATAGATTTTGTTCATTATATTTTCATCTACGAAACGAGATACTTCGATTCAGTTATTATGTTATCAGCTTCTCACATTACACGTCAACCTGACTTTTCTCTAATTACCCTTTTTCCCATCCCACCATATGGCTGCACTTCAAAAGCCAATAAACTCACGGCTTCGGGCTTATCAGAATACTACTTCATCTGATACTGTGTAAAGAAGATTACCTGTATCTATAACCAACCAGAAAAAAAAAATTAAAAATTAAAAATAAAAATGAATCTATTTACGTAATAGACAGTAAAAAAGAGATAACGTTATGACGAGTTCGAGAAAAACCAAAACCCCGCAAAAAATATTATGTAAATAATAGTAATGAATACCGCTAACATAAGTACGAATAGGATTCCTATGGGAAAAAGTACGAAAACTTATCGCCAGTCTTTGTCCATAAATCAGGAAATAATGCCTGCAACCACCACAACCTTCTGGCGACAAGCAATTACATGTCGGACCTCACTGATTCGCATAGTGATATCGAAAAATCGTTTCAAGAACTACATACTTGGTTAGAAACAGATAGCCAAGTGGAAAGGATAAGGGAAGAAGCAGAACTATACCTACATACTTGGCGGGCACATCCCTAAGCTCCCTTCCCGCGGGTATCTTGATATCGGAAAGTAATATAAGATAGCTTTAACGCGGATGCTGTTGGCCATTTTTTGGTAACCTAATTTGCCAATTTTCACATTGAATTATAAATCAATAATCCTCAAAGAAAAAGAAGGGCGGGGGGTGGGGTGTCAATATCTCAGCAACCACTCGACCGATTTCGTCCAAATTTTTGGAGCTAGGTCACGTGAACCGGGACTTACAGTCGTATTAATTTAATTGAAAAATATGCAGTAGTTAAAAAGATATTACGTAATGATTGCAAATATAAGAACTTCTCTGGAGTACGTGAATGATATTCTCTTGTATACTTAGCGGTGATTCGTTGCCGCGAATCTTAATTTCCAGTTTTGAATTAGAAGTGAAAATTTTCTGTCCATATATAAAAAGAAAAAAAAAATTTGGGGTAAATATTCGCAAACGTATCTCCGGACACTTTACACCGAAACAAATGTCTGATGATTTATCCAATTTCACCGGCATCGTGTGTTCATTAGAATTTTATGTGTTTACTAAATATGAGATATCAGGTATAAGGATACTCGTCGTTTGAAGATTAATCCAAGTTTAAAATGATGACAATTTAGCAGCTACCCTGCAGCGAATGGTTTAGCTGATAAATCACCATGAAGATCTCCTCCACGGTTCGTTTTATACACTTTAATTGTCCGTACATATACAAACCTATATAAATTCAAATAAATCAACGGCTCCCTCCCTAGTGCAGCTTTGGTTCAGAAGACTCGAGGGCTGACACAGTACGGAATGAAACCCCCGTGGTGTGTCTGACCGTGTACCCCCAGTAGCTACTCAATTGCTTTTACTGTGGTATGTTTGAAGTTTGGACTGATTAATCAATGACGAAGCTATGACCATCCCAAATTCGGTTACCAAATTAAGTGATAAATCACTTTTAAAAAATAATTTCACGATTATATGTATATCAAATGGAAAATTCGGATCAAAATAGTCACGCAGGATTCTGATTTTTTTCTTTTCTTTTCTTTTCTTTTCTTTTCCATCGAAAAAAGCGATGGAAAAAGGTTGTAAGAAATTCGCGAATTATGTCCGGTTTTACGATCGTCGGCTTCGAGACAAGCTAAACAAGCTGGAGCTATTTTCACGAAATTTTCGCGCAGATGTTGAGGCTTAACAACGCGGTGAATCGCTTTTTTTTTACGACATTACGTTTGGGAAGGTTGTCTGCCAAATTGAGTCTGTGATAACGGTGATATGAAATTGAGAATTGCCGAGGATTATACCCGGATATATTCTATTACAATATATTTCTACCCTATACTACATATCGACGCCCGATACGAATAATAGCACATTTCAGATTCCGGGTGAAAAAGAGCACGTTTCAAATTCCGGGTGGAAAAGAGCACATTTCAGATTCCGGGTGGAAAAGAGCACATTTCAGATTCCGAGTGAAAAAGAGCATGTTTCAGATTCCGGATGGAAAAGAACACGTTTCAGATTGGGAATGAAAAATAGCACGTTTCAGATTCACTCGAAAATTAGCACAATTCAGGTTGAACCGAATATTACTTATTAGCAAGTGTCAGGTAGGTTTATTATAAGATTGAATTAATCATTCAATGATAAAATTGAATCGAGTTTTTGTGCATAATTGTGCATTTCCAATTTCATAATAAACCCACCTGACACTTACTAATGAGTAATATTCGCTTTGCCTGAATTGTGCTAGTTTTCGAGTGAATCTGAAACGTGCTATTTTTCATTCTCAATCTGTAACGTGTTCTTTTCCATCCGGAATCTGAAACATGCTCTTTTTCACTCGGAATCTGAAACGTGCTCTTTTCCACCCGGAATTTGAAACGTGCTCTTTTTCACCCGAAATCTGAAATGTGCTGTTATTCGTATCGGGCGTCGATATGTGGAGAACCTATTACCAAAGAAAAATAGATCAGAGTTGTTCGTTTTTTAGTTTGTACAAATCTTGTCTCATCCATTTCAAAATGAAACTACAATATACGTATATACGTATGCAGAGTGCAGACGTGAATGTTTATCGGATTAATCTGCATCGCATATCATTAACTAGGTCGTGTTTTCCACCTGGTGCATTGTGACACAGTTAGCAAGCGCCTGCTGCGCTCCTTCATCCGAGAAGATGCATCTCTTGGTTTACGAATGGGCGAAGGCATCGCTTTAATCGAGTAAGCGAGAGAAGCAACGAGGTGTAAAGTGGGTTGAAGAGGTCTTGTTCTAAGAAACTTTTGAGGAAATATAACGTTCAAAGTTATATGCACAGTTCTGCAGTAGGTATAAGTGCTGGGACTTTTCTGATGACTTGCTTCAACGATTCTAACAATTTTCTGCAGTAGTTTTCTTACGATTCAAATTTACCATTAATTTATAGATAATTGGACAATTCCACGCTCTAGTTTTATCTCAAATTTTTTTACTATACTTACGCAACCTTTTTCTCAGTCAAATGATTAATTATCGTCTTTAATTATTCCGAGTCTAGACTCGAATGGATTTGGATTCCGATAGTATTTCTCGTTCATTTCATTCCCGTGATTTTTTAATTTATTTTTTTTCAAATTATATCAGAGGCTTATTTTCAGCCTTTTGAAAAAATTAGGACAGTTTCTTTTCCGCTTTTCTAACCATCTGATTTCCTAGATTTTCTTCTCTACCAATGGAACCTGCAGATAAACGTGAGTTATAATATCTATGTGGTTGTAGCAAAGGGTGTAAAATCCGGTGTGCAACGTGTGTATAAATTTTAGTTTATCTCAAACCAGAGATTACCAAAGCTTTGGAGGAACAAGCCATTATCTTGTAAATAATAGTCGCAGCCGAGCATTCAGAGCACGAAAAAAAGAAAAAAAAAAAAAAAAAAATGTCGAACATTTTTCCATTTTCTCTTGAATCACAAGGATCTAAATCTAGATCGAAAAATTGAATGAATCGAACAACCGACAGTCCCGCAGTTTATTCAGTTCTTCCATTTCCTTTTTTTATTCAGTAGTTTATGTGATTGGATGAAAAGTTACATAATATCGCATTGAAATTCATTTGGTTAAAGAAAAGTCGAAAGGAAAACTTTACTGTCGATTTTATTTTAAATTTAACACTGTGATCGAGGGGTAAGATTTTAGATTGTGAAATTGTAATTGATAGCATAAAAGTATAAAATATATATCCTTATAGAAGTGACGAAACGTCGGTTTCGTTAAAAGATACGATATGAAATAATCGGTTGGAACATAAGACTCCCTCTCGTCAATATTCGATAAGATCGATCATTTTCCACATGGTTTCTCGTTTCCCCCCCAGCTAGCTTGTGACACGCCTGACAGACTGACATATACGTTAGATCAGATCAGCTCGAGGTTTTGTCTTGTTATTTTTCCATTAATAAAATGAAAGTCCTTTCTTGGTGAACTGGAGAAGCGAATTGCAAACAACAAACTAAGTCTAGATATACCTATGATAGCATCGTATAATAAAGCAATCAAAGATGAAAATATATCTAAGCGATTTAATCGGATTTTTAATTTCTGCAGATAGTATTGCTTTCAGTTTTCACCCCATGCATCACTTTTGTCGATAAACATTCGATGAATATTTCTACCAACGCACAATCCGCCTTTAAAAAATCCGTAAGCTTAGTAAGTAAGGGACACGTGGATCAAGACTCGGGGAGAATAAAAGCTTTTCCAGGTCGCGTGATCTTGGGGTGAAAAAAAAAAAAAAAAAAAATCCGGAAACACTATGTTAGCCCCCCCGAAGGTCGGCAAAATGTGGTAAGGCAAGCGTGATTTAGGGGCGACACGATCCCCCGCTCACTTCCTTCTCGCGTCTTAAAACCATTATGCTAATTTGACGATTTCAATCTCATGCCAACAGTTAAAGCGAGCCCTTAGCCTTTACTTGAATCTTGAGACTCCGCAGTCTTGAGCCTATTGACTCGATTACCTACCCCCACAAACAACTTGCGGAAGTCTGCCTTCGGAATTTGCAAGTAGTTTTTTTTTTTTTTTTTTTTTTTCACCTACGAAAGGAATTTTACTATCTATTCGCATAACTGCATCAGGAAGTTGATTATATTTCTCGATTTTAAATACGTAAAACACAAAAAATATTTATATAATATATTTTTTTTCACAACGATCAACGATCATTCATGAACGAATATAATTATTATCGATAAAGTAAGCGTTTTTTATTTATTTTTATTTTTTTTTCCTTCCAACGCCATACAGTAAATTGAGGAAGTATTTATAAATCCGATAATGGATATTGGCAAAAACTTCAAATTGGTGTTTAAAAAACCGGGAGTACCTAATATCATATCATAAATTTATCGCTAAATTTTACGAGCAAGTTAACGACTGATTTATTGATATTTAGTGATCGTCGAATTTCCGCGAGTTAATTCCTCCTTTTTTTTTCTGTTTTCTTCATTTTTATTTCAATAAAACCGGAAATTTTTAATCCGCTTTCAATTTTTCCTAAATTATTACCGCGATATTAATCGGAAGATTTATTAACTGGGTTATTCGTCGATTTGTCAGTTAAAATCATGTTTCACGGTACGTTAGCTGCAACTAAGCGTATTATATACGAATGTGTAAAATAGTGTGATAATAAACGACGAGAATTGACAATTTTGAAAAAAAAAAAAAAAAAAAAAAAAAACGACCTATCATCATTTATTATACGCTTAATTCCATCAATCTGATAAATTGAAAATGATTTTAGTGGTATTAAAAAAATAGACAGAAGTCAAGACATATATAATTCGAACTCTAATTTTATATGAGATATTCTATAATCAAAGGGAACACAAAATGCCGGAAGCCGTTTGACGTCTGACGTCGTCGTCTTGATACGTTATACCAAATATCAATAAATTCACAGGAAACTGAGGAGAACTTATCGAATTGATGAACACTTCTATATATTCTGATTTGATTGACAACGCGAATGTTACGTCTGTCTGTTCAAATGCATATTGTATATTGCTCCGATACTATTCCGGTTCCGAGTTGCAGGGAAACAACCCTTCGCCGTTTTCACCCTTTGCGTTAACAGAACCATGATAACCATACAGTAATTGGCGTTCACGTTTCATCCCGGTTACTTAGTTACAGAAAATCAAATCCCCCCTGAAATTATATACTCGTATCGATTTTCCAATAAAAACCATTTTCAGTTAAAATTCAAGGAAAATATTGGCAGAAAATTTGAGGGATGATATATTGAGGAACGTATGTTTGATATAATATATTATACTAAATATTTTTTGTTGCAATATATAATGATTTCTGATAAACATAAAATTATCATATATGAGTTTAATTATTTTCGGTTTATTTAACAAAAATTTTTTATCAAACTTTTCACTTCTCGCTGTTCAAATACGTTAATTAATTAAGAGCTTTTTAATTGGACTCACTAAATGGGCACATTGCAAATATGTGTGGATATGTATAGGTATGTGTGTACTTTTGTATACGAGGGTGAAAATTTGTCAGCAAATTGGTCGAGGGCAGCATTGGAAACCCGAGTAACACCCCAACGGGGTAGCTAGTCATAAATTAGTTGATTGTAACAGTTCGGAAGTTGATCCGATCAAATTACTTGAAAAGAATATAGAATCGATTTCATTTTATTGAAGTTTATTCCAGTTCAATTTAGTATATACCTGGTTCATAGCACTCAGAATTCATACAGATGCTTTAATAATGGACAGAATCCCTCGCCTGTTCCATTTCACCCTTATTTTTGATTCAGCAGACATGAATATCACTTGAAGAAGAAATATTCGTTTCATTTTGTTAAAAAAAAAATTGATTTTATTATTTGAAATCCTTGGATTCCGCGGATACATGAGATGGTTTTCAATAAAGACATGAAATTGAAAACTTACACTAGAGAGTAGTAAAATCAATTAACTGAATATTCGATGACGAGAAAATAAATGAAACTAAATACCTGTTTTGCGTTTAATGTTTAAGGGTGTTAAGTTAAGTTAAGGCTCAAGGCTGCTTGTCGACACAATTTTAACCACTTTACCATCTTGGATGGCGTCTCGTTTCGAAACAGAAACCCGGCTTCTATGGTAATGCCACCTTAAATACATTACATCGTCTTGCGAACAGCCTTCACATGAATTTTCAGAACTTAATAATTTTCGAGCCCATGCCACTAAGTGGTGGTGAAAAATATTGTTTGTCGTGTAAATTTTTGGTATTTATAAATAAGCGAAAATTGTTTCAAATGCAAAATTGCATTACAATCGCAGAAAATATAGTACCTTGTAGAAAATGATACAGGATATTGCTTTTCTTTCTATATAAGGTTCAAAGTTCTGTTCATACCTACATATGAACAGCCTGGAGCGTTTTACCATTTTCTACATTTTGCTTCAGTTTACTTCGCGATATACGAACCTTTTTATGGATCAAAATGCATTATAGTTAAAGGACCTTTTAGGATTCTCGACGTGGTTGCGTAGCTTTAAAAAAGTTTACCTCGAAATATCGTTTCCTCTTATACTACCCATATAGGTAAATCTCTTTCCCTATAGTTTCTCAATTTAAAAAACTTTTGCGATAACCCTGTCTGACTGTTTTTCACTGCACTTTAAACTTTGGAATGATTATTTTCTGGTTCAATTTTCTTCTTGTATTTCGAAATAACGCGAATTCTTATTTCCTAAAATTTGAACAGGGACTTAAAAAGGTATCAGAATTGATTTTCTTCTTGTGCCCAAAAAAAAAAAAAAAATTGGGGAATTCTTCTCTCCTCTGAAACCCCGACATGTTTTGTACTTAATTTTGCAATACATATGGGTATAGGTGTAAAATAAATAATCATAGATTCAAAAGAAGCGAAGGGTACTTTAACCAGTTTTCACATTCTAATTAACACTGGACGTATAATTGACCTCGACGTGGTCGAATTCGTATATAAGCACAGGTGTCTAGTCAACTCTTACGACCTTGACTATAATATAGAGAATTACAACCTTCTTCGAGTACTTCGCCCACTAGGCAGTAACAACTCCATTAAATGCTCTTAAGGATGAGTGACTCATGAAATTGCATTGCGTAGGTATACCTTGAGAGAGCTTAAGTTAGTTCAGTGCAGACGTTGTCTATTTATATATAAATCTAGTATAGGGTATTCACTAACCGAATCGACCTGGATCTGTCTCTCGACCTTTCAGATTTGGTTCCTCTGGTGATTTTTGAAAATCACAACTAAATAAAGATAATTTTTGAAAAATTTGATATATATGCCCATAGAATTTTTCGGATCTAGTATATAATTCCAACAGGAAATTAAATACCTGATTTAAACTCCATGTCCCAACAGAGTTTCCGCGTTCTGTATAGCAATCGATTTTCTAGCTTGACGAAGGCATAACCCTTGCTGCTGGTGATGCACCCTGAACATTCTATACCTGCACGACGGGTTCATTCGATTAGTTATCCATTAAATTGAGGAATCAATTTTCCTATTAAATTGATGCACGTCAAGCTGCACTCTGTACTTTTAGTCGTTCGAGTTTAGCTTCACACTAAATCGATCGAAGTGATTAGAAAGTTTGTCAATTATTGGCAATGAGGGTCGAGGGAAACGGGAAGCAGGAAGAGGCCCCAGATGAAAATCAGAGAAGAAGGAAACTTGGAGGGTGTTGAAAATTCCATTTTTCTTCAATTTTTTTTTTTTTTTTTTTACTATCTAGATAAAAATTCATTAACCTCCGGGTTTTACATATTAATTTTCATAATTCGAATTTTTAATATTTTAATTCCATGGTCAGAACCGTTTTAAGTTAAGAAATTCTAATGTCAATCAGAGGCGTCGATTAATTTTTTCGAAAAACTAAAACGATGTAAAATCGTTTAACGCCGTTGATGTTTAAGCTGTAAATTGTAGTTAGCGTCCAATTGTTCGTCGAGATTGAAAATCGAGCTTTAGAAGAGCTAGAAGTGTTGGGGGATGAGAAACGAAGCACTAGCTTGAAGAGTGTTTTTTGTTTTCTTCAAATAACCGGACTTTCAGCTTAGAATCGCTGACCATTGTTTCTATTTGATTAAAACGATGAAATATAGTAGTTGTCGAGGTAAATTGTAGGAGGAAAATTTAATTCCGAGAATATGAAAACTCTATTCTCTCGATTTTATAATAAAACAGAAAATGTTTTCATTATATCCTAGAAATTTAGAAACTAGGGAATTGTACGTACTTTCCATCTGCTTCTTTCATTTCGTGTGTTTAAAGTAGGCATCAGACTAGATTTACGCCGATGTAACAAAACGGTAACTCAAGGTGCGCGTATCTCGCACTTTAGTTGGCATAAAGTTCAGAATCAGCCTCTGGGATTATGGAGAGAATAAAAAATAAGAGGTAACGAGTTCCACAAACTCTTGATTGCCAGCTTCTGCGAAGGTAGGTAGGTAGGTAGGTAGGTAGGTAGGTACGCGAAATTGCACAATTTACCCAGCGAATAAACAACCCAAATTTCGGATACAGGATTTGTAGCTCATTCCTTGTTTCATCCCAGCAGCGGATCAAAGTCGTACTCATTTTACTCTAATTGAACATTCGAATTTAGGTGTACCCCTTACGTCTTCGCCTTTATTTCAAATGCTGATCCCTTTTGAAAAACTGTTAAAGATTTTCTGAATCAATACGCGCGACGATCTCTCCCTCTGCCATAAATCTTCTCTTTTTACTGCTTTTCTCTTTCCTCCAGGATTTGAATCGTCGAATTGAAGGAAATCTTGATCCTCGATCTCATCATCCCCTGATATTAAAAATACATCAATTTATTGTTCACCTTCGAATTTATTTTCAAACCTTCGAAAGAGGTTGCATAATATGGGGCTCTTTTATTTTATCCGTATTTTCTCATCCGCATCAGATCGCTATTTGCTTAATGTTTACGGAAACATTGGGTATGCGAAATCCTTTTATATGACAGCGGAACACCGCAGACGTAAGAATCTGGAATCATGAATCTGGAATAAGGCGATTCCGCTGTTTTGATTCAAAGTACGATTTCATAACTTTATCTTCCTGCTTATTCACTTGATTCTTCACCAAATTGGTGTATCAGAATTAATTACGTAATTGCTTAAAAACCTAAAAATCGCAACGAATTTTATTTTATCTGACTTCGGTTAAGAGCGTTTGACTTTTTAGCGAAAATAAGGAAAATGTATTCTTCAGATAAGAATCGTAGACTGAAAGCACCCTTCTCCGTGTAATCCTCCGTGTCATCGCAGGCAGACAGACATTTCTTGAATAACGTCAAGATCAAGGGTGACGGTGAAACGTTAAAAATTAGATAAGAAATGAGAAAGGAGCTGATGCTGTGTCGAAAATAAAAGTGTAAAAAATAGAAAAAAAAAAGTACTACACCGTCGTTATTTCTGAAGGAATTAGCCTTTTGAAGTAAACGGTAAGCCTTGCCTCGACAGTTTAATGGTTGACAGAATCTCGTTTGATATTTCAAACAAATTTCACATTATGATAAAGGAGCAGAGAGTCTTTGCATAGATTTTTTGACAGTATACATGCTGATATCTGTAATCATTTTTAGCGGTCTTAAAAATCGTCGAAGAACCATTATCGCGCTGTGATAACATCGACGTTGAAACTTGAACGAATTGAATAAATCACACGAAGAAAGAACTTCGGGGAAAAGATTGGCTACCCCGGAACTGGCGAGACACTTTAATTGAAATATAAAGCCTTCAACTCTCTAGTTTTCGTTCTCGAACGATTTTCAATGGTCCTCCAAACTCAGGAACGTTCATCAAGTCACCAGACCGTCGATAATCAGCTTATTACTTCGTTTCACAAATATTAATACCCCGACGTGACATTTTTTTGAAAGCGAATTCTTACCGATTAAGTTCGACTTTATTGATACAAGAATCGTGTAGCTCTTCACAAGCGTGACATATAAGAACGGAAATCCCACTTCGAAAGATACACATCTCATCCTTTTTTGGAGTGGTAGGATTTTAACTCCGAAAAATGTAAAGATCTTATCATTGATGAATGGTGCATAATTTTTGTTAATTTATTTTTCTCAATTTGATCATTTTCGAATTTCGATGCTCCCAAGGGTCAGGACGTCTCGAAATATATGTAAAAAAATGTAGCCCAAATCCCAAGTCCCTATCTCAATTTTGAGCACCGCCTCAAAGCCTTAGAATTTTCCAATTTAAATAAAACAGGATTCGTGACATTTCGCGGTTAATTTTTTTTCTTTCTTCCTATCGCAGTAGGTATAAGCTCCGAAAAATTTCAAACTTGGTACCCTCCTGATCTGTAGTAGTAGGGTATATAAGTATTTCATGAAAATTCAACAGATTTTCAACGATATAATTTTCGAAGCTACAGCGCACAAAAAAAAAAAATTCCTTATCTCCAAATTGTGACGAATAAAATATTGACGTTGAAAATCTGTAAATTTTTCACGAATACCTACTGCTATAGGTAAGAAGTGTCCGGAATTTCAGATTCAGAGAAGCGATAATGGGATAGGGAGTAAAAAATAACCCCGAAGTATTAAAAAATCGTGTTTTATTTAAATGGGAAAGTTCAAAGGCTTTGGGGCATTACTTAAAATTGAGATATGAACCTGGGGATTTGACTACATTTTTTTTGTATATATTTCGAGACGTTCTGGCCCACGTGGACATCGAAATTCGAATATTACCGAATTGAGGACCACCAAAATATATACACCCAAGCATATTATCGATTAAATCTGTACTGAAATTGATAATTTGAAGTCTAGACAAACCTCGAACGGATATTGGTATTGTTAATGGCTTAGGAGATCAAGATGAGTCTGGGTATAACAGACGCTGTCACCTTTTTTCTTTCCAATATTTCTCATGAAAAGTTAATCCACCCTTCGTGGCTCGCCTTAGCGTATGTACATACATACATACCTCATATCAGTGTCTCTGCAAAGTGCCGGAGCTCGACACACCGCACGATTTTTAATTACATCGACAAAGTTCATTACTGAAAAGCGGGTTGAATATGAATTAATAAAAAATAATTTCTGCTGCAGCTTTCGATTTAAGAATTGAAATTTTGATTCAAAGTTTTTGCAAATAATTTATAAAATTTGTTAAAAGTTTCTTTTTTTTTTTTTTTTTTTTTCATCCCTTTAATTAACGACATGTCGGTAAACAAATTATTTAGGCTTTAGAAAAGCCGATTTAATATTATAGGGGTTGAAAAAGTTTTCGAGAAACTTGAAAAGGGGCTTTATATATTATATTATTATATATACTTATTTTTTTTTTATTCTTATATTAAAAGAAAGAAACTTTTATATAGTATAAGATTTCCGTGACCTGGTCGGAAAATAATCTGTAACAAAGCTTTTAGGGGATGATAACGATAAGGACTAAACTCGTCTTAAGCGAATTTATTATACGTGACAATGATCTACATTATACTTTACACTGATTGGACTAATTTATAACTCGAACTTACGGTGATTTAAAATAAATAAATTAAAAAAAAATAAATAATAATAAACGAAGTTAATGAAAGAGGGATAACGGCTTGATGGTTAATTTCGGTATAAGAACTATAAGAACGAGAATTACATCATTTCAATAAAACAATTTACCTAATATCTGAATTAATTAATCATTAATTTTTCTACAATCTATATGATTTTTTACAACTACGTTTCTGCAATTCAAAATTTCAAATTTTATTCCC
The DNA here is from genome assembly GCA_943736025.1 of Tenthredo mesomela. NCBI lineage: Eukaryota > Metazoa > Arthropoda > Insecta > Hymenoptera > Tenthredinidae > Tenthredo > Tenthredo mesomela. The sequence continues at coordinate 24,994,840 of OX031017.1, read as the reverse complement.
AAAAGCTTTACCCGAATTATATATATATATATATATATATATATTAGGGTGATTTTTTTAAAACGACTATTTTTTTTTTTTTTTTTTTTAGTGCTCACGTGAAATTTCGTTGAAAATGTCGAAAAATAATTTCCCTGAAAGTTACAGCTCTTAATATTAATGTTAAGTACTTTCCCAAAGCGTGCGAAGATTTTCCATTTAAAATACACGTAAATCGAGATTGTTTTTTTTTTTTTTTTCAAATATCTATAACTCAGCCGCATTTCAAGCTATTACATTGGTCTTGATCTTCATTTACTCAGAATAAAATACTCTACAAAAGTGCCAACGGCGGCCAAAGTGTAACTTGTACTGGTAACCGAGAATTTTCGGTAAAAATCAACTTCAGCGACCCGTATCAACTCACCAGTACAAGTTACACTTTGGCCGCCATGGGCACTTTTGTAGAGTATTTTATTCTGAGTAAATCAAGATCAAGACCAATCTAATAGCTTGAAATGCGGCTGAGTTATAGACATTTAAAAAAACACAATCTCGATTTACGTGTATTTTAAATGGAAAATCTTCGCACGCTTTGGGAAAGTACTTAACATTAATATTAAGAGCTGTAACTTTCAGGGAAATTATTTTTCGACATTTTCAACCAAATTTCACGTGAGCACTAAAAAAAAAAAAAAAAAAAAAAAAAATAGTCGTTTTAAAAAAATCACCCTAATATATATATAATGTATTAATTATTATAGAATATAAAGAAATCTATGGTAATCTATGGTATAAATTATAAAACGTGTTATAGAAGAAAAAAAATAATAATAATAATAATTCAGGAATTGGATATACCTATAAATATGATTAAATTACATGAAATACATAAATAATAATTAATATAAATCTGAAATATATTATATTTAATGAATAAAACAACGAATAAGAAAGGTGGTGTAAACAACGTATATGCATTTATTCAGATAAATATCTCAACATTGAACATTGACTAGCAAGTACATTGTTACTTGTTACATAATAATAGTAATAATCCATAATAATTAATATTGTTTATTTTATTATTTATTTATTTATTTATTTATTTATTTATTCATTTATTTATTATTTATTATTTTTATTTATTATTATTATTTTTTTTTTTTTCTTGTTATTACCATCTACGAGTTATTTATTACAAACTACCTGATCATTTAATCTTGGTTAATAATGATTTCTTCATTTATTTTCCCTGTATCTGTTTTATCTTCTTTACAATTACAATTACAATTATAATAATAATAATAGTAATAATGATAGTAATAATGATAATGATAATAATAATAATAATAATAATAATAATAGTAATAATAATAATAATAATAGTAATAATAACATTACTTATTAATCGCTAATTATTAATGGTTTATCACAAGTACGGTTTATCATTAGCTCGCTCTAACGGGCATTAGGCAAATAATTATTGCAGGGTTTTAATTTCTGGCCCTTATATATATATTATATATTATATATATATACGACCTCGAATAACGGTAGTACCCCTATATATACTACCCGTTGGGTTTTGTTGATTTTTTTTTTTTTCATTCTTTCATTTTCTTTTCAACCCTTTTTTATAAAGACACGTTTGCCTACTGTCCGTCCGTACGCCCGTGCCACCTCGTATTTATAATTTATTGCCCCGTATGTATATATAATATATTATTTATTTATTTATTATTTTACTTATATACGGATTTCTAATTGCCTACATTTTTTTTTTTGTTTTTTTTTTTTTTTCTCTATTATTATATATATGTAAATACTATACATATTATATATTATATTATATTATATATATATATACAGGGTGTAAATACTCCGGGGTCTGATCTGGGAGGAGCTTCGATGTATCGAAGCTCCTCCCAGATCAGACCCCGGAGAATTTACACCCTGTATATATTTATATGTATTTTTCTAACACAGTGCCGCGTTCACTGCATTAATTTTTATTTATTAATTTTTTTTTTTGTTTTTATTATTCTTAATTTCAATCACGATTGCGAGCTACCCAGTTTATTAAGTATAAGAATTTTTCATTTTTTTTTTTTTTTTCTTTTTCTTTTTTTTTCTCATTTTTTTCCACCTACTCCTTTACTTTATCTTCTATATAAATTAATAATCACTCTTATGCGTATAATAATAATAACAATAATCATAACAATAATAATAATAATAATAATAATAATAATAATAATAATAATAATAATAATAGTAAATTATTACAAGAAAAGGTTTACTGTGAGAATTATCACCTTGCCTGTTGTTATATATATATGATTGTTGTTGATATCATTTTTTCGTTAGTTCGTATTATTTTTTATTTCAACTTCTGAATTTGTTTCGTTTATCGTATTAATTTTCAATTATTCATTGATTTATTTATCTATTTTATTTATTTATTTTTCTAATTTCGGTTTGACTGTTATATTAATGAAGTGTCAAATTTTTGTGTAATAATTATAACGATACAGAAATGAATTACCTATGTAGACAAGAAGAAGAGAGAAAGAAAAAACAAAAAAAAAAAAAAGAATCTTCTTCGAAACGCGAATCGTTGATTAATAAAATACGATTTTGAATGATAAATTTTTCTTTTTTATTATTTGAAATTTCTTTTTAATTTGCTTACTTATTTATTTATTTATTTATTTATTTATTTCTTTTTTTTTTTTTCTTTCCTATTTTAGCGGAAGAACGCGCCGCCGATATAAGTGCAATCGAGGTAGAGGTGGCAAGGACACGGCGATGACTCCCCGGTTTTTAAAACACTCGAGTGTCTGATTCTAAAAATGATATATTAATTAATTAATTTTTTTTTTTTTTCCTCGTTTTGTAGTTTTTTTTTTTTTTTTTTTTTTTTTTTTTCAATTTTTTTTCTCTCTAATCGTCGTTAGAGATCCTATTAATCTTAGTTATTGCTGTCAGTTTCGTATCCTACATTGACTTGCATTATACTTCCTATGCTAGTTAAACGACGGTGCTTGGTAAAGTTTCTTTTAATTATTTATTTATTTATTTATTTATTTATTTATTTATTTATTTATTTATTTATTTATTTATTCATGTATATATGTATGTATGTATGTATGTAGGTAGGTATGTTATAACTTTGTCCGAAATAGCCGGGAGTATACGTTTAACGAAAAAAAAAAAAAAAAAAAGTAATAAAATTTGACAAAAAAAAAATTAAAAATACAATAAATAAATAAATTATTCATCCAACTCTGACTGCAGTTCACAAAGTTAACTATACAATTTTTATATCGTTAAAAAATCTCGTTTTTTTTTTTCTTCTTACGACCTGAAAATTACGTTATAGTAATATATATATATATATATGTATGTATATATGTATATATCCATCAACTTTCTCTCTGATGCTTCAAAGAATTTTTGTGATTTTTTTTTTTATTTCTTTTTTCTCTCAATTTAGAAATTAAGAACTCTATCGAAATAGAGATTTTAGTTTAACTTGTTCTCTCTTTCTTGGCTTTTTTTTTTTTAAGTTTTTTTTTTTTTTTTTTTCGTTTTTCTTACTCCCTCGCATGTATATAGACGCGATGAAATATAACATTATCTTTATCATTATTCGTACTAAAACGGGAGGAACCACTACCTTATTTAGTATATATCGTATCACACCGTAATATATATCTATATATACCTATACCTATATCCACGTAGTGTTAGGATATTCGATAAACATTCCATACTTCGATTACCACCTGTCAATTATTAGTACTAAAAAAAATCCCTATACGACTAAAGTCTAGACGTTCGTGGATACGTACACCACATACGATATCAAAGGATAGAAGAATAGCAAAAGACGTCGCGTTATTATTATCATTATTATTATTATTATTATTATATCGTATATTAACGAATTCTGAGTAGATTGACGTTTGCTTTCTCATCTTGAGTTTTGCTTTTTTTTTTTTTTTTTTTTTTCTACAATATTAGTTCGAATTTTATGATAGAAATTATATATCCTTTTGATTAGATAATTTCTTACGATTTCAATCAATCAACGTATTAGACTATAATTGGGTATAATAATTTTTTGAAATTTTAATAAATACGGAAATACGTATTTAATAGGATTGAATTAATTCATTACGGTCAAAGTTCTTTCCATCAGCATGCACGGAGAAAAAATAACACTACTCATTGCTGCGCAGAACACTCATTTGTCAAACTTTTTTATAAATTGACTCAATAACCAAAAAATATCACTCACTAGAGTGCAGGACACTACTCATTGATGTATTGACAACTTTAGTTATTTTTTTGACAGCAATGAGTAGCGTCCTGCCCTCTAGTGAGTCAGTTTATAAAAATTTTTGACAAATGAGTGTTCTGCGCAGCACTGAGTAGTGTTATTTTTTCTCCGTGTGTTTAACACGGACTAAAAATTATGTACGTTCGAATTAATTGGGGATCAACCCTAAACTTTCGGCTCATTTCTATCCTGTAACATCCTTCGTGGACCCTTTTCTCTCATTTCCTTCTATCTACGACAAATATTTACCTTTACCTTTTACTTTTACTTTTACTTTGACTTTGACTTTGCATTTTCCAGCCTGAATTACACCCCAATTTGTTAATGTGTTCATTTATATAGTCTTTCGTTCGCTAATATCTTCCGAAGTATAGAATATCATCCCCGATGTGTGAAATCTCGGTTTTTATAATACGAATGAAATTTCGATTACTCTCTTTCCGTATTCTATATCGAATAACGTTTTAAAATAAAATCTAGAATCCAAATTAGGGGTTGAATCATAAACAAACTCTACGAGCTTTAATTTCCGTAAATATTAATCTTCCCAAATTCTGAATCTGATCTACTCTACTTCTCTCTCTCTCTTTCTCTCTCTCTCTTTCTCTCTGTGTAATTAGGCTCTTAAACTCAACTTATATATACCCGCTAATTAATCCTCCGCTATACTGATAAACAAGTAACCATTGTATTTCGGATAGCAATGATATTTTCGTCGTCTATTTATTATATGATTAAAAAAAAAAAATTCAACCTCCACGTCAAAGTTTCTGTAATATTAATTATTAATCAAGATAGATTTCAAGCTTATTTAACGACGCGTCTCATTCCTGAGCGCGATCCTTTCCTAGAAATAAGTTAGTTAATTAAACTTCAACACGTACCTACATACCTACTCTGTCGTAATTAGTAAGTGTTGCAAAGTCGCGGCTAGGTAGATATATATATATATATATATATAAATGTATAGATAAAGAAAAATCGCGTTTTGAATTAGAAATCATTTTTTGCATTTTAATTCTTCATCCCCTTTTTATTTTTCACAAATGAAATATAAAATAAAATAAAATAGAAATAAGGGGATGACATTTTTTTCTAATCTAAATGATAGAACATACCAATCAACAGTTTTATATACTAAAAATGAACTAGATAGAAAAAAAAAAAAAAAAAAAAAAGAAATAAAACAAATGTAATTTTGTGAAAAATACTCGGGTAAATCTCGTCCTTCGACTGTCAATCTCGGAGCCACAGCTAGAGGGACTAAACCCAATGGCAAATTGATGGGGTTTCCTCGAAACTTCCGTTAACATTGATTGATTCCTATACAACTGACGTATAGATGTGCCTATTCTATTAAACCCTGACGAACATACATGTGTGTATATACTATCTATGTATGCTATGTGTGCGATAGACAAGTTGTTCGAACAAAATGTTACCCTGTGTGATAAGAAATTTACTAAAGAATCGACGTTTAGATGAATTGAATAATTTTCAAACCGGAAGTTCGAGGAATTGAATCTGAATCAAATATAATATATATAGTATTGATTTATGAGGAAAAATTTCAACGCGAAGTAAACGTCTATTTATTATGATTATATTGTTATGCGGTTATTTTTAGTTCCAATATATGTACCGATTCTACATTTTTTTTTATAGTATTTTTATTTTTACTTCATTTTTTCTTTTCTGCCTTTTTTTTTTTTTTGTTTTTCCCCGCGCCCTCTGCGTAAGGCATATCAAAAACCACATCAAGGTTTTGATCACTGAAAATAACCACTCGTACTCGTCTAGGTAGAATGTGTAAAAAAATGTAACTTTGATCTTCGCAGGGTCTTGAGTAGCGATATGAAGCTCGGTAATAGTGTCGGACTTTTTTTTTTTTTTTTTGTTTTTTATTTTTTTTATTTTCTCTCTTTATCCGTTGCTTGATATAACTGTATAACGGCTGTCGACTGATCGTGAGTAAAGCCGACAAGGCTTTTTCGCATCGTAAGATTAGGGGATGATATAAAAAAAAAAAATAAGAAAATAAGAAAAAAAAAAAAAATAAATAAGAAATCTCAAGAAAACGAACGCGGGGATATAAAAATCTCTGTATGTGATATGAATCTTTGAATCCAGTGAATTCACATACAGTCGCTTAGAAAAAATTTACACGCTTTCTCGCACTCATTATAATTAAATATTATAATAGGTAGGTACTATATAGATCGCTAATATATTTTATAGTTTTAATTAAACTTGAAAAAAAATTGCGAAAATATTATTAAATTTTTAAGGGTTGTTGTTAAATATGTTCAAAGAAAAAGTAGAAATACAAAGAGAGAGAGAGAGAGAGAGAAAGAACTGGAGGATTAATTAATCGCAATTAATTCTTTGAGTGTTTTTTTTTTTTTTTTTTTTTTTTTTTTTTCTTTTTTATAAATCGGTTTTCAAATAAGTACCGAAATTATGAGTATAATTATATAATTATTTCTATAGTATAAATAATAATAATAATAATAATATTATTATATTTTGTTTAATATACTTGTTGAAAAGTTTTTACTTGTATAGGTACCTAAACCTTTATAGAGAAATGGGCACAAAAGAGGGTATAAAATATTTATATAATATATATATTGTATACATTTATATCCCGGAAGGGATTTCTTGGTTTCATTGTGTGTAATGTGTGTGTGTGTGTGTTTCATTCCTTTTAAGCTTGAGTTTAGTATTAATTAAGTTGAAGAAACTTTTAGATAAATAAATGAAATAATCTTGTTACACGTGGTTGTAATACCTATACAGGTGGTAAAACTTGGCTGATGAGTATAATATCAAACTGAAAGTTATATTTGAAAATTTGAAATTTCTATACCCTTATAACTGAAAATTTCCGAATATAATATCTGTATAATATATAAATATATATATTTATACACAATGATCAATTTCAGTTTACACTCGAAGTATATTACAACGATAATAACGATACTACAACCCTGACTTAGAAAGGGTTGCGAATTTTAACGGAATAAAAATATAGGCTTTTATTGCTTGAATGATGTGAAATATGAATTGTTGAAATAAGACGTCTTCGAATATATATGAGTTCGATTAATTAATATTAATTATACAGAAGGTTTCGCAGTGCAGAAACGAACCTTTTTTTTTTTTTTTATTTTTATTTTATTTTATTTTTATTTCGTTTCTTTTTCACAGCTCAGGGGATAAATAATAAAATAATAAATCGATCACATAAATAAATCATACATATATACATACATACATACATACACATATATATATATGTAACCTGCACTTTTAATATAATCAGTCCAAACAAATAGGGATAAAAAAAAAAAAAGAAGCAAACACCACAGTCAAAAAGGAACGTAATAAAATCTAGCGATTGAATTAGAACAATCGCTTTGAAAGAAAAAGAAAAAAGGAAGAAATTTTTCTTCATTCTTTGAGTCATATTAAATAGAAAAAAAATTAAAAAAATAAAAAAAAAAATAAATAAATTAACGACTTTATAAAATAGAATTAGGGGAAAAATTCTTTTTTTTTTTTTTTTTTTTAACACCGCGTATAGTATATAAATTACATATACATAGGTATATATATATATTATGGTATGGATATATAAAATAAGTTTTAGGTTTAGTTTAGGAATATATTTTGGAAAAATAAGGTGTAAGCTAACAAAATAAGACTATCTACTACGCTACGTGATCACCCGCAGAGGGATTCGCACTCCATAAAACCCAAAGCTTGCAATACAATATATATCTCCCATAGTCGTCGATTTTTTGCGTTTTATATTATAGTATACCGGTATTTTTATCCTTACGATATTTTTACGACGACACAATTTTGTGTTTCTATTTCTGTTTTTTTTTTTTTCATTTTCGTTTTCATTTTCATTTTCATTTTCATTTTCATTTTCATATTAAATTTACGAAAGTTTGACAGACATACATATATACATATACATCTATCGTAAAAAAAAAAAAAAAAAAAAAAAAAAAAAAAAAAAAAAACGTTTTAAACATAAGAAAGAAGAAGAAAAATTAGATAAGATAAAAAAAAAAAAAAAATTTCACTCATAAGTTTCATAAATTTTCGAATACAATTTTTCTACAGGTACTAATTTCCTCAATTATTATAATTACTACGTACTTATTGCTTTTTTTTTTTTTTTTTTTTTTTTGTTTCTTTTTATTTTCTTCATCTTGAGGTATATATATATATATATATATATATATATTATATACATACATATAGGCAGGGCGATAAATGGAAAATGAGAGAAAAAAAGAAAAATAAAAAGAAAAATATTAATCTAAATCGATGGCGTTTAATTTGTTTTTTTTTTTTTTTATGTTCTTTTCCCTTTTTTTTTTTTTTTTTTTTTTTTTTTTTTTTTTTTTTTTTTGATAAAAAATTTTCGAATTATTTCATCATAGTTTTGATTTGTGAATATGCAGTTTTATTATGGTATTTTTCATGAATTTTCAGACGTTCGTCGAAATTGTTTCATCGGTAAATATTATCACTACTTTAATGTGTCTATCTACGCTTAATTATAATTGTGTATTACATAATTATATTATCTATTATCGTAAGGCATGGAGTACATATGTTACTTGTGTCGAGTAGTTACCTCACTCCTTTTCTTCGTAATTAATTTACATTACATACCCTAATAATTATATATGTATAGTATTTTTATTTATTTATTTATTTATTTATTATTTATTATTTATTATTATTATTATTATTATTATTATTATTATTATTAATAATAATTATAAACCCCCTTTTTTTTTATTCGTTGGAAACTAGTTTGGTATGTATATATATACGTACCTAATGTACATATTATTATTATTATTATTATTATTGTTATTGTTATTGTTATTATTATTTTTATATAACGTACTAATATATATTATATGCGCATATATATATATATATATATATATATATATATATATATATATATAAATCATCGATGGATCTGAACGATATATAGATGTAAATAAAAAAAAGAAAAAAAAAAAAAAAAAAAAAAAAACAACGACCCAAGTGAATTCGATTTCGAATTAACAAACCAACTTTAAATAAATAAAATAATAATAAAATAAAAAATTTCTACAAATATATATATATAACAAACGCAGCTTAATGAGATGAAAAAAAATAATAATTATATATATATATATATATATAAAAAAAAAAAACAAGAAAAAAAAAGAAATGAATAAATATAATACTAAAAAAGATTGGAAATAATCGTATAGAATTGAATCTGCGTATCTGCAGTAGCTTCGTGTATATATATACGATTTATTTAGTTCGACAGTTAAATGAGGTGGGGATTTATTATCCGAAAGATAATATTTTGTCTTACGAATAAAACTTTTCGTTTATGGTATATAAAAGAGACGAAAGTAAGAAGAAGAAACCCTTTCTTATTTTATTCTTCTATTATTTTCCGATAAAGATATTTCCGAAAAAAAAATAAAAGAGAATGAAATAAAGAATAGGTAACTTTTTGTAAGTTTCTTGAAACATCGCGAGTCAGAGTAGACTGGAAATTGATGAAAAAAAAAAAAAAAAAAAAAAAAAAAAAAAAAAAAAAAAAAACCCTATTGAGAATTGCTTGCGAGATATATGTTATGAAATAATAATAATAATAATAATGTCAATAAAATAAAATGAAATTTTAATAGACTATATAGTTCATACTAGCAGACGAAATTGGTTGGGAAAATTCAAGTAGAATTAATTGTCAAATGAAATTTGACCTTTATCAAACGACTCTTTATAGGGTGCCTGAGGCAATAATTAAGGGAAGATATTTTTTTTATTTCTTCTCTACTCTTCTCTTTCTAAATATTGTTTTGTTGTTCGTCATCGATCATCGGGGTCCTAATTATATTATAACGTTCAGATAGAGTATCTAAATTTTTTTATTTTTATTTTTTTTTTTTCGATTTTTGTTTTTTTTGTTATTATTTATTTATTTATTAAATATTTAACGCACGCCTGTATATTTTTTACGCCACCGTTATTTAATTTTCTTTATTTATTTATTGATTTATTTATTTATTTACTTTTCTTCTATATTTTTTTTTTTTTTTATTCACCTTTATTAGTATTTACAAATGTATCGTGTATATTATCTACTTAGCGCGGCTGCATTTTGGGAATAAGAAGACGTGGGGAAGAAAAAGAAAGAAAGAAAAAAAAAAAAAAAAAAATTCCAAAAACGAAATAAATGAAAAAAGACAAAATTCTCATCAGTTCAAATCAAATTTTTGTCTTCCCTAAATTATTATTATTATTATTATTATTATTATTATTATTATAAATAAAATATGCGGATGA